>BRZY01000007.1:7974000-8587000 GCA_030159175.1 Glycyrrhiza uralensis
CAAAACATAAAAACAGAAAACTCGTTTGATTGTATTTTTATTTTTATGATTTTTGAAATAAAGAGAATCTAGATATAATTTTTAATAAGTAGTAAGAATAAGATTAAAGTCAAACATAAAACAAAATTTATTGTAAATAAATCATTTAAAAATAAATGCAATATAATATTCAAGATGAGTTTACAACTCAATTAATTAAATAAGGTCTATTATCATAATTAATCAAAATGGTTCAACTAATTGTTATGTTGTGCCCACATCCAACCTGCAATATGATCTCTATAAAATGCCATTTCTGTTGCACCTTCGTCAGATAGCCTTGACACGTTGTCATTAATTGAGTTTGTTCCTTCCATGTCAGGACCTCCATTCATGGCATCAATTTCTATCGGATCAATTTCTTCCCATATTCTAAATAAATCGTCACGCAAATTCCACTTGCGTATATAATTGTGAATAGCACAACATGCAGTCACTATGAGTCGTTGTCTAGAAGGTTTATATGGAGGCATTAACTTCAAAATAGGAAATCTATTTTTCAAGACTCCAAAGCAGCGTTCAATTGTCATTCTTAGAGATGAGTGTCTATAGTTAAATAACTCCTCACGACTCCTTGGTTGTCTACCTTGTCCTCTATATTCTTGTGCGTGATACCTTTCGCCTCAATAAGGCGGAAGGAAACCTCCAGTACATGGATAGCCAGAATCAACGAGATAGAACAAACCTAGATCAACAAACGATGCATTAGTTTTGAATGCTTAGTTTATCAACACAAAACAGTACTATATGATGATAGTATTTACCTCCAGATGGCCAAGGAAATTGTGCGTTTGGGTTAGTAAGTGCATCTAATTAAGAAAACTTTTGCATCATGTGCACTTTCTTCCCACCCTGAATAGACATATGTAAACATCATATTGAAGTCACAAGCACACATAACATTTTGTGTGATTGTTGCCTTTCTACCTCTACATGAAATTTGTTCCTCAGCAGGAACTGATGCACTTATATGTGTACCATCAATTGCACCAAGACAATTCTATAACAAAACCCAAATAGAAAAAAAATAGAAAAATAAGCAATACATAATGCATGAATATAAAAGTCTTAATGATAAAATTGCATACCTTGAACCAAGGATAATATTTTTTGTTATTTTTAATTCTATCAGGCAATTCTACATTCTCTTGTTTTATTAGTTCTTTTCCTAATCAACATACTGCTCTTAATACTTCCTTGAAATAGCGAGAAACTGTCTTTGTAGAATGCTAAAAGCGATCTGCAATAACTCTGTGGCGAATATTATGGCCAATTATGAATAAAAACATGGCAACTTGCTCTTCAATAAGAACATCCCTTGAGTCACTTAAGTAGCTCTTCCGCCTCATTTCATTACAAAAGTTAATAAAACATGTCTTCTCCATTCGAAATAATTCGAAGCAAGTCGTTCCATCTCCATTTAACACCTCAGCAACAAATTCACGACCAGTTAATATAGATGTTCGAACCTTTGTTTTATTTAAAAATACACTACTAGAAAATAATTAAATGGCGACGGAAATGAAATTATCAGAAGAAATTTTTGAAATAATAAAAATGTTAGAAGAAATGAATAAAAACATAGTTTTATTAATAGAAAACACAAATAAAATTATAGAATATACATATATGAGAATATCAAAAGGACATAGTGATATTAAAAATATAAGAGAAACATTAGATAATATAAACGAAGAAAAAGAAATTGAGGAAAATAATGAAATTGAAAAAATTAAAGAAATTCTCCAACAACTTGAAAATCTATTAGAATACGAAGAAAACAATAGATGTATAACAAGAAAAGATTTAGAAGATTTATTAAAAATGAGAGAACAGAAACCTATAAATTTTAGTAAGCCATTATCTACATGGAAGAATTAAAAGAAGAATATTTAGAAAATTTAAGAAAATCAAATGATATAGAAGAAATTCAACAATTGTTAGAACAATTAAAAATAATAGAAGATGATAATAATCAAATACAAAAAATCGAGCAAAACCAAACCCCTAAAGAAAATAATGAAAATGAAGAAATAATTTTAGCCTATAATAGCCCATCAGACTCTGAATATGATGAAATATTTATGGAAAAAGGTGAAACAAGTGGAGTAAAACAAGAAAAAAGAAAATGGGATGAATATTATTATAATAAAGATGGTGC
This sequence comes from Glycyrrhiza uralensis, assembly GCA_030159175.1. Lineage (NCBI taxonomy): Eukaryota > Viridiplantae > Streptophyta > Magnoliopsida > Fabales > Fabaceae > Glycyrrhiza > Glycyrrhiza uralensis. Next base: position 7,976,201 of record BRZY01000007.1, read on the forward strand.
ATGGGATAAATATGAAGAAGAAACAATGAAAAATAAAGGATATGCTAGAAAAGATGGAAAATGGTCAAAAATACCAGATGAATTTAAACCTCATAATGAATATACTAAATCTGGAAATATATTAAATCTAGATTGTGTTAGAAATAAAGAGGATGCAATTATAGAATGGGTTAATGAAATAATATTACTAATTTCAACAGATGATAGATTTAGCAATCTTTCTTTAGATAATATAAAAGGATTAATTCTAATGAAAACAGCAGGAAATGTTAGACAATATTTAACGACTATCAGTGATGAAATGTGGTATAGATATGCAGCTACTGTAAATACTAACCAAGATTTTGCTAAATTAATTAGTGAACTAATTTCTAGAGAATTTACTGGATATGAATATCTTCATAATAAAATAGGAGTAAATAACTTATTACATGAAAATGCAAAGTCACACTTAAATAAAATGCAAATATGTGATATGTGTCAGATAGGGAGTTTTATCTGCGAATATCAAAAATATTATTATCAACTAGATAATACATCAAAGGATACGTATAAAGAATTATTTATTGATAAGTTACCATACCCTCTTAATATAAAGATAAAAGACATTTGGAAAACAAGAATAGGAGAAATAGCTAATACCTTAGGAGGAGTTATACAAATAGTATATGAAGAAATGAGAAATCAATGCCTAGCTAGAGCAACAATTAGACAATTAAATAGGGGAAGAAATGAAATATGTTGTGACCTACCAGAATTAGAATTACCAGGAAACTATGGATGTAAACAACCTAGAAAAAGGAAAAAATATTATAGAAAGAAACCTAAGCTAAGAAGGACATATCCAAAGAAAAGAGCTTATAAAAATAGGAATAAAAAATATTTTAGAAAGAAAAGACAAATCCCTAGAAAATATTGTCCGAAAGAAAAGAAAAAATGTATGTGTTGGTTATGTAACCAAGAAGGCCACTACGCAAATGAGTGTCCTCAGAGAAAAGAGAAAGGTGTAAAAGAAAAGTCAAAACTAATAGAGAGAATATACCAAATATATGATTTAGAACCATTAGAAGAAGAATTAAGTAATTCTGAAGAGAGTATATATGAATATTCAGAAGATGAATTATCTTCACAGACAGAATCAGAATAGTACTTATATTAAAATAATAATTAAAAACAATGATAGAGAAACAGAGGCTTATATAGATACTGGAGCAAGTATTTGTATAGCAACAAAAACATTATTTGATAAATGGGAAAAAGTAAGAAACCCAGCAAGAGTATCAATTGTAGATGGATCTGTACATTCTCTAAGTTGGATAGCAAAGAAAACAACTTTAATAATAGAAAATAAATTATTTATAATACCTATAATATATCAACAACAAACAGGTGTAGATATGATACTAGGAAATAATTTTCTTAGATTATACGCACCCTTTTGCCAATACTTAGATTATATGACGTTAAGAACCCCTTATATTAGAGGAAAGCAAATAAGAGAAATAATTAGGATACCAATCCTTCACTATACAAAGTGTCATTACTCAGAGTTTAGTCAGCTAAAACGTGGTGAGATTATAGGAATAGTATGTAAAAAAATGAGACATGTACTAATGAATGCAGAAGAAGGTAGAATTATTCCGGCAAATATTGAAGAACTTTTAGATAAGGTATGTAGTGAAAACCCACTAGATCCAAAAATTAATAATAAAAATACAGAGTTAGTAGAATTAAAATTAAAAGACCCTATAAAAGAAATAAAATGTAAACCTATGATTTATACAAAACAGGATAGAGATGAGTTTGCAGAAGACATTAAACAAATGTGTGAAAAAGGATTAGTAAGACCATCAAAAAGTAAACATTCAGCACCAGCATTTTATGTTGAAAATCATAATGAAATTAAGAGAGGAAAAAGGAGAATGGTAATAAATTATAAACAGATGAATGATGCCATGGAAGGAGATGCATATTTTTTACCTAGAAAAGACTTAATTATTGAAAGAGTTAGGAATATGAAATGGTTTAGTACTTTTGACTGTAAGTCAGGATTCTATCAGATCAGGCTTACAGAGGAATCAAAAGCATTAACAGCTTTTAGTTGTCCTCAAGGACAATATGAATGGAATGTCTTACCAATGGGAATGAAACAATCACCAGGTATTTTCCAAAGAAGAATGGATTCTGTGCTTAAAGATTATAAAGACTTTTGCCTTATATATATTGATGATATATTAGTTTTTACTAATAAGGATTTAAATGATCATTTTAATAAGATAAAATTAGTTCTTAAAAGATGTTTAGAAAATGGAGTGGTTTTAAGTAGGAAAAAAGCAGTTCTAGCCCAGACCAAAATTAACTATTTAGGATTAGAAATAGAAAGAGGAAAAATAGTAATGCAAAAACATGTATTAGAAAAACTTCAGAATTTTCCAACCAAATTAAAGGATAAAAAGGAATTACAAAGATTTCTTGGATTACTAACTTATATTTCAAATGAAGGTTTTATAAAGAATCTTGCAGCTGAAAGAAGAAAACTCCAGCAGAAATTGAAGAAAGATGCTCTTTGGTCATGGACCGAAGAAGATGAAGAAATTATTACAAAATTAAAACATTTATGTCAAGATCTTCCTGAATTATATCATCCTTCAGATGATGATTTAATTATTATTGAAACAGACGCATCAAATGAATGTTGGGGAGGCGTTATGAAGGCAAAACCTCCAGGACAAAAGAAAGAATTATTATGTCGATACATGTCTGGAACCTTTTCAGACAGTGAAATTAATTATCCCACACATGAAAAAGAAACATTAGCCTTAATTCGAATGTTGGAAAAGCATCGGATTTATGTGTTAGATAAAGAATTTATTGTTAGAACTGATAGTACTTATGTTGCAGGTTTTAAAAATATTAACCATAAAGGTACTTATAAACAGGGAAGACTAATAAGGTGGCAGATGAAGTTAGCTGAATATAATTATACAATATCTCATATTAAAGGTGAAAAGAATGTTCTTGCAGATATACTGTCAAGAGAATGGAGCAGGACTTGAAGAAATTGGAGAGCAAATTAAAAATGCAACAAGCACTCTTTAGTCAAAAGATGCAAGAAGCAGAATTACTCAAAAGAGACATGGAAGTAACAGAGCTACAAATTGAGGAATTAAAATTATTGATGGAAGCAGTTCCAACAAACCTGAAGAATCAAGACGAAGAAGAAAATAAAAAATGGTACGTAATTTTTAATGGACCATTTCCAGGAATTTATGATGACTGGTACAAAGCAGCACCACATTGCACAAAAATCCCAGGAATCATCCACAAATCATATCCATCAGAAGAAAAAGCAAAAAAGGCTTTAGAAGAATTTGATGATGCAGAAAGAAAGAAAAAAGGGAAAGAGATATATCTTGGACCTAGAACTTTTTCAGAAACAGCAAAAAGTTCACCACCAATTAAATCAGGCATGAAAATACTAGGGAGAATTCCTTCTTCCTTAGATGATTTTCAAATAATTAGTCGAAAGGATCATGAACTTCGAATTCACTTTTCTCATGAAAAATTCGAAGAGCATTTCCAACGATTAATTAATTGGAATGAATCTGAAAAAATCAACTGTTTTTATATAGTTGATAGAAATATTTATGGTGTTAAAGCAATTATTACACCAGGAGCACCTCAATTACTGGTATTCAATTTATTCCAATTCGGGATGATTGAATGTCTTTATTTAAATACTAATCTTGAAGAAATCAGTTTGTTTCCACATGGTTTCAAAGATGCAGTTCAGGCTTTCAAGAAGAATATAGCCCGAGAAAGGACTATTTTCTTGAAGTTCTACTCAGCCTACCCAGATTTCTCAACTGGGCAACAAGCAAAACATTTCGTGTATATAGGCATCAGCAACAATAACTTTCCTTTGTTGGATGATCCAAAGAAGGAAGCATATACTGAGGAGTTTATGAAGGAAATAATTGCAAATCAGTTGGCAAGCATTTACAACCAGTGCCAGGGCATTGGAAAAGGATCTTTCGTCAGAATGATGTATAAAGGACCTCATATGATATTATTAAATAAAACAAATGGGAAAATAATCAGAGAAAAAGATATGAGGACATTAGCAGAATTTGAATACCCATACTATGCACTTGAGGGACCCACGATGGAGTACCATCCGGATATACTCAACCAACTCTGCAAAAAGATAAGGCAGAACGGGAACCATGCATGTGAAAGATGCACTACAAAGACAGAGATAGAACTCCAGAAAGAAGATAAAGACAATAGTTCAGATGAAATAATTATAGAAACTGATGTAAGTATGTAAGGTTCTTTGTAAAAAGACCCAATGTAAAAAATCAGTGTACATTATGTGTAAAAAAAAAAAAAAAAAAAAAAAAAAAAAGTAAAGGTTGAAAAGTCAAAGAAATAAATGTTATAAGTTACGTGAAAGGAAAGAAGATAAGAAGGAAAAGAAGAAAAAAAGGATAAGCGAAGGACGTAGCGGATGAAGTTGGATCGATTGATAGGATCAGCCGCCCTTCAATTATATGTATGTTACTGTAGCTTAGATCAATCTTCGTAAATAGTGGCTTTTATGTAACTATAAATAGAGGAACTGGGACAAAAGCAAATCACGGCAAAAAACATAGAAGCTGTCATCCCTCTCCTTTGGAGAAAATGTTTCCTTTGGAAACTTTGTGCTAGTCCTAGTAGGATTAGTCGGGTACTTGAGAGTGTACCTAACAACTCAGTTGTACTCAGTATTACTCAGAAATAAAATCTCTACTTATTTCAGTTTATACACTTGAGTTATTTCAATTTTTAGACTTCAGTTATTGCACTACTTAGTCTGTTTGCGGAAGCAGCAGTGGGCACGAAATTCACTAAACTAAGTCAGGTACGTTGTTATTTTGCATCTAATTTATTTATTTGTCATGGATTGTGAAAAAATTAGTAATAATGATATAGAACATTTACAAATTACTGAACAAGATGGTTATTATGAAGGAAGTATTTTAATTGATTCAGCTTTATTTAGAAAAATACAGAAGGAAGATTTAAATTTAACTAAGGATGCTAATATGAAAAGTAAGGAAAAACTTGGAAAAATTATGCAAAGATTTAATAAAAAAGAAAATATTATATATTATGGAAAATTGATTAATGAAGCTCCTATAGACATTGAAGAAGCACAAGGAAATACTAGTATACAGTTATTAAATAAGAAAAAATTGATGGAATTAAAAAAGAATATAAAAAAGGAAGAACATAGAAATAAAATTGGATATATACATATAGGTGCAATCCAAATATTAATAAAAGCAACTTTCCAAGAAGGAATAAATTCACCGATAGAATTAATATTAAAAGATGATAGAATAACCGATATAAAGGATAAAATATTGGGCGTAATAGAAGGAAATTTAGCCTATGTAAAATTAAAATTTGAAATCCACCCAAATATTGGAATACCTTTAAATACTCAAAGATTAGAACAATCATTAACACTTGCACATAAATTTTTAAGAAAAAATCTAATGAGAACAGGAGACAAAATATTTTCAATAACTTATTGCGTAAATTATGCATTAACTAATTCACATCATAGTATTACTTTCAGAAATAATGATAGAATTGATGTACCAAGTTTATTTGAAAATATAGGAAAAATTTATTATCCTAAAAGAAATGAAATAACAGAATTAGGAACTTTTATAAATAAACCAAATTTATTAATGTGTAAATTACCATTACTAGCAAATATTTCTGAAAAAGAAATAGAAGAAGATAAAATTAATAAATTAGCAAATCAAGTAAATGATTTAACTCAGTATTTGAAAAATAAAATATGAATAAAAATATTGCAAAATTTAATATCAAAGATAAAATTATTAATATATGGGTAAAAGAACGAAATCCTTTTCAAAAAATATATATGGAATATATTAAAAATATTGATAAAGATTTTATTGAAAAACTAAAACATATTTGGAAACTAGATTTACCAAAAGAAATAAAAATAAAATTATGTGAAGATTATGGAAAAATATGTGGACAAATTGCACTATATGAAGATGAAACGAATTATGTTTTAACTACAACTTTAATAAAATTAGAACTAGAAGAAGAACAAGAAGAGTTAGAAAGAAGTTTTAACTTAGGAAGAAATCTAAATATTTATGAAGAACTATTAAATTCTTTAGAAAATAATGAATTTTCAGATTAAAATATGAATAAGATAGATAGAGAGATTGCTAAGGTTATAATAAAAGATAAACCAGATAAAAATACTGCCAAGTTTATAATAAAAGATAAAACTATTACAGCATGGGTAAAAATAAAAGATTTTCACAACGTAATATATATGGATGAAATAAAAAACCGCGAAAAAGATTTTTATGACAAACTAGAGTGTATATGGAAATTAAACCTACCAAAAGAATTAAAAAGAAACATATGTCAGGAATATGCAAAATTATGCGCACAAACAATAATTTATAATAACGAATTAGAATATGAATTTGATTTAGCATTATCCAGGATGCAAATAGATGAAACTTATGAACAATTAATGAAAAGTATAGAAAATAATAACCTAGATGAATCCTGAAAAATATATATACACCCCCTGCGAATTTGGTATCAGAGCACTAAGATCATTAAAATACTTTTAGAAAAATGTCGAGTACTAAGATTACTAGAATAAAAATAACTAAAATAAATACTAAGATTACAGAAACTATAATAATACTTGGAAACCTAATAATTAGAAAAATTAAGATTAAAAGAAAAATTCAAACCTTTGAATGGATATTTAGATGAACATCATAGATATACAAATCAGAATAATTGAAAATGAAAATAAAATAAATGATTTAAGAGACAAAATAAACAGAACTAGAGAAAATATAAGTTTAATTTGTAGACATTTGGATTATCATATAAAACATGGAAATACAAATGAAATCGATATGGTATCAAAATTCCTAACAAAACATCAAAATAAATTAAATAAAAGGGAAAATAGATTAAATAGATTAGAAAATGAATTACGAGAATTATATGAAATTTATAACCGTCTCTAAATTAGTGACCATTAAAACAGTGACGAATAATGAACTTTCCGTCATTAAAAACCGTCAATAAATTAATAATTATTAGCAGTGATAATTGGTGATATTCATGAACCATATTTAACAATCAATAACTCAGCCAATTCATCATCGCTTGAATCGAAAGAAAATTCTTCAGAGCTATTTGCTTCATTCTCTGATGAATTTTTATCAACATCCATTAGAGTTATAATTAACCTGTCATAAAATTTCAAAACAATACATTGATAAAAATCAATTTAATGAAAATTGCAAGATAAATATTTTAAAAAAAAACCAACTCAATTACATTAAAATAAACCAGTCATAAAAAACACATAACAAATGTTCACCGTAAACTCAAAAGAACTTAAGCATAATGACAATAAACAAAATACCAAATAGATTTTTTTGTTTTTTAATTTTTGAAAACAAAAAACAGTTTTTAAAAACTGTTATCAAACAGACCCTTAGTTTGTTAGTTTTCCCTTTTCTATATGATTTTCTCCCTAGCTAGTTGTATTAGTCATAGCTAAGGAACCATTTTGTTCCTTTCAATTGGTGCTTTCATTGCATTGCCATTGCCATGGACTCACCTTCCACCTCTACCTCCATCCAATTTCTCCTTCATCAGATTTTGGAATATCAAAAAATCTGTCATCACACCCTCCGTCACACCATCTCAGCTTGTCTTTCTACCGCTCGCTCCCTTAATGCTAGCCTCGACACCACAAACCCAGTTTCACCCATTTCTTCATATTTCAATTCACCCAACCAAACCTATTCAAACCCTTATTTCTCCCTGCCTTCACCACAAATCCCACAATACCTACAATCCAACCACTACCCACAACCCCCATCAAACTATGGCCCAAATATTGAGCCTCCACCATCACCCAGTTCATTCATTCAACAACCATACATTGAGCCTCCACCACCACCAATTTCCCTTGTTGTGCACCAACCAACAGTCCATAACTCCGCTTATCTGATTCACCACGAGGGTCACCACGATTACCAGGATGCCTCTGTCACTGCCAATGTCTCCATCCTTAAAATGAAGGAGTCAGAGTCATCACCGAAGCTTATCATCACCCCCGCGAAGGATCAAGAAGCAGAACATGATCCAGATTCGCCATTAATGTCTCAGGTGACCCCGGAAATACCACCTTTGCAGCCACCGGAGTTGGTGACCTTCATGGAGAGGAAGTTATCATTAACAGCGGTGAAACTTCCCATCACTCGCCATCTGGCTGTGACCTCACCGCCACCGGAGCCACCCCGTACCAAACCAAGTCCATCGTCGCTGACGAACCCACCACCATTGCACCGGTTTGCAGGCAACCCAGAACACGTCGCAAGCTGTGTGGGATCGATCAACCTCCGAGACATCTGCACTTTCGTTTTTGATCTGGACGGAATCCGCCTTCGCCGCCGTCGTCAGTTACATCTCCGTCCACCTCCGCGACGCCATCAACGACCTCGCCGTTCACCGCAACACCATCGTCTGCAACCTCTGGCTCACCATCATTTGAACCTCGTTCGCAGGTGCAAGAGCTTCAGCCACCGTTTTCAACAAAGAAGCTGGCCTCCTCCTTCGATCTACAATGAAGCTTCGGCGCCGCACCCACTAGGAGACTTAGTTCTTTTTTTTGTTTTCATAGCCAATTGGACTCGGGTGGCATCTTTTGTTCAATTGGACTAGTGCTGCATCGTTTTGTCTTTTTCATTTATTCCATTCTTCTTTTTACTTTGGGTATTGGGTTACATTTTCAATTGGGACTTGGGTTACAATTTTTGTTGGACGAGTAAGCATTATTTTTCCCTTTTACTTGGGTCTGCCCATTTTCAATTAGTATGTATGGGTCAGTTGCTTCTTTTGAGCTGCCTCGTAATATTGGGTTTTTATTCCACCTTGAGGACAAGGTGGTAGTGAAGGGGAAAGGGATGTTATGGCCCAGATATTTTGGCCCAAATATTAGAATGATCTAGAAGTATGAGATACTACTATAAATGTAATCTCAATCATTGAATGAGAACAAGAAGAAAAATGTTAAAGGAATTAGTTAGTTTGTTAGTTTTCCCTTTTCTCCCTAGTTGTATTAGTTATAGCTAAGGAACCATTTTGTTCCTTTCAGAAAAGATAAGGGTATAATAGGAAAACTTTTGTCAATTAAATGATTCATTATGAATATCAACTACTATACCATGTATTATTAATTATTATTGAATACAATCTATTAAATATTAAAATGAATGTTAATTACATATTGTTTAAATTTAAATTGATCCTTGTATCAAAAAAAAAAAATTGATCCCTTAGTGATAAATTTATTATTTATTAAATCGATAATTAAATTTAAAAATACAATTGAATAATATCATGTAAAGTAAGTATAATGTATTAAATTCTATAAATTATTTTATTAAAATCCATTCAATATATAAAATGTATTATTGAAATCCATATAATATAGTAAATTAATCTTTCTTAATATTAAATGTAATATATAATATTAAATTAAAAATTAAAATATAAAACATTACTAAATAATATTATGTTAAGTAAGTATAATTTATTTAGTTCTATAAATATATTTTATTGTATTTCATTCAATATATATTTATTATATTTCATCAAATTTTAAAAGTCAAATATATAATACGTTAGAGTAAATTAATACTATATTAGTTCAGTTAAATTAGTCATTTTCCCTCTTTTTCACTAAAAATTTTGTTTAGTTCTTATGATTTAAATTTTTTAAGAATTTATTTAAATTATAAAAATATGAAATGATTCATATAATTTTTTATTTAAAATATTTCACAAGATATTTTATAATTATGTTACAGATAAAAATAAATCTAATTTATTTATATTATTTAAAGAAAATGTTTAATGTGTAAAATAATTTAAAATATGAAGTGAAATTTGAATAAAGTTATAGAGATAAAGTAATACCTTAAAAATACGAAATAAATTGAATAACTTATACCTACACGTTACTAGACATGGTGAATACTTATAACATACAAAATTGGCTTAAATATACATTAATATTAAGTATTATATTTAATTATCATATATAAAATATTAAACGATATAAAAATATTTCATTCAAAATATTCATTATTATAAGTATTAATTTTTATGATCAAATTCAGCAAAAAAAATTATGATCATAACATATAATATTTTAAATATTTTGAAAGCACTTATTATTTTTGACTAAATAAAAAAGTTAATTTTTTTAAATGTTAATATTTACTTAAATATTACTATTAAATACTAAACTTAAAAGTAAAATACAATCTTCTCCCCTAAGAGATACCAATATTACACTCCCCTCCCTTCTTGTTTAAAAACACACACTCCCTCTTCTAGAGAGATGTCAATATTATACTCCCCTCCCTTCTTGTTTGAAAACACACACTTCCTTCATTTCAAAGATAAAATATGATACACTTTTATCCATTTTTGTAATTTTCCGTTAACATAAAAGTTAGCATCCGTTAAAATATTTTTTAATACCGTAATAACATTTTATCTTCCATTTCATTTCCGTTTTTGCCTCATTTTCTTTCATATTCCAATTTCTAATTTTTGAAATCAGAATCACTATTTCACTGCCATTCACCACCACATTTCACCAAAAATGGTTTCGTTATGGTTTTGGTGGAATGTGGTGGGGAACGGTGGTAAAATGGTGATTCTGATTTTAGGAATGAGAAATCGGAATGGGAAAGGAAATAGGGCAAAAGCGAAAATGAAATGAAAGATAAAATGTTATTATGGTAATAAAAAAATATTTTAACGGAGGCTAACTTTTACATTAACGAAAAATTATAAAAACGGAGAAAAGTGTATCATATTTTATCTTTGAAATGAAGGGAGTGTGTGTTTTCAAAGAAGAGGAGAGGGGAGTATAATATTGGCATCTCTCAGGAAAAGAGTATGTGTGTTTTCAAACAAAAGGAGAGAGAAGTGTAATATTGGTATCTCTTAAAGAAGGGGAGTTTATTTTACTCTGAAATTTATTATATGTGATATATAAAACATTATAATTAACATATTATTTATTACAATTTATTTGTTATGGATAACTACTACTATCATTAATCACTATTAAACATAATATATTAACTATTAAAAGAAATATATTAATTAAATTTTGTTAATTTTTCCGTCTCTCCTTTTGTGTATATTCAAATTTACTTAAGCAATAGTATTAAATTTGATATTAAATATAAAATTGATAATGTTATTAAATATAAAATTTACTTAAAAATACTGTCAATATTATATATGTAAGAATAATAATTTAAATTCTATAAAAATATTTTATTACAGTCAATTAGATATATATAATTATTACAACTATATAATGTTATAATTATAAAATATAATGCCTTAAATGTTATAAAACTATTTATTATAGTTTTTTTTTGTCAAAGAAGTTGTATTACCAGGCCCAGGAAAAACCCTTTACAGCATAAGCAATCCACAAAGATGCACAAATAAGACAAAGTGAGCAGCTGAGACCTACCAACCATATTAAATGCACTAGTCAAGGCTAGGCGGGCCCGGCTGAAAAAGCCTGAAAAATAGAGGGCTCGGACACATAAATTTGAGTCCGTTTTTAATCCGGGCCTTTTTGGCCCGGCCCGATAAAGCCTGAGCCCGAAGCGGGCCGGCCCAAAAATATACACTAAAGCCCGAGCTTGGCCCAAAAAAAGCCCAAAAAATAAAGGGTTCGGACACACAAATTTGAGCCTGTTTTCAATCCGGACCTTTTTGGTCCGGCCCGATCAAGCTCGAGCCCGATGCGAGCCGGGCCCAAAAGCCCGTTTTGCCAGCTCTAGTCAAGGCACTAAAGATAACAGATTCCAGTAACTAGAAAAATTAAAGAACCTCTAAAACTCTGGGACTCTTAGAACACAACCCAAAAAAAGAGAAGACCCAACAAAAACCAAAACCCACACCATTGAGAGGCTCAACTTCTGGTGGAGAAGAAAGGATGCTCATAACCTGCACCTATATTTATTATAGTTTCATTATGCATAATTTGATAGCCATGCAAGAGATGGCCATGCGGCCCAATTGCTTGGACCCAAGAGGGTGACTAGCAGGCCCACGCGTTTGGATCATTATGTGTGATTGGCAATTATGCTGAGTCAGGGAGAGCAGATTCGAGAGTTAGTTATAACTACCATTTTATGTTGTTGCTTTGAAATATTCCTTTTTGCTTTTAGGAGATTTCTTTTCTGTTACTGTATTTTATAGGTTGCCAATGTTTGGCATATTTGCTTGTTTAAATTCTGAAACGTGGAATGAATGAAGGTAGCAAAAAGTTATTACTCAAATTCATTATCCCTCTATCTTTCTTGGAGGCTCCCTTGACCTCGAATACAAAGGGAATAGTTCACTGCTCTATCAATTAGTCAAACCTGCTGGGAGGGTTGGGTAGGAGGGGAGCGTTTGTGGTGAAGTTTGTGGAAGATGACTGAGGCGTGGAAGTAGCAGGGGTGGTGTTTTTACCTCTGTAATTGCAGCAACGGTCGTCAATCTTATCTTCTTGGAGTTTGGCCAAGGAAACAGCTTGAGGAAGAGAGATTGGTTGCAATGCCTTGACCTCACAGCGTATTTCCAGTGACAAGCCGGAGATGAAGTAGCTCAATAAAAATGGTGGGGCAAGGCCAACTATGCAGTTTGCCAATCCTTCAAACTCATTGAGATATTCGTTAATAGTGCCCTTCTGTTGGATTTTGAATAAAGAGCCCTTTGGGTCATCGTAAAATGAGAGAGCGAACCTGGTTTCGAGCGCCTATAACAGAGCCGGCCAAGAAGTGATGAACTCGTTGCAGAACATCCATTGGTACCAGCTGAGAGTGGTCCATCCATGTAGAATGAGGCCACAATAATGCGCTCTTCATCTAGGGTACCCTGATAATCAAAGAATTGGGTGATCTTGAAGATCCACCCCATGGCATCTTGACCATCAAATCTGGGCACTTCGAGCTTAATGTGGGGTTTGTTATGGGGAGGAGGGGTGGTGGGGGAGGTAGTGCTTGGGGGGTAGCCATGGTGTTGGTTCTGAGGCTATTTAGTTGGTCTAAGATAGCATCGATTTTCAGGGAGAGGTCATTTTAGTTGGCAGTGAGAGTGGACTGTGTTTGGGTGAGGCGGAGCACGACATCCTCGAGGCAGTCCGTGGCGGTTTTGGAGCGGGTGTTGTGTTCTGTCATGGTGGTAGCAGCAGGTCTAACCAATTGATAGAGCAGTGAACTATTCCCCTTGTATTCGAGGTCAAGGGAGCCTCCAAGAAAGATAGAGGGATAAGGAATTTGAGTAATAACTTTTTGCTGCCTTCATTCATTCCATGTTTTAGAATTTAAACAAGCAAATATGCCAAACATTGGCAACCTGTATAGTAACAGAAAAGAAACTCTCCTAAAAGCAAAAAGGAATATTGCAAAGCAACAACATAAAATTGTAGTTATATGTTTGTGCTTTGCAATATTCGTTTTTGCTTTTAGGAGATTTTCTTTTTTGTTATCATATTTTATGGGTTGCCAATGATTGACATATTTGCTTGTTTAAATTTTGAAACATGGAATGAATGAAGGTGTAACACCCAGAAAATCTTTAAACAATATTAACGTGTTACATAAACAAGTCGTAAATAGAAACTTAATTAAGTACTACTTAAGAGTACAACAAGTTTAGAATTTCAAAAATACAACATGGTTCAGAGAAATAAAACTTGAACATCAACCAATAGACCATAAAGGTTCTATTTTTAATTAACAAAATACATAGTTCTTAAATTAAAAGAACCCTCAAGCCATACATCAGAGAATCAGTAGCGCTAGGAAATAACTAAAGTGAACTCGTCTCTAGTTTTCCTTAGCCTTCCCTTTATCTAAAATATATAACAATGAAAGAGTGAGATAAAAATCTCAGTGAGTCCTTATAGGGACCCCATAACTAATAGTATATCTATATCAATGATACAACAATATGTGAACATGACAGTAATATATGTGTACAAGAATATATAAAACTTGCAATGATTAAACTTTTAACCCAGTTTACAGTGAATTCCCTTAGGGTCCATTTAATAATGAACCGGGAAACTACGCTGCCAGGCCCTACCGAACACCGGACCAACGCCCATGATCTACGACATCCTTGATTAAATGTCTTTAATCCGTAAGTGGCGTCCCATCGAACCAATGAAATGCCGCACCTTTGATTAACAAAGGGTAACTATGCCATTCTTGTTAATTAAAGAATGTAGGCATGTATTCAAGTGATAATAATTATACTTTATCTTCATTACAATAAGAACTACTCATACAAATTTTCATGCAATTCCAACAGAAACTTGTAGAGTCGATAACTGAACCTAGAGTTGTCTGGGAGAAACATCTATGGGAATGTGAACAGCAAGCTTCCTCGTCTAGTTTGGATACTGAGGAGAAGAAGGAGACACCTTTTGGTGGGAAATTGACAGAGCTAGACTCACGCTACATCATGTTTGATGAAATCTTGGGAGCTCCTGTCTCTTCAAGAAGGAAGTTAGAAACTCATACTCCTCCTCCAGTAGAGCCCATTGTTGAGTTGCCTCCTGAGGAAGAAGACTTGATCTTGTCTACCCATGTGCAACCCGGTGCTAGACCTGCAAGGCAATCTGAAGAAGCTCCTATGACAAGAGAAGAGTTTGAAGAACTCAAGTTTATCTTCAGTTAGTTTCTCAAGCACATGAAGCCAAATGAGTGACTTCCCGAAGTCATGTTCTCATTTTTATTTCTTTCTTCTTTTTTGTTTTTCTTCAAAAATTATTTGACAATGATGGTCATTCAAACCTTTTTGTCTGATGACAAAAGGGGAAGAAAGGGAAAGGGAAGATTTATTAAGTATTAATAAAATGAGATTAAGTTCATGAAAGAAATTGCAGTAGTCTTTTCGCATACATATAACTACTCTGATTAAAATGCTTATATATATATATATGTGTGTGTGTGTTGCTGGACTAACCTGCTGTTTGAGAAAAAGAACTTTCAGGTACTCAAAACTTTTAGAAAATCCTAAACGTATGAGATATTTATCTCAGGGGGAGTTTACTTGAATGAAAAGTTTATTTGTTTATGTATGACTGCATGTTATATTTTACTTGCTGATAAATGCTTGTAAAACTTAATAATGTTTGTCATCATAAAAAGGGAGAGATTGTTTGAACCAAATGGTTCAGAGACATTTTACCATGTTTAAATCCCTAAAGGTTTTGAGGATAACAACTATTTTAAGAGTTTAACAAAGCCTGATAACAAGTTTGTGCAGGTACAACTAAGTTAAGTCCTTCGTCCAATATGACTTTGGTACTTATATATAGTGCAGGTACAACTATGTTAAGTCCATCGTCCAATGTGACTTTGGTACTTATATGTGCAAACTATGATCTAAGCGTCCAACGGACTCAGGTACTTGACTTATGGTAAGTATCGTCCAATGGACTCAGGACGTTATGCGTCCAAATGGTAAGACAACTATACGTCCACTCGGTTCACGATGTATCCTGAACGCACGTTGTTATTATTTATCATTACGCTATTTATTGCTCTGGTAATTAATTTGAGACATATTAAATGAGCAAATGATTTGAAATAAATAGTTGTACAAATGTTTTTCTCGAACTTAAAATATAACTGTTGTGAGATCACATTTAATGAAAAGCATAAAGCATTGTGAAAAGTGTACTTGAGAGAGAATGTACTCTGAACACTTCTGGCACTCTCTGTACACACCTTTTCTAAAGTATAGTGTTTTCTCTTTGTCTCAACTGAATATTACTATTAACCACTGGGTATTTGAGACTCTGAGTACAGGTTCCTTCTGACTTTGGAGAAAGAGTTGAAAAACCTACGCTGAAGTACAACTCTATTGAAGCAACGAGAAGATAGTATTTAATCCTATTTGTAAACGGCTATTTATGAAGGCTGAAGCAGATCAAAGCTTAAGATCAAATTCGAAGCTTCATCAAGCCTATAAATACCGTGAAGAAGAAGACAGTAGAGATAGCAAACAAAAGAGATTATTTGAGCTGAATTTTTACACACTTCTGTAACTTAGAAAAACGTTGTCATGTTACTTCTTCTTGTAAAATAGAGTTTGTTTAACTCTCAACGTGCTTAAATTTCATATCCTCACTTGAGTGAGTTGAAGCACTTAGAAACACTTAGACTCTTATGAGTTGTGTTGAGCTTGGAGAGGCTAGGTGTAACGCCTCGGCTGCTTTTCAGATTGACGACTGTCCCCACACACCAACACAGGTCTTTTCAGCATGCCTTGTCCTCACTCACATGCTTTCTATGAAAATTCCCAGAAGGTCACCCATCCCAAAATTGCTCCAAGACAAGCGCGTTTAACTGTGGAGTTCTTAAGTGATGGACTACCGAAAAGAATATGCATCTTGTTGGTATAGGTAGTACCAATCAATTCTATTAAGCTATCTTCAACTGTACAGTCCCATACCTGCATAGTCTTGGAATTCCTCTCATTCGGGTATATTTCGGTTCATTCATATACCCCTTCGCCTAGAAGCCTGCCAGGAGCCGCTCCTTGTCCGTGCCTCTCTGCACCAGCAATCACTCCCCGCCCTCATCGGCCTCAGGGTGTCACACTAGGTTGAAAAGAATACTTATTGAGCCAGAAGAGGCTTGTCAGTAAAAGAATACTTGGGTTTGAGCCTGGAGATGCTTGTTGTTAAAAGAATACTTGGTTGAGCCTGGAGAGGCTAGGTGTGCAAACAATACTTGTTAGAGCCTGGAGAGGCTAGGTGTGCAAAAAATACTTGTTGTAAAGGCCTGAAGAGGCTGCTGAAGAATACTTGTAAATCTATCTGGATTGATAGTGAAATCCTTCTAGTTGGAAGGGGCTGAACGTAGCTTTTAGGAAATGGTGAACCAGTACAAAATCTCTGTGTGTAAATCTTCTATCCCTTAACTCCTTTACATTCAGTTTTATTACTAACTGTCAGGATTGTTTTGAAGTTTTACCTAACAAACGTTTTAAACTCTTTCAAACGGTTTTTAAACAAGTGGACGTTCAGCGTCCAAATTACTTTGTGCATCCAATACACGTTGTGCGTCCAATACTTTTAAACAGCGTCCAACATTTTGCGAAAAGCTTTCAAAAGTTAAGATACACAATTCAACCCCCCTTCTTGTGTTTTACCTTGTTACCTACACAAATGAACTTATATATATACAGAGAGATTCGAACAATTCAACACACACTGCCAAATTGTCAGTCTCATCAAACAGAAACAGATTACAGTTTTAAAATTGAAACTTGCAACTTTAATTACTATACCTAAACACATCCAAATTGAGTGATTCCAAAGGCTAATATACTTTATTTTATGTCTTTTTTAATATGCCACAGAAATCAGAACAAATGAACTTATACAGAGAGATTCGAACACATGAACACACACTGCCAGAAGTGAAAAATAGCAGGACAACATCATCAATCATATCTTCAACTCACCACCCGATTTGCCCCACCTCTTCTAGGTACATGCAAGAGCCAAACCCTCACATGCAAGACCACATAACTCTTAAACTTCAAACTACAACCACTCTCATAACCTAGAATGGTGCTCAAACCGCATTCACCTAAGGGGAAAGGACTCACCTCTCTTGAAGAATACAACATGAAGATTATAATTCTAGATGCTCCTTCTTATGATGGGCTGAACTTGAATGTTGTGGGTGGTACTCAACTTGTTCCTAGATTTCCCTTCAAGTCCTAAAGCTCCCACTTGTAAGAGATGTTGAAGTGAGGAGGAAGCTCTCTCTTGGTGGTTGAAGGAGAAGGGAGGCCAATTTGAGTGAGGAAATGAAGGATTGGAAGATGATGGATGGTAAGGAATGTTAATGGTGGCTGCTGATTTTGGAAGAGAAAGAGTGTAGAGAGGTTTTTGGTGTGTTTTCCTCTTGTGTGTTCAGCTGTTAGAGTTCAAAAATGAATTTCTTACCCTCCTTTCCTCATCAGCCGAAGTTTAGGGATAGAAAAGTAAAAGGATTGGTTCACCAATCACTTCTTCCTTTGCATGAAGAGTGATTGGTTGTGGAGTATTCCTTTTGGATAACTTGAATAAAATATAATGTGTGGGTGTGTGTGTTTAGTAGGTGAGGGTGAGTGAATTTTAAAATTTTAAGTGAGTGGGTACTACTCTTTTAATCCCAATACTATTTTGGTCCTCTTAATTTACACCCTCTCACCACTATTTATTTCCTTCTAATTCATTTCTAAACAAACACAATTAATATAAAATAAATAATTAATTAATTACAATCAAGAAATTACATAGATAATAATCTATCTATTAACATATAAGTTCCTTGGAAATGAGGATGTTACAGAAGGCATCAAAAAGTTATTACTCAAATTCCTTGTCCCTCTATCTTTCTTGGAGTCCCTCGACCTTGAATACAAGGGGAATAGTTCACTGCTCTATCATAATTACTATTATTCTTAATATTTATTAAATATAATATAATATACTATATATATATATATTATAAAAAATATTGGTAACTAGTATTTTTTTTAAATTTTTTAGAAGGCTTTTTATTATTAGATAAATAATTATTTTTATTAATAATCGAAGCTCTAGATAAAATTTTGAATTTAATTTATCTGTAATGCGAGGGTAAAATATTTTTATTACGCGGTTATTTAACAATATATTATTATATTATATATTTGATGAATTTGATGATATATTAGTTATGGGATTTATCAAATGATATGTTGAAGTATAATATTATTCTTTTGGGTTAAATATGATTTAAATCCCTGTAAATAGAAAAATATTTGTTTTTAGTCCCTTAAAATTTTTTTTTTGACTCTTTTTGGTCTCCCATTTATAGAAATGTGTCACTTGTATTGTAATCCATTGGCCATATTTAAAAATTAAAAAGTATACTATAAAATTTTATTTTCCCCTCCCCCAATTCTATATTTTCAATTTCAACCCTTTCCCTTCCTCCCTTCCTCATCCTCCCTGGCCAGCCACCCTTTCCCCTAACCCTCCTCCCCCCTTGCTCCATGTCGCCATGAGACTGGCACGGGGAAGGTTCAACACAGTTGCAACAACTTTGGCCGCGTGGCTTGTTCTCGATAATGGGGAGTGGCAAATGTGTACATTAGACAGTGATATATTATTAGGTTGATTGAACACGCGGTACTCCACAGTGCAGCAGCATATGTGAAACGATGCTCTTTCGAAAAATTGCAATGCTACCCTTTCCCATTTTTTTCCTTGGCATTGCATAGTGGTCTTCTCCTCATTGTCAAACGGCAATTGTAAAGAAAAACAACAATAAGACAATAAGCTCCATTGCGAGTCACCTCTTCATAGTAGGAGGTTAAGTTTGAGCGACAGAATATGACAACGAGGGCAAAGAGGGATCGTGGTAAAAATAGGAATTCGATGAACCGATACACTATGTATAAAGTAGTGTATCATATAACGTACTCACTGTAAAAAATAGACTTCCCTTTACATAAACTTAACTTCTCTATACACACCATTTGATTAAAATCGAAAAACAATCAAGATTATAAAGATTAAAACACAATAATCATGTGACTTTTTTTTTAATTTGTGACGTGATCCTTAATTAATATTTAATCTTGATCATCCATGTATGATTTAAATCACTAATACTTGTTACCTTGCTCTCACGTAAAACAGAAAAAAGTCTTTTTCACTTGATGCATGTGCACCCCTTTATGTATACACTTTAATCTTGATTATCTATATATTGTTATATGGCCAAGATTTATTCTTCTTATTCTCATTTAAAAAAAAAGTTAAAGGATTGATTCATTTTGTGCGGAATAAACTTAAAGGTGTATATTTATTTTCACTAATCCATGCAGTTTATCCTACACCAAATGTTCCAAATCATATTGATACTCCTGGCATGGACAATGCTCTTTATTTTATGCACACGTGGACGCACACACATCTCCCATGCATGCAAATTATTCATAAACTTTAGGTGTTAAATCTTAAAAAGTTGAGTTTAGCTCATTTACATTTTTTGATGAATTTTTTTATAATCAAAATTGTATTAAAATGGGACTAACAGCACAAGATGTGTCCAGTCCAAAAATTAAGTCAGTACAGTATACAAAGATAAGCTCTTAGCCTCCACATAGGAAAAAGCCTCCACCCTCAAAAGATACAAATTGTTTAGCTCATTTACATAATTGCTCTTAAAATTAACTCTGAGATTGTTTATTTAATAAAAAAAAATGTAGCTATTCTTATTGTACTTTGAAGAAGTTTCCTTCACACCATCACCTTGAGAAGCATCCAATCACCTTGAGAGTGTCATCACAATCCAACACTCTCTTAGCCTTTGTGACTACCATCTCCATAGGAATTAACCATCACTCATGACCCAACCACCACGCTTCTCTAGACCATTACCCACTATTACCACCATTTTCCTCCCATTCCAAATTGGATCATTGTTGTTCTAATGAGCTCAATTTAGTAGTCCCCCGAGAGATCAGACAAAGAGAGTTGTCTTCGTATTAGTCACATAAGCATCATACATAGCAGATAGCACTTAACAAGCCATATATTAGTCACATATATACTTGCATTTTAGGGCTTTTGGTGTGTGTGCCACAAGTGAATGATTTTACCAAGTAGTACTAAAAATATCATCTCCACACAAGGACCGTGTTGACGATTACTACTACTGATTATTTGCAATGTGATTATGTAAACAGAATCAATGATGTGAATAGAAAAGAGATAAAAAAAAATTATATACACCAAATTTTCAGAAAATAAAAATATCAAGGAATTGATTGCACAGTAGAACAGAGAATTCAAATTTTCAAAAGTTTCTAGGATTTTGGTTTTCTAATATGAGTATTAGTGATTCCCCTTTTATTAAGTTAAATTTATTTTGAAGGTGAATTATCCTAACATAATTATTGTTTCCTTTCAAGATATAATAACCTACTCAATTAGACTAGCTAATTTCTGTTTCGCTTAAAGGACTTTGATAGATGGACCACTGTACACCCACACCACACCCAATGCTAGTGTGTGAAATAGTAAATTGGAGTGTGTGTTGGGTGTATGTTGGATGTGTGTGTAACATTTCTGTAGCTTAAATTTGTTCCAGGCCTCCATAATATAGCTAGTATCTGTCTTTTTCTTTTAAGTTCATTGGGACCCAAATGTCGGGCATCAGCTAAGAATCTAAAATTAAAATGTAGTTGTTCAAGAAACATTACTATTGTGCTATAATTTAAATAGCTAATACTCCCTCCGGTCCTATATATAAGAAACAATTCACTTTTTTGATTCATTGAATAACTCATGTATCTAGTCTATAATATAGTACAGATACATGAGTTATTCAATGAATCAAAAAAATGAATTGTTTCTTATATATAAGACCGGAGGGAGTATTATACTTGATGATATATATAATCACATTAATTATTTTTCAAAGTATATTTTTCTTAATTAAGAATTGAAGATCAACTGTAATTAATGCTTACAACTTACAAGACAAGACGTCAGCTTTTGTTTAACATTCAAAAGTGCCCACGTCAAAAATTCACCCAAATGAATGAGAATAATTACAAAATAACTACGTATATACTTCCTCCAGTCTCAAATATAAGAAAAAAAATACATGCATTTGGACCATATATGTATTTACTTTTTTTCTTATATTTGAGACCGGAGGGAGTAGTAACATTGCAAAAAATATTGATGTATTTTTATTACACTTGTGGCCCCCCTTTTTTTTTTTGGTTCAATGGCCTCCTTTTTTTTAGTCCATCTAATTGTTGTGGCCTTGATGGGTAACAACTTCAATAGGCCCATGTATGGGCTAAAAGCTACTATATCTGTTTGACCAAAAAAAATAGCTACTACACTGTAAGAAAGTAGTAATTGAGCCTGTGCAATAATTTTCTGGTGATAGTCTTTTTTCCAAAGTTTTTACATCTAGAATGACTTGTTGCCCAAAATATTTCACGCAACGAACATAAGTACTTAGTGGCACCTGAATACATTTCTAGCTAGGCCAGCTCTTTCATCTACGACTTTACAAAAGTCAAATAGCTCAATTCTTTTGACAAAAAAAAAATTAATAGCTCAATTCATATTTGAAATTAATATTAGAATCCTCTACTATTTTTATCCAAAATAAACCAATCCCCTAAATAAACAGTTAGATATGTGGGAAGTAGTTAGAAACTTGATTGTAATAATGATATCAAGTTTTTTTTATTTCCCTATTCAATTATCTATCCCTCTCATAATGCAGATGTGTACTCTAGAGGGTAAACGCAGTCTCTCCCGACGAAGGTAATTATTCTAGCGTTCTAGAATGAAAATTTATGTGGTTAGATAAAAACATGTCAAAAAACAGTTAAAGTTTATTTCTTTTATCAAAAATGTTTATTTTTTTTTAGAAAAGAGGAATCAATTAAAGTTGGTTAAATAATAACACGTCCATATCCAAGGCTCTAAAAAACCATACAATACAATTTATACTAGTTTAATAACTCGTGTCGTGCATGAGATATTATATATATTTATTCTATACAATTTTTTTAAAATAAAAAAGTTTTAATTTTAATATAGTATTATTTGATACAATTTTTATATGACAAATTATATATTATTAAATTGAATTAATTAATTAGTAAATTAGTAGAAAAATCTTTTTTAATTTTAAATTTTAAGACAATGTTATACTTTAGCGTAGGTTAAATCAAACTTTTCATGAATGAGATAATTTTATATTAAAATATTTTTTGGGCGAACCCAAATATATAATCTTCCATACACATGACTTGGAAATTAAACCCTCCGACATCATGTTTGAGATACCCAAATATCTATAATTTATGCCACCATGCTATTATTATTATTCACGTTGATAAGATTAGAATAACCTTCTAAATATAATTTTATTGGATTCAATTTAATATTAATACTTAGTAAATTAAATTTAGATGTCACCAAAAAAAAAGTAAATTAAATTTAGATACTTAGTTTGGCTGGATAATATTAATAATAGTTTAATTAAGATATTTTATTTTATATTAATAATAGTAATTATATTTTTAATTATCATTCATTGAATTGTATTTTTTTTACGAAAAGAAACATTCATTGAATTGTTATTTTAGTTTTTCAAATATTCATTGTAAATATGAATTATATAGTTTTTTCATAAATGCTAATATTTGAATTCAAATCTACAATAATAATAGTTTAATGTGAAACTTAATGTAAAAATTAATACACCCTTAATGTGAAACTTAATACACCCTTAATAATCTCATATGTCATAATTTCATATGAAAACTTAATGTAAAATTCTATTTGGTTTTATATTGATTTCAATGTTTATCAAGGACATGTTAGATAAATGAATTCATTTGATTGAAAATGAACCTATTATATATTATAAAAATATGAACCTATTATACATATATAAATGATATAACAAATCAAATGATCTTCTGGTAAAAAAAAAACAAATCAAAAGGTCAAAAATTATAAGAAAAAAACATAAGAACACGTTAAATGGCTAAATTGATACGGACATAAAATCAATTGAGCCATAGGAAAATAAAATTTAAAAATGGCATGAAGTTGGTGGCACGACATAGGATTGTAAAGGTGGAGCCACCATGTAAACATATAATATCAAATTAAGGATGAAAGAATCACAATTCATTTAAACACCATGTTGATTTCACTTGCTGCCCAATTACAATCATCATTAATAGCATTCATGTCCACTTAAAGTCAATATCAGGCCGTATATAGTAATGTCAATCGATAAAAAAATATAGACGCATGAAATTGATCTGTCTCTTTTAAAATATACCGATAAGAAGAAGATGAATAATAATGAAAAAATAAATATGTAAAAAAGAAGAAAATCCTTCCTACTTTTTAGATAACATTTATGCTCGAATTGATTTATTGAATTGTATTCATCAAATAAACCATAATCCAAGAGAAGAAAGAAGAAATAAAAAGATAGAGGAACATATCAATGGAGCCACTACCATCATCGAATGCACCCTATCCTATTGCCTTGTCAGGATCCTATTATAACCGTCGTTGACGCACCATTTCAAAGTTAATTATAGCATGGAAGTTGGCAATAGCGATATGATTGGATCGAGCAGTGAAGAGTGGAACCAAGAGGGTGCATAAAAAAATGTAGAAGATGAATATTAGGTTGCGGGTAGAGATTTCACCCTAATATAATATGTTGTTTATAGTAATAACTAAGATATTGAATCAATTATTGTTAAAATCCGTTACAATGTTACCTTATTGTCAAAATTATTTAAAATGTCATAAATGAGATGTTACAATCAATTAATCACTGATGTCAATATTATTCATATATAACACCCTCTTCTATCTATATTTAAATAAAAAAAACAATTGAATTTCTCTTTATTATTTATAATTTGACATTATTTGCTATCATTATCAATTTATATACATTGTGAATAGAACATTCATTCATTCTTTCTTTGTCAAAACAAAAAAAAAACATTCATTCATTCATTCATTCATTCATTCACATTCTATACCAAAACACATCGAGTGACTTGTTTCATAAAATAACAACAATATTATAAATTAAAATAAATGAATTTTAAAAAACATAGAATCAAATAAAAAATATTTAAAAAAATAATTTGTATAAGAACATACAATGATAACAAAAAATACCTAACAAAAAAATTGATATGAAGGCATCAACACTAAAAGGAAAGTAATAAATAAAAATGATCAATTTGATAATAGAGAAAAAACTTGTATCATATAAGAAGTCAGTATAAAAAAAATAGAATAATAACAATAATAGTGAGACACATAATAATCAAAAAATATCAATATGTTAAGATTTATATTATAAAAATAGATTGATAATCATAAAATAAAAAAATGATCGATTGCTATCAATTAAAAAGAAAGTAATAAATAACAATGATCAGTTACACAACAGAGAAAAAACTTTTATCATATAAGAAGTCAGTATAAAAAATAAAATAACAATAATAGTGAGACACATAATAACAAAAATATATCAATATATTAAAATTTATATTACAAAAATAGATTGATAATCATAAAATAGAAAAATGTTGTCTAACATAAAATAGAAAAATGATCAATTGCCATCAATTAATTAATTTGAAATTTAAAATTGAATATGAGTAATAAATGGTTATTGATGACTTATAATTAGCTCTAATTAAAAACATTAAAAATATGGTTAATAAATTAATTACCATAAAATAATAAATCAAAATAAAATCAAAATTATTTTTGGAAGAAAACTACATGATTGTGGTGTTAACATGTGGCATTATCCTATGTGACATAATCTTGCTTTATAATAGATAATAAATAATAGGGGAAATTGCACTTACCTCCCTTAAAATTTGCTTAAACAACACTCATGCCCCCTCTAGTTTTTCAAAGACATTAACCTCCCTTGTTATTAACATTGTTTAACCTCCGTTAGAGCAGAAGCAAACGAAAAATCTCTACCATGGCTTTCGGCTTTCGTTCCGTCTTTTGCTCATTCAAATTCCTTCTTTCATTCTCACTAATGTAATTGGTATGTTGTTCTCTCATATGTTGATGCATTCTCACTAACATAATTCCACCGTTAGGGCAGTATTTAGATATATTTTTTTGCCCTCTATTTTCGAAAAGGGGCTGCAAATCAACCCATTGGGAAGTTTAGCCATGGTTTTTTGCAAGGATGACAATGATGCATTCTTTTGTGGGCATTAAATTGTTGACATATTTTTAATCTCTGGTTAGCCAAAACTCCAATAGCTACATCATATCTGTAGAGGGCATCACACCCAGCAAAATTGAACACAAAAAACTAATTAAATATAGTCATTTATATTTAACAGCCTGCAAAACGCCACTAGCTAAAGGAGTTACCATTTGTAAGGCAATTGTAGGTGGTGCCAATATGTCCCATTAATGACTTATGTGTTTAACTAAAAGAAACTAAGGAAACTGAAAGTATCTAAGCTGCTTTGAAGCCAAACTGATGCGTACAAATTGAATATATCAGTCAATCTTATCACCAAAATACAGAAGTTATATTTTTAAAATAGTAGTAAAATAGTAGAAGCCTTATTACCGATAGCAAAGGAATCTTGTTTTTGGCAGCAACAAATTACAATCTGGGAGTACTCGGGCGTGATAAAGATGAGCGAGAGCGACTGTCACTCTGGGAGCACTCGGGCAAGCTCGTTCTATGGAAAGGTTCGTTAGTGCATTCAGTCTAAATTAACAGACGTTAAGTGCAGGGGTGGAAGATGTCACTTGGTTAATAAAATAAGGGAGGTGAATGTTACTTTAAAAATTAGAGGGGGTGTGACTGTTATTTGAGTAAATATTAAGGGAGGTGAGTGCAATTTTCCCTAAATAATAAATAATAGATATGGTATTTGCTTCCACTTTTTTTTTTTGACAACTGCTTCCACTTGGTTAGCTAATGACACGGGGCGTTGGAAAATCATGTTGGACACCTCCATAATAAATAGAAAATTTATCTAATTAAAGAGACAGTTTTTTTTTGAGGCAAATTAAAGAGATAGTTAAGGAAATTAAAAAAGTAAAGCCACTATAAAGAACTTGTGTCTGAGCCCCTTTTCCTTTGGCTGGGTTACTGGGTTAAATTTAGCATGCGAAAAGGTACCCCTTTGAAACCATATAGGTTACTAGGGAATTGTGTTTGAGTCCCTTTTCCCTTGACTGGGTTTTGGGGTTGATAAATGCACCCCTTTGAGACTGATGGATTACTGGGGCATACATTGACATTTGATTAGAACCCTTTGAGACCATGTAAGTCTTGGGGTTTTAATTTATAATTTCGGTTCTTTTAGTCTTCTTGTGCAGGGGTGTATTTGTACTACGGGTGTTCTATTATGGAAGGGTTGTCTTTTGATTATGAACTATTTTCTGTATCTTTTAGATTAAGCACCCCTTGTGCTTCAATCTCTTTGAATGCATTTGGCTTTCAAAAAAAAAATAAAGAACTTTAAATTGAAAAATAGAGGAAACTAATATAACTACGTAAAAGAAAAAAAAAATCTAATAAATATTAAAATAAAATAAGAAAAATAATGAAACATAGGTACTGCAAAAAAGGTATTTACAATATTCTTAAATAGTTAAATGTTTATTCCACCCCAACTTAGACTGAAAAACTTGGTTATAAACTTAAATATCTTGCTTTTATTTTGAATAATTCAAGCACGAGGAGGTCATTTTCATATAAAGAATTAGAAAAGAGAGAGAACCTAAACTATACGAACCGGGGTATCCACGAATTGCATGAACAAAATAATTTTCAAAGAAACAATACTCCTTCCGTTCCTAAATAAGTGTCTTTTAAGATTTTTCACATAGATTAAGAAAAATAATTAAATGAATGAAAGAGAATAACAATTTTACCAAATTAACCATATTATTTATGTTGCTCAAAAATCGATGCAACACTCTAAATAACATTTTTGGGGTAAAATTAAATTAAAATAATTATTGATTCATTGAAAACATAAAACGATACTTATTTTGGGACAAATTCACTTTGCTAAAAAGATCCCCTCTGTTCCTTTTTAATTGTCCATTTTTGAGGAAAAATTGGTTACTATTTATTTATTATTTTGATAGTTTAATGTTATATTTTGTCAATTATACCCCTCTCGCTATTAATTTACACATTTTCAATACACTTTAATATAGAGAGGGAGGGAGTAAATAGATATAGTGAGATAGTAAAAAGATCACAATGGTATAACAGAAAAAATTTATCAATTAAATAATTCATTGATTAATGTGAAATAGCCTTAAAAACAGATAACAACGAACATAGTAATTATTTTGGAACAAAGAGAGTACATAGTTAGTTGGTGTTTGACAGAATACAAGGAAAATTCAAATAAAATCAATGGCTGAATTGCTTTCGTCTATTTTCGTGCATCAATTTTTTTACATTTTTTTACTCCCTCTATCTCATATTATTCGTTGTTTTACAATATCAATGAAGTATTTAATTTTTTTTCTTTCTATTATACCCTTAAAGTATTAACATAGTTTTATGTGAGAGAGAGGGAGTAATTGATTGTCAATTATTATGATAGAAAAAATAACAAAGGACAAATCAGGAAAAGACAAAAATAATTTTTTTGAATTCTGAGCTATTAGTTGTATTTTTTAGTTGATGTGCCACAAGAGTATATGGGATGAGGATAGTCTTACTTGGCAGAGTGGCATGTTTCACGTTTCCTCATCATCGGGACATAATCCACTATACATGATTAAATGGCACATTAATGATTAACCCACTAGTGAAAAAATAATAATTCAAAATGCCTTATAATCTTGTATTGGCTCTTCCAGGGTTGTGGTTGAAGTTTCGCGGTATTAACATAGTGGGTTCCGAACTGGCGCACGAAGCTCCATAGGTATATAAATATAACACTATTTCATGGATATATACCCCGATCATAGATGATATGAAAAAGTTTGGTGGAAATCCAAGGGGTCTTTATCACTAGAGGGAGATAGAGAGATGGGAGAAAAGTAATATATGTGATGTGAAAGTTAGAAAGAAGAGAGAAATGTGAATAGATATATTTTATGGGTGTGTATGAATCACCACTCTAATTAATGATATATAATACTAGGGATGGTGTGATAATTATATACTACCACTGTTATTTTTTATAAGAAATTAAATTACAAAATAAGTTATTTTCTTAGTCCTTTTTGTAAGAAGTAATGTCTTATTTTTAATAATATTAATATTAATTGCTCATTTTTAACTTTACCTTTATTTATTATTAGAGCACTTAACATTGAGCTCACCTATTTCTCATATATGAAAAGAATATGAAAAGACACTACAATGCAAATGATATTGCTGCAAAAGAAATTATATTATAGTATCATTAACCAAAATTAACACATTTCAATGCATTCTTTGGTTTTGATTATTTTATTCTATGTTTTTTATAAAAAGATCCAGAAGTAGTATAATAAATATGTTTTTGTCCTCTATAAAATTGTCAAATATGATTTTTTTTTATCAATGGCCAAATTTGATTTTAGTCATATATAAAAAAAATTATGTACATTTTTAGTCCCTACATTTAACACAAATAGTGTGTTTTTAGTCTGGAGGGACTAAAAGTGCACATCTTTTATATTTTCTAGGACTAAAACTTTATATAATTTTTATATAGAGACTAAAATCAAATTTAACCTATTTTACATAGACTAAAAACATTTTAAACGATATTCAGTTTATATCTCTTTCCGTTCATTTTTGCGGATCCAAACATGATTTCTCAAGTTGTGTCATACAACGCATGTGTATTTAGTTATGTGAAAGCGTGGATTCAGTTGGAAAACTTGACACCAATAAAAGCTATAGTGCAGTGCACTGTGTATCAAGCTTAAAAGGGTTCAGTGATGCATTAGGCGGCAGAAAAATCAACTCATGAGTCATGAATAAGTTTAAAACTGTAACTTTGGTTTTTTGACAAAAGTTTGAAACTGTAATTTCCCGTTTTGTTTTATCAGCAAAAACTGTAACTTGTCTTACCTATTTATAGTTTATAGTTAAATTAATTAATGTCACGATGTAAATTTATAGCGATGTTCAGCAATAAAAACTCCCGTTCTTTTAGGTTCAATTGCATTTTTACTTCTCTAAATTGAACTATATGTATTTATTTATTTATTTTTTTTTTGGATAAGTAAAAAATATTATTAAACAGAAAACAACTAGATCAGAGCACAAGTTATGTCCAGATTTAGTTACTTGAAAAAGAACAAAGGGTTTGTCTTGTACAAAATTCGATCGAGCTCCTACCATTATATAAATAGAGCTAGCGTGCAAAGGTATCACTATAGAGAAAGACATCCCTATGTATTTATTTCTTAAGTTAAACAAATGGTGATTCCGGTATCAATTTTTCAATATAAACACTTAAGTTCTATTTCTTATTATATTATTTTGGATTTTATAATAAATTCAGGATATAAAATAATTTTAAATCTTTAGAAATTAAAAATTTAGTGAAAATTTGATAAATTTAGAGAAATAATTAGTTTTTTAATTTAAGTGAAATTTAATATTTTGGTTGTGAGCTTTTAGAGCGTGTTTGGAAAGCCTAATTATCTAATTTATAGTTTATTTGACTAGCTTATAAACTTGTTTTGACTAAATAGAGATGTTTTCTAAATAGTTTATCTCACTATTTTATAGTTTTTTCAAAAACCTATTTCAAGTAGTTTTTGAGCTTATAGCTTATAATTTTTTATCTCACTTTATGCTTACTGTTTTAATCAAAATTTTCATTCATCGTCATTTGAATTTAAAAAAATGAGCCCCCTTAAAAAGTTAATACTCTGAATTTTAAGATTATGTTTGAAATAATATAAATATTGAAAGTGATAGCTATTTTAAGATTAATGCATGGAGTTGGATTATATTAGGCCAAAAAGGGGCTCTGGGTCATACAAATTAAAATAGAATCTAAAATATATAGTTAATTTCCCTTAACTACAGAGTTGAGGTAGTGCAAGTGTGCAACTACTACATAGGCAGCTAGCCCAGCTTCTAAATGTTCACTGTCCCCTTCATGAGTTTTGTTTATGGACTTGTCCTCTTCATTAGTTTTATTTATGCGCGGAAAATTATATCTTTACTCCTTTAACTTAATTTCTTTTTTTAATTTGGTCCCTTGTCTTTTTTTTTTTAACAAAATAGTCCCTTTTATTTTAATAGTAAGTTAAAATAGTTCTTTTGTAACACAATCAAACATGTATACAGATTGAAATAGGTCAACAAAATGCTTAAATAGATCAAAATATATTAGGATTACGCTATGTGGACAAAGATAGACGCAATGTATATGTCTATGGCAGCGAAAAAGTAAGTGAAAAAACATAAAGGACCAATTTGAAGCAAAAAAAAGGTTATGGGACAAAACTAAAACCAATAATTAAGTTAAGGGATCAAATAACTAATTTTGCCTTTTATTTATCAGGGCAAGTAATTAACCACCTGTTTTTCTATGAAAATAATATCGTATGGGAATTTAATTAATATGCACTGATAATTTAAAAATATTTTACACATACATCTAATCATATTTCATCATGTAGATCTTAGTGCAGATAGTTTAAGAATTATTGTTATGATGTGACTCTATAATAAGATATGATTACATGTCTATGTAATTTTTTTTTACACTATCAGTGCATATTAATTAAACTCTGTGCTATGAAACAAATAGAACAAAACTAATTTGTGGGATTTGTAGAGTATGAGAACCCAATACCATATGGTGCATCTAGAAATACTACTATAATGTTATTGCTAGTAATCCGGAAAATTTGCCATGGCCATCATCAATTTGTTGTATTAAAAAATAGGAGAGAGAAAAAGGGCGGAAGTTAAGATCACACTACAATATTATAGTCAACGTAATGAGAAATTAAAGGGCTTAATAATGAGAAATCACACAACGACTTCCAAGTCAATTGAGACAACGACTTCCATCCATGTAGAGATGACAATGGGTAATGGTATCCACACAAAAATATCCTCATTGGGTAGGGTAATTACCCATTTTATAATGGATATGAGTATGAATAATTAACCACAAAATTTAATGGAAATTAGCGTAAGTGTGGGTAGCTTAGTACCCAACTTGCCTCAAGCCTGCATTTATATATATAATTACAATTATAATTATATATATAAATTTAAATAATAGTATACATATTATTATGATAATAAGTATAATTGTATAATTGTATTTAATTGTATAATTGTATTATGGGTGTGTCTCTCCCTCTCTATGTGTGTATTTAATTATATAATTATAATTATGACCCGTAGATACATTAGATACGATTTTATAATCATGTTATATATTGTATATAGTTTTTTTTTCTTTCCTTTGGCTACTTTAAAAGTTTGTTAGCTAACTTATTATTTTTTTATTGTTTTATTTGTTATGTATTGATTATATAATTTTTATTCATGTAAAATATTAATCATTTTTATATAATTTGTGTATAGTTTAAAACACTGATTTTCTTTTTATATGTTTTAGTTTCTATTGTTATTACTAAATGAAAATAACACTCTTGAAATATAAAACAGTTGTAGTATTTTAAAAACTCTTATTCTGATGATGAGGTAAAATAACTTAACACTTTATTTTACTAATTTTGACTTTATAGTTACAACTAATTAGTGTAATATATCATTTAACAGATTTTGGAGAGTACCGGTCAAGGACTTGCAAAGTGCAATAAAGGTTTGTGAATTTGTTGTTCTGGATTGTAATATTTACTCAATATTCAAACACAATATTGTGTACGTTGTATCTAAAAAACTTATTATGTTGTGCTTAATTTATTTAAATAATTTTGTTCATAATATTTTATAATTAAGTATGAAAGATTTTTGAATAATTTTTTAATTGAGTTGCAATTTTATTTTTAATCAATGTCATTTTTATTTATTGATTTTTCATAATTAATTAAAGTGTAGGTAATGGGTGCATGTATGTGAATACCCAACAGGTATGGGTACGCAGATTAACGTTGTTACTAAGGTGGTATGGGTCCATCTATATGTAATTTTTTTTTTAAAATATAGGTATGAGGATGGGTACTCTAGTACCATACCAAGACTCTACTCATTGTTATCCCAATTTCCAAGTTAATGGAGATGACAGTTTTGGGGAGACTACCTTAATAATGTTATGGATGAACAAGAAAAATAAATAATATTTTATATCCATTTGGGCTATAATTTCGAAATTTTTTGATTCCTATAGAAATGTCACACAATCATTATATGGAATGAAAATGAGGGAGTTAATATTCCTTTATTTCCACGTGGGTCAGGTTCTTGATGGAAATGAGTATGAGTTTGATTTTTCCAAAACTAGCCAATAGACCCGTGCGATGCACGGGTCATGTTGATTTTGACACATGATATGAAACAAATAATAAGTTGATGAATGATTTTAAATTTAAAATAGTATTGATGTTGTGATATTGTATATCTGAGTTGAATGTATAAAATTCATGCAATCATGACAATGTAATTTGGTTAAAAATAATAAAAATATATAAAATAATTTTATAGTCCATGTCAATTTATTAAATTCAATAGAAAAAATATGAATAAAACTCGTAAGAAAAAATCATTTTATTTATCAATAATAAAATTCAAAGAAAAATTATTTTATAACCTGAAAATTTATAGAAACAATAAAACATTAATGAAACCTATAACAAAAAACTATTTTATTTATTAAAAATAAAATTAATAGAAAAATAATTTTGCAACTTGACAATTTAAGGGGAAAAAAGTGAATAAAACCTATAAAAAAACATTTTGTCTTTCGAAAATATAATGAAAAGAAAAGTAATTTTATAACTTAAAAATTTTAAATAGCCGCATGAAGTTTAGAACTAAATGGAGAACAAAAACTATAAACAATCAACAATTGATCCTGCATATCGATTAATACGAAGGTCAGATCAAATAAAAAATAAAGAGAGAAAATGATAAATGAAATAACTTTTCAGGCATGAATAAAACCGATAAGCAAACAATATTTTATTTATAAAAAATATTTTTTTTAAAAAGATTTGCAATCGAAAAATTTACACGAACAAAGAAATATGAATGAATCGTGTAAACACAACTTTATTTATCGAAAACAAAATTATAAAAAAATAATTTCGCAACTTGAAAATTTATAGGAACAACAAAATATAAATGAAACCTGAAAATAAATACTATTTTATTTATCTAAAATAAAATTAAAGAAAATTAATTTAACAACTTGAAAATTCTAAATAGCCACGTGAAGTTCAAAACCAAATCAAACAGAAAAGCTTTACACGAACAAAGACATGAATGCGATCCGCAAGTAAATACTACTTTATAATCAAAAATAAAATAAAAAATAGTAGTTTTGCAACCTAAAAAGTTACAAGAACACAAAAATCATGAATAAAACCTACAAGGAAACACAATTTAATTATCAAAAATAAAATTAATTGAAAACTAATTTAACAACCTTAAAATTCTAAAAAGCCACATGAAGTTCAAAACCAAATGAAACAAAAAAACTATCGGGAAAATCAATAACTTTTTGAAGAATATCAAATTAACTAATCTATTTGTTGAGTTGAAAGTTCTTACATAATAGATCAAGTTTATGAAATTTCATGTGAATCAAAAACTATTTGGTATTTTATCGCACTATTTTATTTTAACGGATAATATATTATTAAAATATAAGTAAATACTCACTGTTAGAAAACATATCTATGAATATCAAAATTATCTAAAATTTAATATACATGATTAAGATGATAATATCACATCATTTAACGGTTGGATCGATTAATTTCACATTTCACAAAAAATTATTGATTAGTGTATATGTAAGAGTTTGGCACCCGGTGTCATTTGATCATGACCCATAATATATATTATAAAATATAATTATATCATATAATATATTATGCTAATAAATATAAGAGAATATGATAAAAAAAAGTCTTTCAAAAAATGATAAAAAAATAAATATAAGAGAATAAAAAAGGGAAAAAAATGGTTCAAATTTGAAAAGAGAGCAAAAGCCAATTACGGGATGAATTGGAGAGAAAGATGGAGTTTTGACACGTGGATAAATAGTGGAAAACAATGATGACAATGTATAGATTTAATATATTATAGGATTAGTTTAATTTCTATCTCGCATTCTCAATTTGGCTATAAATATTTATGTACCTTCGCTACCATTTCATACACACTTTCATTCACAAAAAAAAAAAACTCCATACACACTTTCTTTTCCTTTTGTATCCTTTCTGATAAATGACTAGAACTTTTCACAAATTTTGAATTTGTCAATGGGGTGGTTGCTTCTGTGTGTACATCTTTTGCTCTTCCCTTTTCCATCGTTCTCTTCTTTTATCAATTTCTCATGTCACCCTGACGACAGCTCTGCCTTGCTTCAATTTAAGTCCTCTTTCACTGTAGATATTAGCCCTTATTGTGGTGATCCTTCGAAGATAGCAACATGGAAAAATGGGACAGATTGCTGCTCATGGCCTGGTGCCAGTTGTGACACCCTCTCTGGCCACGTTATTGGCCTCAACGTTGGTTGTGAGGGCCTTCGAGGTAGAATCCACCCCAACAGCACCCTTTTTAGTCTTTCTCATCTCCAAACACTCAATCTTTCTTTCAATTCTTTCTTACCACTCTCCCAATTATTGCCATCTCAGTTTGGCGGGTTTGCGAGTCTCACACATCTCAACCTGTCTTATTGTGAATTTATTGGTGAAATCCCTCCTCAAATCTCACACCTTTCAAAATTAGCATCACTTGATCTCTCTTGGAATACCGGACTAATTTGGAAAGAAACCGTTTTGAAGAGGCTTGTGCAAAATGCAACAATTTTGAGGGAGCTATTTTTGGATGAAACAAACATGTCTTCAATCAGGCCAAACTCCATGTATTCGCTCCTTAATCAATCTTCCTCTTTGGTTACTCTTAGCATTCCATCAACAAAATTAAGGGGAAATTTGAAAAATAAAAATATATGTTTACCAAGCCTTCAAGAGCTATACATGTCAGGAAATCACAAACTTCAAGGCCAACTTCCAGAATTGAGTTGCAGCACTTCTCTTAGTATCTTGGATCTCTCATCATGTAAATTTCAAGGGTCAATTCCTCTGTCTTTCTCTAACCTCACACATCTTATTTCCCTAGATCTCTCAAGGAACCACTTCAATGGTTCAATCCCATCCTCACTTTTAACCCTTCCACGTCTGACTTTTCTGAATCTCACTAGTAATGGTCTCAATGGTCAGATCCCAAATGTCTTTCATCAGTCAAACAAATTTCGAGAATTAGATTTGAGTCATAACAAAATTGGAGGTGAGCTTCCATCATCACTTTCAAACCATCAACATCTCACTCACTTGGATCTTTCATTCAATGCATTTAGTGGTCAAATCCCATCTTCATTTTTTAACTTTACTCAACTTGTCTACTTGGACTGTGCTTATAATAACTTAGTTGGTTCTCTTCCCAACACAATAATAGGGTTCCCAAACCTAACTCTTTTGTCGATACATGACAACTTACTGAATGGATCAATTCCTTCATGGTGTTTATCTTTGCCATCTTTGGTAGAATTAGATCTATCAAATAATCAATTTGCAGGGCATATAAGTACAGTCTCATCATATTCGTCCCTGAAGCATCTATATCTATGCAGCAACAAGCTACAAGGCAATCTTCCAGAATCAATTTTCAACCTGGCAAACCTAACTGTCTTGTGTCTGTCATCAAACAACTTGAGTGGTATTGTCAATTTTCAACTTTTGTCCAAAATTCAAAAACTGGAAGTTCTTTCCCTTTCACATAATAGTCAATTATCACTGAACTTTGAATCCAACACCCGTTACAATTTTTATCACCTAACAACATTGAAGCTCTCTTCTTTGAGCTTGACTGAATTTCCCAATTTATCAGGAAAATTCCCAAGGTTAGCTTATCTTGATTTGTCCAATAACATAATTTATGGAAGAGTGCCGAATTGGTTACTTGAAATGAATTTCTTGTTAATTTTGAACCTATCTCAAAACTTGTTCACATCAATAGACCAATTCTCAAGGAATTATGACTTGTTCTACCTTGATCTTAGTTTTAACATACTGGCTGGTGACATCCCTTTGTCAATTTGCAATGCAAGTTCACTAGAAATTCTCAACTTGTCACACAACAAACTAACAGGTGTCATTCCACAATGTCTTGCAAACTCATCATCCCTTGCAATTTTGGACCTACATGTGAATAAACTTTATGGAACTTTGCCAAATATCTTCTCAAATCATTGTTCACTTTACACTCTGAATCTCAATGACAACCAATTAGAAGGCCTTTTGCCTAAATCTTTATCAAACTGCAAATACCTGGAGGTTTTTAATATGGGTAACAACCATATAAAAGACACATTTCCTTATTGGCTTCAAAATCTTCAATATTTGAGTGTTCTAGTTTTGCAAGGCAATAAGTTGCATGGTCCCATTGCAAGTGTAAAGATCAAGAATCCATTCCCCAGTTTAATTATTTTTGATATCTCATGCAATAACTTCACTGGCCCACTACCAAAAGCCTATATAAAAAAATTTGAAGCCATGCGGAATGTTGTTCAAGTTGAAAAGGGTAGTAGTATGCAATACATGGAACTGAGGTTTGAAAGTGAATATGAGGAGATCAAGACCTATGTTTCAGTGACTATGACAATGAAAGGGAACAATATCACACTGGTGAAAATTCCAATAACCTTTGTAAATATTGATTTATCAAGAAACAAATTTGAAGGAGAGATTCCAAATGTTATTGGAGAATTTCATGCACTCAAAGGGCTTAACCTTTCCCACAATAGACTCACTGGTCTTATTCCCGAATCCATGGGAAACTTAACAAACTTGGAATCATTGGATCTCTCCTCAAATATGCTCATTGGTAGGATTCCTGCAGAGTTAACTAATTTGAACTATTTGGAAGTCCTGAATCTTTCCCATAACCATCTTGTAGGAGAAATACCTCAAGGAAAGCAGTTCAATACATTTTCAAATGATTCCTATGAGGGAAACTTGGGATTGTTTGGATTTCCATTGTCAGGGAAATGTAAACCTGAACAACGTTCTCCACCTTCACCCAACTTTTGGAGTGAAGAGAAATTTGGATTTGGGTGGAAACCGGTGGCCATAGGATATGGATGTGGAATGGTGTTTGGAGTGGGCATGGGATGTTGTGTACTATTCACAGGGAAGCCTCGGTGGCTTGTGAGGATGGTTGGTGGTCAGCCTAACAAAAGAGTAGTGAAAAGGAGGACAAGGATGAGGAGAACTCGTGGTTGAACAATGTATCAGTTGGCGATCGAGGATGTCATGAGCTAGTTGTTGTGGTAATTTTCTCTTTTATTTTAGTTTTACCTTTTGTTAAAAATAAATTTGAGTGTGACAATCTTGTAAGCTTGTATTCCACTTTATTTGGGCAATTATTTAATAGAATTGCAAGTTTATCTTTTTTTTTTTTTTACTGAAGAGTATTGCAAGTTTATCTTATATGTTAGCTATTACTATATATTTGAGTGTATTGTTATCATTGATTATTATTATTATTATTTGGAAGTGTTTAAGTGCCATAAATGTCACATGCATGTGAGTCATATATAAGTATTTTTATGTATTTCAATTTTAAAATATTTAAAATTCAAATTTAATCCAAAAAAATACGATAATATGTTAAGATGGTTGTTTTAAATTTGTATGATAGCATAATAAATAGAAAACAGAATTGTCACACTTTGTCAAACATCCTAATTATCATGCTTCATGTTCAAAATCTTTATTCAAATTTACACCTATGCAAGCACCATGATCAATGTCATTTCATGACTTGCTTTAAGTCTTTGCAATGTCATTTTAAGTTCACTTGTTAATACTCCTGACTGATTCACTTATTTAATCAAACTTAAATAACCACAATTGCACCTTTGGCAATGCGTTAAAAGCTCAATTTTACTCAAAAAAGACCTGTCTTTTGCTGTTAAAGATAATCTCATTTAAAATTGAAAAATATAGAAAAAAGATATGGAATTCTCTTTTTCTCTCCAATGCACGACTGGCATCTAAATTCTGTCTCTAATTAAAAATGGAATTTAAAAAAATAGTCTGACCTATTTTTGTCCTTTTCCAAAATTAAATCAATCATATGACTGTATATTTGTTTTTTGGTCAAATGACTGTACATTGTTAAATAATACAAATTATGGAGCCATAACATAAAAATATATAGTAACATTGTAACAAAACGGTGATTGTGTTTTCCCCATAATAGTGGCCTTTTTTATTTTTGGCTTAAATATGTTTTTAGTCCTTTAAGTTTGACAAATTATTATTTTTATTCCCTCAAATTTAAAACGTGTGTTTTTTGTCTCTCATTTTTAAAAGTGTCACTTTTAGTCCTTGGGGCCATATTTAAATTTAAAAAGTATTTTCTAAATTTAGGAAGGGTCAAAATATAAATTTAAAGAATCATGATTTGAAAGGGCTCAAAATATAAATTTAAAAAATATTTTTTAAATTAAAAAATAGTCTCATGGACTAAAACTGACACATTTTTAAAAATAAGGGACCAATAACACACATTTTAAATTTGTGAAACTAAAAGCAATAATTTTCTAAACTTAAAAAATTAAAAATATATTTAAGCCTTTATTTTTTGAGTCTAGGGATGGCAATTGAACCCATACACATTGGGCACCCGCAAAAATTACCCACAATGGGGAGGGTAATTATCCGCTCAATGGGTACGGGCACGGGTACGGGTATTTACCCGCAAAATTTGATGGGGACGGGTGCGGGTACGGGTACCTTAGCACCCACCTCACCCCAGACCCGCACACATATATACATATTTATTTATTTATATTTATATATGTATATGTGTGTGTATATATATTAAATTTAATAACTCTTAAAAAAATTTATAAACTAATTCTTCATCCTAAAGTAACTCATGCACAAGACACTATAGTCATAAGATACATTTATTTTCCTTTCCCATGAAATACATTTCTTTGACTCTTTGCTTTCTTTTACTGTGTCTTTCATCGTTATTGTGGATGACGACAAACTTGCTTCATTATACCTCATTCACTTGCACTATTATTGTCCCGCTTCAATTGATCTGCGATGGCAAGCCTTCTTCATTAACATCATTCTGTCTCGTTCCCGTGTCCTTCACCGGCAAATTCCTTATGCATCCTTGAGACATAATATTGTGTATTGCATTTGAAAAATTAATTTTTGAATTTTCACAGTTAAATTGCGGGTAATGGGCACGGGTACGAGTACTTAGGTACCCAACGGATAAGGGTCACTACAACATATTTGGGATTTAGCAACATTTGAAAAATGTTGCTAAATCATACCAAAATGTTACCAATTGGATTGAGTAACATTTTAGCAAATGTAGTATAAAGCGTATGTTACTAAAAGGCTTTAGCAACATTTTAGAGTATCATTAGTAACATTTAAAAAATGTTGCCAATTTATATCTTTAGCAACATTTT
Source organism: Glycyrrhiza uralensis (assembly GCA_030159175.1). Lineage (NCBI taxonomy): Eukaryota > Viridiplantae > Streptophyta > Magnoliopsida > Fabales > Fabaceae > Glycyrrhiza > Glycyrrhiza uralensis. The sequence goes on from BRZY01000007.1 coordinate 8,016,632, forward strand.
AGAATACCATTAGTAACATTTAAAAAGTGTTACCAATTTATATCTTTAACAACATGTAAAAAATGTTACTAATTTGTATACATTTTAAAAAAAAATGTTACTAGTTTTTTAAAAAAAGTGTTATTGTTTTTTTTTAAAAAAATGTTGCTAAACTAGTGTCCTTGTACAAGATAAGGAATTGATACTAAAAAATTTAATGCAAATCTCATAAGAAATTAGTTCATTTTATCCAATCCATTTTCAGGAAAATGATCTCAAAGATAGTCTTTACAAGCTAGGATCTTTACAAACCCAGAGAATTGGATTACAACATCAGAGGTTTACTACTGACAAAGAGAACTCTTCAGTGCAGGGGAATTCTAAATTGTAAAATTATACTATTGTTTGCCAAAGTGAATAAACATATGCTACTTCATCCACAAGTAACCTATCTATCATACTGTATAAAGAACATGGAATATCATCCTATACAAATCTTAAACCTTGGAAAGCAATACTCTGGGACCTTAGACTTCGGTTGCAAAAGGAAACAATAACAACATGAGTGTTTATTATGTGAAATAGGTAAACAAACAGAACACAATGATTCCAAGTGTTAAATCATGTGAATTATAATTATAACCTGAAGTTAGCTTCAAGTTCTCTATGCCTCATGTAACTAAGCCAACGAGAGAAGTGTTGTACAAACTCCAACAAGTTAACTTTTAGGTTCACGTACTTACCAAATTCTGAATGGAGACCTTCACAGCGAGAAGTAGTCCTAAAACCAGCGAAGAAAGTACCCCGTACATAAGCAGTGGCCCACATATTTCGCTTTTCATAAAGATCTTTAACCCAGTTGTTATCTTCCAACCCAAAATCAGAAATAAGCTGAACCCACTTACGGTTAAACTCAACAATGTCGTAGTCACCCATCATACATTGTCTAAACCTTAAACTTGGGATTTTTTACATTACTCGTTGCATTGCGTAAGAGATGCCACACACATAATCTATGGTGTGCCTTAGAAAATACCCTTTTAATGGCATTTCTCATAGCCATGTCACCATCAGTTATAACTGAAGTCGGACTCTTCCCTCCCATTGCTTCCAGAAATTGTTCCAGTACCCACACATACGTATCTTCTGTTTCACTTCCCACGATGGCACTTGCGAAAACAATGCTTTGATTATGGTGGTTTACTCCAGAGAATACTACAAGTGTACACCTATATTTGTTTTTACGGTATATTGCATCAAAAGGTAAAACATCGCCAAACACAGAATAGTCCATCCGACTCACACCATCAGACCAAAATAGGTGCTTTAGCCTACCCTCGTTATCAACTATGTGCCTCCAAAACATCATATCATCATATGCTCGTAGGCCATCAAGAAAATCCAATGCAGCTTTTGCGTCTGAATACGATACTCCCTTATCCTTAAGTCCTACATTATACATATCTCTTTTAAGATATCGTACATTTCCAAACCCTCCGACTTGACTTACTGTATAACCATATATGTGAGGGGTCTTTATTCCCACTTTTTTCATTTCCTTCATCTCAGTTACCTCATCCTCAGTCATCTTTCTATGTGCAGGTAACATGATCATGTTCTTCTCATCCATCATTTTGTGGTTGTGAACATCATTGAAATATTTAATGTACCAACGTTGATTACCTGCATCAATGTGAACCTGACATCTTGCCTGACAACCACATCTAGTCACTGGTTTTGGTGTTCTCTTCTTGCTCACTGTGTTGTTGTACTTTTCCTCTCTGACTCCTTCTTTATGGCAAACAAATGTCTTTTGTATCATGACCCCACTACGGCTCTTCACAACCCGACTATTCCTAGCATAAAACCCATGCAGACTGGCATAACAATTATAAAACACAAATGCCACACTGACATCCGGGAAATGAAATTTCAGTATATCTTCCACACTTATGTTTTTGAAGTTCATACCTCCTAAATCATCCACTAAATTTACTGTAAATTCATCCTTAAGTGTACATCCAACGGTTCCCTCTTCATTGTTTTCTGGATCTTCCTCACTTGTCTCACCTTTGTTGTCATCACATAGTGAGATTTCTTCCAAACTCTACAAAGTACAAAATCAGAAAATACAATCTTATAAATAATAAGCATAATTTAAATCGAACCAGTAATATGGGTTTTATTTGGCAATGAGCAAAAACAGAATTAACAAACATTAAGATAATATAGCCGCAACCTGTGTCGTCCTCTCCGCGGTGTATTTGCCTGCATCGCGTTCTTGAGATGTTCCACAGATTTCAGTTGGATCCATTTGTAAAATTAAAAAAATTGTGTTCTAGATCTTCCTCCCAACTTGAATAAACAGCCACCCAAAGCTAAAAGAGTGAAATCGGTATTGTGTCAGTGTATGAAGAAAAATTGTGTACCCTCCCTCACCTCTTAACTCCCTCACGGTTTTAAAAAAAAAAAAGGGCACGTTAATGTCCAAAGCATTAAGAACAGGGATTTGGGTGGCGATTAACGACTGAAAATCACCATAATTGTTGTTTTAAGCATTAAAAAAATACCAAAAGCTAACCTTTCCCACTCTCGCCGGCTGCTTCTTCACGACTCCGATGCGGCTAACGTCTTCTTCTACAAAATAGCTGCTCTCCAGTTCGTCTCTTCAACAGATCTGTGCCAAAACAAGGCACATTAATGGTGAATAACAGACACCATAGTCGCTATTTCAAGCACTAAAAGAACACCGAATTGCTGCACCGCACTCACCCTCGCTGTTCACTATTTATTGCACTCGTTCTGCTTCTCTCACCTTACTTCGTTTCGCCGATTGGGAATTCGCATTCACACGCATGTTGTTATTGTTGTTGTTGTCTATTTCCGTGTTTTCTGATCAGGTTTGGCTGCATCTGTGATGTTGATTTAGGGTTTTGAGCTTCCAATGGAGGACGACAAGCTTCCAATGGAGGACGGCGAGCTTGACCAGATTTGTGCGAAGAAGGTTGAAGCAGTAATGATAAAAACAATTGATTGATCTGACATAGGGGAAGGGACCCAAAGGAAAATAGATGAAAGAGTGGGTCAAAGTCTAGGGTTCTCGGTTTATTTGGGTGGATGGGATGGAATTTATTTTGGATTCGGGTAAAAAGTATAAATAACGAAACAATGGGGCATACAATGATGTTAAGGGTAAAACGCAGGGGAATAACAAAATTAACCAAAGACAGCCAAAACTGTCTACTGCTGGTTTGGGCATTGTTTGTGCACATGAACAAAACTAGTTGTTTGTTCATTGTAAAATCCACCAAATGATGGGCAACATTTAGTTTTAAAAATGTTACAATCCCGCATTTCGTCAATCAATTTGTAACATTTATTCAAGTGTAACTAACCAAATGTTGCTAAAGAGGTAAAATGCAGTAGTGGGTACGGGGATCAAAGTTGTTACCCACGCGGGTATGGGGCCGGGTATGGATATTTTTTAAAATTGCGAGTATGAGGACGGGTACTATAGTACCCTACCCATACTCTATCCATTGTCATTCCTATTTGAGTCCATCTTATCGTTGTGGCGTTGATTGGTAACAACTTCAATAGGCCCTAGCAAAGCATGGGCTAAAGGATCAGAGCTACAACATTTGTAAGAAACCCGTACCGTTATCTTTTTTTTTTGTCCACCCCATACCGTAATTTGAGTGTATGAACGGCTTTTCCCCCAAAGTTTTTACATTGTAGAATGACTTGTTGCCCGAAATATTTGACGTACATAAAATGGGTAATGGACTAGTGGCACCCGAATACATTTCTAGGCCAGCTTTCTCATCTGCAACTTTACAAAAGTCAAATAGCTTAATTCAGTTGACCAAAAAAAATAGCTTAATTCATAGCTTGATTTCAGTAACTAGCTAACTATATATATAAGATAATAATAACACAATATATTTTTATCTATATATTATGATATATATATATATATATGCGTGTGTGTGTGTGTCATTTATTTATATTATTTCATTTCATTTAATAAAAATAAGTAAAATTAATATTTTAATTTTAACATAATAAATAATTTGAAATAAATTAAAATAATAAAGTGATAATTATCCTAAAATAAATAATATATAAAAATAGAACTTACATAAAAAATTATTCTCTGTCCCAAATCACTGTTAATAATTATAAATTTATTGACGGTTTTTAATGACGGAAAGTTCATTATTCGTCACTATTTTTATGGTCACTAATTTAGAGACGGTTATAAATTTCATATAATTCCTGTAATTCATTTTCTAATCTAGTTAATCTATTTTCTCTTTTATTTAATTTATTTTGATGTTTTATTAGAAATTTCAATACCATATCGATTTCATTTGTATTTCCATGTTTTATATGATAATCCAAATGTCTACAAATTAAACTTATATTTTCTCTAGTTCTGTTTATTTTGTCTCTTAAATCATTTATTTTATTTTCATTTTCAATTATTCTGATTTGTATATCTATGATGTTCATCGAAAAATCCATTCAAAGGTTTGAATTTTTCTTTTAATCTTAATTTTCCTAATTATTAGGTTTCCAAGTATTATTATAGTTTCTGTAATCTTAGTATTTATTTTAGTTATTTTTATTCTAGTAATCTTAGTACTCGACATTTTTTCTAAAAGTATTTTAATGATCTTAGTGCTCTAAATTTTTCTAAAAGTATTTTAATGATCTTAGTGCTCTGATACCAATTTACAGGGTATATATATTTTTCAGGATTCATCTAGGTTATTATTTTCTATACTTTTCATTAATTGTTCATAAGTTTCATCTATTTGCATCCTAGATAATGCTAAATCAAATTCATATTCCAATTCGTTATTATAAATTATTGTTTGTGCGCATAATTTTGCATATTCCTGACATATGTTTCTTTTTAATTCTTTTGGTAGGTTTAATTTCCATATACATTCTAGTTTTTCATAAAAATCTTTTTCGCGGTTTTTTATTTCATCCATATATATTACGTTGTGAAAATCTTTTATTTTTACCCATGCTGTAATAGTTTTATCTTTTATTATATACTTGGCAGTATTTTTATCTGGTTTATCTTTTATTATAACCTTAGCAATATCTCTATCTACCTTATTCATATTTTAATCTGAAAATTCATTATTTTCTAAAGAATTTAATAGTTCTTCAAAGATATTTAAATTTTTTCCTAAGTTAAAACTTCTTTCTAACTCTTCTTGTTCTTCTTCTAGTTCTAATTTTATTAGAGTTGTAGTTAAAACATAATTCATTTCATCTTCATATAGTGCAATTTGTCCACATATTTTTCCATAATCTTCACATAATTTTATTTTTATTTCTTTTGGTAAATCTAGTTTCCAAATATGTTTTAGTTTTTCAATAAAAATTTTATCAATATTTTTAATATATTCAATATACATTTTTTGAAAAGGATTTCGTTCTTTTACCCATATGTTAATAATTTTATTTTTTATATTAAATTTTGCGATATTTTTACTCATATTTTATTTTTCAAATATTGAGTTAAATCATTTACTTGATTTGCTAATTTATTAATTTTATCTTCTTCTATTTCTTTTTCAGAAATATTTGCTAGTAGTGGTAATTTACACATTAATAAATTTGGTTTATTTATAAAAGTTCCTAATTCTGTTATTTCATTTCTTTTAGGATAATAAATTTTTTCTATATTTTCAAATAAACTTGGTACATCAATTCTATCATTATTTCTGAAAGTAATACTATGATATGAATTAGTTAGCGCATAATTTACGCAATAAGTTATTGAAAATATTTTGTCTCCTGTTTTCATTAGATTTTTTCTTAAAAATTTATGTGCATGTGTTAATGATTGTTCTAATCTTTGAGTATTTAAAGGTATTCCAATATTTGGGTGGATTTCAAATTTTAATTTTACATAAGCTAAATTTCCTTCTATTACGCCCAATATTTTATCCTTTATATTGGTTATTATATCATCTTTTAATATTAATTCTATAGGTGAATTTATTCCTTCTTGGAAAGTTGCTTTTATTAATATTTGAATTGCACCTATATGTATATATCCAATTTTATTTCTGTGTTCTTCTTTTTTTATATTCTTTTTTAATTCCATCAATTTTTTCTTATTTAATAACTGTATACTAGTATTTCATTGAGCTTCTTCAATGTCTATAGGAGCTTCATTAATCAATTTTCCATAATATATAATATTTTCTTTTTTATTAAATCTTTGCATGATTTTTCCAAAATCTTTGCATGATTTTTCCAAGTTTTTCCTTACTTTTCATGTTAGCATCCTTAGTTAAATTTAAATCTTCCTTTTGTATTTTTCTAAATAAAGCTGAATCAATTAAAATACTTCCTTCATAATAACCATCTTGTTCAGTAATTTGTAAATGTTCTATATCATTATTACTAATTTTTTCACAATCCATGACAAATAAATAAATTAGATGCAAAATAACAACGTACCTGACTTAGTTTAGTGAATTTCGTGCCCACTGCTGCTTCCGCAAACAGACTAAGTAGTACAATAACTAAAGTCTAAAAATTGAAATAACTCAAGTGTATAAACTGAAATCAGTAGAGATTTTATTTCTGAGTAATATTGAGTACAACTAATTTGTTAGGTACACTCTCAAGTACCCGACTAATCCTACAGGACTAGCACAAAGTTTCCAAAGGAAACATTTTCTCCAAAGGAGAGGGATGACAACTTCTATGTTTTTTGCCGTATCTTCCTTCTGTCTCCAACTTCTTATTTATAAACGCCTAAAGTCACTGTTTCTGAGTTCTAATCTTACGCTACAGTAATGTACATATAATTGGTTTTTTACAATTTACACAGTAACTTATATAATTGTAGGGCGGTCGATCATATCTTCATATCTAACTTCAATCTTCATCCGCTTAGTAGACTTCCTTGCTTTTACGTTTCTATTCTGCCCATCTGCTTTTCGACTTTTCAAACTTTACCTTTTTTTTTCTCACTTTGACATGTAGTTTTTTTTTTTACACATAATGTACCCTGATTTTTTACATTGGGTCTTTTTACAAAGAGCCTTACATACTTACATCAGTTTCTACATCACTCTTCTACAATTATTTCATCTGAGCTGTTGTCCTTATCTTCTTTCTGGACTTCTATCTCTGTCTTTGTAGTGCATCTTTCACATGCATGGTTCCCGTTCTGCCTTATCTTTTTGCAGAGTTGGTTGAGTATATCCGGATGGTACTCCATCGTGGGTCCCTCAAGTGCATAGTATGGGTATTCAAATTCTGTTAATGTCCTCATATCTTTTTCTCTGATTATTTTCCCATTTGTTTTATTTAATAATATCAGATGAGGTCATCTGTACATCATTCTGATGAAAGATTATTTTCCAATAATTTGGCACTGGTTGTAAATACTTGCCAACTGATTTGCAATTATTTCCTTCATAAACTCCTCAGTATATGCTTCCTTCTTTGGATCATCCAGCAAAGGAAAGTTATTGTTGCTGATGCCTATATACACGAAATGTTTTGCTTGTTGCCCAGTTGAGAAATCTGGGTAGGCTGAGTAGAACTTCAAGAAAATAGTCCTTTCTCGAGCTATATTTCTCTTAAAGACCTGAACTGCATTTTTGAAACCATGTGGAAACAAACTGATTTCTTCAAGATTAGTACTTAAATAAAGACATTCAATCATCCCAAATTGGAATAAATTGAATACCAGTAATTGAGGTGCTCCTGGTGTAATAATTGCTTTAACACCATAAATATTTCTATCAACTATATAAAAACAGTTGATTTTTTCAGATTCATTCCAATTAATTAATCGTTGGAAATGCTCTTCGAATTTTTCATGAGAAAATTGAATTCGAAGTTCATGATCCTTTCGACTAATTATTTGAAAATCATCTAAGGAAGAAGGAATTCTCCCTAGTATTTTCATGCCTGATTTAATTGGTGGTGAACTTTTTGCTGTTTCTGAAAAAGATCTAGGTCAAAGATATATCTCTTTCCCTTTTTTTTTTCTTTCTGCATCATCAAATTCTTCTAAAGCCTTTTTCGCTTTTTCTTCTGATGAATATGATTTGTGGATGATTCCTGGGATTTTTGTGCAGTGTGGTGCTGCTTTGTACCAGTCATCATAAATTCCTGGAAATGGTCCATTAAAAATTACATACCATTTTTTATTTTCTTCTTCGTCTTGATTCTTCAAGTTTGCTGGAACTGCTTCCATCAATAATCTCAATTCCTCAATTTGTAGCTCTGTTACTTCCATGTCTCTTTTGAGTAATTCTGCTTCTTGCATCTTTTGACCAAAGAGTGCTTGTTGCATTTTTAATTTGCTCTCCAATTTTTTCAAATCCTGCTCCATTCTCTTGACAGTATATCTACAAGAACATTCTTTTCACCTTTAATATGAGATATTGTATAATTATATTTAGCTAACTTCATCTGCCACCTTATTAGTCTTCCCTGTTTATAAGTACCTTTATGGTTAATATTTTTAAAACCTGCAACATAAGTACTATCAGTTCTAACAATAAATTCTTTATCTAACACATAAATCCGATGCTTTTCCAACATTCGAATTAAGGCTAATGTTTCTTTTTCATGAGTAGGATAATTAATTTCACTGTCTGAAAAGGTTCCAGACATGTATCGACATAATAATTCTTTCTTTTGTCCTGGAGGTTCTGCCTTCATAACACCTCCCCAACATTCATTTAATGCATCTGTTTCAATAATAATTAAATCATCATCTGAAGGATGATATAATTCAGGAAGATCTTGACATAAATGTTTTAATTTTGTAATAATTTCTTCATCTTCTTCGGTCCATGACCAAAGAGCATCTCTCTTCAATTTCTGTTGAAGTTTTCTCCTTTCAGCTGCAAGATTCTTTATAAAACCTTCATTTGAAATATAAGTTAGTAATCCAAGAAATCTTTGTAATTCCTTTTTATCCTTTAACTTGGTTGGGAAATTCTAAAGTTTTTCTAATACATGTTTTTGCATTACTATTTTTCCTCTTTCTATTTCTAATCCTAAATAGTTAATTTTGGTCTGGGCTAGAACTGTTTTTTTTCTACTTAAAACCACTTCATTTTCTAGACATCTCTTAAGAACTAAATTTATCTTTCTGAAATGATCATTTAAATCCTTATTAGTAAAAACTAATATATCATCAATATATATAAGGCAAAAATCTTTATAATCCTTAAGCACAGAATCCATTCTTCTTTGGAAAATACCTGGTGATTGTTTCATTCCCATTGGTAAAACATTCCATTCGTATTGTCCTTGAGGACAACTAAAAGCTGTTAATGCTTTTGATTCTTCTGTAAGCCTTATCTGATAGAATCCTGACTTACAGTCAAAAGTACTAAACCATTTCATATTCCTAACTCTTTCAATAATTAAGTCTTTTCTAGGTAAAAAATATGCATCTCCTTCCATGGCATCATTCATCTGTTTATAATTTATTACCATTCTCCTTTTTCCTCTCTTAATTTCATTATGATTTTCAACATAAAATGCTAGTGCTGAATGTTTACTTTTTGATGGTCTTACTAATCCTTTTTCACACATTTGTTTAATATCTTCTGCAAACTCATCTCTATTCTGTTTTGTATAAATCATAGGTTTACATTTTATTTCTTTTATAGGGTCTTTTAATTTTAATTCTACTAACTCTGTATTTTTATTATTAATTTTTGGATCTAGTGGGTTTTCACTACATACCTTATCTAAAAGTTCTTCAATATGTTGGCTTTGAATATTTTACATGAAATAACTTATTATGAGTAAATTTTATTTACACTCCCAAATATGTTCCCATGCGTTGCATGAGTTAATATGCTAGTTTGTTATAATTTAGTTTTTTTACGGAAAAATTGTTGTTATAATTTAGCTTGTTTGTGCCATATTTGACCAAGGTTACAAGGTTACCTTTGTTCAAATTTGTAAGGCGCACTTGGAGAACCGAAAACAATGAGAGACAAAGGTAGAATAATTTTTTTTTACAAAATTATTCATTTGGTTCTCTTTAAGTTATTTTTGTTTTCAATTTGGTCCTATATCTTTTTCTATAACAAAGTAGTCCATCATTTTCTTAATTACTTTTTCACCTTATAAGCACATATATTGTCTCTATCTTTATTCGTTTCAGTCTCATCCTGGAGTATTTGAGTATTACTAGCGTAGTGGCCCGTGTCATGCATGGGGAGTGATGCACTTTATAAAAAATCATGAGGAAATATTATTGAACAATTATAAAGCATTTGAGTTTTTTTTTAAATTATAGTTCTTATATAAATTATTGTTATCTATTATTAAACTGTAAGTAAACATGACAAAAAACCTAAATTCACGTGTACCCGTTGGGATACCTCCTGACTTTGATGGGACAACCCGTCACATGCAATCTATATGTATATCTATATTCTATCTATATATCATATATTTGTGAGTAGCATTGGAGGAAACTTTTAACACGTGTCACTCTCTGATGCAATGGCTTCTCCTGTTCTCTTCTCAGCAATCTTCCCTTATTAGAAAGTTTTCAAATAAAAAAAATAGTGGTTGCCAACTCATTTTATTTCAAATATTAAATTTCAAATTTCAAAATAAAATAAATAATATATAATATATATCATATATTTGTGAATAGCATTGGAGGAGACATTTAACACATGTCATTCTCTGATGCAATGGCTTCTTATGTACTCTTCTCAGCAACCTTCCCTTATTAGAAAGTTTTCAAATTAAAAAAAATAGTGGTTGCCAATTCATTTTATTTCAAACTAGTACTTTGACCCGTGCGTTACACGAGAAAAAAAACTTTGTGAATATAATTTTGTGTATTAGTGAAACATATTTTTTTATTGTAAATTAGAAAGAAAGAAAAAAAATATATATATATGTCTCTGTGTGTGTGTGTTGCACATTTATCTAAATATCTTGATGTATATTATTTGTAAATTTGATTTTACATAAACATAAACATTTTTATATAAATTTAACTTCACTTTCTCAGTAAAAAAAAAAGTACATGTTTGTTATAATTATTACCATGTAAAACCAATGAAATAGTAAAAATCAATGAAATTCACAACTGTATGAAATTTCATATCTAAGTTGTGGAAAAGCAAACTTAATTCTAAGACTCGACAGAACAAATCACATGTGTGAGAAATTTTGCACCAATGATGTAAAAATGGCAGACTCAATTTGAACATTCAACAGAGAAAATAACAACTGCGGTAAATTTCACACTCATAATGTGAAAACGTCAGGTTTAATTTGAAAATTCAACAGAAAAAAAACAGTTGTAGAAATTTTCACAATGTAGGTGTGAAAGCGTTGGTTTCAATTTGAAGCATGCACAGGGACAATCACAGTTATGGAAAATTTTAAATCCAGTATGTGAAAGTGTCAGGTTCTATTCCAATATTGAACAGAGAAAAGCACAACTGTGACTAACTACACACCAGAGATGTGAAAGTGTCAGGTTCCATTCCAATATTCATTAGAGAAAATCAGATTTGTGGAAGCGTTCACAGCCAAGGGTGTGAAAGCGTGAATTTCATTTCGAAAAATCAACACAGATAATCACAGCTTGGGTAAAATACCACATCTGGGGTGTGATCGCATATGACTTCTTTATCATTTCTGATGCGCTATGTCAGAACTATTCACAACTGTAGAAAATGTCACACCAATGTTGTGAACGTGTCTAACTTATTTACAATTTACAATATGCTATCATAACCAATTAAAATTTGTAGAATTTTCACACTTGAAATGTGGAGGTGTCAGTTTCAATTTAAAGCTTCAGTAGACGAAATCACAATCATATATTAACTAAATGATGTATTATGATCCTAACATATGGTTAAGCTTAAGCCTCTTTTGGGTTCCTTTCACATTAAAAATTGTTAGACAGCTTCAAATATCTCCTAATTAAAATATCACTCCAAATAAATTCATCCCCCCAAAAATATTCAAATTCATAATATTAAAAAACAAAAAAGTTTAAATAATGCAAATTGAGAGATGTTTATGACAATGTTATGGGCTAATAGACACACAAAAGAATTTAGCTATCATTTATAATTGAACACAATTTATGTAATAATTGTTCTCCTTTAAATCAAAGCCAAACTCTCTTCTTCTAAAAATCAAAATTGTTGAAACAAATAATTATGTGGTGAACAAATATCAATTCAAACCAAATTGTTGTTGCTCCTCTCTCATTGTGTCTCTTTCTACACTCATGATATAGACCATCTTTCTATCCTGCAAAAGTGCGAGAGTTCAAAACATCTATCTATGGAATCATAACTTGGGAATCAATTATCACATAAAACATTTGTCTAATAATAAAAACTACACAAACAATACACAAAAAGTTGCTTGAATGTTTGCAAAGTCAATACGAAGAATCAAGTTGGCTAATAAAATAATAAAACCCCGGCCAAAAAGTACAAAATAAATAAGATAGAATATTGAGCACAATATTTATACAAAAAAATAGCAATAGAAAATCGAAAACCAAAGACCCAAAAAAAAATCCTGGTGATAAATAATTTGAGGCTTTCCTCCATTAAGAAATAATCAAATGAACAATTAGCATCATACCAACTTTAATGCTTTAAAAAAAAAGCATCATATCAACTTTTAAAGACAACAAAAATGAACCAGTCTTTCTATTTAGAAATTGCTTCATGATAACTCTTAGAAGTAAGAGTTATTTCACTAAATCTAGGCTTAGCTTGGCTTATCTAAGAGAAATTCTTGTGTGTTAGTGAGTGTTTTATGTAGTTAGAAGTAATTTATTTAATTAGAGTTAGATTCTGTTTTTGGCACTTCATGTGCCACTTTTGGGGTGTTTTTATGTGTTTGTTAAGTGTGCAGAATCAGTTTGAGCAAAAGGAATGTGGGACTTAACAACAGTAGAAGATGCTGCAGCATGCTGTAGCACTTTGTGCGAACACATGAAGAAAAGTCCCATATTAAGCACACACTGCAGTACCTAGGCAAGGAAAAGAGCATTCTGTGGTCCCCACAAAATTAATGAGATGAGGTGTAATTGGGCCAATTCAATGCTCCTCAAGAAGGAAAGAAAAGGGGTCCAAAAAGCAAGGAAAAGAGACCCAAAAAGGGGGAGAGAGAAAAGATTCTCAGGCTGGACAGAAGGGAGGGCAGACCTAGAAAGAGGAAAATTCCTTAATTCCTCTAGAGACCCAGCCGCCACTCTCATCACACACCATATTCCATCTTCCTCTTCATCCTTTATCCATTCATCCACCATTTTTAGAGGTTTGAAGTTGAAGAGAAGACCAAGTTAGAGGACAAGCTTGGAAGAGTTCTATGCCTCTTTCCTACTCTTTTCTTTAACTCTGTAATTCCATTTCTACTTCATTAGGTAAAACATGTCTCTGCTCTTATTTTCTGTTTTTGTTGAACTTATGCTCAATATGAGTTAAGCTTCTCTTGGTTAGGGAACTATGGAGTTGTAAATGTTTTTATGGGTATGGAATAGTTAGATGCATTGTTTAGCTCTTTCATTAAACTATGTTGCTTGTTTATATATTTGATTTGAGATTGATCACCTTAGCTTGAATGAAAGCTCATTAATATCGGAAGAGTTAGTGAGTGGAAATGTTTGATGAATATGGATTAAGTTAATTAATTGGAAGATTAGTTAATGTTGAATATGATAGGAATACATATTCAAGTCCATAGGGTAGCTGAGTTGATCTTAAATGGGCTGGGATGATTTAATGTGAAATTAGGAATAAGATTAACTTAATGAATCCTGCTGTCACGTGTTGGAAAACACTCTTTCTCTGAACTCTGGACCCAGATGCTCTGTGATGCTGTAGCATTCCTAACCCTGTAAAAATATTTGCAACGAGATAGTCTCCCTAACCAGTTTTTAAACCTCTGATTTCATTACCTTTAATCTGCATTTTTACTGTCATATTATCACTTAAAATTCTGTTTTAACAAATCAATTGAAGATGTTACTTGTTACCCTCTTGCTCACTAATTAGAATAACCAACTTGGAAACTTATTGAAATTAACCGTGTTCAATCTCCGTGGGAACGATCTTATTATCACTTTACTACTTGTTTGACTGTGTATACTTGCACAAACGTTTACACGCGCAACACTTCACCTCTTCAAGAATATGATTTTTTCCATCAGTTCTAGTAGTAAATACTTCAAGAGTGACTTGTTAACACAAACTATTAAGAAACAAAATCACAAACTATTAACACAGAATCCTAAGAAACAAAATCCTTCAAAAACTAACCTTGGCTGGGTCAAACATTGCCATGAACATCATATTTTCTCTATGTGCATCACGACCAAAAGTAAAGGGCAATGCCATCTCGGAGTTGCAATAGTATCCTGTATATGTTTAGCAATAGCAACATGACATTGATTTGCAACTGAACATGCATTATACATATATAACTTTACTGAAACAGAACCAATATAATGAGAATATTGCGAACAAAATGGTCCTAAATGGATTTGTTATGTGTCAATAAAAGAAGGTGCATGATATGACAATAAATAATGTCGACAAAAGTCTAAATGATGCAGGTAACTCAATGGTATATCTTTTCTCACATTCTCTTTTAATTTATTTGCTCAAATATAATTCTAAAATTTGTCTAGCCACTTAACATTAAAAAATTTCATTTTACATAGTTATTATTCGAAATAGTTAACTAACATTGTTCATCCTTCCCTCTTATATATAATGACAGCATCATATATAAACCAATCAGTCTGTACAACCAATGTTCTCAAATTGAGCAAGGGAGGAGAAAACAAAAACACAGTAACAACAACAACCTTATAAAAAACAAAAAGGGGATAAGGGGCAATGGAAGTGATACACCAAGAATTTTAAAAACAAAAACAAATTAAAAAGAACACCAAGAATTTGGAAGAAAATACAAAAAATCCGGAACCATTACAAAAAGAAAGGAACCACTACCTCAATTATGATTCTACTGTTCATTGATCCTGCATCAACACGGTTTCATCCTCTTCTGAAACCAAAATCCAAAAATCAAAACAGTAAAAAATAAAAAGCGAAATGAACTCAACCAAAAACTACCTATCCATTGTTGCAGAGAAAAGTTAAGGAGCGAGGGAGAATAACATATTAAAGATCAAAGTCTGGGTATTTATCTCTAAACCCACTGCTTCCCTTTCTCAATTTCGGCCAATATACACGTGTCCCACTTTCTCCCAATGTTTTGCCGGTTTGCGTATGTTTCAAATTGCCGCTTGGTGCTTTGCCCAATTCCCCACTTTCTCTTATTTTCTTTCAAGGTGAAATTTATGGTGGTCAAGCCATAAGATTTGTCTATGATGGTGAAGTGAGCTCACGACCTACAATTGTAGGTTACCCGATTTTTCCATATTTAGAAATTCCTCCCCACAAGTTAGCTCAATACTTTCTTTTGCCCTGAACTTTCTTAATGTCGCAAATTCGCTTACGCCAGTAGCAACCCGTGAAAGTGGGTGGCGATTGCATTCTAACTGTTGCTCCTTTCATCCTTCATCTTCCCCCCTCCCCAAAACTCTGTATCGCCATTATCATAACCGAAAAGAAGAGATAAGAGAGGAGAGGAGTAGAAAGTTAACCGGAAAGAGAGAAAAAGAGAAGTCGAGCTCCATGCCATTGCGCCGGCGGCCCACCGCCGTCGTGCACGCAGCCCTCCACCACGATCATCACAGTACATCGCATCGCCGTGAGATCGTCCAGTCGCGGAAGTCGTGGCACTGCCTCTCGCCACCGCTGGCTCCTCCTGTGCCGTTGCGCACTACCGCCACGCAATGGGCTTCCCTTCCTCTGTCCTGGCACCATCGTCGTTCACAACCCCTGACCACAACTCGCGGCCCTCGTCCAATCATGGCCACCGAAACCTCTCTCCTAATCCCTCGTAGTGGTACCTCTCATGCACACACATGCACTTCTTCTTCTTCCTTTTCTCTCTCCATTCCCAGAACCAAAACCACCACCGTACCCGTTCTCTTCTCTCTTGCCCACAACATTCAACTGTCGCTTCCAAAATTGGTTCCCCGTCTTATCCCCTCTTCGAAACCCTCCTCTTTGTCGCCCCACAAGGAATCAACGGCTCCATGATCCTTCCCGGCTCCAACATTGTCATCGGACCCGACGCCGGCGATGCCCAAATCAAGTTTTGAATGGATTATGGAGGTAAAGAATAAATGTAAGATGATGTGAATAGAGAGGGAGAGAAACAATAGAGGAGCAGAATCAAGAGGGAACAAGAACAATACACACTCCTCCTATGGTTACCAATGGCATGAGAAAGGAGAAATGACGTAAACGATGTAGTAGAACAAGAATTTTTTTTAGGCTATTTTTTGGTTTCAATATTTCACTTTTTGAAAAATGTTGTAAATTGAGAATAGTGGATGTCCTCTTCTGCAAATAGCTTTAACATGCACCTAAACCTATTATACAAGTTTCCCATACAAGATCTCATCCATTGAATATTATACTAATATTATACTCCCTCCAGACTCGAATATAAGAAGAAGAAAAAACTGAATCACGTTAACTAAGAAAGTTGGTTAATTACATTAAATTTTATTGGTTTCAGCTAAAAAAGAAGTTTTATTCCAAATTTACCCTTTAGTGGATATTTAGTGCTAGGACAATTAAAATCAATAGTCTAATAGTAAATTAAGAGAAGTGTGTCTTTGTATCTTCTCAAAGGAACGTTGGAAATACAATTAGAGTTAAATAAGGGTATTTTTGGAATGGTCTCATTAAAGAGAATAAAAGTAGTTAAATTTTCTTATATTTTAGACCATAAAACATGGTTTTTTCTTCTTCTTATATTCGAGTCCGGAAGGAGTACTAATATATCAATGGTCTTGAGTCCCTTCACCATTATGGTCAAATCTTATGGCTTGACCACCATAAGTGTCACCTTCTTTCAATAGTTGTTCTTTTCTTTCAATACTTTTTAACAAATTTTCTTTCACCATTGTTTAATATTCTTTTCTTTCAATATTTTTTAATAAATGAATCCTACTAAATATCCACATGTTTTGTCGCTTCGCTTCTGTGAACTTGTGGCCGCTTGGTGCTTTCCCATTTTTCCACTTTTATTTATAAAAAATGTGTTGAAAGTTGGATTCTCCCAGTGTTTTGCCGTTTTCGATCCTGTTTTCCAAACCATATTATTAAATGCCCGTTTTTGAAAATATGAAAGCTGACTTTTTTTTAAAGAAACACGCTGCACAGTGTGCAAATTTTTAGGTTCTAGCATTTAATAGTTTAATAATTTATTTTAAAAGGATAAAACAAAGATTATTTCAAATGTTATTTACTATTTTATCCCTGGTTTGGGCAAAAAAATGCCACAGAGGGTAACATCAGCGTTCTCTTACTTTTATAATAAAGGATATTGAATTTCAAATTTCAAAATAAAATAAATAACATTTAGCACAATCTCATATTTTCTCTCTCTCTCTATCCCTTCATTCCTACCATTTTATTCTCCTTTAAAGTTCAACTGTCCACCTCCTTATATTCTCTCTCCTCATCTACTCAACTGTCCACCTCCTTTCCAAGGGCCGGTAGATTCTCTACAGCGCTACAGAGGCTGCAGAGAGATTCACCCTCTCTGTCTCTCTCCTGAATTTCTCTCTCCCTCACCTTTTTTCTCTCTCTCTTCCCACTCACAAGTCCCTGCTGCAGAGGCAGCAGGGCAGTAGAGGATCCGGGTTCTAATAGCTCTCCATCTATTTAATTTTATTTGTCATTAATTTTCATTCCTCATCTCTCCCATCCATTCATTCCTCCTCAAACTACTCATTGACGTAACTATATGTTATCAGTGCAAACCTCTCATGTCCCACACGAACATATTCTCTCTTGTGGTTGACCCTTGCTCGGCTTGCACAACAAATATTTGATGGCAGATAGATACTGCCAGCGGTCGTTCACAAGGCAGTGGACTTGACAGCTCGCGGAGGCCATGGATGGAGAGAGGGTGTGACCGCTGTATGAGTTCTTTTTTGTTTCGGTATCTACTTGCTTTGGTCTCCGTCTTTGTTTTCTTTGTATTTGTATTTTTTTGTAATTATTTTCTGTTGGGGTCTTCTCTCCTTTTTTGCATTCTGGATCTCACCTATATTCTTCAACCATTTTGTTTCAAGGTCACTCTAATCATTGAATTTTCCATTTTTTAAGTTTTATTATGCCACATTTGCTGTTGTGTTCTGATTTTTGTGTTCTAATTTTGTTTTAGAAAATGGGTCAATTTGCTTTAGCTTCGTTGTACCGTAAGAGGAATTTCTTTTTTTTTCCACTAGGTTTTTGAGGTTGTTGCATGTGTCTAATTTTGAGCTTATATGCTTTATCTCTTTTTTGTTGGTACTTATCTTGCTTTCATTTGCATTCAATCTCTTAGATGTTTGATTTTACAGTTTATTGTAGCACAATTGATTTCTCAATGATTTCAGGTACTCCATTCGGACTCGATTATAAGCAAAATAAAAAGTCAAATGTGGTGATCTAACATATAAGCAAATCATAAATGATTTCACCTTATTTAATTAACTCTTTTCCAAAAAATACCCTTAATTTAATGTAGATTTTAATTTCAATGGCTCTTTTATTAAAGGTATTTTAAAGAATTAAGTTTATTTCTTTAATAAGATCAATAAAATTAATGCGTTAACTGATTTTCTTAATTAGCGTGAGTTTTTTTTTACTTATAATCAAGTCCAGAGGAAGTATCATATTTTGTTAAAAATTGCTTATAATCGAGTCCTGAGGGAGTATCATAATTTTGCTTATCTGTTGGACATGGACTCCCTAATCATTTCCATGGAACCTTGATCATTTACTAGAATTTTCATCTCACCCCCTACCCTGCCACATTAAGATACCCCAAATCACTTAGCAAACAAAAAAGTTAAGAAAAAAAAACTCAACCTATCATAGTCACACCTCCAAGTAGACAATTGCCATTCATATCGAGACATCTCCCTATCCGCAAAACGACCACCATGGTGGATATGCACATTGAATTATAGTCCATTCTTGTGACAATAAAAGGTATACAATCAGAAACCTATAAAAATCCACCTTTTTGCTTTTAGTCCCTACATAATTAATTTGGCTTAAAAATATGGGTTAAATATGTGTGTGGTGCAACACTCTTTCTCCAAAAAGGATATTATACCATAGTAACTAAGAATTTCAAAATTTACTTAGATAATAACCGTTTCAAAAAATGAGGGTAAAATTTTTCTCCTTTTCTAAAAGATGAGAAAGATGGGGAACAAATCCCTTTAAGAGTTTCTTTTTCGTAAACGTTTTAAGCGTGAAAATGTAAAGTACAACTGCGTACATAAAAGTTCCTCATCTCATATATATAATCATCAGAGTTTACAACGAGAATTCAGTTTAATCAAATACTCAAAATAATTTATACAGTGAACACCTGAGGCAGTCAAGTCTCTAGACCTCTACCCAAAACAAGACCATAAACACCGATTCTTCTTGGAATCCCCATAAATCCATGCAGCATCCTTCTTCAGATCATCTTTTAAGAATTAGTCTACTCCTTGGGTAAATCATCTACTTAGTCATGCATCAACACAACATAAAAAGTAGGCAAGGGAGAAAATCCTTATCATCGAATTATATCATAAGATAATATACAAGAAACACACAACAGATATAAGACACACAACAAATATAATTCACACGACAGACATCACGCACAATTAATGTTATACTCATCCTCAAAATACACACATGCTAACAATAATCACGTCCATGTAAGCACACCATATGAACTGAAGGGGTAGGGCTGAAGAGAAGGGGTAGTGAAGTTACCATTTTGCCCCTAGGGTTTATGTGCAAAAGAAGTGAAAATCAAGGGCAAAATAGCCTTTTCATAAAAAATTCACAAAATTAATTTAAAATGTGAGAACCAATGAGATTGCTTGAAAATGCCATGATGGATTTAAAATAACCTCAGGGTATTATTTTCGAAATTTATTGATAGTGCAATCTCTTTGATTTTCACCGTTTCTCAGGTATAACCCCACAAAGAGGGCAGAAAATGAGATTTTCAAAACTTACACAAAAATAATTTCTAAAATCCTAAAATAAATAATTAAAAATAAAATACAAATTGTTGTGGACTCATCTCACAAAATTTTTTCACTGTGAAACGAGATCTTTACGCTATTCGCTCTCGTTTAGCGTAAATTTCGAAAGTTTTCCAAAAATTTTAAAAAAATTTCAGAAAATCACAAATATTAAAATAAACAACTTTTGTTAAGGAATATAATTTTATGGGTTGGTTTGACATACTTTTTCTATTTAAAACCTATACCGTCAATTAAGACGTAAACCGTTTTCCGTTAAAAGCCTAACGTCAAACCAAAACTGTCCATTTCAAAAGGGAGAATGAATATGTATATTAAAAACCTATTTTTAAGATGAAAATAAATTACTAAACATTTATATCTCAAAATTTCATTTAAAATGGAGTAAATACGGTAAAAAGAAAAATGGATGTTACATGTGGTCCCTATAAATATCCACATTTGTGCTTTTACGCCCTACATAATTTTTCTCCTAAGTTTGGTCCTTTATTTTTTCCACATTAACAAAATTGGTCCCTGCAGTTAACTCGGTTTTGTTAACTGCTGACGTGGCAAACAAAGTGCCAACTCAGCATATGTCACGTAGAGGATGAGATGATCTAGTAGCCACATGGACATGTGAGTCAGATATTATATATATATATATATATTTAATTCTTTCAATTAAATAAAGGTAAATTCTATGGTATCTAAAAAAATTTATAGGTACTAATACCTAACCAATAGTATTCTTCCATATGTATTCCGCTAACCATGTCACTTTATTATTTTTATTTTTATATATTTGCAAAAACATCTTTTATTGTATTAAAAAACAGGGGATTGACTTTGAGGGTTTAATTTGAGCCTGTTTGTTACAACTTTTTTAGAAGCAAAAAAATCACTTTTTAAAAAAATAATAATCATTTTTAAGAGTTTTTTGTGTGCAGTGGCGGACATATATGCGAAGAGCTTGCCTCCGGTTAAATGCTCTTCAAAAGCTTCACCCATATAACTGTTGAGGGATTTTTTTTGTTTACCAGCTTTGATAATTTTTTCCAAATTCTTTTGGACTGGTTGAACTATTGAGCCTGGTCAGTTCATTCGATTCAACGTCAATTTGAGGATTTGACCAAATGGTTTTAGGAGCCTTCAACAAATGGATACAGGAGCTGCGTTTGAGCACCACCTGTTTGAAGAAATATCTGAACCATTATTTTTTCTGTGGCTATCATATTACTTTTTTTTTCATAAGAATCCCATCTGCGCATCACCAATTCATAAATCAGTAACCAAAAAAAATTGAAATTAAAATTAAAAAATTGTTACATATTGAAAATGACCAGTTGCCAAGTTCAAAACTTTTTGGCATATTGAACCCGAAAAACAGAGGGAATTTGAAAGCTGGAGGGTTCTCCAGAAATCTGGTTCTTTTTTTTTTCCAGATCAAACCAGAAAATTCAAAGTGCTGTATTTTCATTGTCCGTGAATATAATACTTGTAATACTTGATTTACAAAGTGTTATTTGCATTGAAAATTCAAAGAACTCGCGAATATAGGTATATATGGGCTCTTCGCCGTGAATTCTATACCAGAAATTTGGTTCTGGAAGAAAGGGTAAGGAGGCGATAGCAATGCCAGAACAAGAAGAAAAAGAAAACGACCATTTGATTTCACAGAATCGGTGTTGATAAGATGATCTCTCTCTCTCTCACAGATTGCGATGAGGGTGCAATTGATTGATCCCATAAAATTAAACCCTCTAAGTCAATCCCCATCTTTTTTACAATAAAGGGGTGTATTTTCAAATTGATAAAAATAAAAATAATAAAGGGAAATGGTTATAGAAGTACACATGTAAAAATATTATTGGTCAGATATTGCAATATTTTTTTTTCAAAAAGGATATTACAACATAGCAATCAAAAGTTTCGCAACAACTTAGAAAATATTTAAAGAAAAACTTGATATTCCTTATCTGAAAATGTGAGTAAAATTTTTGTCTTTCTAAATGATGAAAAAAATGGAGAATATATCTCCTTAATTCTTTTTGAAAGGTTTAAATGCGGAAATATAAACCGACGCACTTTGTAAAAGTATCTCAAACTCGGATGCATATATATATATATATATAAACCATCATCATTTTACAAAAGATGCTTGTGTCAGTGCAAACTATGGTTTAAGTACTGTACAAAGTAAAGAAAGTGGTACATACTAACTAAACTGAAAATACAAAAGTGGTAAAAGAAAATATACGTTACTATATACATACGAGCCAGATCAATCCCAGATCAACTACCCAACATTAGGGGTGTTCAAAACCGAACCGATTCAAAAAAGAAACCGAAACCGATCCAAAAAACCGAAAGCCGCGAAGAACCAAATTCTTTTGGATTTTAATATTTGAGAACCGTGCGGTTCGGTTCGGTTTGTGGTTGGCTACTCAGGAACTGAGCCGAGCCTAACCGAACCGCTGATTGTATAAAACATTACTTGAGCTTTTTATATCCTACATGTGAGGTACACCATAAGATGAACGCTTCAGTCTTCACGTTCAGAAAACAAGCACTCTTTCTCGCTGCAATTAGAAACCCTTGCTGTCCGCCCGTCCCTTCCCTTTCTCGCCGAGAGCTCTGCCCGTTCGCTGTCGCCTAGACCACCGTAGCCTTCCCTGAGTTCCCGCTGCAGATCGCCCAGACTGCTGCAAACCTCCATCTCTTTCTGTTTCTGTTCAGTCTTCACCGCTGGTGCCCAGACCACCGCGAGCTCCCTCTGCTCACTGCGAACCCACCACAAGCTCCCTCCGCCGTTGACTTCCACAGCGTCACCGTCTCCATGGAGGTAAACCAGATAAATGATATCTTGTGATTGGTCCCTCTCACTTTCATTGGTCTCTAAATGATATATTGTGATTGCGATTAAAGTTAATTTAACTTGATTAATACTTGTGGTGTGCCCAGTGGCCAGTGCTCACGTTTTGGTGCAAAGAGACAGAGCATATCCATGGAATTGGAATTAGGGATTAGACTTTATTCTTGGCTTTGCTTAATTCATAAGATGTACTGACATAGGCACATTATGGGAATAGTACTGCTTATACATTCAGTTTGCTTAATTCTCCATGGTAAACAATTGTGATGCTTTTATAGTTTTCTTCTAAATATTAAAGGCAATTAAATACCATGAGAAAAAAAATTAGAAAGGAAAATTGAAATCTAAATGGTGATTATGTTCCTTCTCAGTTGATCTGAAATATCATTTTCTTCTAGTTCTTAAAAAAGACATAATGCACATTGCCTACTGCAGTCATTTAATTTGACGTGTTGCTAGAGCTTCAATTGTTAAATTGTTTAGAGTCAGACTTTATGTTGTAATTTCCTTTATTGAGCCTGATTATGACTTATGAGAGTGAGGGATGTGATCTTTGTATTTTCTTTGTACTGTTGTAATGCACTGAACAAACAGAAATGTTTAAATTAATGTCCGTGATTGGTCCTATTTGAACCGTGGTTAAACCGAAAACCGATCCAATCTCAACCGCGTTACTTTGGATCGGATTGGATCGGATTTTTTTTTTCAACCGAACCGCATGTCTTTTAAAACTTCGGATCGGATGGCTTTTTGACTCAAAACCGAGCCGAACCAAGCCGCGAACACCCCTACCCAACATAACCATCCTTAAACAAAAGTGTAACAGCAGCAGCAACCTCCCAACCCTAAAGCGGGGTTTTCTCCTTTAAACAGCCTTACTACGCCCCCCAACCATGCTGGTGTTGCTGAAGCAACCCAAAAAATTACAGAGGAGTCGCCACCAAAGTTTATTTAATGGGAAAATATTGGAAAACCCATTTTTGAAAAAATGGCCTTTGGAACCAGATTTAGAGTTCGGGAGTCGATTACGTGTAGGGAAGGTATTAGCACCCTACGACGTCCGCTAAAAAGCGGTTACCACTAATTAAATGTGCAAATGTTGTTAGCTTTTAAAATTATTTATTTTACCACAAATAGAAATGATTTATTATTTATTATTTATTTATTTACAAAACAAAGGAGAAAAATTATGAAAATTTATTTTTGTACTCGACAGGGAAAATCCCTACTTCTACGTATCCTCAGGTGCAGTGAGGAAATCAAAGCTACGTAGTTCTTTAGTAGAAAATGTTTGTGTGTTGATTTGTTTTAATTTTGGTTTTCCTTTGAAAATGATTTATTTTTAACAGCGCAGTCTCATAGTAACCAAATAGGAAAAGGATCCAAAATGGTTACTAATTTTTGACCGATTAAAACAAGGGAGAAGTTTTCGCAATAGCCAAATAGGAAAAGGATCCAAAATGGCTACCACTAATCATTTAATTAATAAGGGTGGATATTTCGCAATAGTCAAACAGGAAGAGGATCCGAAATGACTATCACTAATTACTCGATTAATTAGAAAAAACATAATTATCGCGACAGTCAAATAGAAAGAGGATCCAAAATGACTATCACCAGACTGTTTGAGTTAAACAAATTTCACATTTCTAATCCTAAGCTTCACGTAGTGAACTTGTTATAATCTAGAGCCGCAAGTAATTCCAAATTAAATTAATCATATTGTGAGTTATATACATTTGTAAACATTTGCAAATAGAACGTACAATCGGCTTTCAAATCGTAGAATTGAATACCAATGGAATTTGGCTTTCAAATCCATTATCATTTATTTCCTTATTCTCTCCAACTACCTATTTGGTTTGAAAATCGGGACATCAACAGAGAAAAAAAAATTAATTAAACTGAAATAGTAACAAAACAACTTGATAAATCTTCAAACAATCCCACAGCTGAATGTACAAGCTGAACAGAATAAATATTTCGGGGTCCACAAATGATCAAACAAATCAAAATAAGAACTCATGGTTCACACACTTAAAAAACAAATCACATATTTTCGGTGAACATTCAGAAACCATAGAAGCAAAAGTTGAATAACACAGCACAACATGGTAAACCAAAACATGTATTTTTACTGCCACAACGTGAATGAGAAAATGGACCAACCTGTGGTCCGATCCAGGGGCTTGAAAATTTCTCCAATAATTCCTTTTGAGCACTCTGAAATCTCTCCTCCTCTAACAAAAACTGGTCTCAGTCTTTCCAAAGAACTCCCTTTTTCTGGAGCTCTCTTCATACTTATGGAGGAGCTTGTTGGAGACGGTGTGTAACACCCTCATTTTTTTTATATAGTTTTTATTGACTTTTAATCAGCTTTAAATTAATTAAAATTATTTAATTAATGAATTTTAGATCTTGGGGGTGAGAATAAGGATATTAACATCTTAGATTTATTTTAGAAGAGTCAAGAGTAGCCAAGTTCGCAAAACTGAGTTTTTGTGGGAACCGCAGTCTCTCCTGATGCGGGGATAGGGTCCAGTATTTTTCTGGATGTCATTTTTACTCCAAAATAATTTTTTTAACGAACCAAAAGTTATTGTTATAATATTTGTGATTTTTAGAAATTTTTCTGGAATTTTTTTAGAAAAACTTTATTTTACCTGCGTTTGGAGCTTTACGGGTAAACCGGGCGCAACCGGAACATGAAAAATAGTCCAAAAATTTAGTTGTGGGTTTCTAAATTTTTCTATGACATATTCAAATCATAAAATTCATTTCTCATGATTTTACTCATTTTAGAAAAATATTTATCCAAAAAGGGTTCGAAAACTACGCGTTTTTACTGCTTTGAATTACCGATTAAACCCTAACTTGGTGGAATTAAATCCCACCATTTTCCAGTCAGCTTTAGGTGCATAAGAATGGCTGATTTCACTCTCTAAAACATTCCAAAAGTCAATTTGGTCAAATGGGGTTGATATTTAAATTTTTCCAAATTAGGTGAGAGAGGTATGGCTCCCACCCACTTTAAGTAAGCAAGCAAGCCCATACTCCCCCATTCCTCCTTGTGTGCAGCGAAATCTGAATAGGGATAGGGAAGAGAGAGGTTTCATTTTCTCACTCACTTCATCTTCATCATCTTGCAAAACTCCATTTTCTCTCCTTTCCAAAGCTTGATTCCATAACTAAAGCTTTGTGATTTCTTGAGTTCTAGCCATTCAAGCTTCACAAAAAAAGTTTGGATCATCATTCTAATCCATAAACTTCTTTCATTTTTTCATTTCCACCACTTTCATGTTTTCATGAAAGCTTGAGTTCTTCATTTCACTAAAAATAAGCTTTTCCTTTGTTTAGGTTCACTCCATTGGAACCTACAAGCTTGGAAACTACATTGGATCTATTTTTCTTCAAGATTTGAGTAAGTATTCATCTACTCAAATTTATACTCTTTGGGGTTTCTTGGTTTTCATAAAACTCATATTTCTATGGTTGTATTTTGGTGTATTTTGTAAAAGGTAAATTTTTCTAAGTGTGGGAACATCAAGGTCTTGAGTAGACCACTTGGTGTTGGTGTGGTGTGAAGGTGATTTTGGAGTTAGCCCATTTTCAAGTCTTCAAGAGGTAAAGAGATTTTCTCAATAAGTTGGGAAGGTTGTATATGTGTGTGGCTATGTGTTGTATGTTTCATGAAAAACTCAAAGACTTGAGTTTTCATATTGGTTGTTGAATGAGTTTTCATTCTCTTAATAATATGTATTTTTACATGTATATGTATATGAGTAAAAATATGATTTTGGTTGAGGCATGATAATTTTTGATGAGCTTATGTGTTGTTGGAAAAATCATATATATGCTTTGGGGTGATTTTGGATGCCTAAGTGTGTGCTTGGTGAAGTATGCTTTAATGCTATGTTCATGATGTATGTTGATATAATATGAATGAGTATTTTGAGTGTATGTTGATTTATGGCTTGGTTGTGTTATTGCCTAATTGATGTATATTGATGTATGTGTATTTCATATACTTTGATTGGGATTGGATTGAAAAGAATTGATTAAGTGTGAGAAGGATCTTAAAAGCTTTAATGAAAAATGAATCAATTGGTATTCAAGTTAACACTTAATTTGATAAATTTTCATCAAGTTTCTAATCCTAAGTCCTAAATCAATTCCATACTAAATCCTTTTTATCCATAAAACTTTAAATGAGTTAGAGAATTAATTAATGTGGAAGAAAAATTAAATTTTGGATTTTTAGGGGTCAGAAACGAAAACTGGATTTTTTTTGGGATCAGAAATGCAAATTCTGGAATTCTGGGTTTTAATTGCAAAATCTAGACTTTTGGGCCAAAAATATAATTTACGAAAGTTTGGGGCAGAAAACGCGAAGTCTTGAGACTTCTGGGCCAAAAATATAATTTACGAAAGTTCGGGGCAGAAACGCGAAGTCTGAGTACCTTTGGGCCAGAATTATAATTTACGAAAGTCTTGGGGAAGAAAACGTAAAGTCTGGGCATTTTGGGCCAGAAACCTAGTTTTTCAGAAAATTAGGGGCTGAACTGCGAAACTGAACTTCTTAAGGGGTCAGAATTTCAAATACTTAAAAGTAAAAGAATTTAAGTAAAATTATCAAAGAATTTAATTAAGTTTTAATTAAACCTTTTTATGATGAATAAGTGGGAAGAAAAGTAATAAAGTGAGTTATAAATAAGAGGAAATTCTTTTATAAACAAGTGAAGGTTTAAGAGTTTAAAGTTAAAGAAAAACTTAAGAATTCAAAGAGGAAATTCTTCTAAAAACTTATGGTGTTAAATAACAAGGTTACACGGTATTGGAAGAGAACCAATACGTGGCGAAGATAAAAGTCTTAAGGACAATAATATTACACGGTATTGGGAGAGAACCAATACGTGGCGAAGATAAAAGTCTTAATGACAATAATATTACACGGTGTTGGATGAAAGCTAACACGTGGCGACGAAAAACGCTAAGACGAGGGACCGCGTTGATTGGATTGTTTGTGAGTGCAAATATAGATGTCAGTGCTACAATCCAGCTTGGAGGATTATGCAATATATATTGAGGTCATGCTACAATCCAGCTTGGAGGATTACGCAATAAATGTCGATGTCTTTACTACAATCTAGCTTGGAGGATTGTGTAATAAATATAGAGGTTGTTGCTACAATCCAGCTTGAAGGAATTGTGCAATAAATGTAGAGGACGTTGCTACAATCCAGCTTGGAGGATTGTGCGGGACGTACGTAGATGTCATTGCCACAATCCAGCATGGAGGATCGTGCAATCTACATATATAGATGTCAATTGTAATCGATGATTGGCTTTGCCAAATTTGAGCTACAATCCAGCTTGGAGGATTGTGCAATCTAGCTTGGGGGATTGCGAGCGGAGGACGGTTTGAGATGTATTAAAAGATGTTCAAGTGATATGCACTATGCTAGAGTGCTTTGTGTGTGTTTGACTGTGTGCTTAATTTATGATGTGCTCTCTTTTGGTTTATGAATATCTTAGAGAAAGATTTGCGAAAGAGTAGCTATACATATATTCTTGGAATGTATTATGTAGTATTTTCTGTTTCGTATACATCCTTTCAGTGGATTTCAACTTGTGCAAAAAAATTCACCCTTGCGTGTTTTTTCTGTTATTTTATGTACGTTACGTGTAGATGTCCACTTCGAGACCTCTGATAGCCCGAGTGAGGGAGTGCTTTCAGCCTCGTGAGGCCGATGGTGGGGGATGGACTTACGATCCCATCTCCCAAAGGGCCACTGTGTCTGGACACGTGGTTAGGACTAGAGGAGGGGTGTTGGGCCCCGAAGAGGTTTTGGAGAGGGACATGGTATTGGACGTCTACATACCCATCGAGAGAATGCGCTACTGGCTGGGAGATGCACCCTTTGCACGCAGTATCACTTTGGAGAACCGGGAGGCCAGAGTTCCACCCACAATGCAGCCTAGGAGAGAGGCGAGGGAGGATCAGAGGCCTACACCTCAGCGGATAGCCGAATCGGTATCTAACCGTTGTCGTCTGATTCGTCGCACTCCAAGGAAGAGTTCCTTGGAGAGGGCATGCTTACCAAGGATGGCACCACCAGTGACACCAGTTCCATCACCTGAGACCGTGAGGCCGACACTTCCTATTCCATACATCGCACCTTCTGGACATTTGGTGCGCTGTTCTTCTGACACTTCTGCCGGACCTTTGGGACACGTAGATAGAGGGAAGAGGAAGGTTAGAGACGAGCCAGATCATGTACTATTCTAGGTGTCTGTGGTTGATGAGGACCCCGAGGAGACGTCATCGTCTTAGGCCTGTAGAGGTGCCGGGGGGGGGTGTCTAGTGCTACGTTGTAGAGTGTCTGTTAGCGACCAGCCTAGGGTTGAGATGTACATGTTCAGTGTCGTGTATTTGACACACTTTTTGATTTATCGTTTTTCCTAGGTTTAGCTTTATCATTTTATTTTCTTCGTGTCATGATAATGTATTTTGGCCACTATGTTGTGGTTCCAAACTATACTTGCGGGCGCAAGACTTGTGTATATTGGCTTGAGGATATATATATATATATATGTGTGTGTGATGTTTCTTTTCTTCTGAGTTTCTGGATGGCTAAATGAGTCGTGAGCAAATCTTTTCGTATAAGATCCTTTTAAAAAAAAATTTAGCCATTTTTTTTTTGTAACCATGATTTGTGAGAGAGGATTTTCCGCATTAAGTTTAGTCTTTCATATGACGTTCCTTATGGAAAAAATGGGCATTACACGGTGTGTGTGAAGTTGATGGTGTGTTCTTGCTATTTGCGTGTGGTAGGGGATGTGACTACGGTAGGGAGGTGTGGAGTGAGGGGGAACAACATGTGGTATATGTTTTCCAAGCAAAAGGAAGAAGAAAGATGGAATTGTATTGCTGAGGAGAAATGAAAAAGGAAGAGAGGAAAAGGAGAAAGGGGCGCCGCTGATTTTTTCTGGAACTGCTAGGTCTTTTGGGAGGGGCGCCGCTTCTGGTTTTGGGAGCCACTAGCGTGAAAGGAAGAAAGAAATGTTGAGAAGAAGGGAGGGGCGGCCGCTGGTCCTGGAGCTGCTAGGTTTTTTGGGAGGGGCGCTGCTGGTCCTGGAGCTGCTAGCGTGAAAGGAAGAAAGAAATGTTGAGAAGAAGGGAGGGGCGGCCGCTGGTCGTGGAGCTGCTAGGTTTTTTGAAAGCGTGAAGATGAGTTTTATAACCAGTTGGGTCTGTGCTATGGCGTATCAACGAAGACGAGGGCGCATGGTGGGGATGTGGAGAAACCAGCGGCGTTTCACTTCTGGCCTCACAAGGGACGCTGCTAATGTGTAGCGCGGTGCATGGGGATACGGTGAGGACGTGGAAAGATCTTCTCTTGCTGGGACGCTGCTACGGTGTGCGAGGGCGCACGAACCCTACGGTGGGGACGCAGAGCGTTTTTCGTTTCCTCTTCCTTTTTTATTATTTTTTTGGTTGTCTTTTTTCTCTTCTTTTTCTTTCTTTTTTTTTTAATTTCTTTTTCTCTCTTTTTTTTCTTCTTTTTCCTTTTCTCTTTTTTTTGTAATTTTGAAAATGAACAAGAATCCGGACAAAATTGGGTGTCTACAGCTGCCCCTGTTTACTTATATTTTACTAGAGAATATAAAAATGTTAGTTTTCATATTATTAAAGTAAAAGATAAGTAAAGACCAGAACTCCAATTTTGTTCAGAAGTTCGAACGAGTCAAGAGAGCACACTCTGACTGAGGTGGTAACTGTCCGCACCAAACTCATGACCTTGTAAGAAAGTCAATGCACAGGTGAGGTTCCCGACTTTGAGTTAAAGATGCCGAGCAGGTTTCGGGCTTTGAGTAGAGGTTGCCAGGCAGGTTACAGGCTTTGGGTTGGTCAATTGGCCACCAGGTAGGTACTGGACTACGACCATGGGTGAATGAGAATGGTCGCCAGGCAGGTACTGGACTATGACCATTGAGGAGAAAAGGTCACCAGGCAGGTACTGGACTACGACTGTTAAGAGATAAGGTCACCAGGCAGGTACTGGACTACGACCGTTCAGAGGATGAGGTCACTAGGCAGGTACTGGACTACGACCATGAAGAGAAAGGTCACCAGGCAGGTACTGGACTACGACCATGGGTGTCGGGCATGTTCCGGGCTTTGGCGAAAAAGTAAAAGGGGTGCGGGTCGGACGCCCGACTTTGACAGAAAAATAAAGGGTGTGGGTCAGATGCCCGGCTTTGGCAGAAAAATAAAGGGTGTGGGTCGGCTGCCTGGCTTTGGCAGAAAAATAAAGGAGTGCGGGTCGGCTGCCCGGCTTTGAAAAAAAAGTAAAAAGGTGCAGGTCGGCTGCCCGGCTTTGGCAGATTAAAAAGGTTGCGGGTCGGCTGCCCGGCTCTAGTGGAAAAATAAAGGGTGCGGGTCGACTGCCCGGCTTTGACAGAAAAGTAAAAAGGTGCGGGTCGGCTGCCCGGCTTTGGCAGAAAAATAAAGGGTGTGGGTTGGCTGCCCGGCTTTGACAGAAAAATAAAGGGTGCGGGTCGGCTGCCCGACTTTAGTGAAAAAATAAAGGGTGCGGTTCGGCTGCCCGGCTTTGGCGGAAAAATAAAAGGGTGCAGGTCGGCTGCCCCGCTTTGGCGGAAAAATAAAGGGTGCGGGTCGGCTACCCGTCTTTGACAGAAAAATAAAGGGTGCGGGTCGGCTGCCCGGCTTTGACAGGAAAAAAAAGGTGCGGGTCGGATGCCCGGCGTTGGTAGAAAAATAAAAGGGTGCGGGTCGTGCGCCCGGCTTTGGCAGAAAAGTAAAGGGTGCGGGTCGGATGCCCGACTTTGATAGAGAAATAAAAGGGTGCGGGTCGGATGCCTGGCTTTGGCAGAAAAGTAAAGGGTGCAGATCGGATGCCCGGCTTTGACAGGAAAGTAAAAGGGTGCGGGTCGGATGCCCGGCTTTGGAAAAAACGAGACAAGAATTTCTTTTTCTTTTCTTTTTTATTCTGTTTTTTTTTTGAGTTTCTTCCTTCTTTTTTCTCTTTGTTCCTTCTTTGATTTTTTCTCTTTTTTCTTTTTTCTTTTTCCTTTTCCTTTTTTTTCTTCTCTGTTTTTTCCTTTTTCTCTCTCTCTCTTTTATTTTTGATGCAATGATGATGAGCATGCCTAAGTAATGACCTAAAATGCATGATTTGATGCCTAGTATGCAATGCAGTGAAAATGATGCATGATGAAACTAATGATGCAGCATGTAGAGGGCAGAATGTTTATTTTGGAAAAGGTGAGGTACAAAGACCTTGTTTTGTCAGAAATGGGATTTTTAGTGTGAGAAGTGAACCTTTAGACTGAATCAATTCCTTGAAAAACTTTAATTTCAAAAATCGGCATCTGAATCCAAATTCAGGCAAACTCAAGCTGGTCAACTTGCAGCTTGTTCATGTTTTTATCCAATTGCGCAGACATGTGTCTTCTTTTCTCCTCATGGATATGCTCTGGAAGGAGGAAGCCTTTTTCCCAAATTATAATCAGTAGAAGTACAAATTCATGGCAATGATAGCTCTTTCCAAAGCCAACTGAGTCTCTTTGGTCCAAGGTGCTGACTGAGGGATTATCACCAAATTGCTAGATCATGTTACTGAACTCATATTACCCTCTTTGAAGCATTATTTATTAAAAATGCGTGACAATTCAAGGAAAGTCTGAAAGACATGGATGTGGTTGAGGTCGCTAAATGATCATGATGACATATGAAAGGAATGGCAAGTCAAGTAATTGCCCCATTCAAAAAAAAGAATTGAGGATGGAATGGAGGACTGGGCAATTGCCCCAGTTTGCATATTGAGAGGCTAGGTGATAGGATGTGAGAATGAAATGATGGCCTCAAATTGGGTTTGGAAGAATGGAATTGAGGGTGATGCATATGAGCATGAAGTGATTGCCCCAGTTAGGATTTCTCTATTCTTATTTGAATGATTCCCTTAGAGCAGGTGAGCACCATATCTATTGAATTTGTATGTCATGACAAATTTGCTCCAACGATCAATAAAATTTTGCCCAGTGTATGCTTTTCATGATACAAACTTAGATATGTAAGCCTCAAGAGCATCTTTTTCTTTTTGTTCTTTTTATTTTCCTTTTTCTCTCTTTTTTTTTGAGCAAACATACTAACAATGATGAATGGATCAAGTTGTTTTGTCCTAGAATTAGAGTTTAAGAAAATAAGAGCAATCAATCTTTGATCAGAATGGACTTTATTAGGCTTGTAATGTTGCCATGGTTTAAAGAGTATGAAAGGAAGGATATAAAAGGCTCAAATTAGTGTTTTGGGGTTGATACAAACAAGGATTTCTAGTATGATGATGTATCTTGCATGGTGCGATACATTAGCTCAATAATTTCTAGTGCAATTCCTTCTTCATGTGTATCTCCACTTTTTGCTTCTTTGATTTTTAGTTTTTTTTTCATCACTTTCAATTTCCTTTTATTATTTTTTTTTGACATGAGCTGAGTCAGATTGATGTAAACGCCACACTAGCCCTCAGTGTAAGGGTGATCCTTGTTCAGGGTAATGAAGAAATTTTTCTTTTCAAGCTCAAAGTGGGTAGCAAGGGATATTTCTTTTTTAGGATAGAGAAAGATGGCCAAACCTCATTTCAAATCTTGATTG
The DNA here is from genome assembly GCA_030159175.1 of Glycyrrhiza uralensis. Taxonomy (NCBI): domain Eukaryota; kingdom Viridiplantae; phylum Streptophyta; class Magnoliopsida; order Fabales; family Fabaceae; genus Glycyrrhiza; species Glycyrrhiza uralensis. The sequence goes on from BRZY01000007.1 coordinate 8,050,349, forward strand.
CTCTTTTTCAGAAACTTTGATTTTAGAACAAAATTTTGATGAATTTTGTACATTTGCTCCTTTTTTTTCCTGGTGCCCAAACTTCTGCTTAGGTTGCCCTTTTGGGTTTTCAACCTAACGGGCTATACTTTTTATTCAATTTTTTATTTTTTTATTTTTTGCTCAAACGGACTTGCCCCCCGCAAACTTGGACAAATAGCTCGATAGACATCCAAAACACTATAAATCTGCCCCAGTGTGGAATTTTCAAACTGCTCTCCTATGAGATTTCATGATTGGAAATCATTCAAATGAACCCTCAAGAATTATGGTATCAAATTTTTTTTGGGTGATTGAGGTGATATCGTAAAGAAAGGTTCAGAGAAGACATTGAAGACAATATGCCATGCAAGTTTATTAAATGAATGCTTCAAAGAAAGCTAACAATAAGTTCAAAATGCCCTTGAGAGCTAACATGACAAGACAATTGTATTATGATAATCACATCAATCATCGAATTAGACCATCGTGGTACTCAGAGACCCCTTTTCATATGGCTTTTCTCTTTAGATCGGGATCAAGCTACTGATAGTGAAAATCTCTCCATTGGGAATATTTGGTTCACCATGGGCCCAAAATTTTGACAGCCATCCCAAGAAACCCTAGTCTTCAATGCCATGATTTGTATGATCCCACAAGAATTGCTAGTATTTGTTAACCAAGTGATTGCGAAGTTCTCCATGAAGCAAACTGAAGCTACTGACAACTCAGGTTTTTTTTTGTTGAAGCAACTTTGATGCGAGGGTAAGGCCTAGTGACTGGGTCAAGGTGGAATGAGTGCTAGAAAAATGTATTTTGGTGGACGACTTTTAAGGTATGGGAAAGGGTTTGGATGGCTAAGTTGGAATAGTTTTGAAGAGTAGGGGAAGGATAATTGAATGGATGACTGGTGGAAATGGGCGGCATGTTATAAGATGAACACGCTTATTACTACCACATAAGTTTTACCCTCAACTTCTTCACTTCTTGTGTTGCTTCCAATTCACTGGCTTTTAGTGGTATGAATCCCAAGGTGCTCAGTTTTGTCCATGTACCTGTTCAACAATCTCATTCTCTTCTTTTCTTTCTGTCAAGGATGCTAGCGCATGAGTTGGCCTTATTTGCTCACCACGGCTAATGATGCACTTAAGTCATTTATGGGTGAACATCCTTGGAAATTTAGCTCTTTTTTTTTTTGCAAATGCTCTCTTCACATATGGTAACATTTTGAGAAGGTATAGCAGTAATTTGGCATGAAATTTCTCTTAAGGGTGAACTTTGTCGTTGGTGGGAATCTCTCATGTTATTAGAAGACAATGGGTTGGGAGTAGTGGGCCCACCATCATCATTGGAGTAGCATTTGGGCTCTTCAGACGTTGCTCGGCTCTTTTTGCACATGGCCTCTCTTTTAGTTTTTTTCCAACTCACGCTTCCATTTTTCTCTTGTATTTTCATCCCTTTTGCTTCTATTCATCATGATTTGAGTTTCAAGTACCACATGTTTGCCAAGAGTTCATGTTCCCAACCTTGAGCTGGAAACAAGTATTTTCAAGAAGCATCACAGTTCAAAAACTTCTCACTCTTTTGGTCAACAAAAACTTCTCACTCATAAGCACCACTTTGAATCTTGACATGGAATTATTCCAGTAAGCAATTTTGAATTCCATTTCCTCCTCATTTATTTTTTGGGTTTTTTAATGCTGAAATGCATGCATGAAATGCAACACGTTTTTTTGTATTTTTTGCTAGGAATTAAAATGCTATGCACAATTGAAATTTCATGGTAGACGTGCACCAAGGGAAAGCGGTGAAGATGCTTATGCAAGACTAACATGTCTAATATGCTCTCTATGCACATTCATGCGAATGACATTATTTATTTTGCTCTTCCACTTTATTTTTTGTAGAAAAGTTTTTTTTGTTGAGGAGTTGAGAATGGAAGCTATTTCCTTGAGAACTTTTTAGCAATATCCTAGTATGCCAAAATTATATGCAGGGAAAGATGGAAAGCAGGATGCTTCATTTTTTTTTAAGATGCAAGGATGCAATATGAATATTTTGGGACGCTATGCGTGATTTATTTTGATTATAACATGCAAAGATGCAAAAAATGACCAAGCTTTTATCCTTTTTTCTTTTTATATGTGATGAAGAAAACAAATGCATGAAATGTGACAACTTGACCTATGCAAAAATCATGAGAATTATTTTTGAGTTTTTTATGCATGCCTAAGGATGAAAAGACAAAATGTTGGCACAATGCAAATGCTCTATATGCATATTTTATAAAATCAATCATGCACTTAGATGAACCTTTTTATTAAGAATGATTTTTCCTACATAAGATGCAAGATGAGATTCATTGACCTTTTTTATGATTATGCTAATATGAGGAAAGAATGTCAAATGATGCATGAGTGCTGGGAAGAATGAGATGGAAGTATACATGATGTGAAATGCAATGGATGATAAATATTTTTTTTAAAAAACGTGTTATCTAAATGCAAGGAGTAGAGTATGCTCCCTTTGTGGCCTACACGGGTTTCACCTTAATATTGAGGATTTCTACCTTAGTGGTCCATAAGTCCTTTTAATTCGTGGATACTCGCTTGGGTGGTTCTAATCACTTGCTTACCAAAGGCCTCTAGAGCTAAGTACCCATTTCGGAATGAGGACCACAAACAGGAAGAAAATCCAAAATGTGGGCATTCGCGAAAGAGTCACACTCTAGATGAGGTTCTCGCGATAATCAAATAGGAAGATGATCCAAAATGATTACCACTACCAACCTCGCACTCCCTAAGATGCACTCAGCCCGGGTACAGGGCCACATTCATAAGTGTGCGAATAGTGTAAGTGTAGTGTGTGGAGGGAGCAATACCTAAAACTACCCAACCTGCAGAAGGGAAACAACATACGTACAACAGAACCAGCAGTCTTCTATCCTAAGGTTCTATTCAAACAAATATATTTACAAACAATAATAAAGAATATTTACAACAAACGCAATAAAATAACAAACAAAAGCAGGGGTAAAATAAACAAATAAAAAAACTAACAATTTTGCACATTTAATTATGTAAGGCTTGACTCTCGAACATCCCCAGTGGAGTCGCCAGCTGAAGCAACCCAAAAAATTACAGAGGAGTCGCCACCAAAGTTTATTTAATGGGAAAACATTGGAAAACCCATTTTTGAAAAAAATGGCCTTTGGAACCAGATTTAGAGTTCGGGAGTCGATTACACGTAGGGAAGGTATTAGCACCCTACGACGTCCGCTAAAAAGCGATTACCTCTAATTGAATGTGCAAATGTTGTTAGCTTTTAAAATTATTTATTTTACGACAAATAGAAATGATTTATTATTTATTATTTATTTATTTACAAAACAAAGGAGAAAAATTATGAAAATTTATTTTTGTGCTCGACAGGGAAAGTCCCTGCTTCTACGTATCCTCAGGTGCAGTGAGGAAATCAAAGCTACGTAGTTCTTTAGTAGAAAATGTTTATGTGTTGATTTGTTTTAATTTTGGTTTTCCTTTGAAAATGATTTATTTTTAACAGCGCAGTCTCATAGTAACCAAATAGGAAGAGGATCGAAAATGGTTACTAATTTTTGACCGATTAAAACAAGGGAGAAGTTTTCGCAATAGCCAAATAGGAAGAGGATCCAAAATGGCTACCACTAATCATTTAATTAATAAGGGTGGATATTTCGCAATAGTCAAATAGGAAGAAGATCCGAAATGACTATCACTAATTACTCGATTAATTAGAAAAGGCATAATTATCGCGACAGCCAAATAGGAAGAGGATCCAAAATGACTATCACCAAACCCTTTGAGTTAAACAAATTTCATATTTCTAATCCTAAGCTTCACGTAGTGAACTTGTTATATTCTGGAGCCGCAAGTAATTCCAAATTAAATTAATCATACTGTGAGTTATATACATTTGTAAACGTTTGCAAATAGAACGTACAATCGGCTTTCAAATCGTAGAATTGAATACCAATGGAATTTGGCTTTCAAATCCATTATCATTTATTTCCTTATTCTCTCCAACTACCCATTTGGTTTGAAAATCGGGACATCAACAGAGAAAAAAAAAATTAATTAAACCGAAATAGTAACAAAACAACTTGATAAATCTTCAAACAATCCCACAGCTAAATGTACAAGCTGAACAGAATAAATATTTCGGGGTCCACAAATGATCAAACAAATCAAAATAAGAACTCATGGTTCACACACTTAAAAAGCAAATCACATATTTTCGGTGAACATTCAGAAACCATAGAAGCAAAAGTTGAATAACACAGCACAACAAGGTAAACCAAAACATGTATTTTTACTGCCACAACGTGAATGAGAAAATGGACCAACCTGTGGTCCGATCCAGGGGCTTGAAAATTTCTCCAATAATTCCTTTTGAGCACTCTCAAATCTCTCTTCCTCTAACAAAAACTGGTCTCAGTGCTTTCCAAAGAAAGCCCTTTTTCTAGAGCTCTCTTCATACTTATGGAGGAGCTTGTTGGAGACGGTGTGTGTGAAGTTGATGGTGTGTTCTTGCTATTTGCGTGTGGTAGGGGATGTGACTACGGTAGGGAGGTGTGGAGTGAGGGGGCACAACAGGTGGTATATGTTTGCCAAGCAAAAGGAAGAAGAAAGATGGAATTGTATTGCTGAGGAGAAATGAAAAAGGAAGAGAGGAAAAGGAGAAAGGGGCGCCGCTGATTTTTTCTGGAACTGCTAGGTCTTTTGGGAGGGGCGCCGCTTCTGGTTTTGGGAGCCACTAGCGTGAAAGGAAGAAAGAAATGTTGAGAAGAAGGGAGGGGCGGCCGCTGGTCCTCGAGCTGCTAGGTTTTTTGGGAGGGGCGCCACTGGTCCTGGAGCTGCTAGCGTGAAAGGAAGAAAGAAATGTTGAGAAGAAGGGAGGGGCGGCCGCTGGTCGTGGAGCTGCTAGGTTTTTTGAAAGCGTGAAGATGAGTTTTATAACCAGTTGGGTCTGTGCTATGGCGTATCAACGAAGACGAGGGCGCATGGTGGGGATGTGGAGAAACCAGCGGCGTTTCACTTCTGGCCTCACAAGGGACGCTACTAATGTGTAGCGCGGTGCATGGGGATACGGTGAGGACGTGGAAAGATCTTCTCTTCTTGGGACGCTGCTACGGTGTGCGAGAGCGCACGAACCCTACGGTGGGGACGCGGAGCGTTTTTTCTGTTCTCTCTTCCTTTTTTATTATTTTTTTGTTTGTCTTTTTTCTCTTTTTTTTTTTGTTATTTCTTTTTTTCTTCTTTTTTCTTTCTTTTTTTTAATTTTGAAAATGAATAAGAATCCAGACAAAATTGGGTGTCTACAGTGTTGCACTCTTCTTTCTGGACGATATCTCTCATCTGCTCCAAGGGTAGCATAACATCTAAGACTAACCGGTTCTTTACTCTCCAGTTGGGTCTATTGACTCTTCCTGCAGTGGCATATGTGCCCCACTGTGTCTCGGGGTTTATCTTCCACCCCACCCTCTCAACCTCAAGGGGTTGAATTCTAAAATGTCTGATCGGAACTAACCCACTCTTCGGGTAACCCATCTACTTGTATATGCACAACCACAACAAAGAAACATGCAATGGTGAAACTCATATCCACAGCAAAACAAAAGAGAAACATGAGCATATCAAACACAAATCAAGCACTTCCAAAACATATATCAAGATCATATAGTAAAGCACCCCATACAGTACATGCATTATAAACTCAATTCCATATTTAACACAGCAAAGCAATGCATACTCAAAATATATATCATCAACACCAGATACATTTATGTATACCACTTCTATATTCGAATACCACACCGGTGTAATGCTCCATGAAGATTTTTTCCACCAAACACCATTGAGCGATTGGCTGTAGCAAACTTAACAGAATAACCAGACAGCCTCTTCAGGACTTTCGGGGATCCTTCGGTAATGCTAACATTTATTACTTAATACCAATTTATGAATAAGTAAGTCAGTCAGATTTATCCAAGTCGAGTATACGAATCATCTCGGCTCGAGGGTATTCACTTGCTCGACCACATATCGAAATTCGGATAATCTCAATAGGCAATTGTAGCCCAATTGTACTATATTCTCAACCTCATTACTTCGGGTTGTGATGCTCAAAAACTCTTTATGTAAATGATACAGAGAATAAATTACTTTATATTCAATGCAATTCATATAGAGAATAAATTGCTTTATATTCTTTCTCTCCACTTTTAAACCTGTAAAAATACTCTTCCACTCTTAGATACTCATAAAATCACATCTCTTTATTTCTCTCCTTTATGTCGTAAAAATTCTTTATTTATCAACAAATGAATAATTCTTATTATTGTTACTTAATTCATTGATCATTGCGCGATGTTTGATTTTTTCCCGGCTTCAATAATTTATTAAGGAATAACCACACCGCGACAGCGCCGAACTGAGGTGATCAAACCCTAGCAATTAAAGTGAATTGGTATATAACAAAACTAAAGGTGATTAAATCATTTCGAGAAGACCAAAACGGGGTAGAGACACCGGGATTGATCAAGAGAGAAGATATTAACAGTAACTTAAACCCATGTTCACTTTTTAATCGATAAGTGATGTTTCTCAGCTTAATTAAATTTGAAGATAGAATGATCACACTGCAGCAGAGCCGACTGCGGTGATCAGTGCCCAACTTTTAAAATTATTCGATATAGAATTGAGTTAATGAGATCAAGTTGAATTATTACCAAAATACTAAAACACCAGTTTATTTCCAGAGAAAGCCCATTGAAGGCTTACCTAACTAATTTTCATTGTCAAAGGGTATGACATTGAAAACTAAACCGAGTTTTCATATATGACGGACCCCAAACTAGGAATTTCTACCAATAATATAACAACAGAGCTCACCGAGAACCCTTTACTATTATACTATTTACCCAGACAGCCGTATATATGTATCTACCAAAATTATGATTAACAGTTCAAGATCAATTAAAAGAAGTATATTCGGGTATACTTAGTAACCCTAATAAAATCTTTCCCAATTTATCTTAGTCACGTATATATAGAATTCCTAGGTTAAGATTTCCCCAAACGGCATATAGGTATGGTTCCTAGGAAAGATCTAGAGGTGACCTGTCTTTCTTAGCCAGAACCATACTAATAAACCATTTATTTTAACTATCTTTCTGTATATCAATGATAGACAATTCAGGGTTTTCAACGCAAGAAAATAAATTAGCTTTTCTCAAAATACAATTTCTAAGTTAGGAATTATTAACAGTACATTAGTAGAGACGCCAGGACAAGATAGGGGACACAGCCGATACCATTTCTTTCCTAGTCAGAATCGTACCACTGCACTATTTAACCCAACAAAACACGTATGTTAATACCTAAATTCGATTTTTTTGACATTGAACCATAAAAACTCCATTTAAAACACAGTATTATAGATAATAAAATTTATGAAATTAAACATACCAATTTTCTATAGAAATTTCAGCATAACTTCGTTTGTATTGATCATACGGAAACATAGCCCACCGGGTATGATCAAATCCTTAGCAGATATAATTTTTCCATTATAACAGCACAAATAATAATTCCCAAAACAGATCTTGGCATTATAACCTTACTAATAATCAAAACACATAAACAATTAAATGAAAGTCATAAAACAATTAAATAAAGCTTATAAACACCAAAATCACCAAAGTGACTAACAAACGAAGATCACACTTATAACTTCTCAAATAATTTTGCAAGAGCTTCCCCTTACCTTGAAATTCAAAGAAAAAGAGAGTTTGAAGATCAAAGCTTCAAAACTCAAGAACTAAAGCAATAACACTTTGAAGAAAAACTGAAAAAAAACCATAAAGAGAGAGAAAGAAAAAACTTAGAAATGCATCAAGTTTTGGGGCAAGGATTTATGAAGACCCCTCCCCTCTATTTATAGTGAGTGAGGCGGCCAAATGAAGGTGGTAAGAGCCCATGGTTTCATCCAAACCATGATTTAGGAAAAAGAAAATAAAACAAATAAAAACTAATTAACTAAATCCTAATTGGTCCAAAGCAATCTACTAGGATTCAATCCAAGTGACAAAGATCATCCAAGGGCCCAAAGTGAAGATGATCGAAGGGGGCGGCCAAGCTATGCAAGTGGGAGGAGAAGATAAGATCAAATGATTAGGTATTTAGGAAATTAGATAATTAGGTTAATCCATTTTTTTTCCTAATTGGTTCAAAGGCATTCACAAGGACTCAATCTATGTGACAAGGAAATCCAAGGGCCCTAATTGACTTGAGTGAGCTGGCCAATTGAGGGAAAGAAGAGCCATTGGATAGCTAGGTTAAAAATTTTAGGTTTTGGTAGTTTAAGTGTAAAACCAAGGGTAAAATAGTAATTGTACATGCCCTTCACTATTCAAGGTCAATGGCTGAGTCAACTCACTATTTGAACTCCCTAAAATTGCATTCAAGTCCCTCAAAAACCCTAAGTTTTTATATCATATTCGTTATGTCTCTATTCGGCTCTATTCGACTAATATACCGCAAATAAGAGCAAAAACGATATAAAAATAATCTTGTCTAAAAATAATTTCTAAAATTATCAAATAAATAATTAAAAATAAAATATAAATTGTGTGTGGACCTTTGTCACGAAAATTTACACTGAAACAAGATATTTGCGCTATTCACGTTCGTTAAGCGTATTTTTTTTTGTAAATTTTGAAAGTTTTCAAAAAATCCTAGAAAAATTTGAGAAAATCACAAATTTGAGAAATAACTTTTGTGATAAAAGATAATTTTATGGGTTGGTTTGATATACTTTTTCTATTTAAAACCTTATCCGTCAGTTACAGCGAAAACTGTTGTCTGTAAAAATCCAAACGTTAAGTGAAAACTGTCTGTTTCAATGAAATAAATGAATAAGCATATTAAACCTTAATTATAAGACAAAAATAAACCATTTAACACTAAGACCACAAAATTTCATATAAAACAGAAAATAGATGGTAAACAGAAAAACGAAGGTTTAAAAACTCAATGTCAAATAAAAACTATCCATTTCTATATTGAGAATGAATAAGTGTACTAAACAATTTTCCTAAGATGAAAATAAATCAATAAATATATATAACTTATAACATTCATTTAAAACATAATAAAGACGGTAATGATATAGACGTAAGTTATATAAGACTTAAACTAGTTCTTCGTTGGAAACTCCCAAACGAAACTTCTAATTTCTATACTAGATAAAACTATATTTGTCCCTTTAGTTCTCATCTTAATCATTTCCTAGCCCTGGGTATTTATTCGTTTTCCAATTAACGTGTTACCTGATTCATTTTAGAGGGACTAAAACGGTGATATTCCTTATGCTTTTCTCTAAAATTCCAAACTTATTCTCTAAAAATCCTCTTATAACATCAAGTCATTATTTCAATCTCCAAATACCTCTTCTGCATCCAACTGAAAATTTCTATTTTGTTATAAATTATTCTAACAGTCAAAAACGTCTACAGAATACCGTTTTGACTCATACATTAGTTATAAACTATTACAGTTTATTTGAAAATCTTAAGAACAATTCTAATATTCCAAAATTAATACCGTCTCATAGAGTAAAAATTTGAAATGTTACAGGTATTGGTACCCATAAATTTTTCTAGGTACCATAGCAATCGCCTTAAATAAATTATGGAAAATGCTAATTGTTACGACACGAACGTCTACGAATTTAATTGAGAGTATCTGGACCATCCGTGTATTCACACTATACCGTGTTTTTTCCTAAGCAACAAATCGCATTCACTCATTTTATTTCGTCAATTATTTCATATAAATATTGTCGCGCCGAATAGCATTTCTCATAAATTATAGAGAACAAAATTAAAAAAAAAATTAAAACCTTTTGTCAAAAAAAAAATTAAAACCCTAAATCCCCTCCCCCCCCCCCCCTTCTTCTTCTTCCTTCTCCCCATTCTTCCCTTGTCAACCCCATTTTCCTGTTCATGCAATTGTGCTAATGACTTTTCCTGTTCTCCTCGCAAGTGCCAAACCAAGGCATGTTTTTCCCGGTGGCCATGGCCATGGCCTTGGTGGTTATGGCATGGTGGAAGATTGGAAGCGATAACAAAAAATTCCCTTTTGGTACGGGGCCAACAAATAATAATGCACCCCATCATCATCAGTTTCCAAGTGGTGCTGGTGCTAAGTTCAATAACAATTACGGTGGCCGTGGCCACCATGTCTATATCGCGGATGAGGAATACGAGCATGAAGCTCATCACAGCGAGAAGCATGTTGGTGGAGTCACAGGAAATATGGATGAAAATGAGATACGAGCTTCGATCATAACTGGGTTGGTGGAGATGTTCTCTATGCCACATGGTCATGGAGGCCACAAAGTCGAGTGGAATCGTGGATTGTAAAGGGGTCTAATTTCTATCCAGCATGCTCTGCTAATTGCTATGATCAATCAATACAACGGTAATAATACATTGTGTGCTTGATTTGCTGTTTTCTTCTTGCAATAAATTTAGCCCCCATGTGTGTGTGTGTTCTGATCCAGGTATGGTTGACGCATGAAAGAATGGAGAGAAGGAAGAAGAGGGATCGCATAATGGGGGCTAAATTGTGGGGATTTGGGGTTTTTATTTTTGTTCTCTATTATTTATTTAATTGAAAAAATTAAAAAAAAATATATAATATCTGACTTACATGTCCACGTGGCTGCTAGATTCATCTCATCATCCAAGTGTTAAATGTTGAGTTGGCACTCCATTTGCCACATCAGCATTTAACAGAACCAAGTTAAAAGCAAGGACCAATTTCATTAATGTGAAAAAAACAAGGGATCAAACTTAGGAAAAAAATTATGTAGGGACTAAAAGTAAAAAAAAGTTGATATTTATAGGGACCACAAACATATTTAACCCTAAAAATATATACATTTTCAAAAAGCTAAAATAGTTAAAAGAATTCTAAAAAAAAATCAAAGGCATACAATTTATATCCAATCAAATTTACCAAAATAAAAACTTTGAATCGGAAAATTAAAAAATGAAAACAATTAACAAATTAATGTGTTTAATTTATATTCTATTTTTTATTTCAAATATTCATTGCATGCCTAATAAAACCGAAAATGAAAAGGAATTATCTAATCAATTAATGTGTTGATTCTACATTCTATTTTTTATTTCGAAATATTCATTGCATGCCTAATAAAATTGATGAAGGAAAGGAATCAATTAATGTTTAATTGTCAGTGATTCTCTGAAATATTTATCGCATGCCTAATAAATAAATCTGATAAAGGAAATGAATCAATTAATGTATTTAATTATATGTGATTCTGATTGCCTAATTCTCTTTCCAATTTATACAAATCATTCTAATGTTTTCTTCCACCGTTGTCGCCTTCTTATTTCTCTTTGTAATTTTTCATCTCCATTTGTGTAAAATAAGTTTTTAGCTCTAGTAAATATGTCAATGTTCTCTTTTGGTCCCTCAAATTTTTTTTTGTCTCTTTCTAGTCCCTACTTTTTAAAATGTATCATTTTTAGTCCTTATGACCTTTTTATAAATTTAAAAATATTTTTAATAATTCATTTTCACCCCTCCTAGTTTTTAATTTCTAATTTTTACCAAATCCTCCATCTCTTGAATTTTTCACCTATAAATATTCACTTTTTTGCTTTTAGTCCCTACATAAGTTTTCTCCTATAAGTTTGGTCCCTTGTTTCTTCCACATTAATGAAATTGGCCCTCGCTGTTATTTTGGTTCTGTTAACTGCTGACGTGGCAAACGGAGTGCCAACTCCGCATATGCCACGTAGATGATGAGATGATTTGGCAGCTACGTGGACATGTGAGTCAGATATTATATATTTTTTTAATTTTTTCAATTAAATAAATTATAAAGAACAAAATTAAAAAAATAATTAAAACCCCAAATCCCCAAAAATTAGCTCCATTTTTTTTATCAGAAAAGATAATAATATGCATACAAAATTAGCTCCATTCTACGATCCCTCTTCTTCTTCCTTCTCCCCATTCTTCCCTTGTCAACCCCATTTTCCTATTCTTGCAGTTGCGTTAATGACTTTTCCTAATCTCCTCGCAAATGCCAAACCAAGGCATGTTTTTCCCCGTGGCCATGGCCATGGCTTTGGTGGTATTGGCATGGTGGAAGACCGGAAGTGACAACAACAAAAAATTCCCTTTTGGTACTGGTCCTGCTAACAATAATGCACCCCATCATCATCAGTTTCCAAGTGGTGTTGGTTAGGTTCAATAACAATTACAGTGGCCATGGCCACCATAGCTATATCACGGAGTAGAGCTGTCAACTAAGCCCAGCCCTTTGGGCCAGTGCCAAAAGGCCCATATAATGAAAAAGCCCACAGGGCCAAAAAGCCCTGTGCTCCATGTGAGCCCTCAAGTCACCACCCACCGCAGCCTTGGCAGTATTGTTCCAGAGCGGAAACAATGCCCAACGACGTGGTCCATGAGGGTAACCTCTGCATGCGCGAGGATGTGGACAATGAGGGTCATCGACGATGACCTCGAGGCCGCACTTGATCTGGTCCATGTGAGATGTAAGGGCTCGGAGGGGTTGTGCCACGTCATCGAGATCTGTTAGGGAGGGTCGAGGTGGTCAAGGGAGGATGAAATAGTGTCATTTTTCATTTTCTTCGTCGAGGTGGCCCATTCGGATGGACTTTTCTAGCTAGAGTGGGGAGGTGGAAGAGAGGGGGAGAATGGGGAGGGCATGGACGGAAGGGGGAGGGGGAATAGAGATACAGGGGAGAAAGGGGACGGGAAGAGAGGGAGTGGGAGAATAGAGAGACATAGGGCTGCCACATGTGAGCTTGTGTGGCATTTAACGTTACACATCAACACCACTAACTGAGTTAATTCAGGAGCTAATGTTAGGACCAAAGTGACGAGCGAAAGCCACCAGCTAGTAGGGACTTTTTTTTAATTTATCTACATTTAAGGACTGACTTGACAGCGCGTGACACTTTGAGGACCAAAATGATATTTACTCTAATTTTTTTAACAAAATTTTTCATTTGGTTCTTCAAGTTGTTTTTTTCAATTTGATCCTATATCTTTTTCTATAACAAAATAGTCCTTTATTTTTTAATTATTGCTTCACGTTTATAGGCATACATATCGTTATTCATTTCAGTCCCATCCTGGTCCATTTGAGTATTCTTCTAGTTCATTTCGGTATGTATATCGGCTTGCTTTGTTTTTGTAGTGTTACAAAAATGGCCCCTTCTCTTGTGAGTGACCCTTATAGGTTGCTCATGGTGATTGTGGAAGTTGTGACCATTGGATATAATAATATAATAACGAGTGGTAGAGATTAAAACCCTTAACCATTTAAATTTTAAAAATTGACCCAGATTAAAAACCCACTCTGGCCACCATGAAATGAGGTCTACTACTGTGACACAAAAAAATAGAGAACAACTCCCTCACCCTTTGGCGTGGAAGACCCTCTCCCCACCACCAGAGTTTGCTAATTCGTTGATTGATTTCTGCTCCTCCGTCAACTTCCCTGCAACCCTTCCTTCTTCCCCGCCCAAGGGCTCTTCTTGTTCTTCAACAAGCACACCTCGAAAGCTGGGTTCTCAATCTCTTAGTTGCCATCACTATTATCGTTATTGTCGTCATCATCATTCTCTTGATGCTGGTCCTCCTTGTTCTTCTTGGCCTCAATTCTCCGCTTCTTCTTCAGAGTTTACCAAAGGTGATCATTGCCATCGCATTTTCGACACCCAGTTGTTCTTTAGCTTCGCGATTCGGGTACCAGTGACGATGGAGCAAGTGGGTGTCATCGTAAAACTAGCACCGTTACCTCATCGATGGCGACAATGGATGAGTGCTGCAAAGAAGAAGGGGATTCATAATTCAAAAAAAGGAAGAGAGTATAGAGAGAGGGGGAACCTGGTGAAAGAAAACAGAGGGGGAGAGCAAAACAACTTCAAAAAAATACTTCTACATCACTCTGTTTCTCCATCTTCTTCCCTTTATCTTCACTCTCACCCACCATGGGCAACACTTAAACCTATGATCACAACCACCTTGCCTCTGTTCAATGCAACCTAACTTGAACAACACCATCCTCCCACACTCTCAGCTACCCCACCATGGCAAACACTTGAGCAGCAACTTCTCCCCCTGTGAGAAACTTTTGCCATGACCTTCACAGAGGATAGCCCTTAGTTTGCAACTTAACACCAAGAATCACAACAGCCAGAGCAACCGAGCAATAGCGTCGCTGCACCACCCCGTGCCAGAGTCTCTCCCCCATGGCCACACACCTGTAAATATAGCACACCCAATCCCGCATCTCTGCCACACACACACACATAGAGAGAGAGAGAGACAGGAACTGATGTTGAGCTCTGCCATACTGCCATGTGCCGGCGGTGAGGTGGAGGGAGGGGGAGAATCAGGGTTGGGGTGGGGAGGGATCTGAGTGCTCTGTTTCATTTCGGCCAGTGTTTTAAAATTTAGGCTTAAATATGAACTTGGTCCCTGTAAAAATTTGAGTTTTGAATTTAGTCCCTACATTTAAAGTCAACGATTTTTAGTCCTCCCAAATTTTAAGTTTTGAATTTAGTCCCTCATTTGCATTGACCCGTGTCATGTCACCCCTAAAAGCCTACGTAGTACACTATTAGCCACGTCATTTATTGACAGGGACTAAAATCAAAACATATAATTTTTACGGAACCTCCACCACCACCATCTTTCTCCCCCCACCTCCTCCACCACCACCACCACCACCACCACCACCACCACCACCACCCCCTCTCTCTCCTCCATCACCACCCTCTCTCTGCTCCCATCTCCACCGTTCTCCATTGTCTCAGACCCATCCCCCAACCCCAACCCTAACCTTCCCCATTTTCTCAGCCCCCCTCATTCTCTCAACCGTTTGAGTCCTCTCCCTCCCCTCTCAATCAACCTCCATCCCAGTTCCTCTCCCTCAACAATCAACATCCGTCTCAGCCCTCTTCCTCATCCTTCAACCTCAGATCTCACCATCCTCCGCCTCCTCAACCTTGGATCTCACTGCCTCTCCCTCGGACTCACCTTTCAACCTCCACCACCACCACCCTCTCCTTCTCCCCCATCCTCCACCACCACACCCACCCCCTCCTAAATTCCTCAATAGACAGAGAACGTGGGAAAAAGGAAAGAAGACAATAAAGGAAAAGAACAGAGCATATATATAAGATTGAAACATTAATTATACGATGAATAAAAGATGAAGGTTCAAAGTCAGACATCATTATTATGAATGAGATCCAAAACTGTATAATGATGCCATCTACTATTGCTTAAATTAATCAACCGCTTTTCAAAATAATAAGCACGCAGTGAAGGAGGTGGGACATTGAGGTCAAGAGCCGAGAATATCTCAAACAGTCTCCTCCTCACAGTTTCGTCTTCTTCTCAATCTGACCACTGTTGATTTTCCCCCTTTTCATTTTTATTATCCTTGAAGCTTTCCATTCGTTTATTGTTGCTCGTAATCGTTTTTTCTTATTGTCAATTTAGTATTTAGTATGTATTTAATATTTACATATTGTCTGATTGATGGTTTAGTTGATCTGTGGTGGTGGTGGTGGAGAGAGAGGGGTGGTGGTGGAGGAGAGAGAGGGGGGAGAAAGAGGAGTGGTGGTGGAGGTCCCTGTAAAAATTATATGTTTTGATTTTAGTCATCGTAAATAAATGACGCGTCAAATGACGTGGTCAACAGTGTGCCACGTAGGCTTTTTTGGGGTGACATGCCACGGGTCAACGCAAATGAGGAACTAAATTCAAAACTTAAAATTTGGGAGGGCTAAAAACCGTTGACTTTAAATGTAGAGACTAAATTCAAAACTCAAATTTTTACAGGGACCAAGTTCATATTTAAGCCTAAAATTTAATATATTTAAAGGGTTTATAAGTAATATTTATTCTACAATTCTTCCCTCGCTCACGGTGAGAGACTTTCATAAAACATATGGAACTACATTATTAAAAATAGAAATCAAATAAAAAAGAATAAAACTTAAGGCACCAAAAGAAGACTTTTGCCACTTTTTTTGTTGTTTTTTTATAAGTAAATATTAATAATTAGTATATTATATTAGTAGAAAAATTTGAATTCATGAACTTTTTATCACTCTAACTCATATGTCCCTTCTTCCAAACTTATGACTCTCCCACTTTTCTTTTGTTGTTTGTATAAAGAATGTCTTTAATCATGTAAATAAAGATGTCACTGATTCCTCTTTAAAGAACCATAAACAGGTTTGACCAAAAAAAAGGAAGAACCATAAACAGGGGATAAGGCGGAAAGCACACAAGGGGAAATCGTAGTTTTTGTTGTTGTAAGAGTATGCTTTTATTCATGGTAATAAAGACGCCATTGACTCCTCTCTAAAGAACCATAAACAGGAGATGAGGCGGAAAGCACACAAGGGGAAAATCAAAGTTGTATACCTCATCGGTGAGTGATAGTTATTAGATTGAAAAACTCTGACTAGGTATTTGGTTAGTCTTTCTTTATCTAGATGATTTTTTTCATTGACCAGGTCAAACTCAAGAAACAGACTTATCTAACCCAATATTTTTTTTGAAATAAAAACTTTTAAATAATTGTTTACGGAATTTTAACATGGGACACAAAATATTATTGTCACGAAATAAAATTACACATTATTAAAGTTATATAATATTTTTTGCTTTCTAATTTGTATTATAAAAAATCAATTTGATTTTTTACTACGACAGTAGAATATTATCACCATTAATTTAATTATCATATAACATTGTTCTTATAAATGATTTTCAATATATGTGTAAAAATTCCATACCATACTTCAATAGAACTTATTTTTAACTTCATGTTTTCAATACAGAACATCATTTATAATTATTTGGCATATTGAGAGAATAAATAACCACTCATCAAAAGAGGTAATCATTGATGGATTTTCTTATTTCAATTTAATATTTCACTTTATTTACAATTATATAAAGATGATGTAAACTTGCACAAAAATTAAATGATGATGATTCATCAGTTCAATATGAATAGGTTCATCTTACACAAAATTGAGTTGAACTGGTTTTCACATGTTCTTATACTTTTTTATTCCAGTTAGTGGCACGGACCAATCACATCGATCACCGTTCCCAATTTGACTAATTCGACCAGCAAGTTCGAGCTGAGTTTTCATCTCATTGGTGTTTTTATAATTTTTTCTTCGTTCATAATCTTCCAATCCAATACCTTAACAAATAACTAAACCATGGGAAAGGAATCTCTCACATCAAAATTTGACATGAAAAGATCATATAAATTTTTTTGTGTTTATATACATATATATTATGGTGTTATATTAAATTATTAGAAACTTATTAAAATTTATAAGTAATTATATAGAAAGAAATAAACACAAATTTCACATATTTCTGTGATGTACTCTGTACTCTGTAGTTATAAGGGGAAAGCAGAGAGGAAATTAGAGAAAAGAATGTACATTTCATAAACAATCTCACCATGATTTAATTAAGCAAATCAATCATGGGGACTCCCTATCAATAACACCTTCACTTGCAAAACTTACAAAGTGAAACTGCTAATAC
This sequence comes from Glycyrrhiza uralensis, assembly GCA_030159175.1. Lineage (NCBI taxonomy): Eukaryota > Viridiplantae > Streptophyta > Magnoliopsida > Fabales > Fabaceae > Glycyrrhiza > Glycyrrhiza uralensis. The sequence continues at coordinate 8,068,069 of BRZY01000007.1, forward strand.
CTATCAAAACACCTAACACTTCAATATGTTTCCATTTTTCTACAATTGAGAATTACATTCATACCAGATCCTAAAGCCAGTAGTCTAGCTAGCTAAAACAACCTAGTATGATGCAATCACATGACTTAAAAACGTAGTAGCATACAAAAACATATGCTAATTGCTTCTGTACTTAGCTCCTCTTTTTTTTTTTCTCTGAACATTTTTTTGTCTTCCTATATTTAAGTTATCATATATAGAATTGGAGAGGGTTATGAAGAAGTTATATTGCAGGCTGTGGATTTGGACTTATCAAGGATAGACCACATAACTTGAACATCTTCATAACCGCATGCCATGACTTCACCTTGCAGATCCATTACACGGTTCTCTTGCTCTGCTCAATCATCATCATATATACAATTAATTACAAACCAATGATATCATCAATACACATGAACATGTATGTACATGATATAAATTAACAACAATACATGGATGATGACCCACAAGAGAAATTGAGGTGTTTATGTCATCATGTATGTACACATATATATACACACCTGTTAATTGAGACTTCTTATTATGGTGATCCCTTGGTGGTTGCTGGTTAAAGAAAGTGCAAGCTTTCTTGAATGGGGATGTGATGGTCTTCTTCCAAGATGCCATATTGAGTAAACTTAGTACTTGAAATTTTATAAGCCCTTGTTGATGAATTTGGTTCTACATATATATATATAAGTCTTCTTAGCAATAACTGTATTATTTAGGCCTTATATACTAATGCAGAGAGGATGTTATATATATATATATATATATATATGCAGGGGAATTGATTAATATGAGAAATGGAAGAGAAAGAAAGAGGGGCAAGATCCGTGAGATGAGGGTATAGGTGGAAGGAACATCACAACTTTTTATTGAATTCCCTTACCTCATATTCAAAACAAAAGGTAGCCGACTGTACCCAAGCACATGCTGCACGCTCCCTCACAGACCCTCCTTACACGTGAATTCTTTTGCACACTGGATTCTATTATTATTATTATTATTATTACTACTACTACTACTAAAAAAGTGGTTCAAAGGAGTTAAAGCCGTGTTCTCAACCAATTTGAATTTGTCTAAGCTGCGAGGAGTTTGATTTCTTTTGAGCAAAGTCTTAGTATTGTGAATGAAAAAAAAAGGGCTCCGAGAGCTGTTTATCTAATGTTTTAAATTGTAGTCATGGTTTCTGTTTCGGAGACTCCGAAAAGCTTTATATTGCAGAAAATTGCAGACAAATACTGCCGATACAACCATAATTGTGGTCGCATTGCGGTTTAACAAAAACTTTAATAATGTGACGGCTATTACGGTTGCAGACCGCAATTTAAAACCCGAGTTACTCTCTCAAATGGAACCATTGAGCTCAATTCGGATAAATGATGTGGTCCCATATGACTTCTCGATATGGAGAATATGTATAAATAAAAAAAAACACTCTTCTTTGGTATATAATTAGTTAGACCGTGGCCTTTTCGTGGAAGGAACACCCCCTTACTTTATGGCCATTTTTCTCTCTTTGGAAATTCATCGTACATCTTGGATGCATAACTTCATTTTCGTTTTACAACAACAACAAACCTTATTCTACTAAACAGGGTCAGTTATATAGATCATTTGACACTGTAGTTGTGTGTCATAAAGCATAACCATAGTGAGATAGTTGCCTATTGTTTTTCTAGGTCTATCTCTACTACCCCCCATCTGGTATACTTCCATACTACAAAATCTATAAGTCTCCTCTATACGTGCCCAAAGCTCCATAAGCCGAATTTAGTTTTCGTTTTCGGGCAAAAAAAAAACTTCATTTTCGTTTGTTCCTTTTTTAACATTTCAAGTTCCTAGTTTCTAGTTTCATACAACGGCGCTTTTCCTCTTGACATGTTTTCTACAGCTAGTGGTTTCTGTGGGTATGGAAGATGGTATTATTATTTATAGTGTTTTATACGTTTACAGGTAGATAATTAGCAAAAAAATTTAAGCCTTTTGGGTATTTGATGGTAGGTTATTTATCTCCTTGGGGTCAACAATGAATGATATGGTGATTTTTTTTGTGAAGCGAGGAACCCCAATGCTGATATCTATCTCTGCAAATTTCAGAGCTAGAGCCCTTAATAATTTGTAATGAAAATAAGGCAAAGTCATTGGACAAAGAATTGGTTCCCCCATTTCATGGCATGTGATGCCCACATGCTTTAGTGGGGAATGGGAACATGGGAAGACTCAACTCAAGGCAAAAACCATAAGAAATAACCAACCATTGTGTTTGTGGGGTCTCTAAGCAGTAAGAAAGCACTTCATTTTCAGCCCCATCTTGTAGTAGTACCCCAACTTTGACGTAAAATTGCCCGTATTATTTTAGCTTCACAAATGGATCGAGACTACGATGGATTCGCATAAATCTTTCATAGATAGATTAAAAAAGTAATAAAATAATGTTCATATAAATTAATGTGAACACACCATGGTCCCGGTGGATCTACGCTAGAATCCTTAATTAAGGTTTTAGATTCGAGTTTTGTGAATGGAAAAAAAAATATAATTGAGAGGAGAGACTTCAATAAAAATGATCAGGCAAGTTTCCAACGGAAATTAATTATCAGCGCCATTGGTGAATACTCCCTCCATCCCTAATTATAAGAGATTTTTTGCAAGTTTGTTTGTCCCTTTTTATAAGATGCTTTTGAAAATGTGTTATGCATTAATTAATTTTTACCCAAACTACTCTTATTTATTAGAAGAGAGAGGTAGTAATGTATTAATTAAATGAGAGATAGAAAGTGAGAAGAAAGATGTACTATTATTAAGGACAATTTTGAAAATACAGTGTAAATTATTGACATATTTATTGCTATAAACTATATTAACTAACTTTCTTGGTAGAAAAAATTAGGTAAAAATCCCTTATAATTAGGAACAAAGAGAGTATATACTTTGCATTTACATATCGTGGTGATAAAAAAATTAATGTGAACACAAACACAACGGTGACGTTGATACTAATCATGGGTTGACATGACATTCACTTACATCTAAGGGAATCATTGGTGCTTCACAATGCCATTTAAGCAATGCTATATTGTCTAGCTTCCCAATGCAGATTCATTTGATTTGAAAAACCCCAATTAATTTTCCCCAATACCTTCCCTTCAAAGTTTGTTTGATCATTGGTTACAACGGCATAATTGAGTATCTTAATAAGCAAAATATTACTACTAAGAATAATACTATTTTTTTGATCAATACTAAGAATAATACTATGGTTACGTTGAAAGTAACCAAAACCTAAAGTCAAAATATTACCTTATCTTTGGGCATCTAAAACCCCATAAAGAATGTAATCTCATGTCAGTGGAATATCCAAATTTGGGTTAATTCATTGATATGTTTATCCTTTGTTTAATTGCAAAGCTTGTACTCTATGAGATGCATATGAATTTTTATAAGTACACTATATATATGCAGAGAAACCCAATGCAACAGTGCATCCCCTTTTGATCTAATATTGCAAATACACGAGTTATTCTTGGCATTTTCAATTTCGTACTTAGACTTAATTATTCTTAATTTATTCCCTTTCACATGCAATGTGACTGACAACTGAACAGTGATAATTATTGATGCTATGATTATTGTTTTATAAATGAAAATAATTCATTTGTTTAACAATGAATTCTCTTAAATAAAAAAAAACAATGAATTGATATGATTGAGGGGTGGTTTTCACATGTAGACAGACTGCATGTCCGGGAATTTAATGGACGGTCGGTCTTTACTTTTCCTCTTTATAAATCCTTTAATTATACCCTTACTATTATATATTATTACTTAATTATTTATTTTAATTTTCCCCTTTAATTATTTTGAAATCTTAAGCATCATTATTTAATTTATGTCCTTGATCCAGAGATTATTTGCCACATGACTAAATATTCTTTTAAACATCATATAAAAAAGTTTTGAATTCATTTTATAATTTGTTCAACAAAACAATGCATCAATCACAAATGAGAAATGAGAGTCATAAGGTGACTTGGTAGTTTAAGGGAGGAACATATATAAATTGGAGTGATAAGGAGGTCATGGGTTCAAAACTCCTCCACTAACATAACATATTAATTTACTAACATTTGCTTATTTTAAAAAAATCACAAATGAAAAGTTTCAGTACCGGATGACCTGAGTTTATATTTTTGGGATTTTGCTTCTCCATTAATGTCATCTCTGTAAAAGGAAGTTCAAATTATGATAAGAATTCATAGGTGTATAATTAGTTGTGTGACACGGGTGATAGATATTTGGGTTTCTTAAGCACGATGTCAGTAGTTCGATCCCCACTATATGTATGGAAGAATATTTATTGGAAGAGAGATCAACCCATTAAATCAATATCTGTACCTCAAGGGATTAGTCTCGACAATTTCGTGCAAAGGATATCTTGGAAAAATTTTAGTAATTTCTCTTTATCGTGGCCTTGATTATGGTTCCTATGACCCATTCTTAACCGCTATATCCTAAAGTTGATAATAATTGGTGCCTTGTGGGTGGCTATAGGAGCCTAGGACTTAGGAGGGAGGGGAGTGGTAGATGTTGACACAAACATGGCCTTAACTAATTAACCCAGTTTGAAGACGACGAAATAGAAGGGGTCCTAAGATAGCCAGAGGGTAGGGAAAATCTAAGAAGTACAATCTGGTCGAAAACCAAATTGCCAACTACCACTAACAAGGACTCTAGTTTGGACGCAATCATCAAGTACCAAGTTATAAATATCCATTCCATTATTTAATTCGAGGACTCTCTTGGGAAAATTCTGTGCTGTGCACACAATTATGTGCATTTTTGTCTCTTAAAGAAGGGGAATTTGTCCCCACATCCGTATTTTGGTTTTCCTAATATTTTCCATATTAGACATATGCAATTGCAAATACTAATCCCTTCAAGGATTTAAAACGCATTTAAGGGTTGTCTTTCTCAAGTAGTGAATTTCCATATGTATGAGTTGGAAATCAAATCCTCAACCAGATGCTTAAGTGACCCGAGCCGCTTACTACTCGAATCACACTAGTTTGGTCCCCACATCCATCTTTTGCTAGTTTTTTATTTTATTTTTAGTTGTATACTAATAAGTTATTCACGATCTTACCATTTTTTTATAAATAATATATTTTTTATAATACTAAAACAAAATGAAAATATAATTTTTAATTAATTTATGAGTAATATAAAGGATTTATTTATACCATAAAAAATATATATAAAAAATCACAGTTATGTTTATAAAATTTATCCGTATAATCATTAACCACGAATTCACTATCGAATGAGAGCGAAGGGAAAAGGAACATTGCAGCTAAACATGTGCTGCCAATCTCTGATTCACATAAATGTTGAGATTTCAATATGTGTTGTTTTTTCAGTATGAGAATATTTTATGTTGCATTGCTATATTTAATTACCAACTATTTATAATAAGTTGTTTACCCCCAATAGATTGATAGTATTAAAATACATGGACATTGGTCGTGGATTTTTTGCTTAAACTGTGATCAGCTCATGAAAATACATACCCACTTTTTTTTGTCAAAACATTCCCACTCTTTTTGGTCAATAAAAAGACTTACCCACTTTTTTTTGGTCAAAAACATACCCACTTAAATATAGGCTTTTTTAGCCCATATTGCAACTTGGATTGTAATTTGTTTATTGACCCAGTATATAGATTAGATTATATTTCTAAAGTCTATGATTACGAATTTCACCCCCTTGGAAATGAAGAATATTGGCGTCCATATTCAGGTCCAATTTTTTGCCCAAATCCTACCATGCGTCGGAGTACTTCAGGAAGGCCAAACACATCTAGTATACTTAATGAAATAGATGTGTCAAGTCCTAACAAGATTAAAAAATGTGGATATTGTCGATTAGAATGACATATTCGAAGTCACTTCCCTTACAAGGAGTTTGATGTGTAATCATATGTCATTTGTACTCTGCAATCTCTAAGTTTGCATCATGTTATCGTGTTTAATTATGTTGAATGATCATGATTTATTTATGTAATCATGTTTAATGAATTTTATAAAAAAAAAAGTCACAGTTGTGATATCTTTTGTTGAAGCTTCAAAATTTTTTTTGTCCAAGTTGATGCTCCAAATTGAAATGATATGCTAAACTGAAATATGCACTATATTTTTGAAATGATATGCTAAACTGAAATATGCACTATATTTAAAATTCCCAAATAATATTGTGTAACCAAATAATATTTTCAAATAATAAGTCCCTTCATTCACGGACATAATCACTATATATGCACTACATCAGAGATTCCAGGGTAGCATGTTGCAAGGTTCACTATAGGTAGGACTTGACAACACTCTCATGCACCCTATAGCATTGGTTGGTCAAACACGCATGCATCAGAGACTCCCAAATTAATGTGCATGTTTTAGCCTTTAAGTCAATGTTAGCAAGAGATTCTTATGCATTATTGTCATTCCTTTATCTCGGGCTGCATTGCTATTGCTATCAACTACACTTATAAATTTTCTCAAGCTTTACATATTATTTTTTTTTGTCAATAGTAAGTTCATAGCATGGGTAAAATCCAGCCATACGGCATCAACAGTAAGGAAGACAGCATATGCAGAGTCACAATAAATACAACACTACAACCTAAGACATATTATAAGTCCCTTCATATATAGTCAAGTAGGGCCTAAGCCCACAAACTCACTACCCACTTCTACTCACTTTACCATCCACTTCAGTTCCTTTTTGTAAGAACCATTGAACATGTGAAGTGTATCAAAGAGTAACAAGGACGGGGTTGAATTGTTACCCTAAAAAAACTTTTGGCTTACAAAATTTATATGAAATTTCTGATGAACTTTCTCAAGTCAAAGACTTGGATATCTAAAAGGATTCAACAAATTAGATACTATAACAAAACTGTTACATGTTGGAAATATTGAATTTACTGAGAAGATGCTTGTTATATGTAATATTGATGTGTTCAGAAGATTTGCTTCTAAGTGTTCTTAGCTCAAGAAGGTTCCAAGAATGTTGCTCAGAATGAACCTTCTGAAGTTTTCACAATAGTTGTAGAAAGGTTTTACAAAGACACTAAACCTTCTTAGAAATAGTTTGATTGTGAAAACGTTTACAGTTATTACTTGTAAATATGTATGAAACAGTAATATAATAAGATAAGGGATAGAAGATACTGTAAGCAAGATTTATCCTGGTTCACCTTTAACTCCTTGGGCTACATCTAGTCCCCACACCTTGTGAGATTTTCCACTAGTATAAACCACCAGTACAAGTACTATTCACACAGCCTATTCAGGCCTTTTACATATATTCTTTTACTCACACAGCCTCTTCAGGCAAGACGCTCTCCTTCTTTTACTCACACTAGCACTCTTTTACTATGTGATAAAAGAACAACCTTTACAGATTTTAAAAGTAGGTTGTGTCACTGATTTACAGTTTACAAATCACTCAAGGAATGACGAAATGATAACTGTATCCACTCTAAAAAAGAGTATGAGAAAATAACAGAGTGGTTTTTCAAGTTTAGACTCGATGGAAGATTTCAGCTTGGAATAAGGTTCACTTGTTTTTGCAGTAGTTTCTTCTAGGGCTGTTCACGGGCCGGTTTGGATCGGATTTGGCCAAATCCGTTATCCGAACCGATGAAGACACTACGGGTTGGGTTGGTTCAGTTTTTTCATTTTTTTCCTTCCAAATTCGAACCGAACCAACCCGTACTTGAACGGGTTGGATCGGATCGGACCCGCGGGTCCACGCTTTATTTTTAAAAAAATTCAAAAATTAGAGGGAAAAAATCTACTTTTTTATGGATTTCAGCCACTCCTAGACGAACCTAAGTTTTCTTCTCTTCAAACTTGGACAATATTATCACCTTCCTTTCATTCTTCTCTTTGCTCCATGCTCCATCTTCCGCAAATTGCACTACACAAAGTATTTGTGGGTATTGAAACTCTGATCGGATGCGTACCCAATTTCATCGCCACAAATTGGGGCTCGTAAATCCTTGATTTGAAAAATATAAAAAAAAGATGAAGGGAAGAGCTTCGCGCACCCCAAAGACAGTTGAGCAAAAAGGTATCATCAATGTTTCCATTTTCGTGTGGGTTTAATTTTGGTTTTCATTCTTCTGGTGAGATCTTAGAATCATGAATGATGAAGGGCGGCGGCTAATGAGTGATGAAGATAGATGAACCCTAGTTTACTTTCTATTTTTGTGTGGAGAAGAGAAGGAAGAAACATGTAACTGAAGTAAGTAGGCACACGGTAGTCGAGTCATGGTCATGAGAATAGGATTTTTTTTAATGTAAGTGCCACGTCATCGGTTCGGATTGACAGGTTCACGGGTCCAAATCCTGAAAACCGTCATCCGAACCAAACCAGGCCAGGTCTAAGCGGGTTGGATCGGATTCGATCTGGGCTCGCGGGTTGCCCGAACCGCTAAACACCCCTAGTTTCTTCCAAGTTGATCTAGCAGCTCCCTTGTGTTTTTATTGGGGTTTCCTTAGGAATCTAGCTGTTAAACAAAAGGCGTTTGAGTCTGTGTACGTCAAGTTGGCTCTTTTCCATTTTAACCAAAAGCTAATAGTGACAGCTCACTTTTGGTTACTGATACATCAGAACGTTCTGATGAACATTCCGATGTCAGTTCTTCTGATAACTTTCTTGACAATCAGATGTGTTCCTTCACTTGATTCTCTTTAAGCTTTGTCCTTTATGGTGTATGAGAACACTTGTACGAAGGATGTGGTGATACTCTTATGCTTTCAGAATTCCTATTGAACCTTCTAATGAGTTTAACATTATGCTGCCTTAGAGGGTTTAGTAATTCTGACTTGAAGATTTCTTCCTGATTAATACTCTTCTAACTTTCTCAAGACAGTAGCTTTCCATATAACTCATTTGCATTTTGTGAGTCTTATGATCTTGTGGAATGTTCACGTTGATGTGCTTTGACTTTTATGAGAATGTTGATTGCCCAAAGTCATTTTTGAACATTTTGATCTTGTTCCTTCTTTGAGACTAGAACCTTCTTGTAAGTTAAGCTTGATGTTCTTGTACTTATGTGACATTTTCAAGCACACCATTAGTAACATTAACATTCTGAATACTTACAATTAACTTCAGAAAGTTTGCCATAAACAAAACTTGGGATCATAAGTTAACATGTTACACCAGGACCAATTGATGGATCTTTGCTACGACTTTAGACGCATCATATATAAAATTTAATATGGAATGATGGAGAACGGGCTACATCCCAAACATCAATATGTTTGGGGATCTATGCCAGCTAGAGCTGTCAATTTCTGCCCGACTCGATGGGCCAACCCAGTTGCCCACATATTATGTTGGACTGGGCTCCAGAAATAGAGGCCCAAAAATGACCAAGACTTTTCAGCCAGGTCTGCTTAGCCCAGTCAACCATTGAGTTTGGGCGGGATCAACCCAATTTTTAAAACAGTAATTATTTAATAAAAAGTAGTTTTTTTTTTTACTTTTCTTCCCTGACCCGCGCCACCCTCCACAATCCAATAGTGTGCCTATTCACTTTTCTAATTTCTCAAAAACCAAACCCTAGCATACCAAGCCAACAACGAGCCACCACCCCACCCCCGACCACCATCTACTAAACGAAGATAGCTTGTAGCCTCTCAGTGAACTCTGTCTTCTCCAGTCATCTCAGCATCGAAAGATTGGTCGTCGTTCATCGGTCACTCCATTGCCAGTAAAACACTGTTAGCAATTCGTTTTCATCGCAGTCGCACCATTTCCCTCTTGTTGTATACGGTATGTTTCATCGCAAGTCAAACCTCTCGTTCCTCATTTTTAGTTTCTTCTACTTTCGCTTTTTTTTTTTGTGTTTCGGTATTTCTCCTTTTTGAACTTACTTCTGTGTGTGTCTCATGTTGCATTGCACCTATAATTGATATGCTAAACACAGCGGTGTAATCATTATTCATAGTTATCCTTGCACTTCTGGTTCTGGATTATTCACAGTTATTAGAATTTAGTTAGTAGTAAGAGTAGTGATTCGATGTTATGGTTTTTTGTGTTGAATTCGGTGAAGCATTTTTTTTGTTACAATTCGGAGAAGCATTTGAAAAATGATTACGAAAGCATTTGAATAGCAAATAAAGTATATAAAGATTGTGAAAGAATTCGGAGGTTTTTAGATGACAATTGAAAAAGGACAAGAATAATTAGTTCATTCTTATATGTTGCAGAGTTCAATTCTAATTTTATACTATGCGGCTGGGAGTATTATTTTGTATTCATAGGTGCTGTTATTATTGTGTAGTAGAGCATCAATACATGTTTTAACTTATGCATCTATCTTTTTTTTTTTTTGTCGCTTGGGGAAATACTTGTGCCTCTGTCTTGACCATTTATTAATGAATTTCATGTAGCTTTTTTAAAAAAAATAACAAATAAAGTAAATTAATTTGGATATAGCTCATTCTAGTATTGCTATATTGTAGTCATGGATATTGAACCAAATTTGGAGAATATAGGTATGAATATGAATGATGGTCTAGTTGTTCATCCTAGTACCATTAGTGTTGCTGCTCTTAAGAGTAAGACTACAGATGATAACATAGATAATGAAGAGGCTAAGGAAAACAGGCCCTATACCTCTGAAGTTTGGAATTATTTTGAAAAGATTGGTCTAGTTGATGGGATGAAAAAATGTAAATGTAAGAGTTGTGAAAAATTGTATACTTGTAAAGCTGCTGCGGGTACCAATCATTTAAGGCGTCATATTTCTAAATATCATTTGATTCCTAAGTATCATGACGTGGGGGCCTTGTTGGATAACAAAGCTACATGTTGAAGCAGTGGAAATTTGATAATAAGGCTCGGTGGCGTTTAGCCTAGTGCCGCAAATGAATGTGACCATCGTGGTTCCCTAAGTTGCAGGCGTGGACCTGCCATGAGCCATTCACATGCGTGAAACTGAGACCGCTGATATTTTCATTTTAGAGATGAGCAGCTTTGATGATGTACTGGCTACCTGCTCCTGTCAGGTAGTATAAAGTATTTTTAATTGCAACAAGGGGAACAATATGTACTAAATTCCAAATTGACACCATGTCAGACAAAAAATAAAAGCTGAAGTTGCTGTTAGTTCCCTTGAAAAACCATGATAAATAAAATCACCACCTAATAAAAAACAGAGACGATAGCGGTTGTAAGATTAGTAGCAGTTAATAAGCAAAAGTTGGTTTTAGTTCCCTTTGAAAAACTAGGTTCATGAACTAAAAAATTGGATAATGAATTTTGCATAAATAAGTCAAACCAAACAGATTGCAACGTGTTGGTAGGTCACCCCAAACCTCCAGCCGAGTAACTTCAACCCATTTGCAGCAAAATGGGTCATTGTGATTTGTGACCCATCCCATTTTTAGCTCGATTTCTTGTGCATTTTGGCACCATTTCAATCATTTTTTCGGCTAGGAATTACAATATGATGATTGAAGATTGAAATGGTATAAATTTGAATGCAAAAAAAATGTGACAAAGACGGATAAAAAATGGCCGCAAAGCTGACAATGAAAATGATTTCAGAAACGGGTTTCATCATGACCCCACAAATCAACGTGAATCTTCACCAAAACTTACATCGTTTCAACTGGAAAATGATTAGGTTTACATATTTTCATTATTTGGGAGCAAATGAAATAAATTTTATGGCCAAAATATGGACCAAAATTGCTCATCAATATAAAAAAATGGGTCTCAAAGTTAAGAACGGGTACCGACATGACCCATCGAGAACCAACATAATTTCTGAATTTTCAAGCATGACTTTAATAGGTTTTTGACCGAAAATGATTCCTTTCATGATTTAGAATCAAATGGTACAACAATGAAAGTCGATCATAAAAAAGTGCGCAAAACTGAAAATGAAATTGGTTTTCCGAATATGGTTCTTCATGCACTGGACGCAGCCTGACTTTCACGTTTGTCATAGACATAGTTATGGCTTGTTATTTCATCGAAATATCAAGTTTCTATCGTTTATTGTTCTACATGGATCTTGTGAAATTTTTTTGTAAACAATGGATCTATCATGAACCCAATACCAAAAACGGGGTTGACAGCATAAAATGGGAACCATATTTTTTCCCAAGATCATTTCATCAAGGTTGCTTCTTAACATGGGGAGTATTCTTCGATTTGGGTTCTGGGTTGCTAAGATGAAGTCATTTGCCAACATTATGAACCCTATCTTGTAGAGACAACTTTTTGGTTTCGGTACCTTTTTTCCACTTACCACAACAACTTTTTACTCATGGGCGGAAAATATAGTTATGTTAAATTGTGTGGCATTTTTGCAATTTTCACATTACCTTTTGAAACCGGCACACGTGAGAGGCACATGGCAGGTCTACACCTGCACCTCAGGAACCACGATGGTCACATTTGGTCGCGTCACCAGGCTAAACACCACCATAAGGCTTATAGAGACGCACTTTCTAGATGTATTATCAAACATGAGCTTCCATTTAACTACGCCGAGTATGATGGGGTTTGGGTGGTGAAGTCTTGAATCCTGACTTCCAACCCATTAGTAGAAACACTGCAAAAACTTATTGCATGAGTGTGTTTTTAGTTGAAAAGGCAAAGATAAAGAGTAAGCTAGCATCTATTCTCGGTAGAGTGTGTTTGACTTCTGATGTATGGACAGCTGTAACAACACAAGGTTATATGACTGTCACTGCTCGTTATGTTGATCAAAACTGGTCGTTAAATAGAAAATTGCTTTCATTTTGTCACATGGATAGTTCACACATAGGGTTGGACCTCTTAAGGATTGGGGGATAGATGCCAAGATATTTTCTCTGACATTAGATAATGCCTCTTCCAATGATAGCATGGTAACCATTTTGAAAGAGATACTTAATTTGCAAGATACTTTCATGTGCGGTGTTGTGCTCATATATATCTTAAATCTCATAGTTCAAGAAGGTTTGAAGGCTGCAGGAGATGCTTTATATAAAATTCGTGAAAGTGTTAAGTATGTGAGGGCTTCGGAGGGGAGGTTGAAGGACTTCCAAAGATGTATTGAAGAAGTGCATTTAAGTAATGTAGGTGATGGTTTCTTGAGGTTGGATGTGGCCACCAGGTGGAATGCTACGTACATGATGCTTGAAAGTGCTATCAAGTATCAGCGTGCATTCATTAACTTGAGCTACAATGATAAGAACTATAAGATTTGCCCAAGCAATTATGAGTGGGAAAAAGCGGAGAAGATGTGTGCTTTCTTGGCCCCATTTTACACTATTACTAACTTAATATTCGGGTCATCTTATCCAACCTCAAATTTATACTTCACGCAAGTTGCAATTATAGAGATGGAATTGAATGAAAATTTAAATAGTGAAGATGATGTGATCAAAGATATGGCTAAGAGGATGAAGGTCAAATTTGATAAGTATTGGAGTGAATATTCAATGACTCTTGCACTTGGACGTGTTCTTGACCCAACATCAAAGGTGGATTTTTTGAACTTTTGCTTCAAGAGACTTTACCCAACTGATTATCAAGAGAAGGTGAATAGGATCAAGTATAGTTTGTATGATCTCTTTGATGAATATACAAACATCATGGTTGTATGAAGATCATCTTTAGCTAATTCATCAAGAGACACTCAATCTCACTCAATTGGCGATTCATTGGACAAGTCATCAGTTCTTGAGGTAAGTTTTAGTAATATCATTACATTATTTTAATTTTCTATTCAAGTCTAAAATATAGTTTTGTATGTCTAACTCTAGCTATACAATTAAGAAAAGAGACAAAAGACTTCAAATGATGGCAAGTCTTAACGTGACATATACTTTAATGAAGCATGCCTTGATGGAAATGATGTAGATATCCTCCAATGTTGGAAGTTAAATAAGAGTCGATGCTCTCAATTTGCAATTATGGCTTGTGACATTCTAAGCATTCCAATCACAACGGTGGCTTCTAAATCTTCATTTAGCATTGAAGGTTGTATCTTGCATAAGTATAGAAATTGCTTACTTCTTGAAACTGTGCAAGCCCTCATCTGCACTCGTAATTGGTTGCATGGTTTTAAAGAAGTTGGACCTTCTAGTCATAATAAATCAATAGTTCTTTTTTACTTGCAATTTGCATTTTTTTCAATGACTTGTCTTGAGGAGATACAGTTGTTTGCGAAACTAACTATTGCTATTTCGGATTAGTTGTTGTTTCAAATAGATACCAATGTATGAAGTTGTTGCTGTTTCCTTTGGTTTTCATTTTGCTGCTCTCTAACCAACGCTTGAAAACTTAGTTTAACACTTGAAAGATAGTTTAGCAATTATGAATATTGAGAATGAGATATGAAAACTGCACTCTTTGTAGTCTTTTTTTACCACTTCAGACCAATGCAGTACAGGGGATCTTTTTTTTTGGGTTATTATAATGTAGGGGATCTACATTAACATCACAAATTATGATTCAATGTACAAATTTGCATCTCAATTTTTCTTTCTTTTTTAGGTGTATTGTGTATATATTTATTTGTGTGTAGTTCTCTGTTTGAAGCAATTAACCATGTGGTGTTAGTCTTCATTAATTTCTTAAAATTTTTTCTCTTCGGTCAATAAACTACTACTAGCAAATAACAACCATAATTTTTTTTGGCCAAAGACAACCATCATTTAAAAAAAAGGTTGTTTTGGTCAGTCAGCTCAATATTGGGCTGGGCTAGGCTGGGCCACAATATATGCAGCATATTCGGGTTGACCTAGCCTAGCCCGTTTTTGCAATCTGTCCCGTCGGGCTGGGTTGCCCATTTTGACAGCTCTTATGCCGACTGAACCTGTGAGAGAATTCATAGAAGCTGCAGGATTTGACAAAGTCTTGTCAATTGGGCATGCCGCTCATAGAAGCTGTGGTATGAGTGACATGCCACCTAATTGTAAGACTCATACCTTTCATTTAACACAAGGAGAGGCAATAATTACACTTCAAGATGTGGCCTTACAATTAGGGCTTCTCATTGATGGAAGTGCTGTGACTGGTCTAAGTGTTGTTGAATGAGACCAAATTTGTCTTGAATTATTAGGAACAATACCACCTGCAAATTGTTTAAAAAGGTTTTCTGTTAAGATCACTAGCTACAATCTACCTTCAATGAATTGCCTCAAAATGCAACTAACGATGTGGTTGCACAATATACAAGGGCACATATAATGAGATTGACCGGAGATATTCTAATGCATGACACATCGGGTGCTCGAGTTCACCTTATATATTTGCTTCTATTACGAGATTTGCCTGCTATCAGGAACTATAGTTGGGGCGCGACAGTATTCACTATGCCAAAAATTCATTCAGATAGCACTTTTTTTTGCATTCAGACAGCGCTTTTAAGCGTCGTCTGATTGAGCGTTATCTGAATTCCGATAACGCTTTTGAAGCGTTATCTAAAGTTACACTCTGATAGCGCTTTTGTAAAAAAACGCTCTCTGAATTTTTGATAACTGACAACACTTGTCTGAAAAGCGCTCTCGGAATATTTTATAAGAGATAGCACTTCCTTGAAAAGTGCTATCGGAAATTTTATAACAGATAGCACTTCCTCGAAAAGCGCTATCGGAATTTTTATAACAGACAACACTTTTGCTAAAAGCGCTCTCTGAAGTTTTATAACAGATAGCACTTTTATGAGAAAGTGTTATCTGATATCACATCAGAAAACACTTTCTCATTAAAGCGCTATCTGAGTGTTTTTTTTTTATATTTTTTTTTATTTTTCTCTTATCCCATACCAGATACAAAGCAGAACCCAACAACACCAGACAGTAATCGATTTGGCATATCAATTACACAATTCAAAGCATATCAATACTAATTTACACAATTAAAATTACAATATCAATTAATAGTGCTAACAAAAGTAAAACATCAACCAACAAGATAGGCTTAAGACAACAACCAACAAGATATCTATCATCTATCTAAGACAAGCATAATCCATGAGCTATCTCAAAACAAAAGTAAGGCATGAAAAGATCAAAAAGTCAAAACATCTATGCATCAAAAACTAGAACATACAACCAACAAGCTAGATATCTATCCTCCAGCAGCTTTAAAGGCAAACATAATGTCCATGAGCTGGCTCTAATGTCACCTGCAGCTTCAAAACAATAAAAATTTAATATGTTCAAATAACAAACTAATAAATTTTAATATATATCAAACCAAATTTACCTGGTTTATCCCTCTGTCCACCGTCTTGTTCCTGCATCAATCAAGCACAGTTTAATGGTTGACTGGGGAAAAATATAATACAGTTATATAGCCATTTTATATAAACTCCTCAAAAGCACTTCTGATATAAGTTGCAATTAGTTTCTACATCACGATCAGAATTTAACTTCTCCATAAACATATATATTTTTCCATAAGATAAAAACCATAAAGTTATTTTACGTGAGAAGCTCTCATTAAATAAAGGTTAGTCCAAATCAAATCATAACGAACTCGAGCATGTTAGATAGATATCCAAAGAGCGAGTCAAAACTCAAGCAGCATCACATCAGTCCAATATGTGATATGGTCACTAGATTATACAAACAAGTTCATGCAAATTCAACAGATTGAAGCTAGTGTGCAAATATCAATCAAATGTCGAAAAAGAAGCCTGGTTTTAACGAGGAAAAGAAATCAATTACCAAAAGGTTAAGCTTTGTTTTCAATTGCCTGAAGGTACAATCAACTGAGTCAACCTTTCTTTAGACCAATAGTCAATTGATTCAACTAATATTTTGGTTCTGTCAAACTTTTCATAGTTATAGAAATTTAAAATCTCTACCACTTGTCCATCTGTAAGTTTACCGAATATAATGTCATATGAATCAAGTACAGAAGTTCAAATTCTTGGATAGGATGCAACTGTATGAAGCTGAATTTTCATTTCAAGCTTTCAAGAGATCAGCAAGGCATCTTCAGACAGAAATTAAAAAAACCAAGGATCAAGACATGAAACCAATATGCAAAATATAAAATGCATACCTGTGAACATAAAAGAATATATTGCTGTAAAGCAATACTGTTAAAAAGCAGTTCACTTGCTCTCCACTCATTAATAAAACTACATCGTCACCATACATATACACATCCCATCACATCCCACTACACCATTCTGATTAAAATTGTGCTTTTTGACATATCACATTAAGTTATAAATTAACCTTGAGGTTAAGCTTTTTCAGTAGCTTCTGCATTCATATGCCTTCTTCAATTCTCTTTCATTCCCTCACTACACCATGATAATAATACCTTCATTAAAGCAAAGCTAACATCAAAGTTTGCTTCCCATGTGAATCATAAAGCCAAGAAAATGAGTTTTAGGCCATTGAAAAGATATAAATGAAAAGGTAGAAAATTATAGAAAAGAGATTACTAGAAATGAGTACATACGTGTTAAGATTAAACTATAATTGTAATATAAAACTAAATAAAGAACTTGTTTCCTATACTCAACTACGAAAATGTGTGTCAACCTTTTGAGCTTTGCTTTCTTCTGTTCATAATCTAGCCATGAAGAAACACCAAAGCTACTTCTAAACCCCACAATCAACACTATTTTTTGTTTACTCACTTTAGAGAAAAATAAGTAGCAGAGCCAGCAAAGCTCAACATAAAGTAATGTAACATTATAAACCAGCTTAAACCAATGAAGAAATGATTGATTGAACGATCAAAGTCAAAGCAAATATACACATGGCTATTGACTTAGGCCATAATCTACCAAAATCCCTTTAGAATTATATCAGATCCAAAACTAACTAACCACAACAAACTGCTGAATCAGTCCTCACTAATACTTTGACTCTCAAAAAGATCTGAGTAAGCAAAATATAAACCCAAGTCCACTGGAAAGTGGAAAGTAATCAACAAAGCCAGGAAATGTCAAATCTACACCAATAAGCAAAAGGGGAAAACAAATGCTTCTGGTTAGATGCAGAATCAATCAAGTAGAATAAATTATTTTTTAGCAAGCTAAGTAGACACTAAGTTACATATACTAATCAGAAACTGCACTAAGATCATACTCTAAGATCCCAATATATGCATGTCAGAATCAATATGCCAAAACACTGTCATATTCATTTTCAGTTGTGCATGTTTAGGACTAGGGATCTACCTCCTCTGTCTTTGAGAGAAAACAAAACGAAAATCTAGCTGAAGTTAGCAAATATTCTCTCCTGTCATCTGTGTTTCCAAATACCAAAAAAAAGAAGGGAAAAAAATTCCTTGAAAAAACTTGCTCCTTACTTTGTTCTATAGTGTTTGCCCTATTAATTCGAGCACTTTGTTGCAATGACCCATAAGTATATAATGTATTCCTCAAAAAAATTTCTACTATATGCTCATTAAAACCAGTTATTGATTTCTGTTAAAACCAGTTATGCTCATTAAAACAAAATTGATAGCACTGCAAAACAAATATTCAAGCAAAGAATAAATATAAAAAGAGGAATAAACTCAAAAAACATCCTTATATTTCAAAACAAGTTTCAGTTTAGAGGAGAATTTTAGAAGTCATGAAGCCTGACTTCTTCAGATTCTTTTCTATCTTTCTAATCCTATTTCCCCTTTTCATTTTTTCCTAGAACCAATCAAAAACCATAATTACTTCTTGCAGTAACTGTTGACAGCTCACAATCCCAAAATAGTCCATTGTTTCAATCTTAAATCTTAATTGCTTTTGTTTGGCTCTGATATCAACCATTACCAAGACTATACCATTTCTTGCATTCCTTCTTTCCTGTCATCAGTTTTACTAACATACTACACATCCAAGTTCCTGACCACATATTCATCCTACAACAGTTTACACTTTGCAGAAAGAATTCAGATTAGAAAATCAACACAATTGACTTCTGGTTTCAGAATTTCAGTGCAGAGGAAGCACGCAGACACATGTATATGGATTCTCCTTGCATACTCTTTATAAAGTAAGTCATCCAGAAAGAACATGTGATTCCATTTACACGCAAAAAACATACCAAAAGCCTACAAGAGTAATTCCTTCCTGCCAAACAACATATGATCGCAGAAGATTGGGATCCTAATTCATGAAAAGAATGACAGACAAAAATAAAAGGACTAATCAAAGTGAAGAAGAAACAAGAATAAGAAGATTCATACCAAATAAACCTTTCTTTCTCATTTTGGCCAAGCCTCGTCATCAATATACCACATATTCAGATCCACAAATCAAAACATAAAAAATGAGAAGCCATTAGAGGGAGATAGGAGAATAGTGAGAGATTACCTAGATCAAGAGAGGAGAGAAGAGCACGAAAGGGCAGGATTTAGCAGCAAAGGCGACTGAGCATGAGCAGTCGCTGCTCCATCAGCGAAGCGTTAGGGATTCGAGAGAGATTTGGGTTCACGAAGGAGGCGAACGAACAGGGAACAAAGGAAGAACAGCGCTGCAGACGAAGGAGGCGAACGAAGGAAGAACAACCGAGGATGAAGGAAGTACAGCGACGAAGAATGGTGAAGAAGGTCGATCGAGCTTGCTGTGATGGAACAACAGGGCTCAGACGCGATATGTGTTTCCCGTTGATTTTTGAAGTTATATTAAACTTCCGATAGCACTTTTAACTACAAGCGTATTCTGAATGTTAATCTTTCAATAGCGTTTCAAGTTTAAAGTGCTATCTAAATATGTAAATAATTAAAAATAAAAATGAAATATCATTAGATAGCACTTTTAGGTAAAACGCTTTCTAAATGTCAAGATTCCAATAACATTTCAAACAAAAGCGTTTTCTGAGTATTGAGATTCCAATAGCATTTTAAATAAAAGCGCTTTCTGAGTGTTTAGCTTCAGATAGCATTTTTATATTAAGTGTTATCTGAGTGTCTAAATTAAAAAATAAAATAAAAATTGGAGCTTTCAGAAAACACTTTCCCTAGAAAGCGCTATCTGAGTGAATCATTCAGATAACACTTTCCAGAGGAAGTGTTATCCGAAAAGCTCCATAATTTTTTAGATAACACTTACCCCTATAAGCGCTATCTGAATGGCGTTATCTGAAGCAGTTTTTGGCGTAGTGATTGGCTTGTCTATACTGAGGAGTAGATCGTCCAGTTTGTCCATACCAAATAGACATTGAAGGATGCTTGTTACTCTTCTCCAATCTTTGGCATGGGACCACATCACGCTCCTTACACCTCAAATACATGAAATATCTGACGAGGAGGCACAAGAAGGACAAGGATTTCCACTCGCTCGAAGTTATAATGACCACAAATTTTAAATTTTAAATTCTCACTTTATATTTTTCTCATGATACTAAATTAAATGTGTTTCAGATGGCCTCGCCCATTGTGCTCAACCAACACTCCTTGTCATTCTGTTAAATTCATTCGTATGGCTTTGGATTGATTACATATTGAAGAGGTTCATATAATTTTTATATATTAGTAAAATAAATTTTATCTCTACGACAATTATTTATTAATAATTATCTTTTTGTGTAGATTCTTTGAATGCCTTATGACATACAAGAAATACGGCAATTGAATATCCCTGATGTGTCTGAGGTTTTACTTGCAGTTGTGCCATTGATATGTTACGCTATTGTGGCGACCAACTGATAGGGCGATGCGACAATTTGGAATGCATCAAGGTATTCCACAATAGCCATCAAATTTTGACAAACTTCATAAAATTGACATGCGAGGCAAAACAGAGGTGTATTGGCATGATCGTCATTGAAAATGGATTGATTCGTGGGATGACAGACATAATAGAATAAGCAGAGTTGAATTGTATAGTGGTTTCTTGCATGATAACTCTGAGAGTATTCAATGGTATATACGTCACACAAGATGTTATATGACGTGCGAGGGAGCCTGTACTACTGGAACAGTATTATTATTTTATCATATACAAAATTTTATAAAGATTAAGATTGTTACTTTCACTTATTGATAACATAAGCTATAAATATTTTATTTAGTATTCTTTTGTGCTTTCAGTCCATAACTACATTCACTCTCCCACTATGGGTGGACAACGGTCGGGTGCGATTGGATTCGGTCTCCAAATCTCCCATCAGCAAAAATTCGAAAAGGAAGAATATGCACCCACTTCCATCCGTTTGAGCCATCGGTTTGAGCAGGTGGCAGGTTGGACAAAGTGGCGGGTTGGTCCGGCGAGTTGGTTCGGTTGGCAGTAAAAGAAAATGTAGGAGGTATCCCTGAGCTGGGTGCAGAGGATATGAGGAGTATTTAAAAGAAAAAGAAGTAAAAAATAGAAAGAAGAAGAACCCATAACTGTTATGGCATCTTCATGGCAGTGGGGGTTTAGAGAGGAGGCTAAAGACGATCATGTCGATGTCGCCAGTAATGACCTTGCATCAGTCGAACTCGGTGTCGCCAATGGAGAGAACATAGTGCTCTTGCCAATCTGCCATCTCCTCCAGCATATCTTTTTGTCCCTCATGTCATCATTTGTGAAGAAAGGCAACCCCGAGTCTTGAGTTTTTCATTCGTGAACATGTTAATTTTTCTTTCTTTGCATGATTTAATGTTTTCTTAACCCTCGAGCCTGTCTCTACTGCTCTAATTTGGAGAAGATAGAAGAGGGAAAAATGCAAAATAGAGGAAGTATCATTAAGTACATTGCTAAGAAACTCCTACAATGCGTGAAAGCAACGACATATGGATTAGTATTATTATTAAAGAATAAAAATATAGAAACAGCTCATGATGCAACTTTTTAAAAATTAAAAGATTATAAAAAGTTAATTTGAATATTTGAAGGGAAGCAAGTTGGGCCTCGTGTCATGTGTTCATTCAAGGGATTGATATACACGTAATCACCCAAGGGCTGTGATTTGTGAAAAAGTGGAAACAAATGTGTTAAATAAAAAGTTCAGACGTGGGGTGGGGTTCAGACGTTCAGTAACCAATGTTAGGTCACATCATTACTTGCTATTCCCCTGCACCACGCCACCATCTTCACACTATCTCAACAAACGCCACTTTTCTCTTCGCATATTTCATGTTTTTGGTCGGATTTGAATATCGATGGATTAAATTTTCCACATCTGTGCCCGACCAGATGCACCCACTCTTACTTTAGCTTTTCCTGTTTTCTACTCGATTACCCGGTTAAACCTACCCGTTTCACCAAAACTGAGATCGGATTGCACGGGTTCGGGTGGGTTATGGGTTTTGTTCACCCCTGTCTCCCACTATTGTTGAGAATCCGATGGGATCACTTCGTCATGTTGATTGGGCATTGATTGACATGATTAGAGTTTTAGATGAGATACATCCGTCACCTTTTTCAGTACAGCACGAAGAAGTCGGGCCTACTAACACTTTACCGTGCCTGATGAACCGCCTCCATTATAAGCACAAGAGGCCTCCCATGTACAAGCACCTCAGTCCTTTACAGCATATATTGCACAAGATTCCTTCCACAATAACCCTTCTAGTTCCCAATTTTTTTTGAAGGAAATTCATCAATGTTTGGAACTAGTTGTTTCCACACCATTATCGGCGTACTATCAATCACCCATGGAATATTATCGTCCTACGATGCCACAAGAAATAAGGGAAGAAAATGATGATAACAATAGTAATGGTGGTGGTGGTGGTGATGACGATGACGACAATGATGGACACCAACCCTTACCTCTTAGATAAAGTACAACAAGCGGTGGTGTAAGAACAAGAGGCGGTGGCGACAGGACAAGAGGTGGTCGAACACAAGAAATATAGCAACCTCGAAGGGTTTAACTGTCGCGCACAATGTAACATCTGTTTTTTTTTCATTCTTTTTTTGTCTTTAATATTTTTTAGATATAAGTGATATTTAAATTATTTTTATAAGAAAGGTTTGAATATAGGTTTTCAAGTTCAGCATTAAATTTGACAAGTTCTCATTTAAACGTCAAGTTTTAAACAAAAAGTGATTTACGTCGTAACTGACGGAATGAGTTTTAATATTGGAAAAATGCCAAAACAAAGCCAGAAAATTTTCTTCCTTCACAAAAGTTGTTTCTTTTAATATTTATGATTTTATGAATTTTTTTTAGAATTTTTAGAAAACTTTTGAAACTTACAAAAAAATACGATAAACGGGAGCGATTAGCGCAAAGATCTTGATTCACAGTATTAAAATTCAAGTCATGAGTCCAAAAACTTTTTATTTTTATTTTTAATTATTTATTTGGGGATTTTAGAATTTATTTTTGTATAAGATTTGTAAAACAAAGTTTTTTCACTAAAACGCGGTATAAATAGCCGAATAAATACGAATAGAGAGTTAATAGGCATGATATAGAAACTTAGGATTTTGGAGGGACTTTTATGCCATTTTATGAAGTATGAATAGTGTGTTGACTCATATGTTGACCATGAATGGTGTAGGGTTATGTACAATTACTATTTTACCCTTAGTTGTATACTTATTTATCAAAACCTAACTTTTTAAACCTAACTATCCCATGGCCCAAATTCCCCCTCTTTTGGTCAACATACTCAAGGGATTTGGGAGGGTTGGATTGCTCATTTGCCATGGATTGAATCCTTGTGAAATGTCTTTGAACCAATTAGGATTTAGTTAATTAGTTTTTGATTTATTTCCATTAAACCATGGTTAGGTCAAAGTCAACTATGGTTGCCCTAAACTAACCCAAGAGTGCCGCCCCTCCCCCTATAAATATCCCTCTCCATGTTTCATAAATCCTTACACCAAACTTGAAACATTTCCAAGTTTTTCTTTCTTTCCTCTTTATAGCTTTCATATTTCCTTCTTTAAAGTTTTGGGTTTTTCCAAGCTTTATTCTTCATAAGATTTTCTTCTAAAGGTAAGGGGAAACTCTTGCAAAATTATTTGAGAAGTTATAAGTTTGATTTTTGGTTGCTAATCACTTAGGTGATTTATGTGTTGTAGCTCTGTATTTATTTATTTAAGTTTTATAATTATTTTATGGCTTTGATTTAATTGTTATGAGCTTTTATTATTAGTAATGTTATAATAGCCAATTTGTTTATGAGTTTTAGTGATAGTAATGTTATAATGACAAACCCTAGAATTAAAACCGTAAAATTAAAACCGTAAAACTGTTGTAATCTATTTCTTTATAAAAAAACCCTAGAATTTGTCTACCATTGATATACAGAAAGATAGTTAGGATAAATGGTTTGTTGGTATTGTTTTGGCTAAGGAAAGATAAGGTCTCTTGAGAAGCTTCGGCTCACCTCTCTTTTCTAGGAACCTTACCGATGTGCTGTTTATAAATCCTATCTTAGGGAGTTTGAATATACATGGCTACGATAAATTGGGAAAGAGTTTTAGTGGGTTACTTACTATAAACGAATATGCATTTAAAATAAATCTCTTCCCTCTTTAGATCGAGTAAAGACGGCTCTTCCAAAAAACTCGGTCATTGCTTTTAATCAGTCTTGAACTGTTAACAATAATTTCGCTAAAATATATATATCGACTAACTGGGTAAAACGATGCATACTGGAGGGATCTCTTGAGAATTCTACTATTGTATTATTTGGAAGAAATTCCTGATTTGGGGTCCGTTATATATATATAAACTCATTAGTTTTCAATGTCATACTGATATGGAAAGGCTGATTGGGTAAAATAGTACAGATAGTGAAGGGTTCTCGGTGAACTCTACTGTTGTACTATTTGGAAGAAATTTCTGGTTTTGGGGTCTTTTACATATTTGACAGGGAAAATTATTGGAGCAAGCCTTCAACGGGTTTTTTCTGAAAACAAACTTGTGTTTAATTATTTCGGTAATAAATCAGTTTGATTTTGTTCACTTAGTTTCTTTATCAAATCACGTTAAAAATTGGGCGTCGATCACCTTCGTTCGGCACTGCAGCGGTGTGATCACTTTTTCTAAAAACAAGTGAGTAAAGCCAAAGAGTGGAAATAATGGATAATTTTAAGAGTATAACTTGTGTTGACAAAAGGTTTTGTCTTGTGGTTTTTGATCAGATTATAAGAATCGGATTATGAATTTTATACTATAAAATGGTTGAGATTTTACAAGAGGATTTAAAGTGGTTTTCATATGCAATGTGGACTGTCATTTGCATAACGTTTTGAGCAATACAATTCACATGGTTTTCGAATGTTTCAATGGCCGACTGGTGATAACCCTTGAGCCGAAACAAATCGAATACCCGACTTGGATAAATCTGACTGACTAACCTATTCAGGATATGGTTGTGATGCCATTACAGAATGATTTCCAGAAATCTAGAGTGGATTGTCTGAGTTATTCATGTGAAGTTTTGTCCGCAGACCTATCGCTCAATGGAGTTTTGGTGGGAAAAATCTCCTTGGAGTAGTACACCGATGTGATTTGGATATAGAAGGGACATGCATAATTGTATCTGAAATACTGATATAGATATGCTATGTTAAATATGAAACTAAGTATATAAGGCATGTACTGTATTGAATGCTTTGCTATGTGTTCTTGATGTATGTATTGGTTGATGCATGATCTGTGAATGGTGTGCTTATACTTCTCTTTTTGTTGTGGATTTGAGTTTCACCCTTGCTTGTTTCTATATTGTGCTTGTGTATGTGCAAGTAGATGACTCATCCGGATATGGGATTGGGATCGGTGAGACACCTTAGTGTTTTACCGATAGGAGGTGATGGAGTGGAGTGGAATATAAACCACAACACTCAATGGGGTACGTTTATGGGTTATGTGGATACGACAGATGGTGGTATGGGGAGATTTCCCAGGGGGTTTGGGAGCAGATGGTACTTCACGTGAAGTTAGCATTATGGTAGCAAGGCGGATTGGTAGTTGATGCGGTAGATAGTATGGGGATGATGACGATAGTGCTCCACCATACGGACATGACGATGGCAATGCACCAGCTCCTATGTTGCCATATACATCCTACTTCAGACGCATGAGGAGGATAGCTACTAGGAGCATGCCCTCGGCAACAGGCTGGGTGGAGGATATAGTAGATGCACCTGCGGATGAGGATCCCATGGTGTATACGTCAGGTTCACCTCAGGGAAAGGAGGATCCGATGATGTACACTCCTTGTTCCCCTCCAGGTGAAGAGGAGGATATCATAGTGTTATCTGACTCCGATCCTAGTGAGGAGGAGTTATGTAACACCCTTTCTCCAAAAAGAATATTACACCATAGTAACCAAGAAATTTTGAATAACTTAGAAAATATTCGGTTTAAAGCTCAACATTCCTTCTCTGAAAATGCGTATAAATTTTTTTTTCCTTTTCATTAATGATGAGAAGGATGGAGAGTATGTGTTGATTAATTTTCGAAAAGGTTTTTTTAAGTGCGGAAGCATAAAACAAAATTTGTAAGGATAACATTTCATCTCATATTCATAAGATTATCAGAGTTTTTACAGGGAAGAATTTAAAGTAAGACAGTGAACATCTGAGCCAGTCTAGTCTCTAAACCTCTACCCGAAATAATACAGTAGCCACTTAATCTTCTCGGAACATCCATCAATCTATTCAGCATCCTTTATCAGATCCTCACCTAAGAGCTAACCCACTTCTTGGGTCCAACATCTACTCCGTCATGCATCAACATAACGAAGCAGGCAAGGGTGAAACTCTAAACAACTTAATAAGTAAAGTACAAGCACAACCAAATCATAGATTATACATCACCCAATTCAAAGAACAGATAAACAATATATAGCAGTCA
The DNA here is from genome assembly GCA_030159175.1 of Glycyrrhiza uralensis. Lineage (NCBI taxonomy): Eukaryota > Viridiplantae > Streptophyta > Magnoliopsida > Fabales > Fabaceae > Glycyrrhiza > Glycyrrhiza uralensis. The sequence continues at coordinate 8,094,885 of BRZY01000007.1, forward strand.
TACCGCACCCAACAGATGAATCATTCAACGCCGTAAACAGAGAATTTAACATGGTAATATATCTCAAGGAATTATCAAACACACAAGACTATCTACATTTTTGGGACACACCCACCATAAAAGAACCCGCTGCTCTTGGAGACTTTACTTAATTATTTCGGGACACACCCATGAGTAAAAGAACCCGCTGCTCCTAGAGACTTTACCACTTATATTCGGGACACACCCACAAGTAAGTCACCCGCTACTCCTGGAGATTTTACCATAGGAATTTCGGCACATAGCCACGAGCATTCAGCCCACTACTCCTGGAGATTTTATTTAGTAACCACAAACCCCAACTTACGACTTAACTCTCAAATAAACACAGAATTCACAAGTAAACACAAAACCGTATTTCTCAGATAAGAATATCAATTACGTGTCTCAGGTAAAACACAGAATTCACAAGTAAACACAGATTCACGAGTAACTGTAGAATAAAAACGTATTCGAAAATAGACTAAGTGAAATTAACTGTTTATTTACGGAAATACTTAAGCCCTATTTATTTTCCAAGATAAAAAGGCCCGTTGGAAGCCTACCTCACTAATTTCCACTGTCATAAACGTTGGAAATTAAACTGAGTTTATTGCATATATATACAGATTGGATACCCGCTCTATATTTCCCACTATTAATATAACAATAGAATTCACCGGGAATCCATTACTGTTACATTAAATTCCGAAAGATGCTATAACAATAGAATTCACCGAGAATCCATTACTGTTATACTCTTTTATCCAATCCAATCTATTTATATATACAGTATTAAGAAATCACTTCTTTCCCAGATTATCTTAGTCATGTATACCCCTGGTCCCTAGTGTTAAGATTTTTAAATAGCGTATTAATACAGATCCCAGGCTAGAAAGAGACGGACTTTATAATAGCCCCTTCAAAGGTCTCTTTCCTTTCTAGACAGATTCATACTAATAAACCAATCAAATCTTTAACCATCACCTTTGACCATATACATGTTAGATAATATCAGGGTTTTTCACAAAGAATAAAACGTATTTTCTTTACGGTAAAATCATATTTTGCGGTAAATCTAAATTTTGCCATTATAACGGTATGTTTACATAAGCTCAAAATAAAATTTGCCATAGTAACCTTACTTCCACGAAATCTTTAAGAGAAATTTGGGCATTATAACCCTACTATTAATAATTAACACAAAATAATCATTTTAGAACAACAAAACAATTTATAAAGCATAACCACCATTTAAAAGCTATAACACCCAAGGCATACAAGTCAAGCACAACCAAGAATCAAACATATACTTCTCAAATTAATTTTGCAAGAGGTTCCCCCTACCTTTCACCAAAAATGGATGAAGATCCAAGAACACAAAGTAAGAAATTTAAGAACTAAGAAGAGAAAAAGAGAGAAAAGTGTATAGCTTCTTGATTCCTTGGCTTCTTGAAATTGTGTGTGTAATTTTATGAAGCAAGAGGGGCTATTTATAGGGAGAGGGGGCAGCCAAGGGTAGTGGTATTAGCCCATAGTTTTGCCAAATACCATGGTTTTAGGAAAACTAATTAAAACAAATAAAAACTAATTAATTAAATCCTAATTGGTCTAAACCACTTCACAAGGATTGAATCCAAGTGAAAATCATCATCCAAGGGCTCATGGGGAAGGAGAGGGGCGGCCAAAGAGCTAGGGAGAGGGAAGGAATAAGGAAAGTATGCGATGTAAGCCATGACTACTAAAACACACATTTATCTAATTAGTTTTAATCAACTTTTTTCTAATTGGTTTAAAACTTTGACTCATGGACCAAATGCGCCTAGTCCTCTTCTTGGCAAGGTCGTAGGACGGTTTATGAGGGCTGAAAAGGGAGGGAGTGAAGTTACATCTTTGCCCCTAGGGTTTTCAAGTGAACACGGATGAAAATCAAGGGTAAAATTGACTTTTCACTAATCAAAAATTCCTAAAATTAATTTAAAGATTGAGAACTGATAAGAAATCTTGGGAATACCATGTAATAGCCCTAATAGCTTCATGGAAGAGTTTCTGGAATTTTACGGTAAGTGTAAACTATGCGTTTAGCTCAAAGAACGGAAAAACGGACGCGCCGTAAGTCAAAAACAGACATTTTTCAGAAAAATTCCTAGTTAATTCTCAAAAATCAAAAATTTAATTTAAATACCAATGGTCCCTTTTGAAAATTGATTTTGAACCCTCATTGGTCAGTATAAATCGATTTTGGCCCAGAAATTCTCGTTTTACGTGGCTTACTGAGTTTTGAAAAAGTGACTTTTGATCTGTCTTTCGGAAAATTCTGAAATAATTTCTATAAATCTTAAAAAATAGAAAAACATGTTTTGGCTATTCAAAATCTTTATCTGACTTTAACTTGAGCTATGAATCAATCTGTCAGCTCAAGCGGTTTATTATTTGGACCAAAGCAGAATTTCTAAATCTTTTTACTTCCAAAAATTCTAGAAAAATTCCACAAAATCTAAAATATTAGAAAAAAAAACTTTTGTGAAGGAAGTTTATTTATTGAAGTCATTAGATATTTTAAAGGTATTTAAAACTCTTTCTGTCAGTTAGACGTACTGTTTTCTGTAAAAAGACCTGATATCAACTGTAAAACTACCGTTTCAGAAGTATTCCGGAATATGTGTATTTTACTCCTAATTTTAAGCTAAAAATAAATCACAAAACATTTACGGCACAAGATTTCATATAAAACAGAAAAAGTACGATTTAAACAGAGAAACGAAAGTTGTAACTAGACCTGACAGAAGCTGCGAATCAACCGTTTTCAGAAGTAATCTTAAACACGTATATTTAAATCCTATTTTTAAGCCAAGAATAAATCTTAAAAGATTTATATCGCAAAAATTCATATAAAACAGATTTTTAAATAGTAACTCAGAAAAACGAATGTTACAAGTTACATACCGAGTCCATAGGGTCTTCGGGTACCTCCGACCTTTGTGATGGATCTCTACCTACGCTGGACCTGTCAAGGTATGACTATGCGATTCTTGAGCCCCGTTGGTTAGGGAAGGGAAGAGGCACTTGGATGTGTCCCTAGATATAGCTTAGAGTCATAGATACTTTTTGGGTAGTTAGCAGATGCGATCTGGCTCACATGTACATAGTAACATATATTTCCTTTACCCACTTATGTTTCTTTTGGTTTGTTTAGGATTTATCGCTTTCTTTAGTATTTTAGCACTACTGATGTACGGAGATCTTTTGAAACCACAGCTTGTACTGATGCAAGCTCCTTTTGCATAATATGATGGTTTTATATATATATGAGATGAGATTACTTCCACAAGTGTTTTGTTTTATATTTTTGCATTTAAAAACCATTCGAAAAGAATTAGAGACACATTCTCCATCATTCTCATCATTTAAAAGGCAAAAATTTTACCTACATTTTCGGAGAAGAAATACTGAGTTTTCATCAAATATTTTCTAAGTTATTATGAAAAAACTTGGTTACTATGGTGTGAACCTTTTTGGAGAAAGGGAACATCATCACGTCATTAAATTAAGTTATAAAAATGTGTTTGTGTTTCTATTTCATGTTTTTTATTGAATATTTCTATTTTATGTAATATGACTTTTCACTGTAATATATATGTTATTAAGATTACTAGAAAATTAAAATATAATATATTATTGAAGTTGTATATTGTATATGCGACTTATAAAAACCCTAGCAAAAAAGGAAGTCACAAGTTGCATTGGCGACTTCAATTATTTTTCCTTAAAAACAATAAAAAATCGAATGTCTTAACTAATATTTACGACTTCTACTTTTTTCTAAAAAAAAATGAAAGTCTCAAGTACTATTAACGACTTCTTCTATTTTAAAAAAAATAAAAATAAAAGTCTCCAGTAGTATTTGGGACTTTTACTATTATTTAAAAAAAGAAAAAAAAAGTCGCTACCAGTATTTGCGACTTACCCCAACCTAGTAATTACTTTTACACTTTCACCATTTTGGTAAAATCTAAGGACAATTACACCATTTAGGTTAATATGTTAGAAAATTTTATTTTCTAAAGTGTTGGTCTTCCATTCATTTATAAAAATATTAGTTGAATGGTATCTTGATGGAACATGGAATATCCATCTTTGTGATCAATGGATATTGGACATCACATGGTGGGTGTACTTGAATAGTGTAGTCTATAGTTGATTGGATCCATGATGGGTGGAGCCATACAACTCTTCATGAAAATGGTATGGTTTGAATAGTTTGTTGGAACCACATTGTTAAAAGCATTTTTTTAATTGTATTTCCCTAAGTGGTTTTGATGGTTGGTTCGGTTCGGGTTGATGACATATTTGGGACCGAACCGATGAACAGTATACGTGTTGGGTTGGTTCGATTTTATGCATTATTTGGGTCACAATCCGAACCGAACCAACCCATTCTACTTCGGGTTGGTTTCGGTTTGGGTCTCGGATTTAATAATAAAATAATAGAAATCATGAAAATCAAAAAAAGAATTGGGGAAAAAGCTTCACAGAACCAAAGGCAAGCAAAACGAAAAGATGAAGACCACAACAAAACAACAACATCTTCCCTATGGTTACTGCAACTGAGCATCGAATCTAGATTGTCTTGTGTGGCATCTACTTTCAGCAACAAACAGAGAAGGGGAAAAATCTGATTGGGGAAAAGATCTGCACTTTTAGAGTTTCAGTCACAGATCGGAGAAAGAAGAAACACATGGGGGATGCAAATCTGAGATGGGGGTCGCACTTTGAAGACGAACAGAGGAAGATTGAAGGCGAAGGAGGCTGAGATAGCATCGTGAGAGAGGGCGGAGATTGGACGCCATGGATCGAAAAGAGACGAGGTCGAACGGAGAAGACGCACAGAGAGGAGATCGAAGCGTAGTGATTACAAGGATAAGGTCGCTACCACCGTGACAGAGGAGGAACCACCGTGAAAGGAGAAGGGAAACTGAAAACTGGGAACTCGTTCGAGAATGCACCATCGCGAATGGAAGGATAACTCGTCGCCAGAGAACGCACTGTCGCGGATGGAAGGAGTCGCCGCCGTTAGAACTTGCTGGAGATAAGAAGGTTGCCGGCGTCAAGCTAGGGGGAAGTGAGGAGAAGTGATGAAAACCCTAGAAAATTGAAAGAGGGCTGCCATTTTGAGAGGAGGAAGTCTGGTGTCTCACTCACGTCTCATTATGTTTAACATGTTTTTTTGTGTTTTTTAATACTCCGGTTCGGTTCGGGTTGCTCGGTTTCGAAAAACCAAAACCAGATACCCGAACTAGACTTGGTCGGTTCTTTAACATTTCACCCGAACCGAACCGGTGAACCGGACCAAACCGGAATATATGTACTGGATCGGTTCGGGTCAACCGGGTTCGCGGGTCAACCGGACCCATGTCCACCCCTAAGTATAGCTGTAAGTCCAAGAGAAGCAAAACTATGGGTCCATATGGTAAGAATTGTCATAAGTCCATATGACCAGAGAAGCCTTGCGTCCAAATGGTAAGCAAAGGTATGCGTGCATTTGGTAAGTGAACAGAAAGTCCATTCTGTGTCACAAAGTTGCGTCCAACACGCAGAGTCTATAACATGCTATTATTGCTCTTATATTTAATATGAGACATATTTAATGATCAAATGATTTGAAAAAAATAGCTGTATACAATGCTTTTTCTGTGCATAATTGTCAACGTTTTGAACTTGCATTTAATGAAAAGCATAAAACACTGTGAAAAGTGTACTTAAGAGAGAGAATGTATTCTGAACATTTCTGTATCTCTCTGAACATACCTTTTCACTTATACAGTGTATTCTCTCTGTCTCAACAAAATATTATTATTAACCACTGTGTAAATGAGACTTTGAGTACATGTTGCTTCTGACATAGGAGAAAGCATTGCAAAGAAATACGCTGAAAAAGCACTCCTACAGAGCAACGGGAAAGTAGCATTTAATGCTATTAGGAAACGGCTACATTTATTAAGGCTGAAGCTGAGCTTGTTCAAGATCAAGTCTGAAGCTTCACTCAAAGCCTATAAATATCGTGAACAAGAAGAAAAATACAAGAAGCTTGAACTACGAAAAGAAAGTGTCAAAACGCTGTGCAAATATTGTCATACTCTGATAAGCTTAGAAAGTCTTGTATATTTCTTTCTTCTTGTAAAAGAGAGTTTGCTTAACTCTCAAGTTGCTTTAGTGTCCATATTCTCACTTGCGTGAGTTAACAACACTTTCATTAAAAACACTCTTCTGAGTTATTTGAGCCTGGAGAGACTTGTTTAGAAAAGAATACTTGTTTGAGCCTGGAGAGGCTTGTCTATAAAAGAATACTTGGGATTAGCCTGAAGAGGTTGCGTGCAAAGAATACTTGGGTTTGAGCCTAGAGAGGCTTGTCTGTAAAACAATACTTGGGTTGAGCCTGGAGAGGTTAGGTGTGCAAAGAATACTTGTTGTAAGGCCTGAAGAGGTTGTTGAAGAATACTTGTATTCTATCTGGATTGATAGTGAAATCTCTCTAGTTTGAGGGGACTGGACGTAGCTCTTAGGAAAGGGAGAACCAGGATAAATACTTGTGTATTTTCTCTATCCCTTAATTCTTTTATTTCAGTTTTTATACTAACCGAGGGGATTGAATTGAAACTATTTTTAACAAGTTATTTAAACGTTTTAATTGCACTAAAACTTGTTTTAAACTAAGTGGACGATTCTGCTTCCAAGTTAACTGTGCGTCCAATAACCATATATGCTGTGCGTCCAACCTTTTTACAAGCAGCGTCCAAGGATTTGCGAAAAGTTTTAAAAGCTAAGAAACACAATATAACCCGCCCTTCTTGTGTTTCTCCTTGTTACCTACAGTTGGCATCAGAGCTCGGTCTCTAGGGGTTGAGCACCTAACAGTGCAGAGAAGAAAAGACCAATGGAAAACGAAGGACAAGCTGTGAACAGACCACCACTGTTCAATGGAGACAAATATGACTATTGGAAGCAAAGAATGATCACTTTCTTTGATGCACAGAATATCGACATGTGGGATGTCGTTGAAAATGGTTACACTACTCCAGTAGGTGAAGCAGGGCAACCAGTGCCTAGAGCTTAATGGACACAGGATCAAAGGACAAGATTTCAGCTGAACTCAAAGGCCAGACACTATCTGATGTGTGCCATTACAAAGTCAGAATATGACAAGGTGCACAACTGTATCACTGCCAAAGAAAAATGGGATACTCTAGCTTTGGCGCATGAAGGATCATCTCAGGTCCGTGAGTCCAAAATCAGCATGCTAGTTCATCCATATGAACTATTTAAAATGGAGGATCACGAGACAATTAATCAGATGTTTGGAAGATTCCAAACAATCATCAACAACCTGAGGTCTCTGGGAAAAATCTACACAACCCAGGACCACATCAGGAAAATCCTAAGGAGTCTACCAAGACAATGGAGACCCAAGGTAACTGCTATACAAGAACCAAGAGATCTTTCCACTCTTACTATGGAAGAACTTCTAGGCTCACTCAAAGTGCATGAGCTTGAGCTTGAGCTCAAAGAAGAGGGAACAGAAAAAAGGGCAAACTCCATTGCTCTTAAAGCTCAAAAAGGGAGCACCTCAAAAGCTTTGAAGGCCAATGACTCTAATGAAGAGTCATGCAGCTCAGAAGGAGACGAAGGTTCATATGATGATGAACTCTCATTCATCTCCAAGAAAATAAAGTCCATGTGGAAAAAGAAGGGTGGCTTCAGAAGGAAGCAATTCAACAGAAGATTTCTGTAACACCCTTTTTCCCGAAAGAGTATTACACCAAAGTAACTAAACAACCTCGCTGCGGAATTAAACGTAATCTGTTTTTACTTTCGAAAAATGTTTCTGTTCATCATATTAGATTCTCAAACTTGTGAATTAATTTTTTTTTCTTTTTCTTTCTTTTTAAATCAATCGGATAAGCAAATTAGAAATCTCAACGAGTCACGGTTATAGAAAATATGTCACACACTAATATATAGTCATCAAAATATACAGAGTTTCTTGCACTAGCAAGCATCGTTCACGACCACAACAAAGTGGCTAAATACAAACTGTCCACAGAAATAAACAAAGCGATAAAACTACGTCCTAAGAAAGACATGTAAAACAAAAGTGTGTCATCTACACAGTAGAATCATCTATGCTCCCAAAAACCTAGGCTGGTCAGCAACTAAACAACACGACAACCTAGCTCCCTCCTATGTCTACCACTAAGGATCTAAGCAGACGGATCCTCCTCGGGCTCCTCCTCAGGCTCCTCCTCGGGCTCCTCATACATCTTCCTCTTTCCCCTCCCCACACATCCAGACGGTCCAGCATGCACGCCCGCAGCATTGGGCAAGACGCGACCGGATGTGGAGGGATAGAAAACAGGAACGGTGTACGTCGGCATCAGGTCTACTGGTGGAATATCAGGAGTAACAGCAGGGGCAAGCTGTGGTAGACGACCTCTCCCCAAAGTACTCTTCCTCGGAGTAATACGCGTCTTCCGGTAAAGTCGACGGTATTCCACAGCCGTACACATAGGTTGCCTTGGCTCCGGCCTCGGATCCGGCCTCGGCTCCGGCCTCAGTGCCTCCCTAGGCTCTTCGATCTCCCCGCACTCACTACGTGCGTCAGCAAGTACCAATCCCATCTCCTCGAGAGGAATCCATACATCGAGCACCATGTTGCGCTCCAGTATCTCCTCCGGTCCGTGAACTCCCCCACGAGTCCTGATCAAGTGACCAGAAATCGTGGCCCACTGGGTGGTAGGGTTATAGATCCAACCCCCACCCTCGCCTCCTCGAGGCCTAAAGCTCTCCCGGACTTTCGGAAACAGGGGACCCAACTGATCCATCTATATGAATCATGTTCCAAGGAGCACAAAACATATAGGAAAGGGTGAGTTTCTCCCCAATAGTTACAATAACGAAACACGCATAAAAAAAAAACACCACAGGCTATATTTCAAAAATAAGCAGATATCATTTTGAAAACTTTTCTCTAAGTTCACAAAACTACCAAAACCCATCATCACAAAATCATCTCTTTCAATCAAGCAGTATGCATGACACTTCAATCATCTTTTTATACACCGGTGTAAATGCTCCAAGGAGACTTCACTTCCTCAACTAAGTCGAGCGAAATGGCTGTAGCGTAAACCTAACATAATTGCCCAGTCCACTCTAGGATCCGGTCTCACAATTATTCAGTAGAGCTACTATTTAATTACCATAACATAAACAAGGCAGTCGGTCAGGATCATCCAAGCCGGGTACACTACTTTTCTCGGCACAAGAGTATTCACTAGGCAGGGCCATTGAGAATTTCGTAACCTGGATGCCCCCATAGGCTTATAGCCAGACTATACTTATTTGCAATCCTTCCTCTAGGATTGTAACTCGAATTTGGCAAAGCCAACTCTCACAAATGCAAATGGCATCAAAATTTGCAAATCACACAAAATTCTCATCTCAAGAATTTTAACATCGTCTCGGGTTGACTCTTTTTACAACAATGTGTAAAAACTCTATTTTTTTCTTTTACTACGTGGTAATGAAAAAGTCCTCAACGTTTTTAACTATAAATTATTTTAAGCTTGGCCTGTTTATGAAAAAAAAACTCTTTTCATTATAACAATTTAATTATCAAAAATAACCCCCCACTTCCTTTTAAATTTTTTTTTTTTAAAACCACTTAATTCTTTAAAATTACGTTTCTGTCCCCCAAACTTCCCAGTTTTGCATTTCGGCCCCTGTACTTCCGAAAATTCCATTTTTGGCCCAAAACAGAAATTTTCACAGCCTGCTCAGTTTCACACCAGGGATGTGAACAGAGATGCCCAAAACCTTATTTAAAATTCGAAAATCCTCTTTTCTTCAAGATTTGTTTACACACTTTAATTACAATGTTTTAAACCTCAAAAATAAATTATCTCTTCATGAAACTTTGGTTGTTTAAATTGGATTTTTCAAAAGTTAATTACCTATACTTTATTTCTTCTTCTTCCTTTTCAAATTACCATATGATTTTGTTGATGAAAGACTTACTCATTTGTGATTTATTTGAAGTAAACCCCAAGTTCTCTTATTTTAGAAAATACCATTTAAAGTCCATTGGAGACTTATCAAAATTTTGAACTAGTGAATACATAAATCAAGCTTTGGCTTGAACACTAAATTAAATCAAATTTGTCTTTGGAAAAATGATTTTACTACCAAGTCCTCTACTTCCTCTTCCATGAAGCTTGGGTCACTTGTTTTAATTTATCTTGGTTAATCTTACTCAATCACAACAAACATCACACCATCATAATAATCAAAGCATGAATCTACTTTAAATATTACAATCATCCCCAAATGAATCAAGAGCAACACAAGAAAATTAATCAAGCCAAACCACATCAAGTCATACAATATTTTCACACATCATGCAAGAACAAATCACAAGTCAATACATAAATTTTCTATCATACAAAAACCATAGAGCTACCACATACTAAAAATAGTATTTTTAGACAATCCAAGCACAAACACACTTTTCCATTAATTGTTAAATGATTCTTAACTTTTCCTTTTACCCAAACAACTTAGAAATATTTTCATAGAGTTAAAAATTTTATGATACTCATACAAAAACCATAGAGGTAAAAATCTCCTCTTACAAGCTTAAGACATCAAGCATGATAAAAAAATCATTCTTTCACAAATATGAAAACTCAACCATGGAGTTATCATCAAGCCACACAACATACAACCACACAAAATCATAACTCATGAAAAGAACCTCCCCTTACCTCTTGAAGACAACAAAAAGTTTCCAAGATCACTCTCCAAAGCTTGTTGTTCCACTAGTGTCAACCCTTTCAAAATATTATACAAAATACAAGCATAAATACATTTCTTTTGTGAAAAATAACAAAACCCTAAGATCAAAATATGAGAGGATGATAACTTACTCAAGACTTTGAAGAAAGTAGATCAAGATAGGGTTTCAAGCTTCTTGGTTCACAAGATGCAAACCTATAGCCAAAAGAATGAAGCTTGGCTTTAGAATGGAAGAACACATGATTCAAAAAAATTAAAGAATGGTGATAATGGAAAAATAAGAAGGTTTCATGGTTTAGAATCATCAACCAACCTTCTTTTGTGAAGCTTGAAGTCCAAAAGCTCTTTGAACACTAAGTAGATGGCTTAGTGAAAGCTTGAAAGCTAGAGAGAAAAATGGAGTTTTTCACTCTTTGAACAAGATGAAATGAAAGAGATGAGTTTTCTCTCTCCTCTTCCCTTAGATATCTCGGCTGGTACAAAAGGATGGAAGGCCAAGATGAGTTTTGGTTTAAGTGATGTTATCATGTAATTAAATTAGGATAATTCAAGTAATTACCTCATTGGTTTAAAACATGACTTTAAGGCAATGAAGTACATGGCATTTGGACACTATTCTGGGCTGGAAAGGGCGCAGAACAGCAGGTGCAAGTGGGGAGAAAATATCTCAAAAGCTAGGGCTTGTTTGGTGAAGCACAAGTGGGAAAAATGTAATTTAAATAATCTATTTTGAAATAAATACTTCCCCAAATAAGTGATTAATGAAAAAATTATTTTTGAGACCTAGTATTAATATAAAAAAGTTTAGAATCTCAAAACTAAATTTTTGATTATTTTCTGATACCCCGATTGTGCTATGGTTACCCGTAACGTGCTAAAAACGGCTAAAAATAAAATTTTTCTGAAAAAATCTAGAAAAATTCTCAAAAATCCGAAATATTCAAAGAATAACTTTTGTTTCGTTAAAATATTTTTTTGACGTAAAAACGATCTCCGGAAAAATATAAAACCTCCAACGTTTACAAACCGGGTCACGGTTTACGCTATTTTTCTGTTTTTCGAGTTCCTCCACTTTCTACCCATCTAAAAATCCCTAAAATCATATAAATCAATATTCTAAAATAAAAATATAAAAATCATAATTTAATAAATTTAAATAAATCAAAAACACACAAAAAGCAGAAAGAAACGATATGAACAAATGAGGGCGTTACAACTCTCCCTCGCTAAAAAAAATTTCGTCCTCGAAATTACGTACCTAGAATAACGCTGGATACTGCTCTCGCATCTTGTCCTCCAATTCCCAAGTTGCATCTCCGGTAACATCACTCCAGATAACCTTGACTAAAGAGATTTGTTTATCCCTGAGCTGTTTGATTCTTCTATCATCGATTCGCACAGGGTTTGTTTCATAAGTCAGGTTATCCCGTAATTGTACTATGTCGGACTCAATGATATGTGATGGATCAGAGACATATTTTCTCAATTGTGAAACATGGAAAACACTATGGAGATTAGAAAGAGATGGTGGTAAAGCAATTTGGTACGCTACAGGACCAATACGACGAAGAATTTGGTATGGTCCTATGAATTTCGGCGTGAGTTTCCTGGACTTTAGAGCTCTGCCTACCCCAGTCATCGGAGTGACTCTCAGAAAAACATGATCACCTTCTTGAAACTCGAGAGGTCGTCTCCGTTTGTCAGAGTAGCTCTTTTGTCTGCTTTGTGCTGTCCTCATTTTCTCTCGGACTTGTTTCACCTTCTCGGTGGTTTGCTGTAAAAACTCGGGTCCTAAAATTGCGCTCTCCCCATCCTGATACCAACACAATGGTGTTTGGCATTTTCTCCCATATAAAGCCTCGTAGGGTGCCATTCCTATACTCGAATGAAAACTATTGTTATAGGTGAATTCAATTAACGGCAAAAGGTCATCCCAACTACCTCTATGATCTAACACACATGCTCTCAGCAAGTCCTCTAGGGATTGAATGGTTCGCTCTGACTGACCATCCGTCTGAGGATGATACGCAGAACTCAATCTTAACTTAGTTCCTAGGGCTTGTTGCAAACTTTGCCAGAACCTAGACGTAAATCTAGGGTCTCTATCAGAAATAATGCTAGTTGGCACTCCATGCAACCTGATTATCTCCTTCACGTACAACTGAGCTAGTTTGTCTAAGGAATACTTCATGTTAACGGGTAAAAAATGCGATGACTTTGTCAGTCTATCCACAATCACCCAAATCCCATCAAATCCTTTTGATGTTCTTGGTAACCCTGTCACAAAGTCCATGGAGATGCTCTCCCACTTCCATTCCGGTATATCCAACGATTGCATCATTCCTGCAGGTCGTTGATGTTCCACTTTCGCTTTTTGACACGTCAAGCATGCTGCTACATATTCCGCAACTTGTTTCTTCAACCCCGACCACCAGAATCTTTGCTTCAAATCCTGATACATTTTCGTGGCTCCAGGGTGAATACTCAAATTGCTCTTGTGTGCTTCATCGAGAATCAGCTTTCTCATTTCAGAGTTGTTTGGCACACATATCCTTCCCTTACACCTCAAAATTCCGTCATTGCCCAAACTAAACTCTGCCACTTTTCCCTGTTCCATTAACTCCTTCTTTTCCTTCAGACTCTCATCGGTTGCTTGTTGCTCCCGTATGTCCTCAATCAATCCACTCGATACCTTAATCATGCCCACACAAATCCTGTCCTTGCACCTATCCATTGTCAAGTTCAGATCACGAAATTTTTCTATCAGCTCCAATTCCTTGATCATCATGGCAGATACATGAACAGTCTTCCGGCTTAAGGCATCAGCCACAACATTGGCCTTTCCAGGATGGTACATCAACGTGAAATCGTAATCCTTCAGAAATTCCATCCACCGTCTTTGTCTCATGTTGAGTTCCTTTTGATCGAATAGATACTTTAAGCTCTTGTGATCGCTGAAGACGTTGAATGTCGATCCATACAAGAAATGTCTCCAAATCCTCAAAGCGAACACTACAGCAGCTAACTCAATATCATGAGTCGGGTAATTTCTCTCATGAGTTTTCAGCTGACGGGATGCGTATGCCACCACCTTCCGATCTTGCATCAGTACGCACCCGAGCCCTTGGTAGGAAGCATCACAGTAGACTTCCATAGGCTCTTCAGGATTAGGTAAAATCAACACGGGTGAGGTCGTCAATAATTCTTTCATTTTCAAGAAACTAGCCTCACACTCATCAGTCCAAACAAAAGGGTGATCCTTCCTAGTGAGTTGTGTCATTGGGGCTACTATTTTCGAAAATCCCTCTATAAATCTCCGATAATAACCCGCTAATCCTACAAAACTACGGACTTCGGTCACAGTCTTGGGTCTCTCCCATGAAACTACTGCTTCTACCTTTGCTGGGTCTACCGCTATACCCTCCTTCGAAATCACATGCCCTAAGAATTGCACTTTATCTAACCAGAATTCACACTTAGACAACTTGGCATAAAGTTGTTTCTCACTCAAAATCTGCAACACTTGTCGCAAATGTTCCTCGTGTTCGTCATGACTCTTAGAATAAATTAGGATATCATCTATGAACACTACCACAAAGCGATCTAAGAAAGGTCTAAAGATCCTATTCATATAGTCCATAAATATGGCAGGCGCATTTGTCACTCCAAATGGCATCACGAGGTATTCAAAATGGCCGTATCTGGTTCTAAAAGCAGTCTTAGGCACATCTTCATTCTTAACCCTAATCTGATGGTAACCACTTCTAAGATCTATTTTCGAGAAAACAGACGCCCCACGTAGTTGGTCCATCAAATCATCAATACGTGGCAATGGGTATTTATTCTTAATCGTCACCTTGTTCAGCTGCCGATAATCTACACACAACCTGGACGTTCCGTCCTTCTTCTTAACTAACAGTACCGGCGCTCCCCACGGCGACACACTCGGTCTTACAAATTGTTTTGACAGCAAATCTTCTAATTGCTTTTTCAGCTCGGCCAATTCCATTGGCGACATTCTATACGGAGCAATGGAAATTGGACCAGTTCCGGGTACTAAATCTATGGCAAATTCTAGACCCCTCACAGGTGGTAAACCTGGAACATCATCCGGAAATACTTCCGAGAAATCTCTAACGACAGGCACGTTGCTCAATTCAACTTCCCCCTCGACTTTCAAAGAGGATAACAACATGTATCCCTGAGCTCCTTCTTTCAAAGAAGCTCTCACTTGGTTGGCAGTTAAAAATCCAGAAATCTCAACATCAGGAAAAATCAAAGTTTTGTTCGCACAATCTAAAAGGATATGGTTGGAAGATAACCAATCCATGCCTAAAATCACATCTAATTGTGTCAAAGGCAAGCATATCAAATCAACAAGATATTCTCTATCCAGGATAACAACAGGACAGTTCAGACAAACAGTATTTGCAATAACAGTTTCAGCAGTAGGCATAGAAACAACCAGATCAAAAGACATAGAAGACACCGACAATTCAAATTGTTTCACGCAATTTTCAGATATGAAGGAATGGGTTGCACCCGAATCATATAGCACAATTAAAGGATTTCCAGATATGACACAAGTACCTTGTATGAGATCCTCTGATTCGGAAGCCTCAACTCCGCTCATAGTATAAACTCGTCCTTTTGTCGTCGGCCTTCCGACTTTGACATTGTTGACTTCTGGCTTTGGTTTGCCCGCACGACAATCCTTGGCCAAATGTCCCACCTTTCCACAGCTAAAGCATGTCGTCCCTTGCTGGCTACAGTCATTGGAATAGTGCCCTTGTTTCCCACACTTGAAACATCTCACTGGAGCGCCCGCTCCTGAACTTCCTTTGTTGGCACTCTGATTCCTAAAATATGGTTTGTTCTGATTCTGTTTCCCTTTCTGCCCTTGTGGATGCGACCTAGACGGTCCACCCACATTTCCCTTGTTCACTCTTCCCTTCATCAGGTTCTCCATTTTTCGACACTTTTCCACCAAAAGTGGAAATTCACGAATGTCTAGGGAAGCTACAGATTGCCTAATCTCGTACCTTAACCCACCTTCAAAACGCTCGCACTTCCACCCCTCATCAGGCTGGAGCTGGAAGAAACGGAAGTACTTGGCGAGCGACTCAAACTTTGCCGCGTACTCCCCCACCGTCATGTCCCTTTGTTGTAGACGTAGAAACTCTTGTTCCTTTTCGGACCTCGCACTCTGTGGAAAATATTTCTCCAAAAACTTGGTACGAAATATCGTCCACGTCACCACATGATGTTCCGCTTCCAGTAGTTGTAACACACCTTTCCACCAATATTCAGCATCCCCCAGCAGTAGGTAAGTTGCATAGTGCACCTTCTCTGCTTCTGGGCAATGCAGAATATCAAAAATCTTCTCTAGTTCTTGTACCCACAACTCAGCTTTCTCGGGATCAGTCTCTCCACGAAACTGTGGTGGATTATGGTGCCTAAAGTCGGCTAATCTCTTAGCCTCAGCAGCTCTAACGGCCCTCGCCTGTTTCTCAGCATCTCTCTGTTGTTTCTCGATGTCCCTCTGTTCTGCACGAACAGCTTGTTGAGCCATCGCCGCTGCCATGTTAGTCATAGCGTTGATTGCTCTCTCCATAGTATCGTCGCGGTCTTCGCGGTTATTAACGTTAGTACGATCTGTTATTCGTCCTCTGCGTGCCATGGGTTCCTGCAAGTCAACCAGTTAAGTCGCACCCTCCAGAACCCATTCAAGAAAAACAAACAATTTCACACATTGTTTCAAAAAGAAACAATTCAAGCAATACTAATCAGAGATCACACAACTTCAACCTAATGGACCTACAACCTACACAATCCCGAAGGATCGACCAGCTCTGATACCACTTAATGTAACACCCTTTTTCCCGAAAGAGTATTACACCAAAGTAACTAAACAACCTCGCTGCGGAATTAAACGTAATCTGTTTTTACTTTCGAAAAATGTTTCTGTTCATCATATTAGATTCTCAAACTTGTGAATTAATTTTTTTTTCTTTTTCTTTCTTTTTAAATCAATCGGATAAGCAAATTAGAAATCTCAACGAGTCACGGTTATAGAAAATATGTCACACACTAATATATAGTCATCAAAATATACAGAGTTTCTTGCACTAGCAAGCATCGTTCACGACCACAACAAAGTGGCTAAATACAAACTGTCCACAGAAATAAACAAAGCGATAAAACTACGTCCTAAGAAAGACATGTAAAACAAAAGTGTGTCATCTACACAGTAGAATCATCTATGCTCCCAAAAACCTAGGCTGGTCAGCAACTAAACAACACGACAACCTAGCTCCCTCCTATGTCTACCACTAAGGATCTAAGCAGACGGATCCTCCTCGGGCTCCTCCTCAGGCTCCTCCTCGGGCTCCTCATACATCTTCCTCTTTCCCCTCCCCACACATCCAGACGGTCCAGCATGCACGCCCGCAGCATTGGGCAAGACGCGACCGGATGTGGAGGGATAGAAAACAGGAACGGTGTACGTCGGCATCAGGTCTACTGGTGGAATATCAGGAGTAACAGCAGGGGCAAGCTGTGGTAGACGACCTCTCCCCAAAGTACTCTTCCTCGGAGTAATACGCGTCTTCCGGTAAAGTCGACGGTATTCCACAGCCGTACACATAGGTTGCCTTGGCTCCGGCCTCGGATCCGGCCTCGGCTCCGGCCTCAGTGCCTCCCTAGGCTCTTCGATCTCCCCGCACTCACTACGTGCGTCAGCAAGTACCAATCCCATCTCCTCGAGAGGAATCC
Organism: Glycyrrhiza uralensis; assembly: GCA_030159175.1. NCBI lineage: Eukaryota > Viridiplantae > Streptophyta > Magnoliopsida > Fabales > Fabaceae > Glycyrrhiza > Glycyrrhiza uralensis. Next base: position 8,112,525 of record BRZY01000007.1, read on the forward strand.
ATACATCGAGCACCATGTTGCGCTCCAGTATCTCCTCCGGTCCGTGAACTCCCCCACGAGTCCTGATCAAGTGACCAGAAATCGTGGCCCACTGGGTGGTAGGGTTATAGATCCAACCCCCACCCTCGCCTCCTCGAGGCCTAAAGCTCTCCCGGACTTTCGGAAACAGGGGACCCAACTGATCCATCTATATGAATCATGTTCCAAGGAGCACAAAACATATAGGAAAGGGTGAGTTTCTCCCCAATAGTTACAATAACGAAACACGCATAAAAAAAAAACACCACAGGCTATATTTCAAAAATAAGCAGATATCATTTTGAAAACTTTTCTCTAAGTTCACAAAACTACCAAAACCCATCATCACAAAATCATCTCTTTCAATCAAGCAGTATGCATGACACTTCAATCATCTTTTTATACACCGGTGTAAATGCTCCAAGGAGACTTCACTTCCTCAACTAAGTCGAGCGAAATGGCTGTAGCGTAAACCTAACATAATTGCCCAGTCCACTCTAGGATCCGGTCTCACAATTATTCAGTAGAGCTACTATTTAATTACCATAACATAAACAAGGCAGTCGGTCAGGATCATCCAAGCCGGGTACACTACTTTTCTCGGCACAAGAGTATTCACTAGGCAGGGCCATTGAGAATTTCGTAACCTGGATGCCCCCATAGGCTTATAGCCAGACTATACTTATTTGCAATCCTTCCTCTAGGATTGTAACTCGAATTTGGCAAAGCCAACTCTCACAAATGCAAATGGCATCAAAATTTGCAAATCACACAAAATTCTCATCTCAAGAATTTTAACATCGTCTCGGGTTGACTCTTTTTACAACAATGTGTAAAAACTCTATTTTTTTCTTTTACTACGTGGTAATGAAAAAGTCCTCAACGTTTTTAACTATAAATTATTTTAAGCTTGGCCTGTTTATGAAAAAAAAACTCTTTTCATTATAACAATTTAATTATCAAAAATAACCCCCCACTTCCTTTTAAATTTTTTTTTTTTAAAACCACTTAATTCTTTAAAATTACGTTTCTGTCCCCCAAACTTCCCAGTTTTGCATTTCGGCCCCTGTACTTCCGAAAATTCCATTTTTGGCCCAAAACAGAAATTTTCACAGCCTGCTCAGTTTCACACCAGGGATGTGAACAGAGATGCCCAAAACCTTATTTAAAATTCGAAAATCCTCTTTTCTTCAAGATTTGTTTACACACTTTAATTACAATGTTTTAAACCTCAAAAATAAATTATCTCTTCATGAAACTTTGGTTGTTTAAATTGGATTTTTCAAAAGTTAATTACCTATACTTTATTTCTTCTTCTTCCTTTTCAAATTACCATATGATTTTGTTGATGAAAGACTTACTCATTTGTGATTTATTTGAAGTAAACCCCAAGTTCTCTTATTTTAGAAAATACCATTTAAAGTCCATTGGAGACTTATCAAAATTTTGAACTAGTGAATACATAAATCAAGCTTTGGCTTGAACACTAAATTAAATCAAATTTGTCTTTGGAAAAATGATTTTACTACCAAGTCCTCTACTTCCTCTTCCATGAAGCTTGGGTCACTTGTTTTAATTTATCTTGGTTAATCTTACCCAATCACAACAAACATCACACCATCATAATAATCAAAGCATGAATCTACTTTAAATATTACAATCATCCCCAAATGAATCAAGAGCAACACAAGAAAATTAATCAAGCCAAACCACATCAAGTCATACAATATTTTCACACATCATGCAAGAACAAATCACAAGTCAATACATAAATTTTCTATCATACAAAAACCATAGAGCTACCACATACTAAAAATAGTATTTTTAGACAATCCAAGCACAAACACACTTTTCCATTAATTGTTAAATGATTCTTAACTTTTCCTTTTACCCAAACAACTTAGAAATATTTTCATAGAGTTAAAAATTTTATGATACTCATACAAAAACCATAGAGGTAAAAATCTCCTCTTACAAGCTTAAGACATCAAGCATGATAAAAAAATCATTCTTTCACAAATATGAAAACTCAACCATGGAGTTATCATCAAGCCACACAACATACAACCACACAAAATCATAACTCATGAAAAGAACCTCCCCTTACCTCTTGAAGACAACAAAAAGTTTCCAAGATCACTCTCCAAAGCTTGTTGTTCCACTAGTGTCAACCCTTTCAAAATATTATACAAAATACAAGCATAAATACATTTCTTTTGTGAAAAATAACAAAACCCTAAGATCAAAATATGAGAGGATGATAACTTACTCAAGACTTTGAAGAAAGTAGATCAAGATAGGGTTTCAAGCTTCTTGGTTCACAAGATGCAAACCTATAGCCAAAAGAATGAAGCTTGGCTTTAGAATGGAAGAACACATGATTCAAAAAAATTAAAGAATGGTGATAATGGAAAAATAAGAAGGTTTCATGGTTTAGAATCATCAACCAACCTTCTTTTGTGAAGCTTGAAGTCCAAAAGCTCTTTGAACACTAAGTAGATGGCTTAGTGAAAGCTTGAAAGCTAGAGAGAAAAATGGAGTTTTTCACTCTTTGAACAAGATGAAATGAAAGAGATGAGTTTTCTCTCTCCTCTTCCCTTAGATATCTCGGCTGGTACAAAAGGATGGAAGGCCAAGATGAGTTTTGGTTTAAGTGATGTTATCATGTAATTAAATTAGGATAATTCAAGTAATTACCTCATTGGTTTAAAACATGACTTTAAGGCAATGAAGTACATGGCATTTGGACACTATTCTGGGCTGGAAAGGGCGCAGAACAGCAGGTGCAAGTGGGGAGAAAATATCTCAAAAGCTAGGGCTTGTTTGGTGAAGCACAAGTGGGAAAAATGTAATTTAAATAATCTATTTTGAAATAAATACTTCCCCAAATAAGTGATTAATGAAAAAATTATTTTTGAGACCTAGTATTAATATAAAAAAGTTTAGAATCTCAAAACTAAATTTTTGATTATTTTCTGATACCCCGATTGTGCTATGGTTACCCGTAACGTGCTAAAAACGGCTAAAAATAAAATTTTTCTGAAAAAATCTAGAAAAATTCTCAAAAATCCGAAATATTCAAAGAATAACTTTTGTTTCGTTAAAATATTTTTTTGACGTAAAAACGATCTCCGGAAAAATATAAAACCTCCAACGTTTACAAACCGGGTCACGGTTTACGCTATTTTTCTGTTTTTCGAGTTCCTCCACTTTCTACCCATCTAAAAATCCCTAAAATCATATAAATCAATATTCTAAAATAAAAATATAAAAATCATAATTTAATAAATTTAAATAAATCAAAAACACACAAAAAGCAGAAAGAAACGATATGAACAAATGAGGGCGTTACAATTTCCACAGAAGGAAGCTGAGGAAAAGGAGAAAGGTCCAGTAGTGTGCTATGGCTGTAAGAAACCAGGCCACTACAAGGCAGATTGTCCTGAGGCTGAAAGGACAAAGAAAAAGTTCTTTAAGAAGAAGAAAGGCCTCATGGCAACATGGGAGGATCTTGATGATTCTTCTGATGATGAGGATGAGGAGGATAAAGAAGAAGCAAATCTTTGCCTGATGACAAGTCTGCCCTCAACAGACAGTCAGGATGAAGAAGAGGTACTTTCTTATCCTGAACTAAGAAATAATTTTGATGATCTTCTTAGAGAATCATCCATTTTATCTGATGAGTACAGATCTATGAAGAAAAAGTTTTCACTTATAACCAAAGATTTTGAAAAACTTACTCTAGAAAATAAAGTACCCAGATCAGAAAATGATGAGTTGAAACTTCAAGTAAGTCAACTCAAAGATGAATCTCAAAAAGATTCTGAGTCCAATACCTCCTGTGAAATACAAGTACTTCAACAAGAAGTAAATGAACTCACTGGACGATTGTCCAGATTTGTCAGTAGCTCTGAAAAATTTGATCAAATGTTAAAAATTCAAAGAAAGCCTTCTGACAAAAGTGGTTTGGGTTATAAAAAACCAAAACCAAAGTATTCTAAGAGTCCTTCCAAATTTAATTTACATTGTGGTCATTGTGGAAAGGCTGGACATGTCACCTCGACATGCGTCCATAAGAAAAGGAACATGCCTGGACGCAGACCAAAGACTAACAAGAAAGGACCCAAGTCAATCTGGGTACCTAAAAATATGATAATTCCTGTTGCAGATATGCTTGATGGCAGGAGGATCACTCAAGTCATGGTACCTGGACAGTGGCTGCTCACGACACATGACAGGAGAAAGGTCTATGTTCCAAGACCTAAAGCCTAGGACAAAGGGCTGGGTCACCTTTGGAGGAGACCAGAAAGACATAATAGTTGGGATAGGTAAAATTGGTAACCATTCTTTTCCCTCTATTGAGAATGTCTTGCTGGTTGAAGGACTCAAACATAATCTGCTTAGCATAAGTCAATTGTGCGACAGTGGATTTGATGTTTCCTTTAACAAGGATAAATGTATAGTCAGAAACTCTGATAAGTCCATACTTTTTCAAGCAAAGAGGCAGGACAATGTTTACAAAATTGATTTCAAAATTCTGTCCAAACAAAATGTCTCATGCTTCATATCCTTAAAGGATGAACAATGGATATGGCACAAGAGACTTGGTCATGCAAGCTTGAGAACTATCTCAAAGCTAAATAAGCATAACCTCGTGAGAGGACTACCAAATCTTGTGTACAAATATGAAGTTTTATGTGAAGCATGTCAGAAAGGGAAACAAGTGAAAAACTCTTTTAACTCCAAAAAAATTGTTTCCACTTCTAGACCTTTGGTACATTTACACATGGATTTGTTTGGACCCACACAAACTGCATCTTTGAATGGAAAGAAATATGCACTAGTCATAGTTGATGACTATACTAGATGGACATGGGTTAAATTCCTTGCACACAAGGATGAGTCTTTCAAAGTCTTCACTGTATTCTGTAAGAGAGTCCAGAATGAGAAAGGAGTTTGTATTAACTCTATTAGAAGTGATCATGGAGGTGAGTTTGAAAATGCAAACTTCTAGAGATTCTGTGAAGAGAATGGAATCCTTCACAATTTCTTTGCACCAAGAACACCTCAACAGAATGGTAAGGTGGAGAGAAAGAATTGATCTTTACAAGAGATGGGCAGGTCCATGCTCAATGATCACTCAACCTCTAAGAGGTTTTGGGCTGAAGCAGTAAACACTTCCTGTTATGTACAGAACAAAATATATGTGAGACCTATTTTGAAAAAGACTCTATATGAATTGTGGAAAGGAAGAAAACCCAACATTTCTTATTTTCATCCGTTTGGATGTGAATGTTTTATTCTCAACACTAAGGATCAACTTGGCAAATTTGATTCTAAAGTTGATAATGGAATTTTTCTGGGTTACTCTGAAACTTCCAAGGCTTACAGAGTTTATAAGTCAAGAACGTTGACTGTTGAAGAGTCAATTCATATAAAGTTCAATGACAAAAAGCCTGACAAAGAATTGTCAGAGCTAAGCGATTCTCTTGCAGATATGAGAATACAAGAAGAAGGTGAAGAAGCATCACCTAAAAATGAAGAAGATGGATCAGACGCAGAAACTGATGATGCGTCCAATTCAGAAAGAAGAAGAAGTTGGCACTTCAAGACCTATCATCTTGAGGATCAAATCAATGGAAATGCAAATGATAGAGTCAGAACAAGGTCCACATTCAGAAAACAAACTGATGTTGCATTCATCTCTGAATTGGAACCAAAGAATGTTGATGAAGCCCTTTTGGACGAAGGATGGATTCTAGCTATGCAGGAGGAGCTGAACCAATTCAAGCGTAATGATGTTTGGACGCTGATTGCCCCACCTGAAGATAAGTCCATTATTGGAACCAAATGGGTATTCAGAAACAAATTGGACGGAGAAGGTAAAGTTGTGAGAAACAAAGCAAGGTTAGTTGCTCAGGGTTATTCACAACAGGAAGATATTGATTTTACTGAAACCTTTGCTCCAGTAGCTAGAATAGAAGTCATTCGTATCTTACTTTCATTTGCTGCCTAACATGATATCAGGCTCTATCAAATGGATGTAAAGAGTGCTTTTCTGAATGGTATAATAACCGAGGAAGTCTATGTTGAACAACCTCCTGGTTTTGAGGATCAAACTTTTCCTAACCATGTTTTTAAATTGAAAAAAGCTCTTTATGGCCTCAAGCAAGCTCCTCGAGCTTGGTATGAAAAGCTAAATTCTTTTTTAATGGAAAATGGTTTTTCAAGAGGAAAAGTTGATGCAACTCTTTTCAGAAAATCCATAGACACACATTTTATCATAGTACAAATTTATGTGGATGATATTATATTTGGTGCTACTAATGAATCTTTGTGTGGAGAATTTTCTGAGTTAATGCAGAAGGAGTTTGAAATGAGTATGATGGGAGAATTAAAATTCTTCCTTGACTTCAAGTAAAACAGACTCAAGATAGGATTTATGTGCATCAGTCCAAATATACAAACGAGCTTCTGAAGAAGTTCAATATGGACGATTGCAAACCCATGAACACTCCTATGCATCCATCTTGCATACTGAATCTGAGTGACAAAGATAAAAAGGTAGATCAAAAGGTATATAGAGGTATGATTGGATCTCTCTTATATCTTACTGCATCTAGACCTGATATTATGTTCAGTGTTTGCCTATGTGCAAGATTCCAATCAGATCCTAGAGATACTCATTTGACTGCTGTCAAGAGGATCTTTAGATATCTAAAGGAGACTACTAATCTTGGTTTGCTATTTAAGAAATCAGATGAGTACAGATTAGTAGGGTTTTGTGATGCTGATTATGTTGGAGACAGACTTGAAAGAAAAAGCACCAGCAGAGGATGCCATTTCATTGGGTCCAATTTAGTATCATGGACGAGCAAGAGACAAAGCACAATTGCATTATCCACAACTGAAGCTAAATATGTCTCTGCTGCAAGTTGTTGTTCTCAGCTCCTACGGATTAAACATCAATTGGAGGACTACAACATTTTTGAGAGTAAGATTTCTGTTCTTTGTGATAATACTGCTGCAATCAATTTGTCTAAGAACCCAATCTTACACTCAAGAGCTAAGCATACAGAAATTAAACATGATTTCATTAGAGACTATGTACAGAAGGGAGTATTTGATATTCAGTTTGTTAGCACTGAAAATCAATGGGCAGATATTTTTACAAAACCCCTCTCTGTAGATAGATTCACTTTTATAAGGAAGCATTTAAATATGCACTTTTTAAAAGAATGTTGTTTAGCGTCCAATATGCTTAAGGTGAGTCTGAGTCCAATAAGACTAGCGTCCAATAGGACACGTCAGTCTATTTGAGACTTAGAATTTTTATTAAGGATTAAAGGCTTTTAACTCTTAGCCTTCCCGCGTTGAGTGTTAGTTATTTTTAAAATAATATATTCTTATCAAAACCTGTTCACCTGCTCTAAAGCAGTTTTCCCATTTAATGATTACGCCGTGTTTCAAGAAATAGTTACTGTTTTCTCTCTCAAAAACTTCCTTCTTACACACGTTTGCACTCCTCTTTCTTCCACTCTCAAGTTTCTGAAAAACTTTCTCTGTTTTTTACCTCTGTTTCAAAACCCTCTCAAAAACCCTTCTCTTTCGAAAAATCAAAACTTTACTTTAAAAAATGGAGAACACTGAGAACATGGATGTTCTTGTGGAGCATTGTATCTATCTCTCCATTTTGGCTGAACTGGGAATCTTTGTGGCTGAGGAAATCACCAGTGCTGGCTGGAATAACTTCTTCAGGGGAGAAATCAGAGTTTACCCTAACTTGATTAAACAGTTCTGGTTAACTGCTAATGTTCAAGATACTGAAATTACTGGAACAGGTGCTGGCAAGAAAATAGTAGTTTTGGTTGAAATCATCTCAGAAACTATCAACTGTGAAGCTGAGGGAGAAATTCCCCTTACTGATTGGAAGAAGAAGACAGAACAGTCAGGAGGAAGCAACATTCTATTTGATTCATCAGAATACACTCGGCCATTAGTTGCATCACAAATGCAAGACAGGGCACGAGTTCTACATCAGATTATTAACAAAATGATTCTCCACAAAGCAGGATCCAAAAACTTTGTATATGCAATACATGAGTTTCTGCTAGTAAATTTGCTGAATCGGAAGAAGTTTAATCTGCCTCTTGTTCTCTTTATGAACTTCAAGAAACATGTCAGCAGAAAGTATTCGTTAAAGAAAATCCCTTATGGAGCGCTTCTACAGAAGATACTGAGAAAACAAGGAGTTGATGATGAAGCAACCCTGTCCCTGAGCAGTACCAAACAACCAAGGCTTACCAAAAGCAACTTTGATAAAATGAAGCTTCATTCAGCTATTTGAGGTGAAAAGGAATATCTGGAAGTCAAAGAAAAGGCCATGAAAGAAAAGATTCTAAGAGAAGTGATATCTAAAGAAGCAGAACAAGTATCTCAAGAAGCTGTGCCAAAAGAAGTAGCAACTGAAAGGAGAACTAAAAAAAGGACTGAAGAAAGGTCCAAGTTGAAAGAAACACAGCCCTTCAGAAAGAGGCAATCCAGTCAAGAGCCTGCTGGACAACCTGTTAAGAAACGAACAGGTACTAGAAAACCTTCAAAGACTATTTCTGAGATTGCAAAAGATTTTAGAAATATCTATATTCGAAAAGGGAGAAAGGAAATCGTTAAAGAAACTATTCCGTCCACTCCACCACCAGAGTCCATTCCCTCACCCATTTGTCCAATCCCTGAACTTCAAACAGTTCCCACACCACAAACAGAAGCACCTTCCCAAACTGAACCTCAAACTCAACCACAACCACAAACCCAAACAGTTCCCCCAACTCACACAGAACAACCATCTCAAACACTACCTCAACCTCTCTCACCCCCATCGTCCATTCAACCAAGACCTCAATCACCTGATCCCACTGCCTCATTACCCTTTGACTTTGGACCACCATCACCCATTCCTACCCAAACACATACACCTTCACCCTCACATGACCAATCTCAATCATTCTCACCATCTCCCAGCCAAGATATATCAGAAGTACCTTTGCAACCTTCTGAATATATCTACACAATCAGGAAGCCCTTTATCCTGACCAAGGGGATCAAGACCATAGAAATTCCCATTCAGGAGGAAAAGAGGAAGGACAAGGAGTTATCCCTGGATGAGATAAGGGCCAAATCCATTTCATCCAGCTCCTCAGGACATGCTAGGATGCGACTCTACTGCGATCAGCCAAAGTACTCTCCTTTGACTGCAGAAGAGATGGGTCCCTTCCTCTCAGTCCATGATGAAATGTTCATCAGAAACATAGCGGACGGACTTAAGCTTCAGAATAAATTTAATGTTCCTCCGTCTATGACGATAAAGGCTACAACAACAATAAGAGTACAACCTAACAGCATAGTACCAAGGGTATATCTTGTGGACAAGAATAAGGACAAGTTCCCCAAGAAGCGCATCAACAAGGGTCCTTTGCCAAATCCTATCAGATTTGAAAAAGATTGGGCAAAGAAAGCACAGGATGACATTGACATGGACTTCTTGATGTTTATGTCCAAAACTGGTCAAACAACAGAACATGATGCAAGAATTGTCTGGGAAAGATACCTCAGACTCTGTGAGCAAGAAACATCATCTTAAGGGGTCTCTGCTGATGAGAAGGCTAAAACACCTACTGGGGGATCAGTTATAGAGAACAAGAAGCATCTGAGATATATGTTTGATGACTTCTTTGGTGCCCCAACTAGATCCACTCAGCCCATCTTTGAGCTACCTCCTGAGCCAGAAGATGCTATTGTCCCCACAGATGAGGAACCAAGTACTGCATTTGCACAAGTCCCACCCTCAAAAGAAGAAATTTAAGACTTGATGTTTCTGTTGGGCCAGTATCTCAAATACCTGGACTCAAGGGAGAATCTGTGGAAGACCTGATGTCATGTTCTCAAAAAAAATTTATTTTATTTTAAATTTTTTTTTGGACTATGATGTTCTATGAGCCTTTTTGTCTGATGACAAAAGGGGGAGAAATTGGGAAGTGAATGCTCAAGTCATTAATAAAATGAGATTGAGTCAAATTGCAGTGCAATAGTTTTAGTGCTTATATATATAAATGCTCTGATCTGATCTTATATATATATATTGTTGGACTAATCTGTTTTAATTGAGAAAAAGAACTTTTCAGGTACTCAATAGATTGAATATCCAAAAACCATGAGATGTTTATCTCAGGGGGAGAAGAGTAAGAAAACATGAGATGTTTATCTCAGGGGGAGTTTCCCTTAAGAGAAAAGTCCTTTTATATATGTTGACTGATTATGTTGTTATGCTTGCTGATATTGCTAGTAAAACTTAATAATGTTTGTCATCGTCAAAAAGGGGGAGATTGTTGGAAAAAATTGTTAAAAGCATTTTTTTAATGTGTATTTCCCTAACTGCTTTTGATGATAACAACGATTATTAAGGTTTTGACAAAGTCTGCTAACAAGCTCTTGTAGGTACAACAAAGATAAGTCCATCGTCCAGTAGGACCTTGACAATCATAAGTATATAGTCCAAGAGCTGAGCGTCCAATGGACTCTGATACTTGACCTTGGGTAAGTATCGTCCAATGTACTCATAATGCTATGCGTCCAAATGAGCATAATGACATACGTCCAATAATCAGTATAGCTGTAAGTCCAAGAGAACCAAAGCTATGGGTCCATATGGTAAGAATTGTCATAAGTCCATATGACCAGAGAAGCCTTGCGTCCAAATGGTAAGCGAAGGTATGCGTCCATTGGTAAGTGAACAGAAAGTCCATTTTGTGTCACAAAGTTGCGTCCAACACGTAGAGTCTATAACATGCTATTTATTGCTCTTGCATTTAATATGAGACATATTTAATGAGCAAATTATTTGAAATAAATAGTTGTGTACGATGCGCGAGTTTTCTGTGCATAATTGTCAACGTTTTGAACTTGCATTTAATGAAAAGCATAAAGCACTGTGAAAAGTGTACTTAAGAGAGAGAATGTATTCTGAACATACCTTTTCACTTATACAGTGTATTCTCTCTGTCTCAATAAAATATTACTATTAACCACTGTGTAAATGAGACTTTGAGTACATGTTGCTTTTGACATAGGAGAAAACATTGCAAAGAAATACGTTGAAGAAACACTCCTATAGAGCAACGAGAGCATTTAATGCTATTAGGAAACGGCTACATTTATGAAGGCTGAAGCTGAGCTTATTCAAGATCAAGACTGAAGCTTCACTCAAAGCCTATAAATACCGTGAACAAGAAGAAGAATACAAGAAGCTTGAACTACGAAAAGAAAGTGTCAAAACGCTGTGCAAATATTGTCATACTCTGATAAGTTTAGAAAGTCTTGTATATTTCTTTCTTCTTGTAAAAGAGAGTTTGCTTAACTCTCGAAGTGCTTTAGTGTCCATATTCTCACTTGTGTGAGTTAACAACACTTTCATTAAAAACACTCTTCTGTGTTGTTTGTGCCTGGAGGGGCTAGGCTTGTTTAGAAAAGAATATTTGTTTGAGCCTGGAGAGGCTTGTTTGTAAAAGAATACTTGGGATTAGCCTGAAGAGGCTGCATGCAAAGAATACTTGGGTTTGAGCCTGAAGAGATTTGTCTGTAAAACAATACTTGGGTTGAGCCTGGAGAGGCTAGGTGTGCAAAGAATACTTGTTGTAAGGCCTGAAGAGGCTGTTGAAGAATACTTGTATTCTATCTGGACTAATAGTGAAATCTCTCTAGTTTGACGGGACTGGACGTAGCTCTTAGGAAATGATGAACCAGGATAAATACTTGTGTATTTTCTCTATCCCTTAACTCTTTTATTTCAGTTTTTATACTAACTGAGGGGATTGAATTGAAACTATTTTTAACAAATTATTTAAACGTTTTAATCGCACTAAAACTTGTTTTAAACTAAGTGGACGATTCTGCGTCCAACTTAACTGTGCGTCCAATAACCATATACGTTGTGCGTCCAACCTTTTTACAAGCAGTGTCCAAGGATTTGCGAAAAGTTTTAAAAGCTAAGAAACACAATTCAACCCCCCCTCTTGTGTTTCACCTTGTTACCTACATAGTTGTGACTCTTCATGAAAGGATGAGTTGAACCATTGTAACCCTTCATGAAAGGGTAGGTGCGCTATCCACTTTCTCTATAAATATATGTCTTGGGACATATGGAAAACAACTGAGTGTTTACGTGCTTTCCCATCAAAGCTTGAGAAAGGAGAGGAGGAAGATCATATCCAATCTCTTATTATTTAAGGGTTCAAGAGACAGTCAAAAGCATACAAGTGGATTCAAATCAAGTCAAATACAATGACTTCAAGAGATAAGTGTTATAATCCCTTCTTATTTATTTGGTGTCCTAAATTCATACAATTTTGATCCTATAAATAATTGATTCATATTATTCATGTTATGTGAGTATGATACATGATGTCCAATTTTTTCAACATGTGGTACCAGAGCCTTAGTTGTATGTTTTAGGACCCATTTTAACGTGTGAATATTGAAATGTATGCACACATGTTATAATGTATTTTGTATTGCTATTTCACGTGGGGAGCTTGTTTGTTTGGCCTTTTTTATTTACTTATTATTTTGTATATGTTTGCCTGAGAGTAATTCGCAATGGATAAAGAATAATGCATGTAGAATAGATATGATTGACTATTGTGCACACACATTCTTGCATTAAGAAGAGAAAAATGGCTTTTATTTAGAAGAATGGCGAAACAGAAATCCAAGACTAGATCACTTTATTGTAATGAGCACTGAGATACACACTTTTAATCTTTGATGCGTTGATATGTGGGGTTTTTTCCCTTTTCTACTTTAATCTTATCAATGAATAATATATAGCGTAAGCACAACAAAATCAATTCAAAGGGTTATACACAACCCGTATTCACTTGAAAACCCATTTTTTGATTTTGTAGTGCAATGTTTGTACAATTTTTCGTGAGTTTTGATCTCTGTAAGTCACCAAATAAGATCGAAAATCATTCAAGGATTCGATCCCAATGGTTTACCAGTTGAAAATTAAAGGTGTAAGATTTGGTGGAAAATCATGTTGTTTCGTGATGGATTGCAACTGAATATAGTGTTTAAAATCAGTTTGGTTTTAAATATTTGGGCACCATTTTGATCCTCTGTTTTACCGTTTAATGGTCTGAAAATTATCTCGCTTGATCCCAAATTATTAAAGTATTGAAACCTGATAGTTTTCCTATTGAAACGGTACAAATTTTAGTGGAGAATCGTGTTGTTTTGACGATGGGTCGTGCCAGGACCTGTTTTGAATACAATTTCGTTTTTCAATCTTTGTCCTTTTTTGTATCCAATTTTGTATGTTTTTTGCATGAACTATTACTCCATTTGAATCCTGATTCATTAAATACTAATTCCCAATCGAAAAGCATTCGAAACTGTGGCTGAAAGCATGAGAAATCATGTTAAAATGGCAATGGGTTGCATAAGACCCGTTTAACAGCAAACTGGGTCGAGTCTGACCCGTCTAGAGGTTGAAGAAGACCAGGTCCTGGTCTTCTAGCAATGCCCAGTCTCGTCTTTGGAGAGTGCAGGAGAGTGTGGATTCTAAAGTAAAGAACTCTGTTTTCTATTCTGTCTTTGCGTTGTGACCATCTTAATGTCTAGTTTTCACATAACTAGCTTTTATGGTTATTTGAAATTTTAAAATATTTATTATTAATTTTATATTGTTTTTGTTCATTTAAAATTCATAATTTTGAATTTTTGATTTACTTTATGAGGATGAAAAATACTTTCGTACTATGCTGATCTATATGTGATGCTCACTCTCTTTGGATGGTATATTACGACGATTCACTCTCTAAATACATTGTCTCAAATGAAGGAGTTAATATTAATTCATTTTTGGGCAAATATTATTTACTTTTGGAGTTCCATTGATTGAAGTGAGTGCATACCACCACAGTGGATCATTCACAGATATTAATGAGATTGTCTGTATGATATATCATGGATGTTGTATTTTTTAAATAATTTTTAATTTAATTTTCCCGCAAGAAGTTAAATTGTGAATTATTTTTGAACTTAACGTGGTTTATTCGGGAATTGATTTTAATAGCTAAAAATTCCTTCAACCCACAAGTGTTGGAATTTTTTTGTTGCTATTGTTTATATAATATTTACTCCACCCACAGGGGAGTTCATATTATATGTGTTTATATTCCCTGTTATATATATTAGTTGCTCATGATATTGATGATTTTTTATTTACTATTTTCTATGATTTTATATTAATTTTACCTCCTCTACTTTCTCTTTGAATAACTCTACTAATAAAGTAGATATGTTGATAAGAAATGCAAGAAATAATAGAATGACTATCATTTGCAACTGTGTGACAGTCGAGGGGGAGATTTTGTATAGTCATTACTAATATATACTATTTTATGGTCATGATGTTATTTAGAGAACATGAATAAATTATTATTGTGGTCATGAAAATTAATTCTTATTATTATTAGTCTAATAAATTGTGACTACAATTGAATTAAACTATGAAAATATTTGGATGCTCTCGTATTGGTTGGATTTATCTGTTTCACTCCATGTATTATATAAATTTATAGTTTGGTACTATTTTTTATAGTATGCACAAATATTTATGAGACTTTATTTTGTGCAAGTACTTAGTATTACTTTTATCACTTGAGTGATGTAATTTTATGAGTGATCAAAGCTTAATTGATGATATGTTTCTTGGGAAACATGATTAAGGAAACTTATGTATGTTGTTGAGAATACTCTTGGACAACAGCTTAATCTCTGTTTTGGAGCAATACTATTAATTGATATGAATGTTTGTCACTACAGTGACTTGTTCATAAGATTGATAGAGCTACCTGTATATTTAATGAGTTTGACTATATGTTGCTTGAATGAATTTGTGCATTAGTCTGCCCACAGGAAGTCTATTGCATGAGCTAGTTCAAGTAATATGATATGTGACAGTGAAAATTCTTCTGCCCACAGGTGTTGAATTTTCTATAATTGTTGTGTATGGTATATTCTTCCCCATAGGGAAATTTTATCATATGTTTAATGTTTAAGTCTATATTGATTAGTGTCATTGATAAATGTCCATTTGATCGCCCAAATGTTGATTGTGTTTATTCTCAACTTCATATCAAAGTCTCTCTTGATTGTGTTCACTTATAGTGACTTGAAAATTATTTTGATATATGATTAATGTTTGGTTGATGTGTCTTGTGAATTATTCAAATAATTTAAATAATATCTATTTTCTCTTAATTGTGAATTAAGAGGGGTACAAGACACTCGTTCTTAATTAGTTTCCTAAGGAAATGTGGGAGCATGTTTTATTTGTGCTTTTAGAGTAGTGAATCACATATTCATATCTTTCACATATATTAAGTAAAGATGTTATTAATATATTGAAGTTATATGTTAGCTTGTTTACATTGTTTATCTAATCACTCATTAAAACCTTGACGATTTATGTCTATTGAATTGATTGGTTAATTAGTGGGAGTTTATAAGAAATTGTGATTTCACATGTCTTGTAAAATGGTGACTCCTATGAATGTCTTGAATTTTATTATATGCACATGATGATATTTTCTTTTGTGCATATGATTGTATGTTGTCATGTTATCCTAATATTATGATACCATTAATATATCTCGAGATATAAATGTTTTCTTGGGAAAACATTGATTATTGGTATTTCATAGAAAAGATGTTTGTTTCCTTTATGAAAATGTTATTTTAGATCTCTGGTTTCCTTGGTGGAAATGTTATTTTGAGAAGTTTGTCTCTAGTTTCCCTTATGGAAATGGTGTTTCACATGAAATATTCTTTTTAATCTCCTTGGGCAGATTGGTAATGTTTTCTAGAGAAAACAATGATCTTTATTGGGAAAGATGATTTCCTTTATGAGAATGATGTTTCATGTGAAGCATGGATCTCCTTTAGGAGATTGATTGTGCGTTCTTGGAAAGACATAATGAGGACCTGTACACGGTAGTATGCAATGATCACAACTATACTACGATGTGTATTACACTAGTACACTTATTTGGTGATCATGACAACAAGGCTTATTGGTTATGTGGTCATGGGTGACAAAAACTCTTAATAGTTTATTTTTCACCTATAGCTCTGGCTGGTGAATCTTGTTGGTCGGCATGATTATTTGTGATTATATTCAAGATATGAAGTGGCCACAATTATTCAACCAATGAGTTTTTTATTTATTTCAATTTCGAATTCATATTTTTTTTTCAAATTTTTATTTTATTTTGTTGTCTTTGTATTTTATAAATCAATATCGCCCAAGTGGGAGAATGTTCGAAAATTTTATTTTCTAAAGTGTCTGTCTTCCATTGATTTATAAAAACATTGGTTGAATGGTATCTTGACGGGGCGTGGAATATCCATCTTTGTGATCAATGGATATTAGACATCACATGGTGGGTGTACTTGAATAGTGTAGCCTATAGTTGATTGGATCCATGATGGGTGGAGCCATACAACTCTTCATGAAAAGGGTATGGTTTGAATAGTTGTGACTCTGATGTTCAAAAAAAAAATAGTTGTGACTCTTCATGAAAGAATGACTTGAACCATTGTAACTCTTCATGAAAGGGTAGGTCCCCTCTCCACTTTCTCTATAAATATATGTCTTGGGACATATGAAAAATAACTGAGTGTTTACGTGCCATCAAAGCTTGAGAAAGAAGGGGAGGAAGATCCTATCCAATCTTTTATTATATAAGGGTTCAAGGGACGGTCAAGAGCATACAAGTAGATTCAAATCAAGTCAAAGACAATGGCTTCAAGAGATACATGTTATAATCTCTTTTTATTATATTTGGTGTCCTAAATTCGTGCAACTTTGATCCTATAAATAATTGATTCATATTATTCATGTATGTGAGTATGATACATAATGTCCAATTTTTCCAACAAAATAATTGATTCATATTATTCCTTGAATTGACTTCTTGTTTAAATTAACCAAATAAGAACAACGAAAATGAAATAGAAAGCAGAGAAGACAAGAAATGAAAAAGAAGACACCACACCCTTAAGAGAGTGATAAGTCCGGTGAGGATTCGCCACAAAGGTATGAAAACCTTTGGTAAGAACTGAGATGGTTCAGTCAAGAACCAGAGAGAGACTTAGCTCCCAAAAAACTCCAAAGGAGTACTCAAATTTTCTTTGACTCAAAAGTGTGTAATACAAAGCAAATTGAAGGTTATTTATAGCCATAAGGTGGTGGCTCACTCCCCTTCCTTTCCAGTGTGAGACTCCATCCACATATTTGGAAAAATAACACCAAAAAGTCTAAAATTACATAAAAATAACCCAATATAAAATTAAAAACCAAAAAACTAAAAATTAAATATTGTTCAAGACTTAATAAAAATAAAATAAAACTATGAAATCATGTCCCTTCATTGGCAATGACACACCCTGAAGATGTGAGTCTACAAGCATGTTTGCCATTTCATCAAGAGCCTTTTTAGTACAATTATGGTTCGATTTAAGTGCCAAAAACCTGACACACAAGGAAAGTTTTGATTCCGATACCCCCTCAAATAGAGGCTGATTTGCAGCAGTAAGCAATTCATAAAATCTTTGAGCCTCTTCATTAGGTGGCTCATCCCAACTTAATTCCTTGTTACCCATATCCTGAGTAAATTGGGTGTCAAACATCGGCCTAAAGCGATCTTGCACTATGTGTTGCACTCCGCAAAATGATCGTCATTACCGATAATACTCCCACTAGCCTCTGGGAAATTGCCTAGATCGACTTGTGGAACTTCTTCACCATGATCAGTCCAAAACCAATAGTTCGGATGAAACCCAGACTTGTACAAGTGAACCTTCACTTCACTAGCACACATTATGTTCTGTAACACCCTCATTTTTAAATAGTTCCTTTAGACTTTTAATTTATTTTAATTTATTTAAAATTATTTAATTAATGATTTTGGGATTTTGAGGTGAAAATCATGATATTCCTATCTTATATTTATTTTAGAAGAGTCAAGAGTAGTAAAGTTTACAAAACTGAGTTTTTCCAGGAACCGCATTCTCGCGTGATGCGGGGAACAGTTTAGTTTTTTTTTCTACTCCAAAATAATATTTTAATGAAACAAAAGTTGTTTTTAGAATATTTGTGATTTTTAGAAATTTTTCTAAGAATTTTTCAGAAAAACTTTATTTTACTCGTGTTTGGTGCTTTACGGGTAAACCGGGCGCAACCGGAAGATGAAAAATGGTCCAAAAATTTAGTTTTGAAATTCTAAATTTTTATATATCATATTTAAGTTATAAAAGTGATTTCTCATGTTATTACCTACTTTAGAAAAATATTTATCTAAAAAGGGATTATGAAAATAAGCATTTTTCCTACTTTGAACCACCAACTAAACCCTAACTTGATGGGGTTTAATCCCACCTTTTTTGGTCTGGTCTTGGCCGAGTTCCATGAGCCACAAATGTGCTCACAAAATATCTCAAAGTCAAAGGGAGTCAAATGGTTAATTATTTGAATTTTCCAATTAAAGAAATGGAGTAGGTGACCAACTCAAATCAAGCCCATGTTCCCCCATTCTTCCTTGTCTTGGCGGAGTTCTAGGGCAATAGGAAGGGAGAGAGGTTTCATTTTTCACTTCATCTTCTTCCTTGAAACTAAAGAACTCCACTTTTCTCTCTTTTTCAAAGCTTTCCTCCATAACCAAAGGTGTGAGCTTTCTTGAGTTTTGGATATTCAAGCTTCACAAAAAAGGTTTGGATTATGATTCTAATCCATAATCTCTTTTCATTTTTCCATTCTCATCATTTTTTTTTCAAGAATCTTGTGTTCTTCATTTTTGCTAAGTGAAGGCTTTGTTCTTGGTTTAGGTTCATTCTCTTGGAACCTACAAGCTTGAAACCCTCATAGAGCTATTTTTCTCCAAAACTTTGAGTAAGTGTTCATCTATTCAAATTTCTATACTTTAGGGTTTGTGTATTTTCATAAAACTTACATTTTTTGTGGTTATGTGTTTTATGTATTTTGAAAAAGGTTTGATTTTCTAAGTGTTGGAAGCATCAAGATCTCTAGGAGACCTCTTGGTGTTGGTTTTGAAGGAGACCACTTGGTGGTTGTTCTTTTAGTAGCTTCAAGAGGTAGGGGATTTTCTCAATAAGTTGGGAAGGTTGTGTATGTGTGTGGCTAGATGTTGTATGTTTCATGATAAACTCAGAATTGAGTTTTCATAATGGGTGTTGAATGAATTTTCATTCTCTTAGTAATATCTA
Organism: Glycyrrhiza uralensis; assembly: GCA_030159175.1. Classification (NCBI taxonomy): domain Eukaryota; kingdom Viridiplantae; phylum Streptophyta; class Magnoliopsida; order Fabales; family Fabaceae; genus Glycyrrhiza; species Glycyrrhiza uralensis. Next base: position 8,131,884 of record BRZY01000007.1, read on the forward strand.
TATTTACCTATCTATGTATTGAAGTTTCAAAGTATGATTTTTGGGTGAGGAAAAGCAATTTTTGAAATTTATGTATTCTTGGAAAATTATATATATTGTTTGAAGTGGTTTGTATGCCTAATACATGCTTAATGAATTAATGAATAATATTATGTTCATGATGTGTTTAAAATGCTAAAGATGGTTGCTTTGAGTGTATGTATGCTTTATGACTTGAGTTGTGTTTTTGCCTATTTAATGTATTTTGGTTCTTGGGTGATATTGTGTGTTTTGATTCATGATGATTGGATTGTAAAATTTAAAGTAGTTTAAAGCTTTAAATTATTATGATTGTGGTTGTGATTGGTGATTGGATCAAAGGCATTTTTACCCAAGCATTTGGAAGAGGATTTAGAGGACTTTAATGAAAAGTTTTTCCAATGAAATCAAGATAAATTTATTAGAATTCAAGTCAACACTTGATTAGGAAATTTTCACTTAATTTTTAAGTATAAGTCTCCAATGGACTTGGTAACAAATTCTATTTTTCCAAAAAACTCTAAGTAAGTTAGGAAATTAATTGATAAGAGAAAAAGTGAAATTTCATATTTTTAAGGGGCTAAAACGAAAACTGGGTGTGTTTTGGGCCAAAAGGACATAGAAATTCTGGTGCTGAAAACGAAAACTGGGTGTTTTGGGTCAAAAACATAATTTACAGAAGTTCTGGGGCTGAAATGAGAAACTAGACGTTTTTGTGGCAAAAACATAATTTTTCAGAAATCAGGGAAATCAGGGGCTGAAGCGTGAAACTGGACATTTTAAGGGTTCAAATTTTAAATACTTAGAAGTAAATGAATTTAAGTAAAGTTTTATCAAAGTATTCAATTAAGACATTTAAGAAAAGCTTTTTACAATGAGAAGTTGAAAGAAAAATAATAAGGTTGGTTTTAGATAAAAGGAATTTCTTTTATCAAAACATTTAAAGAGTTGAGATTTTAAAGCTAAAGAGGAATTTTAAATTCAAAGAGAAGTTTTCTTTAAAACTTATGTTTTAAAATAACAATTTTACACGGTATTGAGAGACGGTCAATACGTGACGACGTTGAAGTCTTGAGGACAAATGATGCTACACGGTGTTGGAAGAGAGCAAACACATGACGACGAAAATCCTAAGATGAGGGATTGCATTAATTGTCTTGTTTGTGTTTGCAAATTATACTGTCATTTGCATTAAAGAAGTAAGCTTTTGCCAAAAATTAGAGCATACAATCCTATGGCGATGGATTGTGAATAAGTATGGTCCGACTATAAGTCTTTGAGGGCATCCAGGTTACGAAATTCTCAATGGTCTTGCGGTGAATCCCCTTGTGCCGAGAAGAGTAGTATAGCTAGCTTGGACGATCCTGACCGGCTGCCTTATTTATGATATGGTGTACGATGTTAGCACAATGGGTCTGTACCGAAGGAATGACAAACGATGGCTGAGAGATGGTCAGTTTGCATTTATGTTAGGTATACGCTCCCGCCGTATCGCTCTACTTAGTTGAGAAAGAGAAGTCTCCATGGAGCAGTGCACCGGTGTATTAAAGAGATATTGAAGTGACATGCATTATGCTAGAGTGCTATGTGTGTTTGACTTGATGGTGAGTTCTCTTTTTAGTGCATGAATGTCTTAGAGAAAGATTTGTGAAAGAGTAGTTATATATATATTTTTGGAATGTATTATGTAGTATTTTCTTTTCCATATGCACCTTTCGTGAATTTCAACTTGTGCAAAGAAATTCACCATTGCAAGTTTTTCTGTTATCTTTATGTACGTTACGCGTAGATGTCCACTTCGAGACCTCTGGTTGCACGGGTGAGGGAGAGTTTTCGACCTCTTGAGGCCGATGGTGGGGGATGGACTTATGATCCCATCTCCCAATGGGCCACGGTGACTGGACACGTGGTTAGGACGAGAGGAGGGGTGCTGGGCCCCGAAGAGGTTTTCGAGAGGGACATGGTTCTGGACGCCTACATATCCATCGAGATGATGCGCAGCTGGCTGGCATACGTGTAACACCCTTTCTCCAAAAAGGATATTACACCATAATAACCAAAATTTTCGCAAAGACTTAGAAAATATTTAAATAAAAGTTGGTAATCTTTCTCTAAAATGCGGGTAAAATTTTTCACTTTTCTAAAAGATGAGAAGGATGGGGAATATACTTCCCTAATTCTTTTCAAAAATGTTTTTGAATGCGGAAATGTGATCAACACCTTTTGTGAGCATAATCTCATCTCATATATAAAATCATCAGAGTTTACAACAGAGGTTTTTTACAGTGAACACTGAGCCAATTCAATCTCTTGACATCTACCCCAATCTAAGACAGTAGATATAGATTCTTCTTGGAATCTTTATCAATCTAAGCAGCATCCTCCTTCGAGTCCTTCTTCTAAGAGTTAATTCACTTCTTGGGTAAAACATCTACTCAGTCATGCATCAACACAACAAAGCAGGCAAGGGTGAGACTCTTAAGACAAAGTAATAAGAAAAGTAGGAATACACCCAAACACATATAGATCACTCAACAATCAATTTACGCACCAAGCAAATAACATATCAATCAAGGCTTATAAACAGATCTCGTTTAAGCAGATCTTACCTTTGTGCTGCAATCTTAGAAAATAACTCATTCACAAAATACATTCTTATATCTAAGTATAATTTATGCATGTCACTTCAATATCTCTCTAATCACATCGGTGTAGTGCTCCAAGTAGACTTTTCCAACCTCACACCATTGAGCGACCGGCTACAGTAAACTAAACAGCATAAACAGGGAATCCCGTCTTTAGACCCCTGAGAATACTTCCGAAATACTGCATTTAAAACTTAATACCAAATCATAAATAGATCTGCCAGTTAGATTTATCCAAGTCGGGTATTCGACTCATCTCGGCTCAGGGAGATTCACCGACAAGGCCATTAAGACTTTCGAAACCTGGATAATCCCAGTAGACAATTGTAGTCCAACAACACCTATTTTTAACCCCAGCCTCTAGGTTGTATGCTCATCGTCTATAATGCAAATGATCATCTAAATTTGCAAACCACTTTCTCTTTAATTTCTCTTTGTGAAATTTCCTCTGTTTTACTATCTCTCTTTCTCAAAAATCTCTGACTCTTCTTAAAAACTCTTTGTCAGAAACAAATCCTTTTATGGAAAGACCACTTGTATGAACAGATAACTGTTAAAAATCACTGTTTCTCATAAAACTCTTTTTACTGTATACTTAAAAAACATATAACTCTCGTTTGCTTTTTACTGCTTGTTACAGAGTAATTCATTATCTCGGCTTTATTTATTTTAAGCAGCTCAATAGAGTGAATCGGTATAAAAAGTTGTTAACTGTATTTCAAGAAGACCAAACCGGGCATAGCCACTTTGGATTGATCAAGAGAGAAGAGATCAACAGTATTTAAACTTATGTTCGCTTCCTAAAACAATAGATGTTTGTTCTCAGATTTTAGATAGCTCCTTGGGAATAGAATAATTACACGGCGGCTAAGCCGATTGCGGTAATCAGTGTCCGTCTTTCTAAAACTTGATATAAACTTGGTGAACGAAATACAGCTGATTAATTACCGGCTTAAGTTATTTTTGAAGATGAAAAGATCACACGACGGCAGAGCCATCTTTGGTGATTAGTACCCCACTTTAAAAATCGATCCACTATACTAAGTGAACGCAGTCCAATTGCTTCTCTTGGAAAATTCTTAAGTACTGATTATCTTCCAGGAAAAAGGCCCGTTGAAAGCCTATCTCACTAATTTCCACTGCCGTAGACATTGGAAACTAAATTGAGTTATGTGCATACATATACAGATTGGATCCCCACTCGATATTTCCCACTAATAATATAACAGTAGAATTCACCGAGAATCCATTACCGTTAGATTATTTTCTAAAAGATGTTATAACAGTAGGTTCACTGAGAATCCATTACTGTTACACTCTTTAGTTCTTTCCAATCTATTTATATATACGGTATTTAAGAAAATGCTTCTTTCCAATTTTATCTTGTCATGTATATACCGGGTCCCTAGTGTTAAGATTTCCCCAAACGGTGTATCAGCACAGATCCTAGGCCAGAGAGAGACAGACTGCTTTAGCCCTTTCATAGGTCTCCCTTCCTTTCCAGACAGATCCATACTGATAAACCATTTATTTTAACCATCACTTTGTATATAAATGATAGATAATCTCGGGTTTTCATAAACAATAAAATTGTATTTTCTTTGCGGTAAAATTATATTTACGGTATGTCCAAAATTCGTCATTATAACAGTATGTTTACAAAAGCTCAAAAGTGATTTTGGCATAGCCTCTTTACTCACACTGTTTTAAGACTAAAATTGGGCATTATAACTCTACAATTCATAAAGAGCATAAAACAATTAAATTAAAGCTATAAAACACTTATAAAGCATAAATAAATAAAGACTAACACCTAAACAAGCAATTCAAATACAAACAAGAATCAAAACTCATACTTCACAAATTACTTTGAAAGAAAAACCCCTTACCTTGGCCAAAACTTGAAGAAGAACAAGCAAGAACACCAAGAACACAATAGTAAGAAATTTAAGACTAAAGAGAGAAAAGAGAGAACTAGTGTTTGCCTTCAAGGCTTCCTTTGATTGTGTGAGAATTTTATGAAGCCAAGGGTGTCTATTTATAGGTGGTGGGGCGGCCAAGAGGGAGGGACAAGGGAGGAATAAAATGCATTTGTGTGGTAAGCAATGACTACATAAATACACATTTATTAATTAGGTTTAATCAATTCTTTTTCCTATTGGTTTAGGCTTATGACTAAGCTTAGTGAGTCATGAAAGAAATCTGATCCAATGCCCGTAAATGCCTCTTGATGTCGACCAAAGCAAGGAGAAAGGAAGGCCATTGGATTGCTTGGTCAAAAGTTATATGTTTAGGTAGTTTTAAGTGAAAATCAAGGGTAAAATGGTCTTTATATATGCCCACCATACTATTCAAGGCGATCATGATGTCCACAGATCTTTTATGCTTCTTAGAATTGTATTTGAACCCCTCAAAGTTCCTAAGTTTCTATATCATAGCCACTATGTCTTTATTCGTCCCTATTCGCTTATTCCGTAAATAAGGGTTTAAATGGTCTTTTTTATAAATCTAACATTCAAAAATAATTTTAGATAGTAAGAATCAATGAAGAATCTCAAAAATAACATGTAAGAGTCTCATAGAAGAGCTTTCGGATTTTTACAGTAAGGGTAAATCTTACAGTTTTAAAAAACAAAGGAAAACGGTCGCGCCGTAAGTGAAAAACAGACATAGTTCAGAAAATTCCAGAAAAAATCCCAGAAAATTGCAAATTGAATTTAATCACTAATGGTCCCTCTTAAAATTTGATTTTGAGTACTCACTAATTACTGAAAATCTATTCTGGTTTCCATAATCTTCGTTTTGCGTGCTTTACAGAGATCGGAAAAGTAGCATATTTATCTGCTTTTCAGAAAATTATGAAATAATTTCTAAAAATCCCAAAAAATATAAATATATGAGTCAGCTTTTCAAAATCTTTTTCTGACCTCAGTTTGGTCTCCGAATCAGTATTTAGCTCTTACTGTAAGTAATAGGGTCAAAACGGTAATTTCTAAAGTTTTCCAAAAATTCTAAGAAAATTTTGGAAAATAAAAAATATTAAAAGAACCAACTTTTGTGAAGGAAGTTTGTTTGTATAGGTTGTTTTGATATACTTTGGCTATTTAAAACTTTATCCGTTAATTACGGTAAGAACTACTTTCTGTAAAAGCCCCAAACGTAAAGCAAAAAGTTAATTTTTTAATGAGTTAATAAGCCTATTAATACTATAATTGTAAGATAGAAATAAATCACACAATACTTAGATCACACAACATCACATAAAACAAATAATAGACGGAAAAATAGAAAACAGAAGTCTATACAAAACTTTAACTGTTTTATCGTTTTAAACTATAATTACCAAACAAAACTTATTATCTTCTATTCTATCAAAGGTATACTAGATCCTAGAGTCTCTATCTTAATTATTTCTATATCTCTGATATTTATTCATTTTTTAACTGACAGTTTACGGAGTTTCCTTTAGAAGGACTAAAACTGTAACTTCTTTATTTCCTCCTCAAATAATTCAAACTTAATTCCTAAAATCTTTATATGTCGCCAAGCTACTATATCTTCCCTCAAATATCTCTTATGTTGTATGAATTTTCCAAATTCATTTATCACTTATCCTAATAATCAGAATGTCCGTATATAATTTCCTGACTTCTGTATTTAGCTCTAAACTACTAAGTTTTTATCCAAAAAACTTCAAAGTAGTTCTAATCCTCAAAAATTAATATTTTGTCTCAGAGTGAAAATTTTGGGATGTTACAAGACGCACCCTTTGCACACAACATTACCTTGGAGAGCAGGGACGCCAGAGTTCCGCCCACGGCGCAGCCTAGGAGAGAGACGAGGGAGGACCAGAGACCTACACCCTAGCGGGTAGCCGTACCGGTTTCTGATCGTTGCCGTTTGATTCGTCGCACTCCAAGGAAGAGTTCCTTGGAGAGGGCACACTTGCCTAGGTTGGCTCCACCCGTGACACCAGCTCCACCACCTGAGTCGGTGAGACCGACACTTCCTGTTCCTTACGTTGAGCCGTCGGGACGTTTCGTGCGTTGCCTTTCAGGCTCTCATGCCAGACCATCGGGACCTGCAGGGCGAGGGAAGAGGAAGGTCAGAGATGAGCCTGGATGCGGTTGGCTCGTGGAGTCTGAGTCGGAAGAGGAGGAGGATCCCAAGGAGGACCCCGAGGAGACGACATCTTCTTAGCTCTCTAGGCGTGGGGTGTATAGTGCTAGGTTGTGGGTTTGTTAGTTAGTCAACCAGCCTAGGTTTTGGGGAGTAGATGTTCATGTCGTGTATTTGACACATCTTTTGCTTTTACTGTTTTCTTTAGGATAGTTTTATCGCTTTATTTCCTTTCTTTTCATAATGATGTATTTTGGCCACTTTGTTGTGGTTCTTGACTATACTTGCGGGCGCAAGACTTGAGTACAGTAACTTGGAGTTATGTATATATATGATGTATGTTTTCTTCTGTCTGATTTTCTGGATGGCTAAAGTATTTGCGAGTATACTTTCCTATAAGACTTCTTCTTATAAAATTTCAAAAAAAAAAAAATTAGCCATGAATTTCGGTAACCTTTAATTATGAAAAACGTATTTTCTGAAGACAAACCAGTTTTATGTTAATTTCGCATTAAGTATTTTATTTCACGTGACGTTTCTTGTGGAAAAAGGGGTGTTACATGTTCCTACACTTGTACTTGGCACAAGTACACCCAATTCTTCCCACTCAAAAAATATATCTGTTTTGAAGCCTTTTGCACAAACTCATCAACTCCTTCTACAAACTTTCGTTTCAACCCCACTCTCCTACGATTAAGCCTATCATACATCCAACTACGGTCTGAATCCATTTTCTATAGTCCAATCACCTCATGTGTTAGATACTAGGGTCACGTGCCAAAAAAAATATTGGCAGCAAAACCCCTGTATTTTGGACTTTTCCAAATTTTTTTACAACTACAAACACTACCTAAACAAACATATGACAAAACACCTATTGATAAAGAAACATACTTAGATACTAGGGTCATGTGTAAAAAAAATTTCGGCAGCATAACCTCTGTATTTCAAACTTTCCCAAATTTTTTATTCAACATAAACAATATTAAATTAATACATTTAACAATATACAACAAAATAACATATCCTAATGAGCTCTACTCTCCACTAACAAACAATTCAATCATAAAACACATGCATATATTCTAAGCTACCAGCACACAAACCCAGCATCCTGCATAAGGCAGCAAAGCAAAGGCTAGGACTTTACTCTCCATTAACAAACAACACAAGCACATGCAACTTATAAATACCAGCACACAATCTCAATGCCTATTGAGCTCAGCTCTCCACTAGCAAACAACACATCAATTCACACAACATATATATATTACATATATTAATCTATACTAAAATATATTGACTACGCACCTCAAACTCCAATCGTAATTAAGCTCCAACTGTACGCAAGCTCCGAAAGTATGTCAAGAACAACTACTAAATAGGCAAGTCATCACCATGTGTCAACAAAAAAGTGAAATTAAACACACTTCTTTTGCAAGTAGTCAACAAAAAGGTGAAATTTAAAAAATTAGAATTAAAAAGTTATCCCTTTCTTATTATTGATGTCATATAAATTTGAGCATATATGTATTGATTGTATTCTATCTTAACCTCTCCAACAACAACTGTTTACCAAAGGCTACAAAAGTCAGGCAAACATGTGAGAGAATCTTCTATCATCTGAAACACAAACATTTTCTACGCACCATCGAATATTAATCAAGTTTACCTTAATAAGCCACAAATTTGACTTACTAACACTCACACTCACACTCACACAAGAGACAAATAATTTTACACACACATAAACACACAAATCAAAAATTTTACACATTAACACACAAAAACACAAAACACACTCACACTCACACTCATACTCTCACACTAACAGTAACACTAACATAACCCTCACACCAATAATCAAATTAGACTAACCAAACTCACCAATAATCAAATTTGACTAATCAAACCAATACACGAATTGACAAATCCAATACACACAGACTCAATACTATCACACGTTTCAGCCACAGTCACAAAACACACACACACATTTGCAGTACACAGAGACAGAGAGAGAGAGAGAGAGAGAGAGAGAACAGATAGAGAGAGATACGTACCAATGGCGACAATGGTGGGTCACTCCAAACTCAGTGGCGGCAGGTCGTGCCGCGGTGGAGACCTTCACAGCCACAAAGAAAGGAGTGAGCAAGAGAGGGATAACAGAGAAGAGAGAGAGAGAGAGACATAGAGAGAGAGAGAGAGATGGCGAACCTGTGGCGAGGCGGCGGCGCAATTGGTGTCCTCGGTGGTTCACGGTGGCTAGGACACGAACGAAGGCGAGACAGAGAGAGAACAGAGAGAATGAGAGGGAAAGGGCTTAGGGCGTGGGGTTGTGGTGGTCACAGTGGGGACAGTGGACGTGAGGATGTTGATTCGAAGGCGGTGGCGGCGAGCGAGGAGGTGGCCAACGGGCGGCGCGCGAAGGAGGAAGAGAGAGCAGAGGGGTTCGGGGAGAAAATTAAAAGAGAGAAAGAAAAAGGGGGAAATGCGGAATGTAACATTCATTTTTTAATTACCGTTTAAATGTTGTTTATATAGGAATTATATGATCTAAGTGCTAAGTGATTTATTTTTAGCCTATAATTTGGATTTGAATATACTTATAAATTATTTCATAAAAACAGTCATTTTTTCATTGACGTTTGACAACCTTATTTTTCGTAATTAACAGATATAATTTTTATTAGCTAAAGTATATCAAAACAAATAGAAAACAAAACTTCCTTCACAAAAGTTGATTTTATTAATATTTGTGATTTTCTGAAATTTGTTTAGAATTTTTGGAAAAATAATTTCAGAAATTACCGTGTTAGTCCATATAACTTACAGTAAGAGGTAATAACTGATTCGGGGACCAAACTGAGGTCAGAAAAAGATTTTGAAAGGCTAAATCATGTTTTTATATTTTTTGAGATTTTTGTAAATTATTTCATAATTTTCTGAAAAGCATATCAAAAGCTACTTTTCAGGTCCTTGTAAAAGCACGAGAAACGAGGATTTCTGATCAGAAATGAATTTTTAGTGATCAGTGAGTGCTTAAAATCATTTTTCAAGTGAGATCATTAGTGTTTAAATTCAATTTGTGATTTTCTGAGAATTTTTATGGAATTTTCTGAAAAATGACCGTTTCGCACTTTTGGCGCGTCCGTTTTCCTTTGTTTATACAAACCTCGAATCATACCCTTACCGTAATAATCTCAAAACTCTTCCATGAATCTCTTACATGTCATTTTTGAGATTCCTCATTGGTTCTTACCATTTAAAATTATTTTTGAATATTTGGTTAGTAAAAATATCATTTTACCCTTGATTTTCACTTAAAAACCTAAACATAAAGCTTTTGACCAAACAATCCAATGACTCTCCTTTCCCTTCATTTTGGTCGACATCAAGGAGCATTTAGGCGCCTTGGATCTGTTTTCCCATACGAGTCACCATGCCTTGTCATGAGCTTTAGCCAATTAGGAAATGGAATGATTTAATTAATTAGGGTTTATGCATAATCATCAAAAAGGGCCATGACCTCACAAATTTTTAATACCCTCTTCCTCCCTCCTCTTGGCCGCCCCTCTCCCTATAAATAGCACCCCTTGCTTCATAAAATTTCACACACAATTCCAAGAAGCATTCAAGGCAAACACAATTCTCTCTTTTCTCTTCTTAGTTCTTAAATTTCTTACTTTGTGTTCTTGGTTCTTCAAGCTTGTTCTTCATAGTTTTGTGGCAAAGGTAAGGGGAAACTCTTACAAATTAATTTGAGAAGTAAGAGTTTGATTCTTGTTTATGTTTGAATTGTTTGTTTGTGTGTTTATAGCTTTTATTTATTCAAATATGCTTTATAATTGTTTTATAGCTTTAATTTAATTGTTTTATGCTATTTAATAATTGGAGAGCTATAATGCCCAAATTTCTCTAATAATTTGTGTAAGTAAGATGGCTCTGGCAAAATCATTTTTGAGCTTTTGTAAACATACCGTTATAATGGCAAATTTTAGACTTACCGTAAATATGATTTTACCGCAAAGAAAATACAATTTGTTATTTTGTGAAAACCCTGATATTGTCTATCATTGATATACCAAGGTGAAGGTTAAGATAAATGGTTTATCAGTATAGAGCTGTCAAGGAAAGACAGAGACCTTTGAAGGAGCTTTTTAAGTCCGTCTCTCTTTCCTAAGAACTGTACTAATATGCTGTTTGGGGAATTCTTAACACTAGGGACCCAGTATATACGTGACTAAAATAAATTGGGAAAGAAGTGATTTCTTAATACCGTATATATAAATAGATTGGATTGGATAAAAGAGTATAACAGTAATGGATTCCCGGTGAATTCTACTGTTATAGCATCTTTCGGAATTTAATATAACAGTAACGGATTCTCGGTGAATTCTACTATTATATTAACAGTGGAAAATATAGAAAGGGTAACCAATCTGTATATGTATGCAATTAACTCAGTTCAATTTCCAACGTTTATGACAGTGAAAATTAGTGAGATAAGCTTTCAATGAGCCTTTTTCCTGGAAGATAATTAGTGCTTAAATATTTCAGAAGAGAAACAAATTGATTACGTTCACTTAGTTACATTGGATCGATTTTTAAAATTGGGTATTGATCACCAAAGATGGCTCTGTCGTCGTGTGATCATTTCATCTTCAAAAATTAACTAAAGCCGGAAAATAATTAGTTTTATTTCGTTCACTAAGTTTATATCAAGTTTTTCAAAAAATGGACACTGATTACCACAGTCGGCTCAGCCGCCATGTAATTATTCCATTCCAAAAGAGCTATAAAAAATCTGAGAACAGACACTTGCTGATTAAAAAGTGGATGTAAGTTTAAATACTGTTGATCTCTTCTCTCTTGATCAATCCTAGGCGGCTATGCCCCATTTTAGTCTTCTTGAAATAAGATAATAACCTTTAGTTTATATATCGAATCACTCTGTTGGGCTATTCACCTCAGTTTGGCTCTGCCGCGGTGTGACCAGTCATAAATTGAAATATTTCAGCCGGAAGATTAACATAACTCGCAGTAATTGAGTAATAAAGACAAGAATAAATTTTCCGAAAAAGGTAAGTTATTCTGTACAATGGTATTGAAGAGAAGCTAAAGTAAGACAGGAAGTTTTACAAAGAGAAAACAAAGAGAAGCAGAAAGTGAATCCTAGAGGCTGGGGTTGAAAATAGGTTCTGTTGGACTACAATTTTCTACTGGAATTATCCAGGTTTCGAAAGTCTCAATGGCCTTGTCGGTGAATCCCCTTGAGCCGAGACGAGTCGTATACTCGGCTTGGATAAATCTGACTAGCAGATCTATTTCTGATCTGGTATTAAGTTTTAAATGCGGTATTTCTGAAGCATCCTCAAGGGTCTAGAGGGATTCCCTGATTATGCTGTTAAATTTACTGCAGCTGGTCGCTCAAAAGAAATTAGGTTGGAAAAGTCTCCTTGGAGCATTACACCGGTGTGTTTTGAGAAAAAAATTGAAGTGACATGCATAACTAAGACTTAGATTTGGTAATAAATTATTGCAACTGTATTACTTTTGTAGGATTGCAGTACAAAGGTAAGATCTGCTTAAACGAGATCTATTTATAAGCTTTGATTGATCTGTTATCTTGAATATATGCTTTGATGTGCAAATTGTTTGATATATGATCTCTGTGCTGGGTGTATTCCTACTTTTTATATGCTTTGTCTTAAAGTCTCACCCTTGCCTACTTTATGTTGTGTTGATGCATGACTAAGTAGATGGTTTACCGGAGGAATGGGTTAGTTCCGGTCCGACGTCTTAGGATTCAACCCCTTGAGCTTGGAAAGTCGGGGTGGAAGATAAACTCTGGTACACAGTGGGGTACGTATACTGGTTTATGTACTTACCACTGCTGGAAGGATTGGTAAACCCAACTAGAGAGTAGAAACCCGGTTAGTCTTAGACATTAAGCTACCCCTGGAACAGATAAATAACATTATCAGGACAGAAGATGGCAGCGCAAGGAAGGAAGAAAAGCAGAAGAAGACTGCTCAGAAAAGGATTTACCGTGTTAGGGTTAGGAGGTTGTTGCTACCGTTACATCTTCGTCTTAAGATGCTTAAGCTAGATGGTTAGTCTGAGATTGATCTGGCTCACAACTACGTAGTAGCATATATTTTTCTTTAACACTTTTGTAATTATAGTTTACTAGTATTTCCAGTTTTCTTACTCTTGCAGAAACCATACTTAGGTTTGTACTGAAGCAAACCCTTTGTAAAATATCATGGTTATTACTTATATGATGAAGTACTTTTTTCAAACACGAGGCCTTATTCTATACTTACCATTCACTTTAGAAAAGGAGAAAAAAAATTTATCCGCATTTTTGGAAGATGATTACAAACTCTTATCAAAATATTTTCTAAATCTTTACGAAACTTTTGGTTACTATGGTGTAATATCCTTTTTGGAGAAATGGTGTTGCACGGAAGGAGGGGGTCAGGCGAGGCGTTTATTTTTAACTTATCGACGGCTTAGTCGTCGGTAACTCTACATTTCAATTACCGACGGCTAAGCCGTCGGTAAATAAGGCTTAGCTGTCGGTAAATAACCACGTGTCAAAATTATTTTTTTTTATTTTTTTAGTTGCCAACGTTTCACTTTTTTTATTTTTTTAAAACCAAAATTAAATTACTGACGGCTAAAGTTCCATTCAATATTACCGACGGCTAAGCCGTCACTAAAGTCAATTTTTTTTTTACTTCTTTTACGTGGCCCATTATCGACGGGTTACCGTCGGGCAGGCCGTCGGTAAATGGCCACCAGTAATGAGCTCAATTCTTGTAGTGGGAATGATAAAGACCGAAGCAAAATATAAAGAACAGAATATAAACAACTTAGCCACTCCGGACGGAAATGGGAATGATCAAGAGATCAATTGTGTACAATAGAATATGACACACAAGCAAAGAGTTACGCTTGATGCTAGATAGCGATAAACAGTACACAAAGACAAGAACTTTGTCAATTCTAGGTTATGGGCTCAATCATACCAAATGATATGAACCAAAAGAGGTTCATGTTTTTTTATCAGACCTTCCTTGAATTGACTTCTTGTTTAAAACAAATAAGAACAATGAAAATGAAATAGAAAGCAGAGAAGATAAAAAATGAAAAAGAAGACGCCACACTCTCAAGAGAGTGATAAGTCCGGTGAGAATTTGCCACAAAGGTATGGAAACATTTGATAAGAACTGAGATGATCCACTCAAGAACCCAAGAGGGACTTAGCTAATTCCAAAATACTCCAAAGGAGTACTCAAATTTTCATTGACTCAAAAGTGTCTGATACAAAGCAAATTGAAGGTTATTTATAGCCATAAGGTGTTGGCTCACTCCCCTTACTTTCCAATGTGGGACTTCATCCACATATTTAGAAAAGTAACACTAAAAGTCTAAAATTACATAAAAATAACCCAATAAAATAAAATAAAAATTAAATTTTGTTCAAGACTTAATAAAAATAAAATAAAACTATAAAATTATGTCCCTTCATTGGGCCTCCTTGATCTCCATCACTTCCTCACTTCCTCCCTCTCTACCAATGAACAAAATAAAAAAAACAAAGAAAAATCAGTGCAAAATCATTTTTTTATTACTTGAAGAACTTCATATTTTGAATTTTTACAGAAAGCTTTTCGCATCTGATGATATGTGCCAACGCAATGACCTAGTGGATGTTATTCCACCTATAGTCACTACCTAGGATAACGCTATGCTTACTAATCTTCCCACTATGGACGAGGTGAAAAATGTGGTTTTCTTTATGAACGGGAATGGGGCTCTTGGCCCAGATGGCTTTGGAGGATTTTTCTATCATATTTACTGGGATATTATTGCCTAAGATTTGTTCCAGGCAGTTTTGAAATTCTTTCAAACTGGCTGGCTTATGCCTAATCTTAATTCAAATGTTGTTGTTCTTATCCCCAAGCAGCCTGGCGCAGATAAAATAGAGGAGTTTTGGCCGATTGCCTTGGCTAATTTTTGTTTCAAAATTATTACTAAGGTTCTGGCTAACAGATTGGCTTCATTGGCCTCAAAAATTATCTCTGCAAACCAAAGAGGATTTATAAAAGGAAGGCAAATATCTGATTGTATTGGTGTAGCTTCAGAATCTATTTATCTCCTCCAGAAAAGTCTTTTGGTGGACAAATCGCGATTAAAATTGATATAAAAAAGGCCTTTGATACTTTGAACTGGGATTTCCTTTAGATAGTGTTGCACAATTTTGGCTTTGACGCGATTTTCTGCAGGTGGATCCAAGTCATCCTGCATTCAGCAAGGCTCTCCATCTTAGTTAATGGTAAAGCTATCAGGTATTTTTCTTGTTCTAGAGGTGTTAGGCAGGGGGGGTCCTTTTTCCCCTCTTCTCTTCTGTATTGCTGAAGAGGTGCTAAGCAGAGGAATCACAAAGCTTGCGAGAGATGGCAAAATCCAACTTATGGCTGGGCCGCGGGGTTTTTCTATGCCCAGACATGTTTTATACACTGACGATATTATGATTTTTTTGTAGAGGCAATAAAAGCAGCCTACATCACCTCTTGCTCCTTTTTTCACAATATGCGTAGGTGTCTGGGCAGGTGATAAGCAATAAAAAATATAATTTTTATGTCAGAGATATGTCTACTGCTAGATTGATACAAATCCATTCTCTTTTGGGTTTTTCTCGTGGCTGTTTGCCGTTTACATATTTGGGTATTCCACTCTTCATGGGCAAGCCAAAAAAGCAACATCTATTGCCTATTATTGATAAAATAAAAAAATAAATTAGCCTCTTGGAAAGGGTCGTTGTTGTCTATTATGGGTAGAGTCCAGCTAGTTAACTCCATTGTTATGGGCATGCTAGTTTACAGTTTCCAGATTTATGCTTGGCTAGCTAGTATCACAAAATCTCTTTATGGGTGGATTAGAAATTTTGTTTGGGCAGGTGACATTAATACCAAAAAAGTTGTTACTCTTGGAAATGGGTTTGCAGACCTGTGTTAGAGGGCGGGATGGGTATTCGTTCGATAAAGTCTATGAATCATGCAGGCTTGCTAAAGCTCACCTGGAGCCTTTTTGATTCAGAATCTCAATGGGCATCTCTTTTAAAGGCTAGAGCTCTCATGAGGAATAGGCTAGTGGGACACCACATTTCATCTTCTATCTGGCCAAGAATACGAAGCAATTTGCAAACTATTTTGATGAACTCTTGTTGGTTGTTCGGTACAGGTACAAATATTAATTTTTGGAAGGATGGATGGTTCTCCAGACCTGTGGTAGACATCATTGGGATTCCAGTAGCTTTCCACCCCTTCCTCTTCGCCAAAGTTGGTGATTTCATCATCAATAACAGATGGTCTATCCCCAGTAGCTTGACATCTCAATTCCCTCTGTTACATAATGAAATTGAACAAGTGGTGCTTCCTGAGTAGGTGGTTCCGGACAAGCTAGTTTGGTCGCACTCTGACACAGGATTGCTCTCATTTAAAGATGCTTTTAATTTTCTTCAGCCTGCGACTCCGGGAATTCCTTGGTGCAAATTGATTTGGAAGCGGTGTATTCCCCCTTCCAAGTCCTTTATTTTTTTGGAGAATTATGAAGAATAAAATGCGCACTGATGAAAACCTTTGGTCTAAGGGTTGTATAATTGTCTCGATCTGTGGCCTTTGCGGTCGTGCTGTTGAAACTATCGCCCATCTGTTTCTAGAGTATCCCTTTGCAAATCAACTTTGGAGCTAGTTTGGTGCATTAATTAATCTCCTATTGACTGTACAGATTTCCATTCGCCTGCTAAGGTTTGCAGCAAAGGGTGGAGCCCCCAAGATCAAGATCTGGTAATTGCAGGCCTGGTGAATACACTTTGGTGTATTTGGCACTATAGGAACAGATGTAGATTTGATAATAGACATGTCCCAGTTCAAGCTGTAATTAATCTGATTATGGCCAATACTGCTCTTGCAAGCTATTTTAGCAAGGGTTGCATGTATGCTTTGGTCTCGGATCTAATGATTCTTCATAAGTTCGACATAATTGGCCACTCGCGCCAAGCCCCTACCATCAAACAGCTTATTTGGTATCCTCTTCATCCGGGCACAGTTAAATGCAATATGGATGGTGCTGCTAAGGGTTGTCCTGGAAGGGCAGCTTGCAGTGGTATCTTTAGAGACAACCATGCCTCTTTTATGAGGTGCTTTTCAGTAAATATTGGTATTAACAAAGTATTTCAGGCTAAACTGCTCGGGGCTATGTGGTCCATTGAGATCGCTTTTAGTAAAGAGCGGAGGGATCTTTGGCTAGAGTGTGACTCCAAGCTGGTTTTATGTGCTTTCAGGAATAACGACATCGTTCTGTGGAAATTGTGGCATAGATGGAATAATTGTCCGCAGCTAACTAAACAGATATGGTTTCAAGTTTCGCACATCTTCAGAGAAGGTAATCATTGTGCTAATCGTTTGGCTTCTCATGGGATTGATACTATTGGCTTTCAATGGTGGGATAGCGCCCTAGCTTTTATTAGTCATGAATTCTTTAGAAATAGGATTGGCCTTCCAGGCTATAAATTTTCTTAGTTCCATCGTGTTTGTTATTAAGATTGTGTGTACTATTTTTCCTCCCCGACCTTTTTTACCTAATATTTAGGTTTTTTAGTAGGGTTAGGTTTTAACTAGGCACACTATTCTCTGGGACATATCTAGCTTTTGGGACATTGGCTTTTTAGATCTTTAAAGTGTAATTGCTTTGTTTTCCATGGGTTTTGGTTTGGTCCGCCCATGTTTTTCTGTTTTCTGCTTTTTCTTTATTTATTAATAAATAATGGTATGCTGCAAATGGTTGGTAGAGTCTGAGGTGTCAACATAGTTGGGATGTCTTTCTCTATTGTGATCCTTTAGCATTCCATTTTTCTTGTTTAAAAAAAGTTTAAGCAATCTCAGGCCATAATTACAAAAGGCAGAGGGCGATCGGTGGTGAAAAAATTGGGAAAAATTGAGAAAAATGGGTGGAAAAATTAGGGGAAAGGTTGAAAAAGAAATTGATTGTGAATTGGGTTGAAAGAAAATTGATGGAGAAAAAATAGAGGGTTGAGAACTTGAGAGTTGGAAAATGGGAGAATGCTCATAGTAAAAAACAGAACAAGTTTCGTTCAGCATTACAGTGAAAAAAGAAACATCAACAGCAGTAGGAGATTAAAAAGAAGTAGATAAAAAAAGGGAAAAGCACAAAGCAACAACACCATAAAAATCAACAGCAATAGCATCGCGAAAAATAAAAATAGAAAACAACAACAATAAACAAAAAAAAAAGGAGGAAAAAGAAGGAATAGGGGCAAACAACCCCTGTCTCTCCGCTGCACGTGCACCCCCTGCATTGCCTCGGCCCCGTGGATCACACTTTCTCTCCGTCATGACCATTGTCTCGCTGTAAGCCCCTTTTCACGTCACCCCCAAACCACCGCGACTCCGTGGCCACACCGCGGAGCTTCTTCGTCTCCTTCGTCAAATCCACCACGGGACATCAGTGCGTGACTCCTCCTTCTCCGTCTGCATCGCCAGTGATGATTCTCAACGAAGCTTGGTAGGGTTTGGTCGCCGGAGATGGAGTTAGGGTTTTCTTGGAGTTGTTTTTTTTGAAAAATTGATAAAGGGATTTTGTAGATATGAAGGAAAGGAAGGTGGTGGTGGGGTGGGGAGCCATGGAGGAGGAGGGAAAAGGGAGGACATTGGCAGGACTCTGTAACATCACAATTGATGTATGTTGGTCCCTACAAAAATGTCAATTCGTTAACTTAGTCCCTATAAATATTGTCAATTTTGATTTTAGTCCTCTAAATTTTTTTAAAATGACGTGTCAAGTGATGTTTAGGTGGAGTATGCCATATAAGATTGATGACAAGGACTTAAGTATGCCACATCAGTGCAAAACCATGGTCAACTCACTTAAAAAACCATGGTCAACTCACCCAAGTCCCATCGCCACAAACCTATAGCACCGATCTTCGTCGGACTGCAGCACCCTCTGCCGACAGACCTACAACACCTGACCATGTTTGGAACGAAAACACTCACCCACTCAAAGCTTCTTATTCGCATTATAGTTTATATATTATTGAGAAATGACCAATGTATATTTCTTTACAAGTATTTTGCATCTATATAAGCTTTTTTTTATAAATTTTGTTAACGTACTCATGTTGTATCTGTACTACGTATCCGAGCTTCATAGATGGTGGTCTATGAACCCTACATACTCCAGAAACCCAAAAGTATCTGTGTCGGACACTTATCCGATACCGGTACGGCTTAGATACGTCCCTATACATATCCAAGGAGTATCCGTTAATTTTTATTTCATTTTTAAAAAATTTCCAATACCACCAGGATACAGCTCGGATACGCCCAAGCCACCTCCAGATACACCTAAGCCTTGACCGATATGGGTAGGATACTTCTTTTACTGTTAACCAATTTTGAATTGTTTCTTTTTATCTTTATCCATTTTTAATTTTTTAATTTTATTTTACTCTTCACTTTTATTTGTGAACCCGCTTGAAACAGAAGAGCCTGAGACTTCTAATTCCATTCTCATTCTCGTCGACATTGGGGTTTCACTCTTCAGCCATTATTATTAAGATGGTTAGCTTAGAGTTAGTTACACTTCAAATTCAAATGTATAAGTTTGTTACATATTGTTACGGGTTGTTTACCCATAGTTAGCCTTTTCTGTTGCTGATAACAGTGTGTGTGTGTGTGTGTATATATATATATATATATATATATGGCCGTTTGGCTGATCAATTACATATGAATTCATTTCTGTCATTTCCCAAACATCTAATATGGTATCAAAAGAAATTGCTTCACGCTGATATGTGGTCCTTTCTTCTCCTTCACCGATTTCTTTTTTGTTCTCCCTCACTTCCTCTTTCCTATTTTTGCTTCACCATGGCTGACATCGATGACCCCTACACCATCCTGCAATCCGATCATCCAAGATGCATTCTTGTTTCTCATCCCCTGGTGAAGATAACTACAGTTCTTGGAAAAAAGCAATGTGTATGGCTTTACTCGGGAAGAACAAATTCGGTTTCGTTGATGGTTCGATTCCAGAACCACCTCAAGATTATCCTCAATTTCGGGCCTGGCACCACATCAATAATATTGTTGCTTGATGTCTGCTAAATTCCCTAACCAAGGAGATGCAGTTACTATCCTTCACTGTACCACTGCGGCTGTAATCTAGAATGATCTTAAAGATCGATTCGACCAACGAAATGGTCCCTTGCTTTTTCAGTTGAAGCGTGATCTCGCAAATCTGCAACAAGAATCTCTTACAGTTTCCTCTTATTATGCGAAACTCTGTTCGCTTTGGGAATCCCTAGCTTAACTGAAACATGCTCATTCTTGTGTATGCGGAGGAGTTCAACCTTGGTGTGATTTTGAGCAATTGGAATACGTCACGCATTTTCACATGGGATTGAATGAGTCCTATTCCTCCATTCGGGGTCAAATCCTCTCCATGGAACCTATTCCCTCTGTTACCAAGGCTTTCTCTATTGTGATTCAAGAGGAGAAGCAACAAGAGGTTGGTTCTGCCTCTGCTGCATAACCGACACCTCACATGCCTTTGCGATTAAGAGTGGTACTTCTGATAATAAGCAAAAATTTGGTGGTAAGAAGGATCGACCGACTTGCTCTCATTGCGGACTCCTTGGGCACACAAAGGAGAAATGTTACAAAATAGTTGGTTATCCACCAAACTATAGGAAGAACAAGCCAGCTGCATCTGATTTTGTTCATCGGCTTTCTGTAGATTCTCATGGCCCAGAGTTTCAGTTTACTGCTCAACAATATAGCCAATTGATGAATTTTTTGCATGGTCAAACCTCCCTTGCAGCTACTCCTGGTCATAATGCTTACAGTACTGGTATGGTTCTCTCCTTAAATTCTTCTGTGTCTTTGGCTAATCGTGATTTATGGTTAGTTGATTCTAGTGCTAGTTCACATGTTGCATGTTGTTTGAACCTTTCTTAGTCTTATCACAAAGTGTCAAATAAGACTGTTACACTTCCTAACAAAACTATTATTTCAGTTGATGCTATTGGAGTAGTTCAATTAGCTCCTGGTTTTGTTTTACATAATGTCTCATATGTTCCTCAATTTAATTTTAACTTACTCTCTGTCAGTGCTTTGTTATCTGACAATTGTTTGTCTATCACTTTTTTCAAAAATCATTTCCTTATCCAGGAAATGCTACACTCCAGGAAGATTGGCAAGGGTAACATCATTGAAGGCCTTTATGTCCTCTTCTCGCAAGACTTTTTTTCAAATACAAATGCTATTTTGAATAATGTGCATTCTTGTCATTTATATTTTCGGTCTGATCATTGTAATGCCATTCCACAACAACATTGTAATAAAGCCACATTATGGCACACATGTTTTAGACATGTATTTGATACAATTCTGCGATTGTTAAGCAATAAAATTCCTTTTCATTTGTCCAATTCTTTTTCTTCTTTATGTGACGTTTGTCCCCTTGCTAAATTCAAACAATTGTCTTTTGTTAGTCATAATAACTTGTCTAACTCTCCTTTTGATCTCTTGCATTGTGATGTTTGGGAACCCTATGGCCATGATTCCTATGATAGTAAGAGGTTTTTCCTCACTTTGGCCGATGACTGCTCAAGATTCACTTGGCTATATTTGCTTAAGCACAAATCAGAGGCAGCTGCGGCCATTACAAAATTCTTCGCCATGGTTAAGACACAGGTTGGTGTGACTATAAAATGCCTCTGCTCAAACAATGCAAGGGAATTGGCTTTGACAGATTTTTTGAATGCTCAGGGCACGGTTCATCAGTTCTCGTGTGTGGAGAGACTTGAGCAAAATTTGGTTGTTGAACGCAAGCATCAACACTTGCTCAACGTTGCCCGAGCCTTATTTTTCCAATCTAAGGTGCCTATCGCCTTTTGGGGTGAATGTGTAGCAACTACAACTTATTTAATTAACAGGGTACTATCTCCTGTTTTGAAAGATCAATGTCTTTTTTGGATTCTTTATGGCTCAGATCCTAATTATAAGGTGATCAAGTCTTTTGGTTGCCTCGTGTTTCCTGCCACGTTGCCATCTACGCGCAACAAGTTTTCTCCTCGGGCACAACCTTGCATTTTTGTAGGATATCCAGCTAGATACAAAGGGTATCATTTATACAATCTGCACACACAAAAATTTCTCATTTCTCGTGATGTTGTTTTCCTCGAAGGGACTTTTTCTTTTCACACATTTGCTGCCCCTACTACCCCAAATCCTTTTCCCGACCTGGTAATCCCTCTACCACTTCTAGATACTGTCGAACCAACAACCATAAACACTCCAACACCCATCCCCGACCCTACACCTCATGACCCTCCTTCACCACCTCCAAACACTGCCCTTTCCCCTTGCAGGTCTACATGGGTCTCTCGGCTCCCTGCACATCTTTCTGATTATGTGCTCTCCCAACATTCCCAATCTTCTCCTATCCAAAACTATTATTCCCTGGACAGACTCAATCCCACTTACGATGCCTTCTTCAATCAAATTTCCTCTACTTATGAGCCATAATTTTATCACCAAGTCGTTTCATTTTCAGAATGGCGCCATGCCATGAGTGAGGAAATTCGTACGTTAGAGGCAAATAACACCTGGTCCCTCGCGCCTCTACCTCCAGGAAAGCATACAATTGGGTGTTGTTGGGTTTACAAACTCAAACTCAACTCAGATGGTTCTGTTGGTCATCATAAAGCAAGGTTAGTCGGCAAAGGATACACCAACAGGCGAGAATTGATTTCTCGGACACTTTTTCTCCGGTGGCAAAACTCATTTCAGTTTGCGTTTTGCTCTCTGTTGCTGCAGCAAAACAGTGGCACCTAATGCAGTTGGATGTCAACAACGCATTTTTGAATGGGGAGCTCTTTGAGGAAGTCTACATGGACCCTCCTTTGGGCTACCGTACTCCTACAAAGAACCTCGTTTGTAAGCTCAACAAGTCTCTCTATGGACTTCGCCAAGCGTTACGACAATGGTTTTATAAATTCTCGACTTCATTATTGGTTGATGGTTTTACCCAATCAAACAATTATTATTCTTTTTTTTACCTCCGGCTCTAGTTCATCATTGGTAATTCTTCTAGTTTACGTTGACGATATAATTTTGGCTGGGCCTAACACCCAACGCATTCATGCTATTTAAACGCAACTCCAATCCTTGTTCAAGTTGAAGGTCATTGGAGATTTGAAGTACTTCTTAGGCCTTGAAATTGCCAAATCCAGTAAGGGCCTCTCTTTGTCACAGAGAAAGTATACACTATCTTTGCTTGAGGAGACTGGTTTTCTAGACTGAAGGTCAGCCATGTAACACCCTTTCTCCAAAAAGGATATTACACCGTAGTGACCAAAAGTTTCGCAATAACTTAGAAAATATTTTGATAGAACGTGGAAATCCTTCTCCAAAAATGCAGGTAAAATTTTTTCCTTTTAAAGATGAGAATGACGGGGAATAAATCTCTGTAAGACTTTCTCCTTGTAAATATTTAGGTGTAAAGAGTAAAACATAACTTCGTACTCAAAATTTCTCATCTCATATATCTAATCATCAGAGTTTACAATAGAGGTTTAAACAACGAACACCTGAGCCGGTCAAGTATTTAGACCTCTACCCAATTTAAAACAGTAAATACCAATTCTTCTTGGAATTTCTATCAATCTATTCAGCATCCTCCTTCAGATCCTTCTTCTAAGAGCTAGCCCACTTCTTGGGTAAATAATCTACTCAGTCATGTGTCAACACAACATAAAAATAGGCAAGGGTGAAACTCTAAAACAAAGTAATATGAAAAGTAAAAACACACCCAAAACATAGATCACACATCACCCAATTTGCACATCAAAACACACACAAACATATATATATATGTCAAAACAGCAAGTCATCTAAAACACATATCAAAATAGCAGATCATTCAAGACATATATCATCAAGTTAAAGTATATTTATGCATGTCACTTCAAAATCTCTCAAAACACACCGGTGTAACGCTCCAAGGAGACTTTTCCAACCTCACATCATTAATTGAGCGACCGGTTGCGGTAAACTTAACAGAATAAACAGGGAGTCCCGTGTTGAACCCTTGAGAATACTTCGGAAATACCGCATTTAAAAATTAAAACCAAATCAAAAATAGATCTGCTAGTCAGATTTATCCAAGTCGGGTGTACGACTCGTCTCGGCTCAGGGGTATTCACCGACAAGGCCATTGAGACTTTCGAAACTTGGATAATCCCAGTAGATAACTGTAGTCCAACAGAACCTATTTTCAACCCCGTCTTATAGGTTGTATGCTCATTGTCTTTAATGCAAATGATCGTCTAAATTTGCACACACTTTCTTCTTAATTTCTCTTTGTAAAACTTCTTCTGTTTTATTGTCACTTATCTCAAAAATCTCTGTTGCTTTCTTCTTCTGTTGCTTCTGACCTAGGAGAAAGATCTGCACAAAACACACTGAAGAAACACTCCTACAGAGCAACGGGAAAATAGCATTTAATGCTATTTGAAAATGGCTATTTTATGAAGGCTGAAGCAAATCAAGTTCAATATCAAAATCTGAAGCTTCACTCAAAGCCTATAAATACCGTGAACAAGAAGAAGAATACAAGAGACTGAACTACGTGAAAGAAAAAGCAAAAACATTGTGCAATCTGTTTCATACTCTGTAAAGCTAGAAAGCCTTGTATATTTCATTCTTCTTGTAAAAGAGAGTTTGCTTAACTCGAAGTGCTTTAGATTTTCCATCATCACTTGTGTGAGTTAGCAACATTTAAAACAAAAACATTCTACTGAGTTGTTTTGAGTCTGGAGAGGCTTGACTGTAAAAGAATACTTGGGATTAGCCAAGAGAGGTTGTGTGCAAAGAATACTTGGGTTTGAGCCTGGAGAGGCTTGTATGTAAAACAATACTTGGGTGAGCCTGGAGAGGCTAGGTGTGCAAATAATACTTGTTGTAAGGCCTGAAGAGGCTATTGAAGAATACATGTAATTCTATCTGGATTGATAGTGAAATCTCTCTAGTTTGAGGGGACTGGATGTAGCTTTTAGGAAAGGGTGAACAAGGATAAACACTAGTGTTATTTCTCTATCGCTTAACTCTTTCATATTATGTTTATATACTAACT
Organism: Glycyrrhiza uralensis; assembly: GCA_030159175.1. NCBI lineage: Eukaryota > Viridiplantae > Streptophyta > Magnoliopsida > Fabales > Fabaceae > Glycyrrhiza > Glycyrrhiza uralensis. The sequence continues at coordinate 8,156,900 of BRZY01000007.1, forward strand.
GTGGGGATTGAGTTGAAATTATTTTTAACAAGTCTTTGAACGCTTTAAACGCACTAAAACTTGTTTTAAACCAAGTGGACGTTTCTGCGTCCAACTTATCTGTGCGTCCAATATACGCCGTGCGTCAACCTTTCCATACAACGTCCAACATTTTGCGAAAAGTTTTAAAAAGCTAGAAAAAACAATTCAACCCCCGTTCTTGTGTTTCACCTTGTTACCTACAGTTGGCATCAGAGCTCGGTCTCTAGGGGTTGAGCACCTAACAATGCAGAGAAGAAAAGATCCATGGAGAACGAGGGACAAGCTGTGAACAGGCCACCATTGTTCAATGGAGAAGAATATGATTATTGGAAGCAAAGAATGATCACATTCTTTGACGCACAGAATATATACATGTGGGATGTCGTTGAAAATGGTTACACTACTCCAATAGGTGAAGCAGGGCAACCATTGCCTAGAGTCCAGTGGACACCTGATCAGAGGATAAGATTCTAGTTGAACTCAAAGGTCAAACACTATCTAATGTGTGCCATTACAAAGTCAGAATATCACAAGGTGCACAGCTGCACCACAGCTAAAGAGATATGGGACACTCTAGCTTTGGCTCAAGAAGGATCATCTCAGGTCCATGAATTCAAAATCAGCATGTTAGTTCATCAATATGAACTTTTTAAAATGGAGGATCACGAGACTATTGATCAGATGTTTGGGAGATTCCAAACAATCATCAACAACCTGAGATCTCTGGGAAAAATCTACACAACCCAGGATCACATCAACAAAATCCTAAGGAGTCTGACAAGACAATGAAGACCCAAGGTAACTACTATACAAGAAGCAAGAGATCTTTCTACTCTTGCGGTGGAGGAACTTCTGGGTTCGCTCAAGGTGCATGAACTTAAGCTCAAACGAGAGGGAGCGGAAAAAAGGGCAAAGTCCATTGCTCTTAAAGCTCAAAGAGAGAACACCTCAAAAACATTGAAGGCCCATGACTCAGATGAAGAGTCATGCAGCTCAGAAGGAGAAGAAGGCTCAGATGATGAACTCTCTTTCATCTCCAAGAAAATAAAGTCCATATGGAAGAAAAAAGGTTCCGAAGGAAGCAATTCAACAGGAGATTTCCACAGAAGGAAGCTGAGCAAAAGGAGAAAAGTCCAGTAGTGTGCTATGGCTGCAAGAAACCAGGCCACTACAAGGCAGATTGTGCTGAGTATGGGAGGACAAAGAAAAAGTTCTTCAAGAAGAAGAAGGGCCTTATGGCAACCTGAGAGGATCTCGATGATTCTTCTGATGATGAGGACGAGGAGGATAAAGAAGAAATAAATCTTTGCCTGATGGCAAGCTTGCCCTCAACAGACAGTGAGGATGAAGAAGAGGTACTTTCTTATTCCGAACTGAGAAATAACTTTGTGATATTCTTAGAGAATCGTCCATTTTCTCTATGAGTATATGTCTTTAAAGAAAAAGTTTTCACTTATATCCAAAGATTTTGAAAAACTCACTTTAGAAAACAAAGTACTCAGATCAGAGAATGAAGAGTTGCAACTTCAAGTAAGTCAACTCAAAGATGAATCTCAAAGAGATTTTGAGTCTAAAACCTCTTGTGAAGTACAAGTACTTCAACAAGAAGTAAATGAACTCACTGGACGATTGTCCAGAGTTGTCAGTAGCTCTGAGAAACTTGATCAAAATTTGAAAATTCAGAGAAAACCTTTTGACAAGTTTAGCTTATATTGTGGTCATTGTGGAAAGGTTGGACATGTCACCTCAACATGCGTCCACAAGAAAAGGAACATGCCTGGACGCAAACCAAGGACTAACAAGAAAGGACCCAAGTCAATCTGGGTACCTAAAAATATGATTATTCCTGTTGCAAATTTGCTTAATGGTAGGAAAACAACACCAGTCATGGTACCTGGACAGTGGCTGCTCACAACACATGATAGGAGAAAGGTCTATGTTCCAAGACCTAAAACCTAGGACAAAGGATTGGTCACCTTTGGAGGAGACCAAAAAGGCAGAATAGTTAGGACAGGTAAAATTGGTAAGCATCATTTTCCCTCTATTGAGAATGTCTTGTGGGTTGAAGGACTTAAACATAATCTGCTTAGCATAAGTCAATTATGTGACAGTGGATTTGGTGTTTCCTTTAACAATGATAAATGTATAGTCAGAAACCCTGACAAGTCCATACTTTTTCAAGCAAAGAGGCAGGGCAATGTTTACAAAATTGATTTTTAAAATCTGTCCAAACAAAATGTCTCATGCTTCATATCCTTAAAGGATGAACAATGGATATGGCACAAGAGACTTGGTCATGCAAGCTTGAGAACCATCTCAAAGCTAAATAAGCATAACCTCTTGAGAGGACTACCAAATCTTGTGTACAAATCTGAAGTTCTATGTGAAGCGTGTAAGAAAGGGAAACAAGTGAAAATTCTTGGCTTAAATATGTTTTCAATCCCTGTAAATATCTAAATTTTGATTTTAGTCTATTAAAAAAAAGTCAAACAAACTTGGTCCTTTAAAAATTTTTTTTGTTTAGGTCCTTTTAGTGAATTAACTTGCTAGGTGGCACATTATGACCCAGTCAGTATGCCACGTGGCACGAAAAAGCAAACACATCCCTATAAAAAAATTTAAGTTTTGAATTTAGTCCCTCTCAAAACTGAGATTTTGATTTAATCCCCCTTTCTCCTCCACCTCCTCCTCCTTCCTTCCTCCTCCACCCCTTCATTCTACCACCACCACCACCACCACCACCCCCTCTCTCTCCTCCTTTTCCCTCCTCCACTCTCCTCCACTACCACCCACCTCCACCCACACTCTCTCTCTCTCCTCCTTTTCTCTCCTCACGACCTAGATTTTTTCCCCCGTTTACTTCGTTTCTATAGAGAGAAAGAGAGGCCAAAAAAATACGTTAGAAACGCAAAAACGGTGCCTGCGATATTCGCGCAAAGAGAAGTGATTTATGAGTGTGGATTTTAGAGTGACCCTTTCATATCTGTGCATGTGGACTGTGGAGAGAGGAGGAGAAAGAGTAATTGGAGGAGAGAGGAGGAGGGAAAAGGAGGAGAGCGAGAGGGGCTGAGGAATGTGGTAGTGGAGGAGGGGGGAGAAGGAGGGGGTGGTGGTGGTGGTGGTGGGAGAAGGAGGGGGTGGAGGAGGAAGGAAGGAGGAGGTGGAGGAAAAAGGGGATTAAAATCAAAATCTCAGTTTTGAGAGGGACTAAATTCAAAACTTAAAATTTTTATAGGGATGTGTCTAGTGCTGTGTCATTTATGTAAGCCACGTAGATAGGCCACATCATCGTTTTGTGCCACGTGTCATGCTGATTGGGTCATAATGTGCCACCTAGCAAGTTAATTCACTAAAACGACCTAAACCAAAAAAAAATTAAAGAACCAAGTTTGTTTGACTTTTTTTTTAATGGAATAAAATCAAAATTCGGATATTTACAGGGACTGAATACTTATTTAAGCCAAAATTCTTTTAACTCCAAAAATATTATTTCCACTTTTAGACCTTTAGAACTTTTACACATGGATTTGTTTGGACCCACACAAACTGCATCTTTGAATGGAAAGAAATGTGGACTAGTTATAGTTGATGACTATACTAGATGGACATGGGTCAAATTCCTTGCACACAAGGATGAGTCTTTCAAAGTCTTCACCATATTCTGTAAAAGAGTCCAGAATGTGAAAGGAGTTTGCATTAACTCCATAAGAAGTGATCATGGAGGTGAGTTTGAAAATGCAAGCTTCCAAAGATTCTGTGAAGAGAATGGAATCCTTCACAATTGCTCTGCTCCAAGAACACCTCAGCAAAATGGTGTGGTGGAGAGAAAGAATCCATCTTTACAAGAGATGGCCAGGTCCATGCTTAACGATCACTCAACCTCTAAGAGGTTTTGGGCTAAAGCTGTAAATACTGCTTGTTATTTGCATAACAGAATATATGTGAGGCCTATATTGAAAAAGACTCCATATGAACTTGGTAAATTTGATTCTAAAGTTGATAATGAAATCTTTCTGGGTTACTCTGAAACTTCTAAGGCTTACAAAGTTTATAACTTAAGAACATTGACTGTTGAAGAGTCAATTCATATAAAATTCAATGACAAAAAGCCTGACAAAGATTCTCTTGCAGATATGAGAATACAAGAAGAAGGTGAAGGAACATCATCTAAGAATGAAGAAGATGGATCAGACGCAGAAACTGATGGTCCGTCCAATCCAGAAAGGAGAAGAAGTTGGCACTTCAAGACTTATCGTCCTGAAGATCAAATCATTGGAAATGCTGATGATAAAGTCATAACAAGGTCCACATTCAAAGAGCAAATTGGTGTTGCATTCATCTCTGAGTTGGAGCCAAAGAACATTGATGAAGCCCTTTTGGACGAAGGATGGATTTTAACTATGCAGGAGGAGCTGAATCAATTCAAACGCAATGACGTTTGGATGCTAGTTGCCCCACCTGAAGATAATCCCATTATAGGAACCAAATGGGTATTCAGAAACAAACTGGACGAAGAAGGTAAAGTTGTGAGAAACAAGGCAAGGTTAGTTGCACAAGGTTACTCACAACAGGAAGGTATTGATTTTATTGAAACCTTTGCTCTAGCAGCTAAAATTTAAGCCATTCGCATCTTACTTTCATTTGCTGTCCAACATGATATGAGACTTTACCAAATGGATGTAAAGAGTGCTTTCTTGAATGGTATAATAACTGAGGAAGTCTATATTGAACAACCTCCTGACTTTGAGGATCAAACTTTTCCCAACCATGTTTTCAAACTGAAAAGGCTCTTTATGGCCTTAAGCAAGCTCCTCGAGCTTGGTATGAAAAACTTAGTTCATTTTTAATGGAAAATGGTTTTTCAAGAGGAAAAGTTGATACAACTCTTTTCAGAAAATCCATAGACACACATTTCATCATAGTACAAATTTATGTGGATGATATTATTTTGGTGCTACTGATGAATCTCTGTATGGAGAATTTTCTGATTTGATGCAGAAGGACTTTTAAATGAGTATGATGGGAGTATTAAAATTCTTCCTTGGACTTCAAGTAAAACAGACTAAAGATGGGATTTATGTACATCAGTCCAAATATACAAAGGAGCTTCTGAAGAAATTCAATATGGATGATTGCAAACCCATTAACACTCCTATGCACCCATCTTGCACACTGAACCTGAGTGACTAAGATAAAAAGGTATATCAAAAGGTATACAGAGGTATGATTGGATCTCTCTTATATCTTACTGCATCTAGACCTGATATTATGTTCAGTGTTTGTTTATGTGTAAGATTCCAGTCAGATCCTGGAGATACTCGCCTGACTGCTGTCAAGAGGATCTTTAGATATCTAAAGGAAACTACTAATCTTGGTTTGCTGTTTAAGAAATCAGATGAATACAGATTAGTAGGGTTCTGTGATGCTGATTATGCTGGAGATAGGCTTCAAAGAAAGAGCACTAGCGGAGGATGCCATTTCATTGGATCTAATCTAGTATCATGGACAAGCAAGAGACAAAGCACAATTGCATTATCCACAGCTGAAGCTGAATATGTCTCTGCTGCAAGTTGTTGTTCTCAGCTTTTATGGATTAAACATCAATTGGAGGACTACAACATCTTTGAGAGTAAGATTTCTGTTCTTTATGATAATACTGCTACAATCAATTTGTCTAAAAACCAACCTTACACTCAAGAGCTAGTATTTGATATTCAGTTTGTTAGTATTGAAAATCAAGGGGCAGATATATTTACAAAACCCCTCTCTGTAGTAGATTCACTTTTATAAGGAAGCATTTAAATATGCACTTTATAAAAGAGTGACGTTTAGTGTACAATATGCTTAAGTTGAGTCTGAGTCCAATGAGACCAGAATCCAATGGCTCGTCAATCCATGTGTGACTTAGAATATTTTTAAGACTTGGTGTCTTTTAACTCTTAGGCTTCCAGCGCTGAGTCCAATCTATGTGGCTATGAGATACATAAGTTGATCGTCCAACCTATATGTTTTTTTTTCCTTTATATATAAGTTGAACGTCCATTATGACTAGTGTCCAGCAGGACACGTCAGTCAGATTGGAACTCTAGTAAGACTGTATCGTTTTAATAAAAACATGTTTTCTCCTCTAAGTCAAATATTTCTTTACTCAAAACGCTTCATGTTTTCAAAGCTTCTTCGAAGTTGGAACTGTTTTTATTGAAAAGTGGAACTGTCAGTTTCAAGTCATTTAAACTGTTACTCCTTTTTGCACGTGTTCTCTGTTTCTCTCTCTATCATGCAAGATCTCTCAAAACCTTTTGAAGTTTTCTTTTACTTTAAAATCTGTGTTTTTCAAACCCTAATCCAGAATATCTCTCAATTCTCTAACTAGAAAATGTCGAAAATCAACAACATGGAAGTAAGTCTGGAAACCTTCATTGACTTCTCGTTATCCATTGAGTTCGGCATCGACATCAGAATGAGATTATTGCAGTTGGTTGGTCTAGGTATTTCGATGGAAACACCAAAGTTTATCCTTCCTTGATCAGAGAATTCAGGAACTCAAGAGATATGATGGATGATAGCATTAAGGGAACGATGCTAAACAGAGAGGTCTTTGTTTCAAGTGACTCCATTGGTCAAGCCATTTCCTGTGAAAGAAAAGGAGAAACCTACAGACCAAAATGGAAAGCTGAGTTTGGTGGAGACTCTGCAGTTCGCAGACTCTTGCTTAAATCTGAAAGTAGTGGCCCCATTGTTGCGTCGAGAATGCATGACAAAGTCCGAGTCTTACACATGCTGCTGAACAAGTCGGTCATTCACAAGGCTGGGTCAAGAGATTTTGTTTCAGATCTGCATAAAATTCTGCTGGTACATCTTCTCTCTCTGAACAAGATTAACTTGCCTTCCACCTTGTTTTTCTGCTTCAAAAGAGACTAAAGAAGCATGGGCAGAAAGAATGCTATCCCCTTTGGAGCACTTCTCCAAAAGGTATTGGATAATCAAATTCTTGATGCTATTGCTGAAAAACTATCAACTCCTCAAGGAGTATTTCAACCGAATCTAGAAAGACTCAGTTTCGTAAAGATGAGACTGACACCAGTGGAGGAAAAGCAGAGAGATGGTCCTGATGTTGTTCTGGAAGTTTCTGAAACTGAAGAAGAGAGTGAACAAAACTCTCTAGCTGAAGAAACAGAGGAACAGCGAGAAACCTGGTTTGCCAGAGAAAGAGAAGAGATAAAAAAATTCAAGGAAGAACGCCTGGCTGCTGAAAGAAGAGAAAGAGAGGCTAAGAAAAATCAGAGAAAGGCCAAAGAAATTGCGAAGCATATCCTAAACCTCTTAGACGAAGAGAGCAGAAAGAGGAATACTGGGGGCATGCTCACTCCGTCTCAAGCAGAAGAAATTGCAATGAGTGTAGATCCTTTTGAAGTTTTCACATCTCAGATAAATCTGGGCACTGTTCCTCAAAGGGTTGCTGATCATCATCGATCTTAGTCTAGAGAAGTAAGAAGGCCTTTTACAAGGTCACAAAGATGCGAGTTAACTCAGATGCCTGAAACCTCTTCAAGAGAAAGAAGATTAAAAAGAAGAGTTGAACAAATATCTCAAAACTGCCAGAACATTCAGGAGCCTGATACAGTTGTATCTGTAGAAGACAACACCCCAACATCCGAACCTGCTGTTGTGGCACCCGAGACTGAAAATGTTTCTCAAGGCCCTGTATCAAGAGAAGAATTTCAACAACTGTCTGCTAAAGTGGATAATTTGATAGCTCTGGTTCAAGACCTTTTCAAGAAGAAGGATTGAAGGATCTTTTGGATTTTTTTCTTTCCTTCAAATTTTTTTTTTGGACTGTGATGTTCTACAAACCTTTTTGTCTGATGACAAAAGGGGGAGAAAAAGGATTAAGTTTTAAAAGCTCAAGTCTTAATAAAATGAGATTGAGTCAAATTGCAGTTGCAGTAGTCTTATTACTTATATATATACTCTGATTGTTCTGAATTCTAATTATGTATATATGTTGTTGGACTAATTTGTTTTTGAGATAAAAGAACTTTTCAGGTACTCAACTAGTTGAATATCCAAAACCTTTGAGATGTTTATCTCAGGGGGAGATGAGTAAGTTCAAAGGAACACTGAGATGTTTATCTCAGGGGGAGTTTCCTTAAGAGAAAAGTTTTCTTTTCTTATGCTGACTGATTATTCTGTTTATCTGCTATATTGCTTGTAAAACTTAATAATGTTTGTCATCATTAAAAAGGGGGAGATTGTTGGAACCAAATTATTCAAAAGCATTTGTCAATGCTTAAATCCCTAAGTGGTTTTGATGATAACAATGATTATTAAGGTTTTTATAAAGCCTGTTAAACAAGTTCTTGTAGGTACAACAAAGTTAAGTCCATCGTCCATGTGACCGTGGTACTTATAAGTATAGTCAAAGAGCTGAGCGTCCAATGGACTCTGATACTTGACCCTGGTAAGTATCGCCCAATGGACTCTGGAAGCTAAGCGTCCATATGGTAAGAAAGCCATGCGTCCATATGATTAGAAAGCTATGCGTTTAGAAAGCTATGAGTCCATATGGTAAGAAAGTCATGCGTCCATATGATAAGTGAACAGAGAGTCTATTCTATTTCACAAACTGCGTCCAACATGCGAACACTATAACATGTTATTTATTACTCTTGCATTTAATATGAGACATATTTAATGAGCAAATGATTTGAAATAAATAGCTGTATACAATGCATTTCTTGAGTATAATTGTCAACGTTTTCAACTTGCATTTAATGAAAAGCATAAAGTACTATGAAAAGTGTACTTGAGAGAGAATGTACTCTAAACATTTCTATGTCTCTCTGAACACGCCTTTTCTTTTATACAGTGTATTATCTCTGTCTCAATAAAATATTACTATTAACCACTGTGTAATTGCGACTTTGAGTACTGGTTGCTTCTGACCTAGGAGAAAGAACTGCACAAAACACGCTAAAGAAGCACTCCTACAGAGCAACGGGAAAATAACATTTAATGCTATTTGAAAACGACTATTTTATGAAGGCTGAAGAAAATAAAGTTCAAGATCAAAATCTGAAGCTTCACACAAAGCCTATAAATACCGTGAACAAGAAGTAGAATACAAGAGACTGAACTACGTGAAAGAAAGAGCAAAAACGGTGTGCAATCTATTTCATACTCTGCAAAGCTAGAAAGTCTTGTATATTTCATTCTTCTTGTAAAAGAGAGTTTGCTTAACTCTCGAAGTGCTTTAGATTTTATATCCTCACTTGTGTGAGGTAGCAGCACTTAAAACCAAAACACTCTGTTGAGTTGTTTTGAGCCTGGAGAGACTTGTCTGTAAAATAATACTTGGGATTAGCCTGAAGAGGTTGTGTGCAACAAATACTTGGGTTTGAGCCTGGAGAGGCTTGTCTGTAAAACAATACTTGGATTGAGCCTGGAGAGGCTAGGTGTGCAAATAATACTTGTTGTAAGGCCTGAAGAGGCTGTTGAAGAATACTTGTAATTCTATCTGGATTGATAGTCAAATCTCTCTAGTTTGAGAGGACTGGACGTAGCTCTTAGGAAAGGGTAAACCAAAATAAACACTTGTGTTATTTCTCTATCCCTTAACTCTTTCATATTCTGTTTATATATTAACTGTGAGGATTGAGTTGAAATTATTTTTAACAAGTCTTAGAATGCTTTAAACGCACTAAAATTTGTTTTAAACCAAGTGGACGTTTTTGCGTCCAACTTATCTGTGCGTCTAATATATGTTGTGCGTCCAACCTTTCTATATAGCGTCCAACGTTTTGCGAAAAGTTTTAAAAAGCTAAGAAACACAATTCAACCCCCTTCTTGTATTTCACCTTGTTATCTACAGTGTGATGTGTACATAGTTTTGGGATTCATCTTTTAGTTTTGGTTGTTGGATGAAGGCCTTCAATTGACAACATCACCAATTCATAATTTGAGAGGGTCAATCTCATTTCATGGGCTAGGCAACTTGATCATAATGAGAGGCTTTTGGATCTTGTTGACCCTTCGATTCATTTGTTTGGACAAGGAGCATTGCTCTTCATCACCATTGCCTTGTTTGGTCAACTCTAATTTTCTTCCCCCATTTGTAAAATTAATGTAGAGAAAAATGTGAGCGAAAAAATAGTGAGTTACAAGCCCTGCGTAAATCCATTGCACAAAACCCCAACAATACAAATGCAATCCTTACCTTCCATTACACTTAAATCAAATTATGCAACCTATTTGAAGGTGCTTTAGAATGAGATTAAGTTGTGTGATAGATATTTTTATAGTAGGGACTCTTCTACAATTTAGCAAACTTTACAAGCATGTCACTATACAAATTTTATATTTTAAATTCTACACCAAATTGACTTGCTATAGCCAATTATTTCACTCACTCAGGGTAGACTACATGCTTCCCATACTCGCTCTAGAAGCCACCATGGTTTTCTCAGACAAAAATAAAGCCCTTTGGGCTTGAAGTGAGACCGAGGGTGGGGGGAAAGGTGGGGGTGGAAGCCATGGGAGGAAGGAGGGGGAAGGTGAGGGAGGAGGGAGTGGGTGGTAGAGCTGGCAAAATGGGCCGTGCCTGGTGGGCCTGGCCGAAAAAGCCCAAAAAATAGAGAACTCGGACACACAAATTTGAGCCCGTTTTTAAGGCCCAACAAAGCCCGAATCCGATAAAGCCTAAGCCCAAAGCGGCCGGCCTGAAAATATAGGCTAAAGCCCGAGCCTGGCCCGAAAAAAGCCCAAAATATAGAGGGCTCAGTCACACAAATTTGAGCCCATTTTTTAATCCGAGCCTTTTTGGCCCGGCCCGATAAAGCCCGAACCCGATGCGGGCCGGCCCGAGCCCGGCCAGAAAGCCCGTTTTGCCAACTCTAGTGGGTGGGGGGGGGGGGAAAGGTGGGGGAAGCCATGGGAGGTGGAAGGTGGGAGAGGAGGGAGAAGCCATTGGAGGAGGAGGGGGGAGGTGGTGGAGGAGGAAGGGGAAAGGCAGAGAGACTAAAATCAAAACTCACTTTTTAGAGGGACTAAATTAAAAATTTAATATTTTTATAGGGATGTGTCAGGTAATGTGTAAGCCACGTCAGCGTTTCGTGCTACGTAGGAATGATAACTGGGTCATAATGTGCCACCTAGCAAGTCAACTCACTTAAAAGATCTAAATCAAAAAAAAAATAAATGACTAAAAAAGTTTAACTTTTTTATAAAGGACTAAAATCAAAAACATATTTAACCCTTTTTTTTTGTCAAGGAGATTCATTAGAAAAGGGCAAAGCCCAAAGTGCAGAGGGCAGTACAAATGGCCCAACAACGATAATGGCCAAAGTCAAGCTTATTGCAATGTCTCTAAACATACTCAGATCAAACCAAAGACACGCACCTGACATGATTTGAACACATAAACTAAACAAACAGACAGAAAACATAAAAAACAGACCACTATGACAACATAAACATCCTACCAAAACCTAGAAAATGCACAAAAGTCTACAACCCGAAACAAGCCCTTCTTCTTCTTCATCCATCTCCACCCGCCTGAGACAAAGTTTCTTTGAAACGACAGGCTGTGCAAGCACTAAGGCTGGGGCACGAATTTGGCAGAGGCAATACCAAACAGGGGCAAGCAAACTGGCTTTGCTTCTTTCTCACTTTGGACCACAATAGCTTTTGGGGCAAAACCAGCGCAAAGATCAGATTTTAGAATTGGGCAAACTTGACTTAGTTGGATGCACAGCTACAAAAGAGGCCAGATTAAGCAACTGAGAAGCAGAACAGCAGAAACAACACACAACAACAACTCAGCAACACAGTAACAACACAACAGCAATAGCAACCACCAAACTCCAGCAGATCTGGAGCAGAAGTGACGGTCCAACCCCCATAACAGCGGCGTCGTGGTTGCAACAACCTCTAAGAGCCACCATGCTTGTAGGAGACAACAGAGCAAACCAAAACGAGGGAGACACACGGCCAATCCCGTCGCTGAGTGCGGTGCCTCCAACCCCAGCCAATGAGCCCGAGAGAGCAGTAGCGCCAACACATCTTAGAGAGAGGCGACGCTTCACCAAAAACGGAACAAAATGAAATGAAAAGAAGAGTAAAAGGAGGAAAACAGAAATGGAGGAAAAGAAGAAAAGGAACACAAAAGGGACCGCGCGCGCGCGCGGCGACACGGCAGCCCCTTCAACTTCCTATACTAGAGGCGGCTGCTAGGGTTTTCTATAACTCTGAATTTTGACAATACCCAATATCTCCATATCTCTATATCGAGTAAAACACGCAATATATTTAACCCTTAAATTAATAACTAATAATTTTGTTTGATGGTCTATACTTTTTGGAGCTTTTATCATGTAAGCACCGTCTCAAGAAGCCCACAAACCCAGATGATCCCAACACTAAGAATAATTTTCACTGTAGCCCAATATTTTTGGATTAAATATAGCCCAATTTTTAGTGCAGCCCGCAAATGTATATGCAGTATATATATATATATATATATATTCTCCATCTCCAAACGCCAGTCATGGAAATCCAATAAAGGAATTCATTTCAATGAGGCCAAAGTCTGCAATTTTTTATTTTTTTTGCACGTGGCGATGCGAGTGATAGTTGGAAGCATAAGAATTGGCGGCGACAATGACTAAGAAACTGTTTAAGATCTGACTTCGTCCCTATGGCTTCGTTTCTCTCAGCATAATTTATTACCGTCTAAAAGTTGCAAAATACAACATTTAAACACTTCAAAAAAGAACAAAAGAATGAAAATCAAACGATTAAAGTGACCAAGACAAACAAGAAGATAGAATTCGATCAGGTTCCTGTCATGATTGAAAGAAATTAATGATGTTAAATCATGTTACATTTATCTTACAGATATAGTTGAACTATATTCTTCCAATATTGTCGATCTGTCTTTCTATGAAGTTAAAATATCAACAAAAAAAAAGTATTATATTCTTCTTGTCCTAAACAAAAGGACCACGGAATATTACGTAAAAAAGAAAGCTGTAAGCGACGGCAGACATTTCAAGTAGGGATGGAAATAGACTCGGTTGAGTTAGGTTTTGTCTAAATAAGTTTAGTTTGTCTAAAAATTTTAAAGTTTAAGTCTGGCCTATTACTTATTATAGGCTTTTTTTAAGTCTGATTTGACCTTTTTAAAAGCTTAATTTGGCCTTTTAGCCTATTTAAATGCCCAATTCCTAATAAGGCATTCAAATAAGTTGTCCGACCTTCGACAAAAAATAAATAAATAGCCCGACCTACTCTTAAATAGGCTAATTGGCCAATAAAAAAAAATCTCTATGTATAACAAACTATAAAATATGACAATTAAATTTAGTTTTATTTATGATAGAGACATAGAGGTGAATAAGATTGAAGTTGTTTTGTGATAAGACATCTAAATAAATTACAACTTTATCCTTCAATAAGCTTTATAAACTTGAGTATCAACATGTGTTGAAATATTTAAAAGGTAAATATGTATATAATTTTAATACATTATAAAAAATCTAATATAATAATAATATTATAAAAAAATTATATATATGTTTATTTAAATAGGCCGGCCTATTACGCCTAAAAGGCTTTTTAGATGGCCTAAGTCTGACCCTTTTAGCTAAATAGACTTTACAAAAAGCTTTGACCTGATATATTTCATGAAAAAACTTAGTCTGACCTAGCCCTGATGTAGGCTAAACCATAGGTCCCTGTCGAGCGACCTGGCCTATTTCCATCCCTAATCTCGAGAGCTTCTAGCTTCTAAGTTCTATCAAGTAAAAGAGATATATAAGTAAAAATCACAAACAATGTACATCTCACCACTCCCAAAAATTCCCTTATTAACAAGAACTGTGCCCCTTTGAAATGATTTTGCCCAGATTGTTGATTGTATAAACATTATATTATATTATATCTGCATTTTTTATTTTCACATAAAATATAAAATTATATATTGATATGTTAGTTTAAGTTTTTTGACAGCCGTAACGGATGACCACTCTCTCATGTTACCAATCCGTCATTCATATAAATATCTACTATCCCATATGTGGTATTTCTTTTATCTCCCACAAGGAGTTGAACCCATGTCCATGTGTCTTACCACTTGGGCTATAACCCCTTGGCATGGGTGGGAGACGAAAAAAATATCACATGGGGTGATAGATATTCCTATGAGTGACAGATTGGTAGCAGAAGAGGGTGGTTATCTGTTACAACAGCAGAATGATTTCATTTGTATGAGTTTGCATTTTATTTTTTTGAAATCTATGAGTTAATAGTTAAAAGAGGAAGAATAAAAAGGAATTAGCGGTTACCCGTGGTTATAGGAGCAAAATCGGATAAAACTTATATACACCAAAAATGATATTCTCTTTATTATAGTTATAGATTATAGATATTTCAGGATAAACTATATAAATCGACCTTAAACTTAATTTACGTTTTATTTACTAAATAGAGACATTCAATTTTAATTTTTCCTTATTTAATCTTTAAGTTCTAACTATTGTTACAATAATTTTTTTTTGTTAACTTGACTTAACTCACTAGCAGACAATAAAAATTAACTTTTCATCCTTATTAAATCTAGCTAGTTCATTAATTTATATATATTTTATTTTAAAAATCATATTGCGTAAGTTATAATTTTTTTTTAAATTTAAAAAATAAGTAAGACAAAAACATTCTCAAGAATCTTTTAATTTAATAATTTAAAAAATAAATAACATAAATCTATTTAAATTTGATAAGAATAAAAAAATCAGCATTTGTTCGTTGTTAATGAGTTAAATTCAAGTTAATAGGGGATCCTATTTTACCAATAACTAAAGTTTGAAGACTAATTGGAACATAGAGTTTAAAGTCTCTATTTGCAAAAGATAAAGTTTAAATTGAATTTATATATTTTCCCTATAATTACATTAAGTGATTGTGTACTGCTACATGTGCACATATCTGGTTTTAAATCACGATATAGCATGCAATATTAAATAAAGACATTTTAGTTTAAATATAATATTTTGCATTTATTAAATATTCCTTAATCCATATGCATTATCCAATAGTGACGAGATGGAAAGTAGTATTCATAATCAAGTCATAGTGAGATAATAGTTTCCGTTAAATATCCAAAACAGAAATCATGCTATGATCATAGGAGCTCAAGTCAGCAAATTTTCTCAACAGAGTACGTAAAACTGTAACAAAATTCTATACCGTTCGATCAGAGCTTATCTCCAATCTTGCTTTATCATATATATATAACCCTTCAAGTTTAAATATGTTCAAGCTTTATGTCATGAACACTCTCGTAGACCACTTCCAGGAGCGGCAAAATAGATTTTAAGGAGAAACAAGAATTCATATATAGATCAAATATTGGGATACATTATTAAATTAAATGACCAATAATTATTTTAGCTAACAAGTATTGGATCCACAGTACCCCAAGCACATATCCTACAACCAAAATGAGGGAACAAAAACAAAATTACATTGCAAGAATAGAAATCAAAAGCAATGAATTAATAAAGAAAGGGGAACTTAATTTGAAGATGCAAATTGGAGGTGAGAATCAGTGACTCGTGTGGCATAGTATTTAGCAATGAAATCAGAGGCTTTTCTATCAATGTCAGGCTCACCAACCCAACACCCAATGTCTTCATCGCTTGCAAATACCCTTCTCCTTCCTCTGCCACTGCCTTCCCAGTTGTCACTCCTGCTCATCCCACCCGAGAAACACGCTCCCATAATGTCTTTCCCCTTCTTCTGTTTTAATTTGATATTGATGAATGATATCCAAGTCTGTGTCACTCTTGAGTCTCGACCAAGGTTTTAACTTGCGATTGCAGTTTTGGTTTCAAAGGCTCCGAAAACCTTGATATTGCAAAAAGTAGCAGACAAATGCGATCGATGCGGCTGCAATTGTAGTTGCGCTATGGTTTCAGAGACTCTGAAAACCTTTATATTGCGGCCACAATCGTGGTTGCAAACCGCAATTTAAAACCCTGGTCTCAACACTCACTACAACAATATACTAATTGAGTTCTAATGAAGCTGCTCTGTGTCTGTGTGATGAGTAGTACTCTGTCTCTATCTTGGCTTGTAACTTGTAGCATACATGGAGGAGGTGAATGTATTTATAGAGTGGCAAACCAAATGGTTTTAGGATAAAAAAGGAGGGTAAGTATTGTCTGAATGTGACTCGCGAAGTGCTGTCCAACACTTTGCTTTTGTCACAATTATCACTTTGTTTCTTCCCTACTACTGAAGATGCTTTCAGTAATTCTTCTAGAAATAATGCCTACAGAATATGAGAATATGCGAATATGAAATCAAAATAAAAGAAAATAAAAACATATAAAGGAAAGCATGTACGTATGAAGTTATCAATCAACGGAAGAAATCAAGCATCAAAGAAATGGAGTGAAAATTATAGAAAACAAATTTGATTGATTTATAAACTTGTTGAAAGTATGCAAAAATTACACCGATTCCAACCCCAATTTTTTTTTTGGTGTGCTAAAGGGAGCTAGCCCAGGAGTTATAAGGTGTTTTGGTAATTAGAGAGAGGAACATAAGGGTTGAAATGATAAAAAAATCATGAGTTCAAATTATTAGACTAACATAATATACTAATTATTAATATTTGCCTATAAAAAAAGAGAGCTAGCCCCAGCAAAACAAAACAAACAACTAAAAGCCCTAGGGAACATGGTCCCAGACACATCGATCAGCATGTAACGCCAAGGCCAAGTGAGGAGGAACACTTTCAATCCCATCTTGGAGAATCCATCCACCAACGTTACGGATCAAACTAAGCAACTCGTAGATGTCCTGCATCACATTAGCACAGGGATGCATAGGGGAGCACCATATCAGAAAGAACAATGATACATATACACCCCAAAAACATATCCACCCATCCAACACCTTTCATTTCTCTCTATCTCTCTCTAACTATTACATCACATATCACATTATTTTATCACTTTTCTCTCATCCTTCTCTTTCTCTCTCTAGTGGTAGATTAGGACATGGGTGTCCATTGATCATTTTTCTATCAGAAATCAACTTCACAGCAGAAAAAGAGTCTGATTCAATCAAATTTTTTTGATTTCCTCTGTCTCTCACCACTTAGGTTTTACAAACAAGCTACACGTAGATCTGCAGAATAAATTGGAGTCTAAACAAAACTAGGGTTAAATATTCTTTAGTCCTTATACAAATTTTTCTTTGGCTTTTATCTTTCCAAAATTTGAAATCATTGTTTTTAGTTCATATCGTCATGTGATATACGTTTATTGATTATGTGTTTAATAAAAGGTGAACTGGTCATTCAAGTGACACCCATTAATATATGTGGTACTATGTCAACATGTGACACCTCAAAATTTTCCCTTAATTTCTAAAATGAATATTATCAATTTGCATTAAAATAAACGTTAGGGACCAAAATTAATTATTTCATATTTTAAATGGAAGAAAATCAAATAAAAAATTTTAGGAACTAAAACCAAAATTCACTTATTTCATGGGGATCAAAAATAGTTATTTTAGATTTTAGAGAGATCAAAACCAAAGCACAAATTTCATAGGGACAAAATAAAAATTAACTTATTTTATACGGATTAAAATCATATTTAAGCCCATAGATTTATTTTAGCATTAGTTTCTTAAGAAAATTGATTAAAATTTTAATATATGTAATATGTATATGTATACATATATATAAGGAGCATATCAAGTGAGAAGACTTTTATTATAAGAGGATGAGATGAGTGAATTTTAACCATAATATTAAATCATGAATGATCAAGATTAAAACTTAAAATCATGTGACTTTTTTAAGTGGTCATGTGACCATTCAACAACTTTTAATCCTAGCCATCCATGTATATGCTCCAAATTGCCCAATGTAATACGTGGGAAACGTTACACCATTAATAACATTTTGCTAGATAATTATATTCTAAAATTCACCGTTGGATTAAAAGTTAGTATCATATATATCATTACTATAAAATTTTATATCAATTTAAAATTATTTTATGTGTCATTGAGATGCATCAAAAGTCATACATTTTAAAAGACATTAATTTTGACGTATCTTAATGACACATCGAATGATTTTAGATTGATGTAAAATTTTATCGCAACTTTTAACCTAACGGTGAGTTTTCAAAAATATTTATCCGATAAAAAGTTATTAATGATATAACATTATCCAAATGTTACACCGGTGTAATTTGATCCCTAACAATTGAATAAAATAAACATTAAAATTGATGAGTACCTTTGACTTTATGCTTAATGGTGTAACATTATCTAAGTTTTATACCGGTGTAATTTGATTCCTGCTCTTTTATATATATATATATGGGACGAGATTAATTGATATCAGGTGTCAAACTCTTACACTTATACCATTGAATTGAAAGTTCTTATATACTAGATCAATTCTATAAATTTTATGTGAATAAAAAACTAATCAATACTTCATTACACTATTTTATTTTAACGGATAATAGGTTATAGAATATAAGTATATGCTCATTATTGTATAACATAGCTACGGACATCCAAATTGTCTGAAATTTAATATATACAATCAAGATTATAATATCACATGATTCAACGTTTGAATCGATTAATTTCTTATTTTATAAAAAGTTATTACTTAGAATAAGTGTAACAGTTTGATATCTGGTGTGTGTGTATATATATAACAATTGAATAAAATAACCAGTAAAATATGACGAGTCTTTGACTTTATGCTTATTTTTTTTAACAAAATAGGCCTTCACTATTTCTTAAAGTCCTTTTTTTATAAGCTGATAAAAGGAAAGCCTCAACCACAAGGTATGATCAAGCAAAGCTAGCCCAGAATAAATATAAAAGGTACCAGAAATTACAAAGGTTACAAAACCAAGAGAATCCATAATAAGAGCCCAATTAAGAACACCCCCACCCCCAAGCTTCGGTAGATATGGGCCAATAAAGAAAAGCAATCAGCAAAAATGAGTCCCCATCAGTACCCAAAAGTCCAAAACAGCTAATAAGACTAAAAAATAACAATTCCCAGTATGGAGAAACCTCACTGCAGGCATCCTATGTGTAAACGACAATTGAGGAAATCTTAGACGGTTGAAAAACCCGCTGCTCTGGTTGGACAAGAAACAGACGCAATCACAGCTTGTGATATTCTTCACAACTCAGCTGTGAAGCAATCTGTGTGTTGCTGGTTTTTCCAGCACAGAAAGAAGCACACCTGTGAATGATGTCTAAACCCAATTTTGAAGCACCTTGACATGGACCTGGACATGCATACCTTGCATAACCTTATGACATAATGATAAGATATATGTTATGAGTCCCATATTGAAGAGTCTCGCCTAAGAAGTGGGGCTTAAAAGTAAAGGTTATGTCAGTCTTACCTAATGAATTGGTGTTTTGAGATGGGCTCTCCCTTATGCTCATAACAACTGTGCTTTCATTGAGAGAATTGACTTTTCGGAAAAGCCAGTTTTACACTGGTTCTCCCACCTAATGAATTAGTACCTTTTGGGATAGGCTCTCCCTTTTGCCTCGTATGCTCAATTGCCATAACAATATAACTATGCAGAACAGCTTATATTAGTCTTTTGCAAAATGACTGTATTCAAAATTACAATACAAAAGCAAATTTGCTTATCTAAAACGCCTCATCTATAGCTTGTAATTTTATACAATTTAGAATTCTTTCTGCTTTCAAATATGTGTATGAATGATACAAATTGCAGCATATATGTGACTAGCTAGCTACCAAACAAATTGAAGATGCTCTTTGCCTGAAATTACTACAATATTAATTGCAAAATAATATAAAAAAAGCAACAGAGGACCTGTATCACCCCAATATAAATTGTTGTCTATCTGTCAAGAACAGATAACTTCAAATCAGATTCCAACACTCTGCAGAAGTGCACGTTTTTTTGTTTTTTGATATTTGGTTCAAGACACCAAGGCTAAGTTAGAATCTGAAGTGATATATGCATAGAAGAACATATCCCCAAATTGTCCTATAAATCTTGTTAAATTTAAAGCCATATAGGGAAAAAGTGAAACATGAGTGAATTGATAGTTATCTGTACTCCAGCTTATATATATATACTAGGCATATTTTAGCAATATAATTGGGACTGAAAAAATTGCAAGAACTATATGATGTAAGAGAATATAATTGAGCAGTACGTATTCCCAACACTAAAAGTAGCGTTTGTACTCAAAAGCCGGAATTTATAACTTTATGATGGACATTGATTGATGATGATGAATAATATGCTGGAATGATATTCCAATATTGTACGGTGTGGTATCTCCATTCAACCTTTGCTGATGGTTTTCACAAAAAATTAAAAAAAGGCACAAGAGGACAAACTTCCTTTTTGCAAGTAAAATTTATGTTTACACCCACATTAATTATAAGTAAGAAGATTTCCAATTCTCAATGTGATCAATATCCAAATGCAGTTTTTTATTTTATTTTTCATTTCTAGCATTCTTACACACTTGCTGGAAGAGTAAAATTGAAAAAGATGCAAAATTATCCTCGGGAAATTGAAGGCATCCGAATTATAGACATAGTTACCATTTTCAGTCAGACGTTACAAATCCATTTTGATTTGTTGCATGTATCTACTTATAATTATTAGGAAAAATAGCACCTGAAATCCCTTAAGTTATTTTATTTTTTCAAGTTAGTCCCTTATTTTTATTTTTTGACAATAAGGTCCCTTAAGTTACGAACGTTTGACAACGTTTTCCCTTTAGTGAAGTGCCGTTAACGACTGGTGACGTGGCCGTTAGTAAGCGTACGTGGCATCCAACATTGCATCCTATGTGGCCGGTGACGTGTCAAAAAGGACCAAATTGAAAAATAAAAATAACTTAAGGGACCAAAATATAGCAATTTTATCTCTATTTGTCTTTCTCCTCTCTTCCTCCTCCTCCTCCCCCCACCCTGTCCCCCCTCCCCTCGCCCACTATGTTTGTCGTTGGTGTCAATGACCACGAATACAAGCCAGAGCTTAATATCGTTTCTAATGCTAGCTGCACAACCAACTGCCTTGCTCCCCTTGCAAAGGTACCCGATTCTTCATATTATTTGCTCTGCAACTTTTGTGCTGGTTTTGACTAATATGTGCATCGTCCTGATTGTTTGTCTCAATTTTTGTAGGTTATTCATGAAAGGTTTGGCATTGTTGAGGGTTTGATGACCACTGTTCATTCCATCACTGGTGAGCCTATTGCTAGTTGGTTACTTGTTGGTTACTTGTTGGCTGTCTAATTACTACTTGCTAAGTCAGGTTTCTGTTTTTTGTGTTGCAAATCAGCCACCCAGAAAACTGTTGATCGACCATCCAGCAAGGACTGGAGAGGTGGAAGAGCCGCTTCATTCAACATCATTCCCAGTAGTACTGGAGTTGCTAAGGTGAATATTTAACATTGTGTGTGGTGTTTGTTTATGACTCTTTACTGCCACAAGGATGTTGCATGTTATGTATACGGGCAAAAACTTCTGGTTTTACTCATCTCATTTTTCGTTTTGTGTCAAGGCTGTTGGGAAAGTCCTTCCTGCTTTGAATGGAAAGTTGACTGGCATGGCATTCCATGTTCCCACTGTGGATGCCTCTGTTGTTGACCTCACAGTGAGGCTGGAGAAGGCAGCCACCTATGAGCAAATCAAAAGTGCTATCAAGTAAGGGCATAATGCTTAGATTTTCCTCTTAGAATAATACTGTAAAGTTATATTTGATCATATGAAGGATATTAGGACTTGATATTCAAAACTGCTTGTATTTAGGGATTGCTCCTATTTTGTCCTGTCTGATATAATATTGCCTTTTCTCAGGGAGGAGTCAGAGGGCAAGTTGAAGGGAATTATTGGTTACACTGAAGATGATGTTGTTTCCACCGATTTTGTTGGTGACAACAGGTATAAGTTATGTTTTCGGTTGTTGAGTTATTGTACACACATGGTTGCTGGTGGTGAATCAGTGATGGAGCCTATCACATCTTGTTATGTTTTCATCATTTGATATAATCCTTTACCTGTTTCTCTTGGTTAAGGAATGTGCTTAGTTTCGTGTTACGTCATTAATCATTAACATTTTTAACATTGCTCTAGGTCAAGTATTTTTGATGCTAAGGCAGGAATTGCTTTGAATGAAAATTTTGTTAAGTTGGTGGCATGGTACAACAACGAGTGGGGTTACAGGTAATGCACCTCTAACCTTCTTGACTTCTACAGTTATGTTGCAATGAGGCATGGAGTTGTTTACACTCTACAAATTAGGATAATAATTTCGCCCAAGTTGTGCAGTCTAATGGAGGAGGTGGTGGAGGAGGAATGGAGGAGAAAGGGGGAAAGTGGTGGAGAGGAGGGGGGCACATAGGTGTGGGGAGGAAGAGGAGGAAGGGAGGAGAATGACAAATAGAGATAAAATTGCTATATTTTGGTCCCTTAAGTTATTTTTATTTTTCAATTTGGTCCCTTCTGACACGTCACCGGCCACACAGGATGCAATGTTGGATGCCACGTACGCTCACTAACGGCCACATTATCAGTCGTTAATGGCATTTCAGTAAAGGGAAAACGTTATCAAACGTTTGTAACTTAAGGGACTTTATTGTTAAAAAATAAAAATAAGGGACCAACTTCAAAAAATAAAATAACTTAAGGGACTTCAAGTGCTATTTTGCCTAATTATTACTACCTCTGGTCCCATATATAAGAGATAAATACTTAATTCACAAATACTAATAAAAGGTAGTTAAATGAGTTAGTTGTAATTAATATAAACTTTATTCCAAGATTACCCCTCATAGTAAATGATTAAAATGGTGGCTTATATGTTTAATGACATTAAATCACTCATAATTCCCAAGCATATTATTCTCTCTCCAATGGGTATAAATGGAATTTTATACAATTGATGCATTTAAAATGAGTCTATGTAATCTGGACCAAGAAAATAACCATAAATTCTCTTATATATGAGACCGAAGGTAGTATAATTATAATTATGCTAGTGAGACCCAAAATTGATGTTACTTTGCACATTTTGGGTCTCAGTACACACATATATTACACTCACATTATGATGCTATTGAGACCCAAAATTTATATTGTTTACACTCAATACTTTCCCTTTTTAATTAAAGATTGCATCTAGATTTGTAATTAAAGATGTAATTTGAGCAGTAGATTTTAATTAAATGATTTGTATATAATAGTTAATGGTACGGTCTACCCATGACCATGATGGGGGGAACAACAACACAATACCAGAAACAGTAATACGCAGCGGAAATAAATTCCCCCAAACTTGCAAGAATCAGCAAGGAGCAATAACAAATATGCGGCAATAAAAGAACAGCACAATCACAAAGAGACACCAAGATTTTAATGTGGAAAGACCCCTCAATATGAGAGTAAAAACCCACGGGTCATCCAGACCAATGAAATAGCTCCACTATGATCAAATAAGGTACAAAAGAGTCTCAAATAAATAGTACAAACTGTGCCTACAATCAGCCAACACAACAAAGTACCACTGCTCTCAAATAAGAATTAAGAAGATGAAAATACCCAAAAAATAGAGTTGCAGTACGATCTGTTTTCTCAAACTCTAGACTTCTAATCGCCGATCTGACCGTTGAAAATGAAGAACCACATCTTGAGAACCTTCTAACCAAATTTCAGCCAGATCCAACGGTGAACGAATTTTCTGTCGCGATTTTACAGTGGCTGTCAGGTGAGTATGCGAGTTGGCTATCTCTCTTCTCTCTTGTTGGTGGCTATGCTCTCAATGGAATGACTCTCTCTTCTAGCCCTGATCTGACCCCTCTCCACTTGAATAAGTAAGACACAAGTGGACTTTAATATTTGGGCCTTTCTCCACATAGGAAGGGAGCCCAAAACCCAACATATCTCCCCCTCACGACTATGTGGAGATAACTGCCAAACCGGCAATATCACAACAAGTTTGAAACTTCCCTCTTGGTAATGCTTTAGTCATCATATCAGCACCATTATCATCCGTATGAATTTTAGCCAGCTCCAACAACTTAGCATCCAAAGCATCGCATATCCAATGACACCTCACATCAATATGTTTGGACCTAGAATGAAAAGTTGGATTCTTACCAAGATGAATAGCACTCTGACTGTCAACAAACAACAGATATTTATCCTGAACAAAATCAAGCTCCTGCAAGAATTCCTTCATCGATAACAACTCCTTGCATGCTTCAGTAATGGCAATGTACTCTGCCTCTGTAGTAGACAATGCTACACACTTCTGCAACTTAGACTGCCAAGCCACAGCTGCCCCTGTAAATCTGATCATGAAGCCCGAAGTGGACTTCCTAGAATTAATGTCTCCAGCCATATCTGAGTCTGAATATCCCACCGAGGTAGGCTTATCACCACCAAAACAAAGCCTCAAACCAGCAGTACCACGAAGATACCTCAAAATCCATTTCACAGCATTCCAATGCTCTACCTGGATTTGACAAGAATCTACTGACTGTACCAACAACTGTGAAATATCTGGCCTTGTACACACCATTGCATACATCAAACTACCCACAGCAGATGCATAAGGAACTCGTTGCATATCTAATTTCTCAGCTTCATTTGAAGGGCTCTGTTTAGCACTCAACTTAAAATGAGTAGCAAGAGGAGTGTTTACCGCGTTAGAATTTTCCATCAGAAATCTCTGTAGCACTCTTTTAATATAATCTTCTTGTGATAGCCAAAGTTTCTTCTCCTTTCTATCATGCATGATTCTTATACCAAGAATATGTTTAGCAGTTCCCATGTCTTTCATGGCAAATGACTCACCCAATTGCTTCTTTAACCTGTCAATTCTGGAAACATTTTTCCCCAACTATAAGCATGTCATCAACATATAATAACAGGATAATGACGTCATCATCAGAAAACTTTTTGACAAAGACACAATGGTCAGAAGTAGTCTTCTTGTAGCCTTGCTCACACATAACAGACTCAAACTTGTACCACTGCCTCGGAGCTTGCTTCAAGCAATATAAGTTCTTTCTCAGCCTACACACATAGTCTTCCTTGCCTTTAACTTCAAAGCTATCAGGTTGCTTCATGTAGATCTCTTCCTCCAAATCACTATGAAAGAAAGCAGTTTTCATATCCATTTGCTCTACCTCCAAATCAAGAATAGCAGCCAAACTCAACACGGTTCTAATGGATGACATCTTTACCACATGTGAGAAAATCTCATTAAAGTTAACACCCTTTCTTTGTCTAAAGCCTTTCACCACTAATCTGGCTTTATACCTTGGAGACACAAAATTACTCTCATGTTTCACCGTGTAAATCCACCTATTTTCCAAGGCCCTCTTGCCTTTTGGAAACTTCACCAAATCATAAGTGTGATTATCATGCTAAGATTTCATCTCATCTTGCATTGCATCCAGCCACTTTTGATTTTTCTCACTCTGCATGGCCTCTTCAAAACACTCAAGTTCTCCCCCATCGGTCAAGGTCACATACTCATCAGAAAGATACCTCGTAGATGGTTGTCTCTGCCTATTAGACCTCTTGAGTTGGACTTGAGTTAGCTCGGGAGCATCACCAAGATTATCATCCCGTGACATCTGATCAAGTTCCTCTTCATCATCATCAGTGGGAACATCTAACTCATCTCCAAGATGCTAATCATCAATAATATCATCATCTTGAACATTACTCTCAGCAGTATCCAAATTATGAATAGGCAACCGAACTGGATCAACATCAGACAAACTATCATCTTTATCAGGTGTAGTCTTCTCCACCTTATCAATGTCGTCAATGGTTTGGTCTTCCATGAACTCTACATCACAACTTCTAACAAGCTTTTTCTCGACGGGATCATACAACCTGCAACCTAATTCATCCTGACCATAACCAATGAAGATACACTGCCTAGTCTTTCCATCCAACTTGGATCTTTCATCCTTTGGAACATGCACAAAAGCCTTGCAACCAAAGACTCTCAAGTGATCATACCTTACATTCTTGCCAAACCAAATTTTGTCTGGCACCTCATTGTTCAAAGCAACTACAGGACTTGTTGGAACCAAATTATTTAAAATCATTTTTCAATGGTTAAATCCCTAAGTGGTTTTGATGATAACAATGATTATTAAGGTTTTTACAAAGTTCTGTTAACAAGCTCTTATAAGTACAACAAAACTAAGTTCATCGTCCAGTGTGACCTTGGTACTTATAAGTACAATCAAAGAGCTGAGCGTCCAATGGACTCTGGATGCTATGCGTCCAATGATCAGAATGTCATATGATCAGGAAAGCCTTGCGTCCAAGTAAGCTATGAGCCCATATGGTAAGCAAAACTATGCGTCCATATGGTAAGTGAACAGAAAGTCCATTCTGTTCCACAAGATGCGTCCAACACGCGAGCATCTATAATATGTTATTTATTGCTCTTGCATTTAATATGAGACATATTTAATGAGCAAATGATTTGAAATAAATAGCTGTATACAATGTTTTTCCTGTGCATAAATGTCAATGTTTTAAACTAGCATTTGATGAAAACCATAAAGCACTGTGAAAAGTGTACTTAAGAGAAAGAATGTACTCTGAACATATCTGTATCTCTCTGAACACACCTTTTCTCTTATACAGTGTATTCTCTCTATCTCAATAAAATATTATTATTAATCATTGTGTAATTAAGACTTTGAGTACAGGTTGCTTCTGACATAGGAGAAAGAACTGCACAGAACCACGCTGAAGAAGCACTCCTACAGAGCAACGAGAAAATAACATTTAATGCTATTTGGAAACAGCTATATATATGAAGGCTAAAGCTGACCATATTCAAGATCAAAAGTCTGGAGCTTCACTCAAAGCCTATATGTACCTTGAACAAGAAAAAGAATACAAGAGACTGAACTACGTGAAAGAAAGAGCAAAAATGCTGTGCAATTTGTTTCATACTCTGTAATCTTAGAAAGTCTTGTATAGTTCTTTCTTCTTGTAAAAGAGAGTTTGCTTAACTCTCAAAGTGCTTTAGAGTCTATATTCTCACTTGTGTGAGTTAACGACACTTATATCTAAAACACTCTTCTGAATTGTTTGAGCCTAGAGAGGCTTATTTAGAAAAGAATATTTGTTTGAGCCTAGAGAGGCTTGTCTGTAAAAGAATACCTGGGATTAGCCTGAAGAGGCTGTGTGCAAAGAACACTTGGGTTTGAGCCTGGAGAGGCTTGTCTGTAAAATAATATTTGGGTTGAGCCTGGAGAGGCTATGTGTGCAAATAATACTTGTTATAAGGCCTGAAGAGGCTGTTGAAGAACACTTATAATTCTATCTGGATTGATAGTGAAATCTCCCTAGTTTGAGAGGACTGGACGTAGCTCATAGGAAAGGGTGAACCAGGACAAACACTCGTGTAATTTCTCTAACCCTTAACTCTTTTACTTTCAGATTATATACTAACTGTAGGGATTGAATTGAAATTATTTTTAACAAACCATTCAAACATTTTAAAGGCACTGAAACTTGTTTTAAACCAAGTGGACGATTCTGCGTCCAACTTACCTGTGCATCCAATATACATTGTGCGTCCAATCTTTCCTAGCGTCCAACTATTTGCAAAAAGTTTTAAAAGCTAAGAAACACAATTCAACCCCCTTCTTGTGTTTCACTTTGTTACCTACAGGACTGAGATTAATAACATCCACCGCCGTGTACAGTGCCTCACCCCAATAGTGCTTGGGTAACTTGGCCTTAGAGAGCATACACCTCACTCTCTCAACCAGTGTTCTATTCATCCTCTCTGCTAAACCATTCAATTGAGAGTTTTAGGAGGAGTCTTTTCATGTGCAATTAACCATACTGCTTGCAATAAACATCAAAGGGTCCACAATACTCACTACCATTGTCAGTACGAATGCGTTTCAACTTCTTACCTGACTGTCTCTTAACCAAAGCATGAAACTCATTAAACTTCTCTAGCACTTGGTGTAACACCCTTTTTCCAAAAAGGATATTACACCATAGTAACCTAAAGTTTCCCAATAACTTAGAAAATTAATATTTCATTAGAACTTGGAAATCCTTTTCCAAAAATGCGAGTAAAATTTTTCCCTTTTCTAAAAGATGAGAAGGACGGGGAATAATTCCCTTTGAGACTTTTTCTTTGTAAATACTTAGGTGTGAAAAGTAAAATATAATTTCGTATATAAAATTTCTCATCTCATATATGTAATCACCATAGTTTACAACAGAAAATCCGGTATTCAAAACACTAAAGTGGTTTATACGGCGAACACATGAGCCGGTCAAGTCTTTAGACCTCTACCCAATCTAAAACAGTAAATACAGATTCTTGTCGGAATCTCTATCAATCTATGCAGCAGCATCCTTCAGATCCTTCTTCTAAGAGCTAGGCCACTTTCTTGGGTAAATCATCTACTTAATCATGTATCAACACAACATAAAAGTAGGTAAGGGTGAAACTCCAAAACAAAGTAATGAGAGAAGTACAAGCACACCCAAAACATGATCATGACACAGCAGCCAATTTTTAATACCAATAACATGTAGATACTAGAGCATCAAGTCATATAAAACACATATAGCAAAGTAGCAATTCATTCAAGACATAAATGGCAAAGTAGCATTAAGACATATAAATAGATCTCATTCAAACAAGTCTTACCTTGTGTCTTGTAAACCTACAAAAGCAATGCACTCTCACAAATATATCATCAAGTCAAAGTATATTTATGCATGCCACTTCAATATCTCTCAAAACACACTAGTGTAATGCTCCACAGAGACTTTCCCAACCTTAACACCATTAGCGATTGGTTGTAGCAAACTTAACAGAATAACCAGATAGCCCCTTCAGGACATCCGGGGATCATTCGGTAATACTAACATTTATTACTTAATACCAATTTATGAATAAGTCAGTCAGTCAGATTTATCAAAGTCGGGTATACGAATTGTCTCGGCTCGAGGGTATTACCTACTCGGCCACATGAGACTATCGAAACCTAGATAATCCCAATAGGCAATTGTAGCCCAACTGTACTATATTCTCAACTAGACTACTTCGGGTTGTAATGCTCAAAAACTCTTTATGCAAATGACAGTCTAAATCTGTACACAAATTCTCTTTTGTATCTCTTTGTAAAACTTTCTTTGTTTTACTATAGCTGCTCCTGAAATCTTTAAATCTCATCAAAATACTTTATATGAAATAACTCATCCCATTATGATAAAAATACTATTGTATGAACAGATAACTGTTAAAACCACATCATTTTATTCCTCTACTTCCTAGTGTAAAAAGTTTTTGCTGTTATATCAAATAAATAATTTTTGCCCTCATTACTCATTTTACTGATCATTTACAAGTTAAGTTATTTTCCCAGCTTCAATAGTTCAATTAATGACTGATCACACCGCGGCAGAGCCGAACTTAGGTGATCAACCCAACAGAGTGATTCGGTATATAAACTAAAGGTTATTAATTCATTTCAAGTAGACCAAAACGGGGCAGAGGATTGATCAAGAGAGAAGAGATCAATTGTAATTAAAACTCGTGTTCACTTTTTAAATTGTAAGTGTCTATTCACAAATTTTAGATAGGTTTTTGGGAAAGGAATAATCACACGACGGCTGAGCCGAATGCGGTAATCAGTGTCTAACTTTTTGAAAACATGGTATAGACTTAGTGAACGAAGTAAAACCAATTAATTACTGGCTTAATTAATTTTTTAATATGAAAGGATCACACGGCGGTAGAGCCGTCTTCGGTGATCAATGCCCAACTTTAAAACGATTTGACAAAGACTAAGTGAACGAAATCAAGTTGTTTCTTTACTAAAATACTTAAGCACTAGTTATCTTCCAGGAAAGAGGCTCCTTAAAAGCCTACCTCACTAATTTTCACTGCCAGAGACATTGAAAATTAAAATGAATTAATTATATATAATATATATATATATATAGATTGGACACCAACCCAAGATTTTCCAACTGAAAATATAACCGTAGAATTCACCGAGAATCCTTTACCGTTTATACTAAATTTTTGATAGATGCTATAACAGCAGAATTCACCGAGAATCCTTTACCGTTATACTCTTTTATCCAATCCAATCTATTTATATATACGTTTATTTAGAAATCGTTTCTTTCCCAATTTATCGCAGTCACGTATATACCGAGTCCCTAAGTTAAGAATTTCCCAAACAGTGTATAGGCATAGTTCCCAAGAAAGAGAGGTAGGTTAAGGCTGCTTGGATGACCTATGTCTTTCCTAGATAGAACCATACTAATAAACTATTTATCTTAACCATCACTTTGTATATCAATGATAGATAATATCAGGATTTTCACAAAAGAATAAATTGCACTAGTTTCATGGCAAAACCATATTTACGGTAGTAAAAAATTCCCCATTATAACGGTATAATTTTTAAGCTCAAAATCAATTTTACCATTATAACCTTGCTTCCACAAAAATCACATAGGAATTTGGGCATTATAACACTAGAATTAATAAAAGCACATAATAATTAATTTAAAGGCATAAACAATTATAAAGCATAAATAAATAAACATAAAGCTATAACACATAAGTCGTATAAGTGGTTAGCAACCAAGAATCAAACTCATATCTTTTCAAATTAATTTGCAAGAGGTTTCTCTTACCTTTGCCACAAGAACTTGGAAGAACAAAGCTTGAAACTAAGAACACCAAGAGAGAAAGATGAAAACTATAAAGGAGAAATGAAATGATTTTTGCTTTGTTAACACAAAAGCTTTGGTGTAGGATTTATGAAGCATGAAGGGGGGTATTTATAGGAGGAGGGGGCAGTCAAGGCCTTTGGTTAAAGGGACTATGGTTGGCTTGAAAAGCAACCATGGTTTAGGTTTAATAAAAATCAAAACAATTATCTAAATTCTAATTGGCTTAGGCAAATGACTCATGGTATGACTCAAAATTTAGAAACCTTGAGAAGAAGCTAGACTCATGTGAGTCATCGAGAGGGGGGCAGCCATGAAGCATGTGGAAGGAAGAAGATGAGATCAAAGTTTAATGACTAGGTAATTAGATTTAATCCATCCTTTTTCCTATTGGCTCCAAGGCTTTTCCCTAGGATTGGGATCCATGTGACAAGGTCATCCAAGGCTTAAGAATAGCCTAAGGATGTCGACCAAATGGGGAGAAATAAGGGTCATGAGATAACTTGGTTAAAAACTTTAGGTTTTGGTAGTTTAAGGGTAAAATCAAGGCTAAAATGGTAATTGTACATGCCCCTATACTATTCATGACCAATGATTATATCTACAGATATTTTAGGCTTCTTAGAATTGCATTTGAACCCCTCAAAATCCCTAAGTTCCTATATCATATACCGTATATAAGAGTAAAAACACTGGAAAAATAATATTGTCTAGAAATATTTTTAAAAATCATAAAAACTAATAAATAATAAATAATAAATAATAAAATATAAATTGTTTTGGACCTTTGTCACGAAATTTTTACAATGTAAAACTAGATTTGTGCGCTATATGTACTAGTTAAACGTATTTTTCAGTAATTTTTAAAAGTTTTCCAAAAATTTCAGAAAATCACAAATATTAAAAGAACCAACTTTTGTGTAGAAAGATAATTTTATGGGTTGGTTTGATATACCTTAGCTATTTAAAATCTTATCCATTAGTTATGGTAAATACAGTTGTCTGAAAAATCCAAACGTCAAAGGAAAAATGTCTGTTTCAATGAAATAATTTGATAAGTATATTAAAACCTTAATTATAAAACAAACATAAATCACTTAACATTTAGATCACAAAATTTCATATAAAACATAAATTAGACGGTAAATGGAAATAGAGTTTACACTATCCGTTTAAAACTTAACGTCAAATAAAACTATTTATTTCTATACTAAAAATGGATAAGAGTATTAAAACCATTTTTTTAAGATGAAAATAAATCAATAAACACATACACACAAAGTACTTTGAATAATATAGAATAAATACGGAAGTGATGCAAACAGAAGTTATATATGAGGCCTATCTGTCTTACCGTTTAAACTACAACACCAAACAAAACTTATTATTTGTATACAATCTAAAACTCTATTTGATCTTGTAGTCTTATTCTTGATCATTTCTTAGTCTTCGTTATTTATCCATTTCTTAACTAATAGATTACGTAGTTTCTTTTAGAGGGACCAAAACAGCAGTATTCCTTATATTTTTCTCTAACAATTCCAAACTTAGCTTTCTAAAATCCTCATATAACATCAAGTTACTTTTCATATCCTCAAAGACCTCTTGTAAATCAAGTCTGAAATTTCCATATCATTATAACCTTATTCTGACAGTCAAAAACGTCCGTAAAATACCGTTTTGACCTCTACGTCAGTTCTAAACCATTACTTATTATCTGAAAATCTTAAAGGTAATTCAAATCCTCCAAAATTGTACTTTGTCTTATAGAGTGAAATTTTGGGATGTTATATTTGGCCTTTTGTGTCTTCAAAGCATAGACCCATAGTTTCCTGGAACAGTCATCAATAAAGGTAACAAAGTAAAGTGTACCACTAAAAGATTTTACCTTCAACGGGCCACAAATGTCAGAATGCACCAATTCAAGCAACTCTGATTTCCTGGAGGGAGGATGCTTCTTGAAGGATACTCTGGTCTGCTTACTAGCCATGCAATGAGAACACCTCTCCAACTTGCAGTCTTCAATCCCAGAAGCACATCCTTTTTAGCTAAACAATCCAGCCCTTTTTCACTGATATGACTAAGTCTTCGGTGCCACAAAGATGCTGCCCTTTTTCACTGATATGACTAAGTCTTCGGTGCCACAAAGATGCCCCCATCATATCCACGGCAGTCAAACTGTCTTTAGCAACCAAAGCTTTTGTCCAATACAGTTTAGAAATTTTCTCCCCTCTAGCCACAACCAAGTTACCTTTGTTGAGTTTCCACTTTCTAGAACCAAAGTGATTATCATAACCACCATCATCAAGCACCTGCACTGAAATCAAATTAAAGCGAACATCTGGAGCATGTTTGACTCCTCTAAGCAACAACTGCATTCCCATGTTGATCTGCAGGCAAACATCACCAACAACAATCACCTTAGACACACCCTCATTACCCATCTTCAGCACTCCGAAGTCACCTGAAGTGTAAGAGGTGAAGAACTCTTTCCTCGGTGTAACGTGCAGTGTAGCACCACTATCAATTATCCACATGCTCTCATCTGATACAAGATTAACAGACTCATGGTCACGGAGAATAACAAGATCATCGTTGGTAGTAGTAGTGACACAGTCGTCATCATCACGATCTCTCTCTTTCTGCTTACCCTTCTTGCCTTTGTTCTCCTTTTTCCACTGAATACAATTCTTTTGTATGTGCCCTGTTTGGTGACAATAATGGCACTCCACATTCTTGTATCGTGATTTGGACTTACTCCTGCTCTTCTCTCTAGCACCCTTCAGTTCTTTTTTCTGACTTCTCCCTCTGTTTTCAGTGACAAACACCTCAGACTGAGATAAAGTACCCTGTGCCTTCCTTCTCACCTCCTCATTAAGAGCACTACTCTTTGTCGTTTGCAAAGAAACAACACCATTAGGGGCTGAACTAGTAATAGAAACCCAGAATATCTCCCAAGACTCGGGTAGAGATAACAGTAGCAATAGTCCCAAAAACTCATCATCAAACTTGATATCCACTCTTGACATCTGATCAAGGAGCCCTTGAAATTCATTCAAGTGATCTGAAATAGAAGTCCCCTCCTTGTACCTCAAGTTGATAAAACTATTCAGCAGAAACAATTTATTGTTCCCTGATTTAGCCACATACAAGAACTCTATCTTCTCCCACAAAGATCTTGCATGTGTCTCATTAGCAATATGATTATAAACATTATCTTCAACAAATTGCCGAATAAAAGCACACACCTGTTGATGCTCAAAATCCCATTCATCATCAGTCTTGGAATCCAGCTTCTGAGTAGCAAAGATAGGAAGATGCATATTCTTCACAAATAGCAAGTCCTTCATCTTTCTTTTCCACAAATGATAATTAGTGCCATTCAAACTGACCATCTTTGAATTTGCCTCCATCATTCAAGCAAGAAGTCAAATAGCACCAAACCAGGTGCTCTGATGCCACTCTGATGGGGGGAAACAACAACACAATACCAGAAATAGTAATACGCAGTGGAAATAAATTCCCCTAAACTTGCAAGAATCAGCGAAGAGCAATAACAAATATGCGACAATAAAAGAACAACATAGTCACAAAGAGACACCAAGATTTTAACGTGGGAAAACCCCTCAATGTGAGAGGAAAAACCCATGGGTCGTCAAGACTAATGAAATAGCTCCACTATGATCAAATAGGGTACAAAAGAGTCTCAAACAAATAGCACAAACTGTGTCTACAATCAGCCAAAACAACAAAACACCAATGCTCTCAAATAAGAAACAAGAAGATGAAAATATCCCAAAAATAGAGTTGCAGTACGATATATTTTTCTCAAACTCCAGACTTCTAATCGCCGATCCGACTGTTGAAAACGAAGAACAACATCTTACGAACCTGCTACCCAAATGTCAGCCTGATCCAATGGTGAACGAATTCTCAGTGCGGTTTTACAGTGGTTGTCAGATGAGTATACGAGTTGACTATCTCTCTTCTCTTCTCTCTTGTTGGTGGCTATGCTCTCAATGGAATGACTCTCTCTTCTAACCCTGATCTGACCCTTTCCACTTGAATAATTGAGACACAAGTGGACTTTAATATTTGGGTCTTTCTCCACATAGGAAGGGAGCATAAAACCCAACAGACCAATGTCCCCTTTTTAAATAACAAGAGAGTCTAACTCCTAGTGAATGATTCACTTTGAGAAAAATGTAGGGGGTGATAAAATGCCCGGTTAGTTGTCGGGTCAACCCATTAACCCACTTTATTGGTGGGACGGGTTGGGACTTGGCCACCTACCCATACTTTTTACTTTAATTTTTCTTATCTTTTAGAGTTATTTTTCTATTTTTTTAAAATCTTTTTTTGGTAGATCAACTCACCTATTTATGTATCCTTTTTTGTTATTTTTTTTCTACCTTTTAAAACTTTTTTTTTTGTTGTTAGCAGGGCAACCAAGATTTTCAACCCGTATACTAAATCCAACACACCCACCTATTTTAGGTGTTTTAAGTGGGTTGAGCAACCGGACGAGTTGACTCGTTTTGCCACCCTTAGAAAAAAAGTAAAGAGAACTATAATTATTAATTAAAAAAAGCAATATTTTTGACAGAAAAAAACCAACGATTAAGATTATGATTATATGTATGTACATATATAGTAACCTAGCTAAAATGAAGAATTGCTTAAATATTCTCGACTGTTTGTGTATAAGGTTATATATTTGATGAAATTACCAAATAAACTTTCTTTTATTACGAATGAACCGGCTCACAACTATTGATATATTATTATTTTTAGCACGATGACGGATGTTATAATATTAATCTCATGTTGCTGTCAATCCTGAACAAAAGGATCAATGTATAAAATAATGCTTAATGGTACGAAAAGCAATTAATCCGTAACTTTTGAATGGATATTTAGTTGTCAAGAATCTTTCACCTTTTTTTTTTTCTCTTTTCATGATTTCATTTTTCTATCCTCTCTTATATAATTGATCTCATGCCAAATAACACCGCTCCTCCCTTCAACATGATTTTGACAATTTGAGTCTTTGTATGCTGTTATATTATATAAATATATGTATAATTTGAAGAAAAGTATAAGAAACTGTTAACACCTCAAAATTCGGCAAGAGCCAAAGTTAGATGAGGACCAGTGAGTCGAGGGATTTCGCAGCCGAAGCATCGGTTAGGAAATAGTCGTTGCCTTAGGCGTATTAGCTTTTGACCAAAAAAAAAAAAAGGCGTATTAGCCGAAGGGTCAGCAGTCGAATCCTAGGGGCAAAACTGGAATATTGGGCCACGTATAAGGCCTGAATTCGGGCCCATAAAGATGATTTAGAAGCAGTTCAAGGTCTGGAGACCGGGTCAAAGGGTAAGGTGAAGGGTTTTGGATAAGCTTAAGCGAGAGAGTAAAAATATCTTCCTATTTTGTAGGGATCATGGCGAGATCATGGGGAAAAGCCAGCTGAGGAGGCTGCCCGTTAGCTATATTTTAGGAACATTGGCCAATGGGTAATCTGTATGTATAAGGGTTACAAATAGGGAGCTTGTTGTACTATTGAAGCCCTGGAAAAATCAATCAAACAAACCTTATTTTAGCCTATTATTTCGTACTTTATTTTCATTGCACGCGTATTTTCCATTGCCTTTATTTCTCTAAGTTGTTTACTTGCATTCAAATTCTTTAAGTTTTCATTGTTTTTGCTATATCTTCTTGATTCAATTAGACCAAACTTACCACTTATCCACTTCAAAGCTCTTAGGAGTTAGTGGAGAACCCTTAACCAAATGATAGAGTCCCTTCTTTGGTGTAATCGACTGACATTTAGGGAATCAAGTTGGTTGTTTAGTCGATCATCAGCTAAAAATTTATTCACAACCAACAGAAACTACCGGGGTAAATGCTAATCCAAGAAAATATAGTAAATTTGTGCTAATAATTAAAGTGAATGACATTTATAACTTTTTTTATTATTAAAAACTATAAATCGTGCACTTGGCTATTCAATATCCGAATAGTACTTTTCTCTTTTTTTTTTTTAAACTTTTAATATCGAGCCATTTTTTAGATGAATAGAGAACAGATTCTGTCCAAAGGCCAAAACAGAAATGATGCTGTGATAGGAGCTAAAGGAGCATATTTTCTCAAGAGAGTAGATATAGCATGTATCAAAATTATATGTCGATCAGAGCTCGTTCCCGATCTTGCTATACCATATAACCTTTCAAGTTAATTTAAATATATTCAAAGCTTTTTTTTTTTTTTTTTGAGTTGTAATATATTCAAAGCTTGATATCAGGAACTTATATACTGCTAAACACTCTCATAAGAATCAAAATTATAATAAGAAAGAATAAAGTTTTACATTATTAATGACCGTATTATTTCGGCTAACAAGTACTCGATCCAGTACACCCCCAAGCACATCACTACAACCAAATAGGGGATCAACATGACCGTTCAAATAATTCTTACATGACCACATTGTGTATTAGACACAACCAATCAAAAGCTTCATGATAATACTAAAATAACATTAACAAGGATTTTCATGCCTTGTTATTATTATTTTAATATATATATTGAACTTTTGAGTAGTTGTAAAGCAGTCTCAGAATCGAAACCATTGGATGGAGATCAGACTACTCACATTTTAAATATATGTTTTAAATCGGTTTTGATAGAGTAAAAATGTGAGTCATCCGATCTCTATCCGACGATTCTGATCTTGTGACTATATTAAATGCATGTTTCTCCGACTGCAGGAATCCAGATCCTTGTATCTTTAGGCAATGTGGTTGGGGAGACAAAGAGGGGAGAGGGGAGTGTGGTAGGAACCAAGTACAATTGGTCAGTGTAAATGATAAATAAAAAAAAGAAGAAGAAAAAAGCTACTAGCAAGAATGGAAATCAATATTTGAAGAAAAGGGCAATTTAATTAATTTCAAGATGCAAATTGGCTGTGAGAGTCAGTGACTCGGGTAGCATAGTATCTAGCAATGAAATCAGAGGCTTTCCTATCAATACCAGGCTCTGCAACCCAACACCCTCTGTCTTCATCACTTGCAAACATTCTTCTTCCACTCCCACTCCCTTCCCAGTACCCATCATAGCTGTTTCCACTTGAGAAACAGGCCTTGAAAAGGCTGCAAAAGTGGGAAGAAGATGACCTCTTGGCTCCCATAATTAATGTCCCTTCTTCTGATGATATATGATGCAATGCAAGTGTCACTGATCTCAACACTCACAACCCCTACAAGTTTTTTTTTTTTAATAAAGGATGGGATACTTGAAGAAACTCTAAGCTGTTATGTTGTTTCTGTGTTGAGGGTACTATATGTATATCTTGGGGTTGCAATTAGGATACAAGGGGTTGCTTGTATTTATAGAGTGGCAAGCCACATGGTCACTCATTCCAGATCACACCTAATGTTTTTAACCATTCAAAAAGGAGGGTAAGGATTCCCTGCAATAATTATAACTAGTAAGAGTGGTTATCATATATCATATATGCTTGTATAAAACTCAAAAGATTTTTTTTGGTCCAGACCACGGTATCCCTGTGCGAGTGTAGGGACTAATCCTTTCGAGCCGGATAAGATCTTATAGGTGGCAAAACACTACTACACGAGTTTTAAGGCTGCTGATTTCCATGACTTAGATTCAAGTATAGCACCTCTGGTTAAACTGTGAGAGACTCTTGCCATATCACCTAAGCTACCGGTGGTATAAAACTCAAAAGAATGCATAAGCGTTCTCGTCCTCTACTTTTTGAATTAACACGCAACAACAGTTCTCCCCTAGGTGGTATACAGTGAGCCCAACTCTGCTTTTTGGTTCCTAGATAGCACTTTGTTACCCTACTCAAGATGCCTTTTTTTTCTTATATTTTTTTGATCGGACTTCTTTTTCTTATATAATATAATGCCTACAGAATTAGAATAATGCTTATATATACTCCTTTATTTTTTAATGTGTGACATTTTTTTCTCCAAAGATCGAGATGCTAATTACCTCATTTACACCATTAATCTTATCAGCTGTTGTGGTATTATTGAAAGAGTTTGAACATGATAATTACTTGCGATGTGAAACTTTTTTTTATGAATGATGATGATATCAAAATACATGATTAAATGATTGAGCACAGCTATTATGATACTTTCATTGATAAAGTTGATTTATAGATATATGGGTTGTTGAAATGAGAAAAGGAAGGTTCTTATTATGGAACAGTTATTTCTTGTGTTCTTCGTACATAACCATTTTGTAATATTTAGAATTATATATAGGAAAATGGTTAATGTTACGAAGTAGCATTGCACCAGAGCTCATACAAAGAATTTAATTGGTTATTTCCATTCACTCAACCTCCATGTTTTCCGTCAAATGCGGAGTGATTTGCTTTCCATTTTTTAAAAACTGACCACGTGTCATTCGTAGATTTTGTGCAACAAATCTTTCGTAAAAAATAGCACTTCTCTTATATATAAAGTTACTCACATGGATGAAAAAGAAAATTCTTTATTCTCATTCTCATACTTCTATAACTAGTCTGAATTGAAGACACATTACCAATTTACTAATGTAACCAATTAGTATTGCCATTCAATCTGCCAAATTTAAAAACCTCACTATTAGTACTACGACTACTTGACACTATTTACTGCCACCAACGATCATCATGTGCCAATCCCAACTCTAGGAACCTTCCATGTTGCCATTTACTGCCTATTGAATAGGAAAAAAAATATCTTATTATACTCATCCTATCACTTTTATTCAACTTTCTTATCGTATCTATCTTTATCCTTTACAAACACCACCAAACCAAAGTTTTAAATTGAGGTCGCAGTCATGGTCGTGGTTATATCGCAATCTTTGACATATATTGTAGAAAATTGCAGACAAATACGACTGATGCGGTCACAATTGCAGTCGCGATAAGGTTTTAGAGACTCATTAAACCATTATATAACTGTCGCAATTTCAGTTTCAGACCTTAATTTAAAACCTTGAGCCAAACAAGCCCTTATATATAATATATAATATTCCTAAAATAACCACATCTGATCAAAAATTCCTAAAATAACCACTTGTTTAATGCTTGTAATATTTAAAGTTGGACCCGCCCGTACTTCGTACCCGTCTAGATTTCTGTTTAATATTGCTTTCTTCTGCCTTTTCAGCTTTACTCGATTTGGTACATATTTGTTTTTGGTTAGCATATGTGCATCCTTGGTGATTTTTAGGCAAAAAGCAACTATCTATAGCTGTGTGTGAAGGCTGTGATCTTCCGAGAAATTCCCAACCCCTTGCTCTTTCAATAGTGTGCCGTCAAGCTGTCTTGCCTTTTTCTTTTTGTTGCTTAATACTAAATTTAGATTAAGGAAGGAACACACAATGCA
Source organism: Glycyrrhiza uralensis (assembly GCA_030159175.1). Taxonomy (NCBI): domain Eukaryota; kingdom Viridiplantae; phylum Streptophyta; class Magnoliopsida; order Fabales; family Fabaceae; genus Glycyrrhiza; species Glycyrrhiza uralensis. The sequence goes on from BRZY01000007.1 coordinate 8,197,151, forward strand.
ATGCAAGAGAGAACCATCAATCTCAATAAGGGTTTAAGTGAAATGTACATATAACCTACTAACGAGAGAATTCAGAATTCAAATCTAAGTCACAGCTAATATAAGCGGAAAATCCGACGTTATGTGCCAATCCCCATTGGAGCTGTCTTGCCTTTATATATGAGAACTTAATTCTTAAGGGATCCATAAGGGAAGAGAGTACACAGTTGGTATGTGTACCCGTTGTACAATGCAATTTAATTTGATCAAATACAAGGCACAATATAACGTATCTTTTTGTGCTCGCGCGTTTTGGCTTTATTGTATTAATAATTAATAATAATTGCTAAACGTCTTTCTTGGTTGTAATCACGAAACGCGCGAGTTATATTATTTCTTGCATCGTCTTCTTTAATTGGTACTTTATAATCATGGTTCTATTTGAAAGGAGAAAAGTTCCGATACTATATATTAGGTGGACACCAACAACATATATATATATATATATATATATATATATATATATATACAAGGAGGGTTCGAATTACACTGGTGTAACACTTTGGTCAATGTTACACCGCTAATAACTCTTCAGCGGATAATTATATTATAAAACACACCGTTAGATTAAAAGTTATTATCATATAGATCGTTCTTGTGAAATTTCACATCAATTTAAAATTATTTAATGTGTCATTGAGATATGTTAAAATTTATACACTTTAAAAGACATTAATCTTGACGTATCTTAATGATACATCAAATGATTTTAGATTGATGTGAAATTTTATAGGAATGATCTACATGATAGTATTTTTTAATCCAACGGTGAGTTTTAGAATATAATTATCTGGTATATAGTTATTAGCGGTGTAACATCGCCCAAAAATTACACTGGTGTAATTTGATCCCTCCTCTATATATGTATATATATATATAAGAGGATGGATCAAATTACACCGGTGTAACACTTTGGTCAATGTTACACCGCTAATAACTCTTCAACGGATAATTATATTCTAAAACACACCGTTAGATTAAAAGTTACTATCATGTAGATCATTCCTGTAAAATTTCACATCAATCTAAAATTGTTTGATGTGTCATTGAGATACGTCAAGATTAATGTCTTTTAAAGTGTATGAATTTTGACATATCTCAATGACACATCAAACAATTTTAGATTGATGTGAAATTTTACAGGAATGATCTATATGATAATAACTTTTAATCTAACGGTGTGTTTTAGAATATAATTATCCGTTGAAGAGTTATTAGCGGTGTAACATTAACCAAAGTGTTACACCGGTATAATTTGATCTCTCCTCTATATATAATTAAGTTAGGCTGATACGGTGAATTTATACGTTTTCTACGTTCTCCAGCATACTCTGTCAAAGAGAAACTTGAGATTTGGTAATCATCTAAATAATAATTATTGCACTTTTAGTCCAGCCCAAAGCTTATGCTGGAATTCCGTTTTTTTTAGAGGCATCTCGCTTCAATTATAGATAAGTACCATAGAGATTTCCCTCTACCTTCTTGGTCATAAGAAATTGCGCAGTATTCCATATCGAAAATTTGAACTAGGCTATACCTAGAAATAAAATCAAGAGAAAAAGTTTAGTAAGTATGTTTGATAGAGGTAAAAGTTAGTGATGAAAAATTATATGACCATTTGATACAAAAAATTCAATAATATTTTTTGGTACATCAAACTCAAATAACCATTATAATAATAGCAAGTTGAATATGTTGTTGGTTTTTATAAAATGAACGAATTTTAATTTTAGTCTCTATAATTTTATTTTATTTTATTTTAATTTTCATCATTCCAAAATCTAAAATCATTGTTTTTAGTCCCTAGCATTCATTTTGGGACAAATAAATCCTATTCATTTTATTGGTCAATGAAAAATTCTGGTAGAGTGTAAGAGTGGCATGCTGACATTGCACCACATAAGTGTTACTGGGTGCCAGTTGGATGGCTACGTGACATTTTATTAGACAAATAAAGGATGGCATATGATGATGGAAACCAAAAGTAGTAATTATATATATATATATAAGGACTAAAATTAAAACCCAATCATTTTATCAAGGATTAAAAACATTTAATTCCAAAAAAATTGAAATAAAACCAAATAATTGGCAAAAATTGATGAAACTCGATAGTTTATCTGTCTACACAACAAGAAAAACGGTAATTACCAATGGCCAAAATCCGTGTTACCGACAATTAACCGTCGGCAATAGACGGTTACCGAAAACTTACCAATGGCCACGGCCCGTCTCAACTTGTTTTGTCGGTAAAATTTACCGACGACTTATCTAAGACGCTCTTAGGAGTACCATTATCTGGCCCAACTTACCGAAGTATTTTATTATGAAGAGTCAAATGTTTCAAAAATCATGAAGAGAAACTTATGTTTTGTCACACAAAGTATTCTATTAAATTAAAGAGAAGCATGTTTAACAAAGAAAATCAATTTTTTTTTGTCATTTTTCGTGGAAGTCCAGAACTGTTCACACCTCTGGTGTGAAAATTTCAGGTGAAAATTGACACTTTCACAACCCTGTTGTGAAACTGGTAGGATTCTTATTTTATTCAAAAATTTCAAAATTTAATTATTTTTTTCTATAAAGCAAATGATACTATTTTAATAAAATTTTACAAGATTAAAATTTATATTTTGGGCTTATAACCTCTAAGTAAAAGAAGGGATTTTTACTACATGCATTGTGAACTTTTAAAGGGATTTTTGTTTCAAAAAAAAAAAAGAATGAGGATTGTATTTAAGGAATTTAAGAGAAACATTTTTAAGTAAATAATATTATCAGAGGCAACTTACACAAGTAAATTTGTGGATTAAAGTGGAATTTAAAGATGTTGAGATTTTTTTTTAAAGAAGATATTTTTCTCGATAGGCCAAGGGCCTAAGAAACTTATTTAGGGAGAAATGAGAATTTTTGCAAAAAAGTTGTTGCATGGAGAGTAAAACGTTTTTGGAAGAAATGTTTAATAGAACTTGGTTCTATGTTTGCAAATTAAATTGTCATTTGCATAGAGGTGTTTTTGGCTTTGCCAAATCGAGCTACAATCCAGATAAGAGGATTGCAAATAGAGCATGGTTGGGCTACAATTGTCTACTGGGGTCATCCAGGTTGCGAAGTTCTCAATGGCCATATGGTGATAACCAACGAGCCGAGGCAAGTCGTATACCCCGCTTGGTTGAACTTGTCTGACTGACCTATTTCATGAATTGGTATTAAATTTTTAATGTGGCTATATTGAATACTCGTAGATCCAAGTTTAAAAAGGGGACAGTTTGATGTGTTATGATAGGTATATACATGCCACATCCATTCGTTCAAAACTTAGTTGAGGATAAGAAGTCTTCATGAAGCATTACACCAGTGTATTGGATAGATGTTGAAGTGACATGTATATTATATGTTGTGGTGATTGAATATTTTGGGTGATATGTATGTTTGGTAGGCATGTTAAATATGTTAAATTCTAAGAACGATTTCTAAACTCGATATATATGTATTTTTTAGTGTATTATTTAGTATTTTCTTTTCTTATGTATCCTCCGCGATATAACTTGTAAAAAAGATTTTTACCCTTTCTATGTATGTATATTTCCTTTCCTCCTCCGACGAATCTTCTTAGATGATTCCTTCAGATCGATTGGAATCATTGAAATCGAGGAGAGCATGAAGCTCCATATAACGAAGGGAACAAGCGTTGGGACATCAACCTTACATCCTAGAGGATTATTCTTTCCATGTTTTGGGGTAGATAATTGAAGGAGTGGCCATAGTTTTATAAGCACCTCGATAACGGAAGAGGTAGATTCCTCTGAAGTTATTTTATATGGGAACATTGTTGGAAAAGTCTCCAATAGGTATTCCCAAGTTTGACCAGCGATGTGTCTTGGGTAGAGTTTAAGGTTCTTTTCTATTTAAGTTAAAATAGATGTTATAATTTATTTTGCTTGCTGTAGAATAGTCTTGTTTTCTCGGTTGTAAGTGTTTTCTTATACTTTGTATTGAAGGAGTCTGTAATCTTGATTTTAGGATTTAGATTTTGGGTTTTTATTTTGGAGGGTAACTTAGTAATTTTATACTAAGTATTAAATACATTTTTATTAAATAGTGAAGAATTCTTATTTCCAAGTGAAAATGCAATTTAATTATGAAGTTAAGTTTATTCTTATTAAATTATTTCCCAATTGTCATCGGTCTTCAAAAAGAAAAAAATATAGACTACATTTATAAACATTTTATTTCTAACAGTCTTTTCTGAAAGAAAACCTGCAATTAAATTAATTCCGCTTGAAGTTATCTTGTAGCACCAAGGGGGGTGTTACACCATGTTTGTGCAACTACTTGAACCTCCTATATGTTATTCTTGTAACATCCCGACTGCTTTTCGGATTGACGACTGTCCCCACACACCAACACGGGTTTTTTCAACATGCTTTGTCCTCACTCACGTGCTTTCTAGGAAACTTCCCAGAAGGTCACCCACCACGAAATTGCTCCAAGTCAAGCACGCTTAACTGTGGAGTTCTTAAGTGATAGGCTACCGAAAAGAAGATGCATCATGTTTGTATGAGTAGTACCAATCAATTCTATTAAGCTTTCCTCAACCGTACAGTCTTATACCTGCACAGTCTCAGAATTCCTCTCATTCGGGTATAATTTTGGTTCATTCATGTACCCCTTCGCCTAGAAGCCTATCAGGAGCAGCTCCTTGTCCATGCCTCTCAGCACCGGCAATCACTCCCCGCCCTCGTCGGCCTCAGGGTGTCACATGCCCACCAACTTCCACTTCGTTCGTCCCCGAACCATGCCGTACCTCAAATATATATATATATAATCAAAAGCTTGCATCAGTACAAGCAAGGAGTTTTCTAAAACTACTGTACATAAAAAAGTAGTAAAAATTCTAAGCAGACGAAAATAAAAAGACTGAAATAAAAAGCTACTAAGTAATAAGAAAGTCGAGTCCAATCTCTAACAACTACCCGGATTAACCGTTCACATCCGAAAGTATAACCGCAAACGCATCCTTCCTACTCTAAAACGAAAAGTAGATCTCCATGCTGTCTTCCTACGCCTTCCATAAAACGATATGAATGGTGCCTCGAGAGCTGGCACCTTCCTCATCTTTCTCCTCTATAAGTCAGAGTAAGACTTCCGCTCCTCCACCTTAAAAGGATGGTTACCAGACCTCCAACCCGTACCCGATCTAAACCTCGGCAACATCATCTACTCAACCACATATGGACAAAACATGGAAAATAGGCAGTGTAACGCCCCTTTTTCACACAAGGAACGTCACATGAAAAACTAAACTTAATGCGGAAAATCGTCTCTCATAAATCATGGTTACCAAAATTGGTGGCTAATTTTTTTCTTTTAAAAGTCTTATACGAAAAGATTTGCTCACAACTCATTTAGCCATCCAGAAACTCAGAAGAAAAGAAACATCACATATATATATATCCTCAAGTCAATATACACAAGTCTTGCGCCCGCAAGTATAGTTTGGAACCACAACATAGTGGCCAAAATACATCATCCTGACACAAAGAAAATAAAGCGATAAAGCTAAACCTAGGAAAAACGATAAATCAAAAAGTGTGTCCAATACACGACACTGACCATGTACATCCCAAACCTAGGCTGGTCGCTAACAAACACTCTACAACCTAGCACTAGACACCCCACCTCTACAGGCCTAAGACGATGACGTCTCCTCGGGGTCCTCCTCAACCTCAGACACCTTGAATAGTACACGATCTGGCTCGTCTCTAACCTTCCTCTTCCCTCTATCTACATGTCCCGAAGGTCCGGCAGAAGTGTCAGAAGAACAGCGCACCAAACGTCCAGAAGGTGCGACGTATGGAACAGGAAGTGTCGGCCTCACGGTCTCAGATGATGGAACGGGTGTCACTGGTGGTGCCATCCTTGGTAAGCGTGCTCTCTCCAAGAAACTCTTCCTTGGAGTGTGACGAATCAGACGACAATGGTTGGATACCGATTCGGCTATCCGCTGAGGTGTTGGTCTCTGATCCTCCCTCGCCTCCCTCCTAGGCTGCACCGTGGGCGGAACTCTGGCCTCCCGGTTCTCCAAAGTAATACTGCGTGCAAAGGGTGCATCTCCCAACCAGTAGCGCATCCTCTCGACGGGTATGTAGATGTCCAAAACCATGTCCCTCTCCAAAACCTCTTCGGGCCCCAACACCCCTCCTCTAGTCCTGACCACGTATCCAGTCACAGTGGCCCATTGGGAGATGGGATCGTAAGTCCATCCCCCACCATCGGCCTCACGAGGCCGAAAGCACTCCCTCACTCGGGCTATCAGAGGTCTCGAAGTGGACATCTAAGCGTAACGTACATAGAATAACAGAAAAACACGCAAGGGTGAATTTCTTTGCACAAGTTGAAAGTCCACTGAAAGAATGTATATGAAAATAAAATACTACATAATACACTCCAATAATATATATATATATAATTACTCTTTCGCAAGTCTTTTAGCTAAGCTATTCAATCATCAACAAGAGACACATCATCAAGGTAAACACACAGTCAAGCACACACATAATATTCTAGCATAATGCATGTCACTTCAATATCTCTTTAATACACTGGTGCACTACTCCACGGAGACTTCTCTTCCTCAACTAAGTAGAGTGAAATGGTTGTAGCATAAACCTAACATAATGAACCAATCGGTCCCCTTTTTCATGGACATGGTAACCATCGGTCCCCATTTTCATGAAGAGGTTTTACAATTATTCAGTAGAGCTACTATCACCATAACATAATAAACCAATCGGTCTCCTTTTTCATGGACATGGTAACCATCGGTCCCCTTTTTCATGGACAGGTTTTACAATTATTCAGTAGGCTACTATGAGACATAACATAATAAACCAATCGGTCCGCTTTTTCATGGACATGGTAACCATCGGTCCCCTTTTTCATGAACAGGTTTTACAATTATTCACAATCCATCGCATAGGATTGTATGCTCTCATCATAGCATAAAGCTAGCCTGGCAAAAGCCAATATCTCAAATGCATATGACATTATATTTGCACTCACAAACAATACAATCAATGCGGTCCCTCGTCTTAGGATTTTTCGTCGCCACGTGTTAGCTTTCATCCAACACCATGTAATATTATTGTCCTCAAGACTTTATCGTCGCCACGTATTGATCCTCGTTCAATACCGTGTAAAAGCGTTTATTTAAAAACTTAAGTTTTATGGAAAGTTCCTCTTTGAAATTAAAGCCCTTCATTAACTTTAACTCTTAAATCCTCATTAATATTTTCTTCCCACTTCTCTTTGTAAAAGATTTAATTCAAAGTCTTAGTTAATTGCTTTGATAACTTAAGTTCCTTTACTTTTAAGTATTTACAATTTTGACCCCCTAAGAAGTCTAGTTTCGCAGTCCAGCCCTTGATTTTTTGAAGAATTAGGTTTCTGGCCCAAAATGCCCAGACTTCGCGTTTTCTGCCCCAAGACTTTCGTAAATTACGTTTTTGGTCCAAAGTACCCATACTTCGCGTTTCTACCCCAAAACTTTTGTAAATTATGTTTTTGGCCCAAAGTACCCAGATTTTCGAAATTATGCCCAGAATTCTAGAATTTTGCATTTTTGACCCCAAAACATCTAGATTTCGTTTTTGACCCCTAAAAATTTGAAATTTGATTTTTCTCCCTCATTAATTGATTTTCTAGCTCACTTAGAGTTTTATGGATAAAAGAGTTTAGTATGAAATTGATTTAGGTCTTATACTTAGCAATTTTATGAAATTTATCTAAGTATGTATTAACTTGAATCCCAATTAACTTATTTGATTTCTTTTAGAAAACTCTTTCATTAAAGCTTCTAACTCCTCTCACCACACTTAGTCAAATATTTCCAAACCAATCCCAATCACAAGGAAATCAAGGTATATGGAATATTCAAAGAAAGCAACATACATCAATTAGGCAAGAACACAATCAAGCCATAAATCATACATCCACTCAAAATGGCCATCCATAGCATATGAACATACATCATGGACATAGCATAAAATATCATCAACTCATCAAGCATGCATTTTTCAAAGAACACATAGGCTTTTCAAACATACTCATTCACCAACCAAAAATCATGCTTGAACTCATATATATATAGATATGTGAAAATACATATTACTAAGAGAATGAAATACTCATTCAACAACCAAGAGAAAAACTCAAGTCTTTGAGTTTAACTTAGAACATACAACATACACCACACACATACACATCCTTCCCAACTTATTGAGAAAATCCCCTTACCTCTTGAAGACTATGAAAATGGACAAACACCAAAAATCACCTACACTCCTCACCAACACCAAGTGGCCTCCTTGAAGCCTTGATGTTCCAATACTTAGAAAAATCACCTTTTTCAAAATATATGAAACACAACCATAAAAATATGAGTTTTATGAAAACAATCAAACCCCAAAGTATAGAAATCTTGAGTAGAAAAATACTTACTCAAGCTTGGAAGTAAATGGATCCAAGGTAGTTGTAAGCTTGTAGGTTCCAATGGAGTGAACCTAAACAAATAAAAAGCTCTCTTTTAGTAAAGAGAAGAACACAACCTTCATGGAAAATTGAAAGTGGTGGAAATGAAAAAATGAAAGAAGTTTATGGATTAAAATGATGATCCAAACCTTTTTTGTGAAGCTTGACTATGCAAAATCTCAATAAAACTCAAGCTTTTGGGTGTGGAGAAAAGCTTGGAAAAATGGAGAGAAATGGAGTTTTTGCAAGAATGAGAAAGATGAAGTTGTAAAACTGAATTCTCTCTCCTTCTTTTCCCTAGATGTTACATGGCCAAAAGAAAGAAGGAATGGGGGAAGCATGGCTTTGATTGAATTGGTTCACCTACTCCATTCTTTTAATTAGAAAATCAAAGATATTTCCAATTTGGTCAAATGTGAGTATTTGAATTTCAAGAGTAGATTTTTGGGTCAATGGTTCGGCCAAATGCAGACCAAAAGTTGGTGGGATTATGTCCCATCAAGTTAGGGTTTAATTGGTAGTTCAAAGTAGTAAAAACGCGTAGTTTTATAGCCCATTTTTTAGATAAACATGTTCTAAAATAGGTAAAATCATGAGAAATCAATTTTATGATTTGAATATGTCATAGAAAATTTTAGAAACCCAAAACTAAATTTTTGGACTATTTTTCATGTCCCGGTTGCGTCCGGTTTACCCGTAAAGCTTCAAACGCAGGTAAAATAAAATTTTTCTGAAAAATTTCCAAAATTTTTTTCTAAAATCACAAATATTATAAAAACCACTTTTGGTTCGTTAAAATTTTATTTTGGAGTAAAAATGGTCTCCAGAAAAATACTGGATCCTATCCCTACATCAGGAGAGAATGCGGTTCCCGCAAAAACTCAGTTTTGCGAACTTGGCTACTCTTGACTCTTCTAAAATAAATCTAAGATGTTAATATCCTTATTCTCACCCCAAGATCTAAAAATCATTAATTAAATAATTTTAATTAATTTAAAGGAGAATAAAAATTAATAAAAACTATTTAAAAATGAGGGTGTTACAGGCAGGGTGAAAAACTTGCACAAGTTAAGAATGATAGTTTCAAATACATACAACACTTATACAATATATTTTTAGAACCTTACAAACACAGATCACACCTGGAAGTAAACATTCACAGAACAAGACATAAGTAAGGATAAACAATCAAATGCAGATATATCATCAATCACAGATGTAACATCAATCACAGATATGACATCAATCATAGATATATTATCAATCACATATATAACATCATTCACATCTATCTCATCAAGCATAGGTATATGTATGCATGACACTTCAATCTCTTTGCTAATACACTGGTGTGCTGCTCCAATGAGACTTTTTCCACCAAACTCCATTGAGCGATAGGCCTGCGACAAGACTTAACAGTTTTGACTAACTGATTATTTTCGTCTTATATGAATTTTTGTGATGTAATTATTTTGAGATTTATTTTATTTTTAAAAATAGGATTTAAATATGCATGTTTAAGAATACTTCTGAAAATGTTTGATTTTGTTGAGAATATGTATCAGCATCTATTATTAGAGTTTATTAGAGTTTTTTATTGTTATTCCTACTGTTATAAGTTTTAATTATAGGAATTCTGGGAGGTGGCTGTTACAATTTTATGGGTAGTTAATTTGTCATTATTAGAAATTTCTGGTTATGAATTTCTTGTATTTAAAGGTTGGTAGCAAGAATGAAAGTATGAGTTTCAGTTTTCAGTCTATAGCCTTCCTAGAATTTTTGTCTTATTTCCAACAAGTGGTAATCAGAGCTATTTTTCGTTCTTGAGGTACCTGGTAAGGTTGAGAGTTCCACCAAACACCCAAACACTTTCACCTAGAGTTGAAAATGCAACCTGATAACTCAGCGATAACATTGCCAATTTTTTAGGGTGAGAATTATCACTCATGGGCAATCAGAATGGAGGCTTATCTTGATGCTAGTGATCTTTGGGAGGCTGTTGAGGAGGATCATGTGATTGATCCATTACCAGATAATCCAACGCTTGCACAAATCAGGAATCATAAAGAAAGAAAGTAGCAAAAATCAAAGGCAAAGTCTTGTCTATTTTCTACTGTTTCTCAAGCAATTTTTACCAAAATTATGACTCTGAAGTCAGCAAAGGCTATCTGGGATTTTCTCAAGCAAGAGTATGAAGGAAGTGAGAAAGTCAAAGGGATGTAAGTGCTGAATTTGATTAGGGAGTTTGAGATGCAGCGGATGAAGGAGTCAGAAACAATCAAGGAGTATTCTGACAGACTTCTAAGCATTGTCAACAAGGTGAGGTTGCTTGGAACTGAGTTTCCTGATACAAGGATGGTTCAAAAGATCCTTGTGACTGTTCCTGAGAGGTTTGAATCCACTATTTCCTCTCTGGAAATTCCAGAGATCTGTCAAATATTACTTTGGCAGAATTGTTGTATGCTTTGCAAGCCCAAGAACAAAGGAGATTTATGAGGGAGGAAGGCATGATTGAAGGTGCTTTACAGGCCAAGTTGAAGATCAATCAAGGTTACAAAGGAAAGAAAAAAAAGGTCCAGGGAAGCATCTTTGAGCAAGGACAGAGTTCCAACAAAGGGAGTAAAGCTGAAGATGATAAATTAAATCATCCTCCATGTCAGCACTGTGGAAAAAGGAATCATCCTCACTTCAGATGCTGGAGGAGGCCTAATATACGATGCAACAAATGCAGCCAGCTTGGTCATATTGCAAAATTTTGTAAGAACAAAAAGCAGCCTCAAACTGAAGCTCAAGTGGCTGATCAACAGGAGGAGGAGCAGTTGTTTGCAGCAACCTGTTTTGCCACTAGCAACAACAGTGAAAGTTGGTTGATTGACAGTGGATGTACACATCATATGACCTATGATGAAGAGTTATTCAAGGAGCTGGACAGAAGAACTATTTCAAAAGTCAGAATTGGCAATGGAGAGTGCTTAGATGTTAAAGGAAAGGGCACTGTTGCAATTGAAAGCTGCTCAGGTACTAAAATCATTAGTGATGTGCTTTATGTACCAGACATTAATCAAAATTTGTTGAGTGTTGGTCAGTTACTTGAAAAGGGCTACAAAGTTTTGTTTGAAGACAAAATGTGTTTGATTAAAGATGCAAAAGGACAAGATTTGTTTAAGGTCAAAATGAAGGGAAAAAGCTTCTCTTTGGATCTTATGGAGGAGGTGCAGGCTGCTGTATCAAACTCAATTAATGTTACTGAGCTTTGGCACAAGAGACTAGGCCATTTTAACCATGTTGCACTGTTGTACATGAAAAAGCATAATATGGCGGAAGGCTTGCCATCATTGGAAGACCATGTGAGTAGTTGTAGTGCATGTCAATATGGGAAGCAGTCCAGACTACCATTTCCAGAGTCAAGTTGGAGAGCATCACAGAAGCTGCAATTGATTCATACAGACCTTGGAGGACCACAACCTGAATTATCTTTAAAGGGAAGTCGATATTACATTGCCTTTATTGATGATTTTACTAGAATGTGCTGGATTTATTTCTTGAGATTCAAGTCTGAAGTTGCAGGAGTTTTTTGGAGGTTCAAGGCTTGGATTGAAAATCAATGTGATTGTAAAATTCAGGTTATAAGGTCTGATAATGGGAAAGAATATATCTCAGATCAATTTAATTCTTTTTGTGAAGAGGCTGGGATTGAGCACCAACTTATTACTCCTTACACTCCACAACAAAATGGAGTGAGTGAGAGAAAGAATAGAACAATAATGGAGATGGCTAGAAGTATGATGCATGACAAAGGACTTCCAAAGAAATTCTAGGCTGAAGCTGCCAACACAGCTGTGTTTCTATTAAATAGGCTTCCTACAAAGGCAGTGCATGGGAAAACTCCTTTTGAAGCATGGTATGGCCATAAACCTTTTGTTCTAAATTTCAAAGTTTTCGGATGCATATGTTTTACTTATGTGCCAAAGGTGAAAAGAGATAAGTTAGATAAAAAGGCAGAGGCTGGAATTTTTATTGGCTATAGCACAACTTCAAAGGCTTATAGAGTCTTCCAACCACAAACTGGTAAGATTCTAATAAGCAGAGATGTTCATTTTGCTGAAGATAAACAATGGAACTGGGAACAAGATGATTGGAAGCAAAATTCTGATTTTTCTTTTATAAATGATGAAAATATTGATGATCCACCTGTTAGAGGAACTAGATTGCTTTCTGATATTTATGAAAGATGTAATGTTGCTGTGTTAGAGCCTGAAAATTTTACAGAAGCAAAGAAAGATCCAAAGTGGATAGCTGCAATGCAGGAGGAGATTAGCATGATTGAGAAGAACCAAACTTGGGAATTGGTTTCTAGACCCCAACACAAAAATGTTATTGGTGTTAAATGGGTGTTTAGAACCAAACTCAATGCAGATGGTTCAATTAATAAGTACAAGGCCAGACTTGTAGTGAAAGGATATGCTCAAGTTTTTGGAGTTGATTTTTTTGAAACATTTGCTCCAGTAGCTCGACTTGATACAATCAGATTGGTTCTTGCTTTGGCTACACAAAAGGGTTGGAAGGTGTTTCAGCTAGATGTAAAATCTGCTTTTCTCAATGGTTATTTGTAGGAGGATATATATGTTGAACAACCTGAAGGATTTGCTGTTAAAGGGCAGGAAGACAAGGTTTATTTGCTGAAAAAGGCCTTATATGGCTTGAAGTAGGCTCCAAGGGCCTGGTATAGCAGGATTGATGAGTACTTGCTGAGTGTTGGCTTTATAAAAAGTCTCAGTGAGTCAACTCTTTATGTGAAATGCTTGAATTCTGAGATTTTAATTGTTTCACTGTATGTGGATGATCTTTTGGTAACAGGAAGCAATATTGTGTTTGTTGAGGAGTTCAAGCAAAATATGATGAAGGTCTTTGAAATGACTGATTGTGGAGAAATGGCTTTCTTTCTCGGAATGGAAGTCAAACAAAATGAAAAAGGAATTTTTATCAGTCAGAAAAAATATGCAAAAGAGATTCTGAAGAAGTTTCAGATGGAGAACTGCAAAGCTGTGAGTACTCCAATGTTTCATAAGTTGAAGTCTTGCAAAGAAGATGGTGCAGAAAATGTTAATGAGACTGATTTCATAAGTCTTGTTGGCTGTCTTATGTATCTTACAGCAACAAGACCTGATATTTTGCATGCTGTGAGTGTTCTCTCAAGATTCTTACATTGTGCAAAAGAAGTGCATCTTCAAGCTGCTAAACGTGTGCTTAGATATATCAAAGGAACTTTTGATTATGGGGTTTGGTTCAATTATATTCAAGAATTTAATCTGCATGGTTTCTCTGATAGTGATTGGGGAGGTGGATGATATAAAAAGCACTTCAGGCTATTGCTTTACATTTGGTTCAGGAGTGTTTTCTTGGACTTCAAAGAAGCAAGATATTGTGGCACAATCAACTGCTGAAGTAGAATTCATTGCTGCTACTGCAGCTGTTAATCAAGCTTTGTGGCTGAGGAAAATTCTAGCTGATCTACAAATGGCTCAAACAGATTCAACTAAGGTGTTTGTAGATAATCAAGCTGCAATTACAATCTCAAATAATTCAGTCTTTCATGGGAAGACTAAGCACTTCAATATTAAGCTCTATTTTCTTAGAGAAGTCCAAAAGGAAGGAGAAGTTTTGTTACAGCATTGCAAGACAGAAGACCAATTGGCAGACATCTTCACAAAGGCACTTTCAAAAGGAAGGTTTGAGAACTTGAGAGAGAAACTTGGAGTCAATAGCTACTGATGCAAGGAGGAGTGCTGAGAATATGTATCAGCATCTATTATTAGAGTTTATTAGAGTTTTTATTGTTATTCCTACTGTTATAAGTTTTAATTATAGGAATTATGGGAGGTGGCTGTTACAATTTTATGGGTAGTTAATTTGTCATTATTAGAAATTTCTGGTTATGAATTTCTTGTATTTAAAGGTTGGTAGCAAGAATGAAAGTATGAGTTTCAATTTTCAGTCTATAGCCTTCCTAGAATTTCTGTCTTATTTCCAACAGATTTTTAGCTTTTGTTAGGTCTAGTTACAACATCTGTTTCTTTGCGTTTTTTGTCCTTTTTCTGTTTTATATGAATTTTTGTTCCATAATTGATGTGTGATTTATTTTTAGCTTAAAATTAGTAATAAATTACATGTATTCTGGAATACTTCTGAAACGGTGGTTTTTCAGTCAATATCGAGTCTTTTTACAGAAAACGGTTTACGTCTAACTGACGGAAAGAGTTTTAAATAGCTTGAGTGTGTTAAACAGACTCAATAAAAAAACTTCCTTCACAAAAGTTGGTTATTTTAATATTTTAGATTTTCTGGAATTTGTCTGAAATTTTTAGAAAACTTTCAAAAATTACCGAAAATTACGCTACCCGGGGGCGTTTAAACGCAAAAACCTTGTTTCACAGGTATAATTTCGTGTAAAAGGTCCATAAGCATTTTATATTTTATTTTTAATTAATTATTTCATGATTTTAGAAATTATTTCTGTGTAAGTTTTGAAAACCCTATTTTTTGCATTTTTCGGGGTTATACCTGCGAAACGATGAAAACCGAAGAGTTTGCACTATCTATAAATTTCAAAAATGAGTGCCACGAAATTATTTAGACTTCTTATGGCATTTTGTAGCATTCTCATTGGTTCCCATCAATTTTAGCTAATTATTTCAATTTTTTATTTATGAAAAGACCAAAATACCCTTGATTTTCACTCTTTTTCATCCAAACCCTAGGGTTTTTTTGGAAATTCACATATCCCTCTTCCCAGCCCTGATCTGCATGCCCTCTTCATGCACTAGAGGAGTCTTGAAGCTTCTCCATTGTTCTAGAACATAGATATTTATTAGAGTTTGTGAGATCTTTTTAATTATCCATGATTTTATGTTTTTGTGAAAATAGAAATTAAAAATATCTCCCCCTCTCTCCTCCATGTTCTGGCAGAACCCTCCCCTATAAATAGGGAGGGGGTGCTCTTCATTTTTCACACAACTCAACTTGAAGAGAAATCTCACTCAAAATCCTTTTTCTTTCCCTTTGTTTCCTTTATGCTTTCTTTGTTACTAATCAAAGTTTTTGTGTGTTGTTCTTAGTTTGTTCTTCACCATTCATAAGGCTAAAGTATGGGGAAATCCTTTCCAAGTTGGTTTGATCTTTGTTTTGATGGATTTTTGTGTTATTTTTATTTAAAATGTGATTTTTCAAATAGTAAAGTTATAATGCCCAATTTAATTATAAAGTTTAATAATTGTACCGTTACGCTGATAAAATTTTAACTATAAAGGTTTGATCACCCCAGTGGGCTATGCCTCCGTGATCAACAAATCTAAGAATTTGTAAAATTGAACCTCTTGAGTTCTTTGGGCTAATAGGGAATACTGTGGTTGGTCAGGCATAAGAATGCATCTTCGGTGCATTGTTTCGTCGGGCTCAGAGGCCGTATCTCTATTAGACATTAGTACGTGAGCAAGTGATTAAATACACTAAAATTACTAAACCAATGTTTTTCTTCCATTTCCATGTTCTTTTTCGAAAATATATATATATAGGTTGATTGGGTAAAATAAGTTAATAGTAATGGGTTCTCGGTGAACTCTACTGTTAAGTTATTCGGAAGAAATTCCTGATCTGGGACCCTGTTATATATAAAAACTTGTGATTTTTACTGTTTATATACAGACTGATGATGGGTGAAGGTAGTTCATTTGTATGGATCTGTCTAGAAAAGACAAAGGTCATTGAAGGGGTCTACAAGCTCACCTGATCTTTCCTGGGAACCATACCGATGCGCTATTTTTCTCTATCTTAGAAAGTTCGTATATACGCAGCGAAGGTTACTTGACCAGCTTCCAAAGGGCTTTCCCAATGAGAATGAACTTAAGTAATATTTTTCCATTAATATTTTTCCGGTTAAGTTACCGCACATGATAGGGATTCAGAGGATGAGTCGAGGGCTTACACGCCTCGATCACCACCTGCAGAGGCGCAGAGTAGAGTAAGAGCAGGCAATGTGGAGAGGTACTACCCTACCTCAGCAGGGTTTTCTGGAGAGACGGGCGTCTCGGATAGGTCCTTTGAGGCTCAGGATAGGATTTGGGAGCGTCTCCGCAAGGGCAAGGGGAAGGTATCTAAGGAGCATGAGGGCGATGTTCCTGGAGGCTCAGCTGCTGAGTCTCACCGTCATTAGTTGTTAGAGATTGGACCCGGCTTTCTTATTACTTAGTAGCTTTTCATTTCAGTCTTTTATTTCAGTTTACTTAGAGCTTTTACTACTTTTTGATGTATAGTAGTTTTTAGAAACTCCTTGCTTGTACTGATGCAAGCTTTTGATTATATATATATATATTTGAGGAGGTTGCTTTTACTTCAGTGTTTCTTCTAATACTGTTCTTATTTTAACATACAATGGAAAAGGAAAGAATGGACTCCCCATTCTTCTCATCTTTTAAAAAGGCAAAAATTTTATCCACATTTTTGGAACAAAGCTCGAGTTTTAATCTAAGGTTTCTAAAGAATATTTGTGAAAATACTTGTTACTATGGTGTAATATCCTTTTTGGAGAGGGAGCCGCTCCTTGTCTGTGCCTCTCTGCACCGGCGATCACTCTCCGCCCTCGTGGCCTCGGGGTGTCACAATTCTCGTCAACTCTCAAGTCAATATCAGACACTCTTTCACCATGATTAGTCCATATCCAATAATTAGGCTTGAACCCAACTTTATGTAAATCAACCCTCACATCATCCTCACTCATAATCTTTCAACATTGGCATTTAAGACACGAACATCTTATCCCCCCTTTAAAATGAAATTTTCTTATCCCTTTGCGAAAGTAACAAACTCTTCAACCTCACTTATAAAGATTGTTTAAGACCCCTTCTCCCGATATATAACATATCATACATCCAACTACGGTTTGAAGGATAACAATCTATTTTTTGCGTATGAATCACATTTTGTGTTAGATACTGGGGTCACGTGCCAAACAAAAATTCGGCAGCATCACCTCTGTATTTTGGACTTTTCCAAATTTTTTCCATAAAAGAAAAATCAATCAATTTATATATAACAAATATTAGCTATAAAATATATCCTATTGAGCTATGCTCTCCACTAACAAACAACTCAATCAGACAACCCAACATCCTGTATAAGACAGTAAGGCAAAGACTATAGTTTTGCTCTCCACTAACAAACAACACAACAATTCAAACAACATTTTGCACTTAACAGATTTAAATAAATAAAAACAATGCAAACTCACTACAATCTCCTAACGTAAGCTCCAAGCGGGAGCCACAAATAATCCTATCAAAAAAATCACATTTAATTCAAAATGGTAAGCACATTTATTAGAATATACACTCCTTAAATTACCATACTACACTTACACTGAATCTCACATTCACACTCAATCACACTCAATCAAACTTAAACCTATGATGTAAATGAATCTAGTCAAATCAAATGCTCACAAGTAAAATCCAATTGATCATGTAAATAAACATATTTTCTTAATGTTCAATCCATCACCATTTGCAAAACAAAACGGAAATAACAATAAACAAAATTCATTATTTATATTTTGCACCTTACAACAGTTAACATTGGCAGAGACATACACATAGCACATAAAAAAATCAATTTTGTTTGAGCCAAACACATTAAATAATTCAATAAGAGATATACCCATAGACATACACATATCACATAGAAAACAGGGAGAGAGAGATGCCTGCAAAGCAAGGAAGTAAGGGACTCCAGTGACGGAAGTAATGCCTCTGGCACAGCGGCAACAACACGCGCACAAGGACAGAGAGAGAAAGTGAGTAACAGACAAAGAGTCAAAGAAAGAGAGACAAAGAGAAGGAGGGACATACCTTACAACCGTGTGGGGCGCGGTGGGGGATGGGTTTTGCAATAGTGGGAGCGTGGTGGGGGCTGGAGAATGAGGAGGGTTCAGAGAGAGAGAAAGAGATCTATAATGAAGAGGGGGTAGCCCGAGCTAGTGGGGATATAAAGGTTTCCGATGGACATTTTTAAGTTACCAACTGAACGGACGTCAGTATGTCCTTTTGCAAATTAACGAAGGCCACATTTTTAATACCAATGAATTATACCGTTGGTTTTGGTACAAACAAGTGTCATCGATAACTACAAAAAAAATGGTAAATAAAAATAAAATTCAAAGGGCGCCAACGAAAAAAAATCCCACTCAGTGCCATCACAAATGCTGTCCTTTTCATTTTCTGATCTTACTGATGGAAAAATTCCAACGCAAACGTCAAAGTTACCTACGGCTGCATATTTGTCGGTAGTAGCCGTAGGTAATTACCAATTTTCTTGTAGTGAACAGCAAGAGGCAAAAACTTGACAAATAACATCTACAAACAAGCCTTGAGACCACCACACCGTTGTCGTAGACCTCTGCTTGACAACCCCTCAAACGACTGTGTCTCTCACCTTCATCGGACCTCACCAATTCCCCACCTCCACCGGATATCACAGTCAAGTGGATTCAATATGTTTTGGAGAGAGAAAGAGTTTCTTTTTTTTTTGCTTTTTAATCTCCCACTACGTCAAAAATGTAAAAAAAAAACACATTTAAATTTGATTTCAACAACGCATCAAAGCATGTTGGTTTTCCTGTCGTTGCTTGTACGCGCAATTCCCCACAATGCTTTGGAGGCATTTTTGCAGTCGCTCATAAACCACGTTTGCCAGGGGCGAAGGGATGGGGTGACCTAGGGATGCCATGGTCACTCCCAAATTTTTAATATCACTTGGTATTATATTGTAGAAATATTTTGTGGTCCCCCTAGTAAAATTGAATGATAATTAGTTAAAGATTTTTTTGGTTTAACTAATTGGATATTGATAAATTATATATTTGTAAAGAGGAGAGATCAAATTACACTGGCATAATATTTTGGGCAATGTTTTACCGATTAAATATTCCTCTAGCATCTATAATAATATGAATGTCTCTATGTTATTTCTACCTTTCCCTGGTTTTTATAAAAACTCTTCATTTCTTTCGCCAACTTTTTTCTACATCATAATGTCTAACAAGTTAAATTTTACATTTAGTAGTTTCTCTAATAAATTGTTCACTAGAATTAAAATATAATTTTGATTAATTTTCCATTTTCAATAGAACTCACATTTACATGATTTGTCTTTGCCTTACACTCAATATAGTTATATATTTCTTTTATTTATAAAAATAGTAGTTATATATCAAATTTCTCACATGTGTTATACATGTGAAAATTTAAATTTTTTTTTTTACTAAAATTATATGCTTTTTTATCTTGGCACCCCTCAAGATAAAATCTTGGTTCCACCATTGACGTTCGCGTTCCCTCAATGAGAACGCGCAGTGAGTCAAGCATTGTCGTGAATGACACCTACAAATGACGCACGGCTAGCAAGCGTTGTACTTCAATTATACCTCAAACAAAGTGAACAGTTGTCCCTTGTCCGGATGCATCACTTCATGAGAGAGTGCGCATAAAGGAGGGAAATATAAGATTTCCAACAACATTTTCCTATGAAGGCGTTGTCTGAAAGCTCATTATTTTCATAATAAAAATACAAAGCTATCAGACAACTCCTGTCCAACAACGTTTGCACAGGGAGGCATTCTCGGAAAGCATTGTGTTTTTATTATAGAAACACAGAGCTATTACACAATGCCTGTCGAGGCAACCATTGTAAGATGTAACACCCCTTTTTCACACAAGGAACGTCACATGAAAAACTAAAACTTAATGCGGAAAATCGTCTTTCATAAAACAAGGTTACCAAAATTGGTGGCTAATTTTTTTTTTAAGGATCTTATACGAAAAGATTTATTCATATCTCATTTATCTATCCAGAAACTCAGAAGAAAAGAAACATCATACATAAATATATACATCATCATGTCAAAGTACACAAACCTTGCGCTCGCAAGTATAATTATAAACCACAACAGAGTGGCCAAAATACAACAACCTGACATAAGGAAATAAAGCGATAAAGCTAAACCTAGGAAAGCTATAATCAAAAGGTGTGTCAAATACACCCCCACCTCTATCGACCTAAAATGATGACGTCTCCTCGAGGTCTTCCTCGGGATCCTCCTCCGGGTCCTCCGATATCTCAGTGAATACCCACTCTGGCTCGTCTCTCACTTTCCTCTTCCCCTTATCTGCGTGTCCCGACGATCCGACAGAAGTGTCAGAAGAGCATCGTACGAAACGTCCAGACGGTGCGACGTAAGGAACGGGGAGCGTCGGTCTCACTGTCTCGGGTGGTGAAGTAGGTGTCACTGGTGGAGCCATCCTTGGTAGACGTACCCGCTCCAAGGAACTCTTCCTTGTAGTACGACGCGTGCGACGGTACTCCGGAACGGATCTGGTTCCCCGCGAGGGTAAATGTCGCTCCTCCGCCTGAGCCACTCTCCTCGGCTGCTCCACAGGTGCATCGGATGCGGCTGCCAGCCAGCTACACATACTCTCGATTGGGATATAAGCGTCCAAAATCATATCTCGCTCCAAAACCTCCTCGGGGCCTAGCACCCCTCCTCTCGTCCTGACCACGTGTCCAGTCACCGTGGCCCATTGGGAGATGGGATCATAAGTCCACCCCCCCCGCCATCGGCCTCAAGAGGCCGGAAACTCTCCCTCACTCGGGCTACTAGAGGCCTCATCTACGCGTAACGTACATACAGATACAGGAAAAACATGCAATGGTGAATTTCTTTGCACAAGTTGAAATCCACTGAAAGGGTGCATCTGAAAAGCAAAATACTACATAATACATTCCAAGAATATATATATAGAATTACTCTTTTGCAAGTCTTTTAGCTAAGATATTCAATTATCAACAAGAGACACATCATCAAGGTAAACACACAGTCAAGCACACACATAGCATTCTAGCATAATGCATGTCACTTCAATATCTCTTTAATACACCGGTGCACTGCTCCATGGAGACTTCTCTTCCTCAACTAAGTAGACCGAAATAGCTGTAGCATAAACCTAACATAATAAACCAATCTGTCCCCTTTTTCATAGACATGGTAACCATCGGTCCCCTTTTTCATGAACAGGTTTTACAATTATTCAGTAGAGCTACAATCACCATAACATAAATAAACCAATCTGTCCCTTTTTTCATGGACTCGGTCAACCATCTGTTCCCTTTTTCATTAGCTGGTCTTACAATTATTAATAAATTAATCTGTCCCCTTTTTCATGGACTCGGTCAACCATTTGTTCCCTTTTTCATGAACTGGTTTTACAATTATTTACAATTCCAACATAGGATTGTATGCTCTAATTTGGCAAAAGCCGCGTCTTTAATGCAAATGACAATATAATTTGCAAACACACAGAAGACAAACAATGCGATTCCCCCGTCTTAGGATTTCGTCGTCACCTGTTAGCTTTCTTCCAACCCGCGTAGCATTATTGTCTTCAAGACTTCATCGTCGCCACGTATTGACCCTCTTTCAATACCGTGTAAAAATGTTCTTTAGAACATAAGTCTTAGATAGAATTCTTCTTTGAAGTTAAGGTTCCTCTTTAACTTTAAAATCTCAAATCTTCATTTGTTTTAATAAAAGGAATACCTTTTATTTAAAACCAACTTCATTATTTTTCTTCCCACTTCTTATTGTATAAAGATTTAATTAAAAGTCTTAATTAAATTCTTAGATAACTTACTTTTAAGTATTTACAAATCTGACCCCTTAAGAAGTCCAGTCTCGCACTTCAGCCCCTGATTTTCTGAAAAATTAGTTTTCTGCCCCAAAAATGCCCAGTTTCACGTTTCTGCCCCAGAACTTCTATAAAATTATGTTTTTGGCCCAAAGTGCCCAGACTTCGCGTTTCTACCTCAGAATTCCAGAAATTTACATTTTTGACCCAAATACACCCAGATTTCGTTTTTGACCCCTTAAAAATCTAAAATTTTATTTTCTCCCTCATTAATTGATTTTCTAGCTCACTTAGAGTATTATGGAGAAATAGGATTTGTTATGAAATCTATTTGAGTCTTATACTTAGAAATTTAGTGAAGTGTATCTAATTAAGTATTAACTTGAATCCTAATTAATTTATTTGATTTCATTTGAAAACTTTTTCATTAAAACTTTTAAGTCTTCTTCCCACACTTAGTCAATTATTTTCAATTCAACCCCAATCACAATAAATCAACATACATCAATTAGGCAAGAACACAATCAAACCATAAATCATACATACACTCCAAGTAACCATCCATAGCATATTATCATACATCATAAACATAGCATCAACCATTAACACATCAAGCGTGCATTAGGCATTCAAAATCATCTCAACCATACATATGACTTTTCCAAGAACACATAGGCTTTTCAAAATTTATCACTCATCAACCAAAACCATACTTTAACTCATATACATAAATATATAAAAATACATATTACTAAAAGAATGATTTCTCATTCAACAACCAAATAAAAAAACTCAAGTCTTTGAGTTTAACTTAGAACATACAACATACACCACACACATACACATCATTCCCAACTTATTGAGAAAATCCCCTTACCTCTTGAAGACAATGAAAATGGGCAAACACCAAAAATCACCTTCACTCTACATCAACACCAAGTGGCCTCCTTGAAGCCTTGATGTTCCAACACTTAGAAAAATTAACCTTTCACAAAATACACCAAAAATGAAACCATAAAAATGCAAGTTTATGCAAACCACCAAACCCTAAAGAGTAGAAATTTTGAGTAGTTATATACTTACTCAAATCTTGAAGCAAAATAGATCCAAGGTAGTTTTCAAGCTTGTAGGTTCCAATGGAGTGAACCTAAACCAAGAAAAAACTCTCTTTTAGTAAAATGAAGAACTCAAGCTTTCATGGAAAAATGAAAGTGGTGGAAATGGAAAAATGAAAAGAGATTATGGATTAGAATGATGATCCAAACCTTTTTTGTGAAGCTTGAATAGCCAAAAACCCATTAAAACTTAGACTTTTGGTGTGTAGGAAACCTTGGAAAGTGGAGAGAAAATGGTGTTTAGCAAGAGGAAGAAGGTGAAGAAGATGAATGAAAATGAATTCTCTCTCCTTCTTTGCCCTACATGTTCGGCCAGATCACAAGGGAATGGGGGAGGTATGGGCATGCTTTGAGTGGATGGGAGCCATACCTCACTTACCTAATTTGAAAAAAAATTCAAAAATCAACCCCTTTGACCCATTTGACTTTTGGGATATTTTGAGAGTGAAAATTAGCCCTCTTACTCGCCCAAATCAGACCAGAAAAATGGTGGGATTAAATCTCATCAAGTTAGGGTTTAATCGGTAGTTCAAAGTAGTAAAAACGCTTAGTTTTATAACCCATTTTTAGATAAATATTTTTCTAAAATAGATAATATCATGAGAAGTCACTTTTATGACTTGAATATGATATAGAAAAATTTAAAATCTCAAAACTAAATTTTTGGACTATTTTTCATGTCCCGGTTGCGCTCGGTTTACCCGTAAAGCTCCAAACGCGAGTAAAATAAAGTTTTTCTGAAAAATTTCCAGAAAAATTTCTAAAAAACACAAATATTATAAAAATAAATTTTTTTTGTTAAAATATTATTTTGGAGTAAAAATGACCTCTAGAAAAATACTAAACCCTATCCTCTCATCAGGAGAGAATGCGGTTCCCGCAAAAACTCAGTTTTGCGAACTCTACTACCCTCGACTCTTCTAAAATAAATCTAAGACATGAATATCCTTATTCTCACCTCAAGATCCCAAAATCATTAATAAAATAATTTTAATTAATTTAAAGCAGATTAAAAGTCAATAAAAACTATATAAAAATGAGGGTGTTACATAAGACACTAAGATGTATACTTACACACATCATTTGCTCAGCAAAATGATATAGGACATCTCTGTGTTTTTTCTTACAACGCTTTACGCTTCATGCGTTATATGAACGTCATTGTCGTCGCTTTATGTTTTTGGCGTAGTGTCTCTCTTAGTCGTTATCTAATGGCTAGTAGTGTCGCTGGAGAGGATCCACTTCCAAAAAACTAACTACATAACAAATTGACATGCTACTCACACTTACATAAGCTATAAGGGTGTGTTTGTTTCAAGTAATCTAGATATATTCTCAGGAATGCATGGGTAGGGAATGTGTATACCATGTTTGTTATAAGGTTCGGAAAATTTTATTCCTGGATATAAAAGATTCCTAATAATACAATAACTTCTAAGTTTCCATGGTTTTTATGCCCAAAGGAAGGGTTGGGAAAAAGATCCCCATGAGGTGCGAAAAATTTCATATGCACTTTTTCAAAAAAGATTCCTATAACTACCTCTATAACCCCACTTTTATAAATAATTCCCAGGAATGTTACAACTATTTGCCAAACACTTTTATTTAAAGTACCTGGGAATAACATTCACATCATTATATTCCAATGAATATTTTTTTTTGGAAATAAATTTTCATAACTTGAAACTAACACCCCTAAGTTACAGGGTTAATATGAGCAAATAGCTCTACATTTTATACTCTTATAGCCCCTTGACAAACTGAAGGTGGCTGTTGGTAGGCAAGAACATTGAGTTTGGATCTGAGTTCACAAAATGGTGTAAAGGGCAGAGGTTTAGTGAGGGAATCACCCAACTAATAATTTGTTGCAACATGTTGCACGTGTAGTACCTTGGCAACTACCTTTTCACATACAAAATGGATATCCAACTCCATATGTTTGGTGTGTGCATGAAGCACCGGATTATGAGACAACATGTCAGCACTATAAGTTATCACAATGAAGTTGAGGAGTGCTGATTGGAACACCAAGCTCAATTAAGAGAGATTCAATCCATAGAACTTCAGCAGTGTTGTTAGCCATGTCGCGATATTCTGCCTCAGTACTAGATCGAGAAACTAGCTATTATTTCTTTGAGCACTATGAAACGAGATTGGGGCCAAAGAAAATGCAAGAACCAGAAGTGGACCTGCAATCATCTGGATCACTAGCCTAATCTACATCGTTGAAGGCATTAAGAGAGAATAGAGCACCAGATTTGGTTGGTTGTAGTAGTAAACCAAAGTGTTGTGAGCCCTAGCAAAGTATACGCTTGACTGCCCAATAATGGGACTCTAGTAGATTGATCGTGAATTGGCATACTTTGTTGTTGTATGCAATATTTGGCCTTGTTAATGTGGCATATTGTAGTGCCCCTACAATGGAGTGGTAGAGATAAGGATTTGAGACTGAATCAGCGCCTAATTTAGCGAGTTTGTAGCTGGAAGTCATAGGTGAAGAGATTACCTCGGCATCTAACATATTTTCATGTGAAAGCGATTCTCAAATGTATTTGGATTGGGTCCATAGATGCTTCACTTCAATACCAAGAAAATAATCAAGTTGTCCCAATTGTTTAAGAGCAAATTTTGCATTCAATTTATGGATTAGATCATGCACCAAAGTAGATAAAGAGCCTGAGATTAAAATATCATCAACATAGATCAACAAATAGAGGCAAGTGCTACCTCTTGAATATATGAAAAGGGATGGATCACAATGACTAGAAGTGAAGCCAAGTCCAACAAGGTGGTAGTGAGCCCTCTCATACCAAGCCCACGGGGCTTGCTTGAGGCAATAGAGAGCACGATTCAATTTGCATATGAGCTCTTTATTGGTTGATTCAAAACCTGGAGATTGTACTGTATACATTTCTTCAGTAAGTAGACAATTTAAAAACCCATTGTTGATATCTATTTGTTGAACAGGCAAAGATATGTAGGGAGAAAGAAGAGGGTGGTCTGGGCATTAGAGATTTAAAAGCATTTAATCACGCCCTCCTAGGAAAGTGGTTGTGGAGATTAAAAACAGAAGAGCATTTGTTGTGGGTAAAGCTGGTGAAAGAGAAATATGGGATGGTTGGGGGTGTGGCTAGGGATGGCAAAAAAACCCGTACCCGTGGATATCCGCGGATAAAATCCGTTACGGGTATGGGGCGGGTACCTTAACAGGTACCCGCGGGTAAATTAAACGGGTACCTGAGGTACCCGCCAATAAATGGGGATGGGGGTGGGTAGTGAGGTACCCATACCCGTAGGTACCCGTACCCGTTAGTAAAATTACAAAAAGTATCCTTTTATTTATATACATACCTAAAAGTCTAAAACACTAATGCACAATTTAACAAATATTAGAGTGTGATACAATACTTTTAGTTATTGTCTTGCTTTGTTTTAATATTGAACAAAGTGACTCCAAAATATATATTATTGTTGTGTCATGTATTAATTCTCACATTCATATTTTTCATTTTATAGTTTTATTTGTTTTTATTTAATTGAACAATTATTGATATAACAATTAAGTTAAAATTATATGATTTGTATAATTTAGTCTTATTAATATGATGTTCATTATGACAAATATTGTGTGAAAACAATTTCTTTTAATAAAATTTTTATAGAATTTTTTAATTTTTTAATATCCATGGATATCCGCGGATACCCGCTAAAATCTAGATAACGGGTACCCGCGCCGGTATGGGGCGGGTAGCGGGTATATTAAACGGGGCGGGTAACGGGGAGCTACTACCCGTGCCCGCCCCCGCCCCATTTACATCCCTAGGTGTGGTGCAATTGGGTGGTAGGTTGAGATCAAGGTGGTGTATTAGTAAATTAGATCATGAGAGTTCTGGCTACAATGCAGGATGGTTTAATGACATGGTGATCAAAGAGGTGGGAACGGGTTCTAATTCCTATTTTTGGTTTGATCCTTGGTTGGAGGGTGGTCCCTTACATGCAAGGTTCGCTAGGCTTTTTTCGTTAAGCTTGGATAATTTAGCCACAGTATCAGAAGTGGTGGACTGGGAGGATGGGCAAGCATTTTGGAAGTGGAGGTGGCAAAGGGATTTATTTGAATGGGAGCGTGAACAAGTTGAGCTATTGCAACAAATGATTTTGGGTGCAGGGTGTAAATGGGTGGGTTCGGATAGATAGGTTTGGAAGAAAGATACTTCGGGGGTCTACTCGGTACGTTCTGCATACAAATGGATTCGTAATTCGGATTTCTCAACAGCAGAGACATTTCATAAAAATCTTTGGAATTGTAGGGCTCCCCTAAAGGTGAAGGCGTTCGTTTGGAAACTGGCCCAAGATAGAATTCCCACCGCACAAAATCTAGCCAGCAGAGGGGTGACGTTGCAAAACGGGTTATGCCAAGGATGTAATAATGAAGTGGAGAATGCAGAGCATTTATTTTTTAGATGCAAACATTTCACAGCTGTGTGGCATGGATGTTTGAGGTGGTGGGGAATTCATGCCCCACTACTTGGTGATTGTAAGGGGCTATTTTTTCAATTCCTTGGTCTGATAGATGGGAGAGAAAATCAGTTGGAGCTGTGGATATTAGTGTGGTTCGCTATAATCTGGGTAATTTGGAATCACCGTAATGGTGTTTTGTTCAGGGGAGAAAAAATAGAGGTTGGGAAAATGATTGAACAAGTTAAGCTTAAGACCTGGTTGTGGATAACGGCTAAATGGCCACAGTTTGGTTACCCATTCTCGTTGTGGTGTAACAATCCTTGGGGGTGTGTGGGTTTTATCTCTGCGGGGTGACTTTGTCCATATATTAATTGGGGTGGGAGTGCCACCTTGGTGATCATTGTTTTAACTTGGATACGGATAGCTGACCATTGATTTTTTAGTCTTGCGTTGTGGTTGCAGGAGCTTTACAGAAGGAGCTATTTTTACTGTGCAGCTGAACATGATTGTAGGTTGGCTTATTAATATTGTGTGTAGGCAGCTGAACAATTGTTTTGGTTGGCCTAGTAATATTGTGTGCAAGTGTCTACACTTTTGTGCTGGATCGGTTTTACTAACATAGAAGGGGTGGTGGAGTTTGTTTGTTTATGTTGCAGGGATTGGAGGAATGGTTAATGGCATGTGGGGGACTTGAGATGGACAAATTGGAGCTAAAATGTCACTGTGCAGGTTGAATAGTGGTGCGTGACAAATCAAGGAATTGGATCTTAAGGAAGGACATTTAATTGTTCTCTCAATTAGGAGATTGCTTGGGTGGAGTCTCTGGTCACTCTGGCTGTGGATCTCTTTTTTTAGACATCTTTACTGTTATGACGGACTAATATTGTACTGGTGGGGGTTGTTTTTTGGGTTGGGGTGATTTAAGAAAACTTGTCAATTGTTGGCACAATATGTATTTGTTCTAATTGAGTTTTGTAAGGGAAGGGAGTTTTGTAAGGGAAGGGGTAAGTACTTGTGTTTATAAAGTATTTCCCTTATGACTGATGGGTTATTGGGTTAAATCTAACATGCGAAAAGGTACCCATTTGAGACCATGTAGGTTACTGGGGAATTGTTTTTGAGCCCCGATTCATTTGGTTGGGTTTTGAGGTTGATAAAAGCACCCCTTTGAGACTGATGGGATACTGGGGTATACTTTGGCATTTATCTAGAACCCTTTGAGACTATGTAGGTTCTGGAGTTTTACATTATAAATTCGGTTCACTTTAGTCTTCAGTGTGCAGGAGTGTATCTGTATTAAGAGAGTGGGGTTTTTTCATTTTGTGAAGGATGGTCAACTGGTTATACACTCTGTATTATTTGGATTGGGCACTACTTGTGCTTTTAATTCATTTTTAATGCATTTTGGCTTTTAAAAAAAACTAAAAAAACTAAAAAAAAAAAAAAATCAAACCCAGGCAACTGATGAAAGTCCTTTGCAACTAAGGGGACCTTATATTTATTTATGCTACCATCTAGATTTTCTTTCATGTGAAACACCCACTTATTGCCCTTTCCAGTAGGAGAGTCATATTTACAGAGAAAGCTAAATAAGTCTAAACAGATTTGATTATTATTTTTCGAGATAGATGCTTAAGTCATTTACCAAAATTTGAATATGTTTTTTGTAAAATAATAACATGAAATGAAACATCAATCATACACCTAATCACAAAGAAATTAAAATAGGTTAAATCGAGTACTACAGTAGTATGATTTTCCAACAACTCCCACTAAACTCGTATCAAAATAGTAGAGTAGGAGATTGAAGAACATATAAACAATTACTCCAAATAGATAACCAAAACACAGAAGTCCCACATTGGACTATTGAAGCTCTTCTCAATTTCTCTCATGAAGTCCCACATTGGACTATTGACTCATTCCTTTTCTCTCCATCTCCTATATAAATGGAAGGTTACTAACAACTAGAGATCCATGAAAAATAATAATATAGTATCCATGACAAATGGATCACATGATGGGCATCCATGAAAATGGATCATATGAGAATCCATGAAAAATGAATCATGCAGGCCTAATGCAAAGCATGAGACTTATGGCTTAGTTAAAAATATTTTTGTTTACAGGGTTGTTTTGGATTGCTCCTCGTATCTTACGTCGTCTGATGTATACCTGCTATCCTGGGTCGCTCTTTGGGCTTTAAGACAAAGGTGCATGTGGGGTTGAATGCTTTATGTTGAGCAAGAGTTTTTGTCTGTGATAAAAGAACATTCACCTCTTCTTCTTCTTTTCCTTATAAGAAAACGAGTTCTCAAAACAGCCCCATATCTCAATCTTCTTCACATTGAATATGCTCCCTTCTTTTACTCAAGAGAGTTAGTGAGTTTTATTAACGGAGAGCTTCACATAACAACACTTAAAAGTTGAAGAAAAAAAGATGGGAAAGGAAAGAAAAAAAAGAAGAAAATGGAGAGACATATATCAGGTTGAAAAGACACTCTTGGTGTTTCACTTCGGTCCAAACACCATGGAAAGTGTTATCTGATTTAAAATTGGAACCCAATAGTTGACATTGCAATTCATTCTTCTTATATTGAAGTCTATTGTCCCTACTCCTTGGTCCCTTCATAATCTCTCTCTCTTTTCTCCGTTCATCTCCCCTCACAAAATAACCCTCGACGACTTTACCCCACCTTCTCTGTTCTATATAGGTTAACAGTGTTGGTGTAAGCCTTAGTGGCCAATCTATTTTATAGATTTTATAATATTTGTATCATGACCCTTTTATTTATACTAGTGCGCCATAGGCACGAAAGCGTCCACCTCCCTTCTACGTATAGTTATCACAGTTTTTTTTTGACATATAGTTATCACATAGTTTTGAATAAATTTAAATTTAATTTTTCAGTTATAAAAGGGAAAAAATGGAAACAAAAGTAGGAAACCAAAATGCAGTTAAAGTTTAGTATCCCCTTTATATATAGGTTTAGATATATTTATATATGAGGCATCACATTTATTATGTTAAATATTTATAACATGATAAAGTTCTTAGAATAGAAGATTCAATTCAACGGAATATCAAGTGTGATTTGATCATGAGACCCCATTGAATAACATGAACTCTATTCTTAAATATCTGTAGTCAAATTTTTTTTGTTAATTAAGACGATAATAATACATAGAGACTATTGCATGACTAGATTGATGACCACATCTCACAGGCCATGGGCATGAATTGTTCAAGTATACACATAGGTATAAATATTATTTGTAATATTTATACTGGATTGACCCGCTATAAGAATGATTCATAACATTTATGCAAGTTTCATAATCGCTTCTCATGGTAACCATAATAAAGAAGTTATTCGACTTGAAGTCACTATTGAAGTGGCACAGAAAGTCACAAGGAGGGGGGTCGAATTGTGACCCTTTGAAACTTTTTGGCTTTTTCTGCTAACTTTGAACCTTTCTCAAGTTTAATCAACTTGGAGTTTAGAGAAGGTTTAAACAAACGTTAGTATGGAAGCTCCTCAGCTAGAGAAGGTTAACAAAACTAAGAGTACTGTTTGTTTAAGAGATCTTCTCAACTAGAGAAGGTTGTCAGAAAATCAAGTTCTTTGTTACTAATAGAAGTTCAGCTAAACAGGCTTCTCACCGAGAGAAGGTTAATTAGAAGATTAAATCATTTGGTTATACACTTCAACTTCTTCAAATTAATCTTAACAAAGCTTCTTTAATAAACTTATAATAAGTTAAAGAATCAATTCAAAACATATAAGTTTATAAAACCATTTTCAAATGCTTAGTTAATAAAATCAATTTTCACAATATTATGAGAAGCTTCTCAGCATGAGTAGAAAATATCTTCAACCAGAGAAGGTTATCAGCAAACTGCTTTCTATACTTCTTCAACTGCTTCTCACCTAGAGAAGGTTGATTATAAAGTTATGTTTCTTTGAGAAGACAGATTTTAGTTAAGTAGTTTTCAGAAGTTTAAGTACAAGGCTTCTCTGCCAGAGAAGGTTTATCAACAAATCAAGTACTCTTATGAAAAACTACTGAAACAAAGCTTCTTTTCAAAACTTATACTTATATGACAATATGACTTTGCATGTATAAGTTAGTTAAATAAGTTTTTTTCGAAGCTTTATTAATAAAACAGTTTCTCAGTTTTATGTAAACCTTCTCGGCGTGAGTAGGCGCTTCTTGAGCAATTTAAATAAATCAATCAGAAACTGTAAAAGAGAAAGGGAAAGAGAATATCACACAGATATTTATCCTAGTTCAGCCACAAACTCTTGGGCTACATCCAGTCCCCACATCCAGTGAGATTTTCTACTATTCTCTTAAGTATTCTTCACTCAGCCTCTTCAGGCGTATATGGTATTCTTGTACGAGCCTCCTCAGGCTCACAACCAGTATTTTTGTATAAGCATCTACAAACTTACATTTAGTAGTCTTGTCCTAGCTTCTGCAAGCAAACCCAGTGCAAGCAATCTCACAGATTGCACATCCCTTTCCTTTCACACACTCAGCTCTCACTAGCTAGCTTGAAAGGAATCACAACAAAGAAGATGAGGATTTGTTTGTTGTGTTTACAGCTTAGATCTACAATCACAGAGCAAATAATCATTCAAACACAAGCTGTATATCACTCCTTTTTCTCTCAAAAAAATAGCCCAAATGTTGGAGTGAAAGATGAAGAGATGGATGAGAAGTTTTTGAATCACATTCATGGTCCCTCTTCGTGGATGTACTTCTCATCAAGTTATTTCAGCTGCAATCTTGTTGTAATATAGTGTTTCTGCCCCCTTCTTACCTTTTATGACCGTTTAGAGAGGTAGGGAGAGAGAAATGGAGGTTTTTGGTACAATATAGCTGTCATATTCACCTTTTCGCAGAATTCTGACAGCTCACGTCATGGTGTCACATGCTGTCAATTGAACCTCCTCTGGAACTCGTTGCTAGAGTAGGTTCCTTATCACGAACCTTCTCAAGAACCTCATCTGGTTCCAGTGTGAACCTTCTCTGGTCCAGTATGGACCTTCTCTGGGACTTGCTGCTTGAGTAGGTTCTTTCTCACATGCTTTCTCAGGAACCTCCTTTGATTGTAGTATGGACCTTCTATGGTCCAGTATAGACCTTCTCTGGACTAGTGTGGACCTTCTCTGTGAATCTCCTCTAGTCCTAGCACGAGCCTTCTCTGGAACCTTCTCTAGTTACTCGTTGTTAGAGCAGGTTCACAACATAGTTGTACTTAAGTTTCTCATGGCTTAAAAGTTCTGCATTTGTGATCTTCTCAGTATCCAGAACTTGAATGTCTTCAAGGTTTCTTTGTGAATCTCCTCTGGTCCTAGCATGAGCCTTCTCTGAAACCTTCTCTAGATACTCGTTGTTAGAGCAGGTTCACAGCATAGTTGTACTTAAGTTGCTCATGGCTTAGAAGTTCTACACTTGTGATCTTCTTAGTATCCAGAACTTGAATGTCTTCAAGGTTTTTATATTGTGTAGGATGAAGAATACTTTGATGTAGAGAGATTTTATCTTCTTGAGGTTTATTTATTGATCAAGCATGTTGTAGGTCTTGCGAAGCTTCTTGTCTTGGGAATCTTCTCAACTTGACATTTTGTAGTGCATACTTCAATCTTATGGAGAGCTTCAATCAGTGGAGAGGCTTCTTGTCCTAAGGAGCTTTATTATAGATTGCTTCACTCTTGTGTACTTCAAAGTCGGAGAGACTTCTAGTCTAGAGGAGCTTCTTCTCTTGGAGACCTTCTCTGCGTGAGTAGATTTCCCTTAGAGACCTTCTCCGCAGAATGTCTATCTTCTCAAGGTTCCTCTTTAATCTCTATTTGTATCATTGTTGAAGTTTATCTTCTCTTGTGTCTTCTCTTGTATCTCAATTCACTTAGGCATCATGTTTATTTGGATGGATCTTCTCAAGCTGCTTTACACATGAGTAGCCCTTGTTCTAAGCTTATCTTTGCCTTTAAACTTGGTTCCTGTTGCTGTCTCAAGTAATCTCAATGGAACCATTAGCAAGCAAAAAGCTTAGAACACTCATTTTAATATTCAGAGAGTTTGTTATCATTAAAACATCAAGCTTGAGAGGGTTTTGTTTCAACAACTATGATTCCAACATGAGGAGTTGTAGGCTTTAATGCTATCAAATGTTATCCGTAACAGGATAATTATAAGGTAGTACTTGGGCCTGCCACAAGTTATGTGGAGGGATGTGAGTGATGTAGATAGGATTTGCCCCTTTTGCAGAACGGGAGTAGTGTCCTAGGCCACTCGATGGAGTGAGATGTGGAAAATGTCTGCCCATGCTAGTATTGGGTCAATATGAGATATTGGGCCCAATGAATTTACACACCTACTCTGGGATCGAGAAACTAATGATTAAACTCAATGAAGATGACACACTTGATGTCTCATGTTTAATTGGGACATATGGGTGAATGGACAAAGGTTTTGTGATTATTATCGTTATAGAAAGGGACACACTTTATGGTCACCGGTCTTCTCATAATTGGAGATACTTTATGGTCACTAATATTCTCATAAATTGGGTAGCAATAATGCATTGCCAGATGCCAATAATTATTTATAATAATTACTACTACCTCCGGTCCTATTATAAGAGAATATTAAATTATTTTCTTGGTCCAAAACATAAGAAACATAGACCCACTTTTAAATGCATTAATTGCTAAAATTTCTTTTATACCCCTATTTTATTATGAGATTTATTTTCCCATACAAGTGAATACAACCATTTTAAGTGATGGGTATACTGGAGGGAAGTTCCTAGCAGTCTATTTAAAACTGCCAGAGTTTCCTTCTCCTACTGCGCTAACCCTAATTGGCGTATCCAGTATAAACCCAGGTTAAATCAAATTATGTTTGATTAAATCTAATTTAATTAAATCATATTTAATATAAGCTCCATTTAATTAAATATAAATCTCTCTAATTAATTTACTATATGTGTGTGACCCTATAGGCTCCATTAATGTTGGCAATAATAATAATTATTATTAATACTACCTCCGGTCCCTATTATAAGAAACAAATCACTAATTCATCAAGACAAACGAAAAACAATTAAGTTAGTTAATTTTAATTAATTTAAATTTTACTCCAAAAATACCCTTATTAAACGCGCCCCCTTACTCTATAACTAGCATTGCTCCCAATTGGCATTTGCTAGCATGGACTAAATAGAGCTATTATTATTCTTGCAACACCGGTGATAAATCAAAATCAACCTTGCTCGCTGTTGGGGTTTAATGGGGTAAACTTTTAAATTTTCTTATTTGAAAATAACCCATTAGCGGGATAACCCCTCCAAGATCACCAGTAACAACAAGAAGATCACAAAATGGTTATAGCGTTTACCTTTTCGACGTGAGTGGATGAACAATTTGATCACCAGTGCTTCAAGCGCACGCTAGCAATCACCAACTAGGAGCAGTGCTAGCTATGGAGAAGCAATAAGGAGAGAGGGGGGCACGACTGATCTATGTATTGGTTGTCTCTGTGAGGCGCCCCTAGTAGTGTATTTAACATTGTTATAGGGTTTCTTGAAGTGGCACAAAGAGTCACAAGGAGGGGGGTTGAATTGTAACCCTTTGAAACTTTTGGCTTTTCCTGCAAACTTTAAACTTTTCTCGAGTTTAATCAACTTGGAGTTCAGATAAGGGTTAAACAAACGTTAGTATGGAAGCTCATCAACTAGATAAGGTTAATAAAAATAAGAGTATTGTTTGTTTAAGAGATCTTCTCAACTAAAGAAGGTTGTCAAAAAATCAAGTTCTTTATTATTGATAGAAGTTCAGTTAAACAGACTTCTTACTGAGAAAAGGTTAATCAGAAGATTAAATCATTTGGTCATACACTTCAACTTCTTCATATTAATCTTAACAAAGCTTCTTTAATAAACTTATACCAAGTTAAAGAATTAGTTCAAAACATATAAGTTTATAAAACCTTTTTCAAATGCTTTGTTAATAAAATCAGTTTCACAATATTATGAGAAGCTTCTCAGCATGAGTATAAAAGATTCTCAACCAGAGAAGGTTATCAGTAAACTTCTTGCTTTGCTTCTTCAACTGCTTCTCACCTAGAGAAGGTTGATTATAAAGTTATGTTCCTTTGAGAAGACATATTTTAGTTAACTTGTTTTCAGAAGTTTAAGTACAAGGCTTCTCTACCAGAGAAGGTTAATCAACAAATCAACTCTTATGAAAACTACTGAAACAAAGCTTCTTTTGAAAACTTATATGAAAATATTATTTTGTATGTATAAGTTAGTTAAATAAGTTTTTTCTGAGTTTTGTTAATAAAACAGTTTCTCAGTTTTATATGAACCTCCTCAGCGTGAGTAGGTGTTTCTGAGCAGTTTAAATAAATTAAATAGAAACTATAAAAATGAAAAGGAAAGAGAATATCACAGATATTTATCCTGGTTCACCCACAAACCCTTAGGCTACATCCAGTGAGATTTTCCACTATTCTTTTAAGTATTCTTCACTCAACCTCTTCAGGCTTACATGGTATTTTTGCAGGAGCCTCCTCAGGCTCACAGTGGTATTCTTGTATGAGCCTCCTTAGGCTCACAACAATATTCTTTGCTCGGCCTCTTCAGGCTTACAATAGTATTCTTGTATGAGCCTCCTCAGGCTCACAGTGATATTCTTGTACAAGCCTCCTCAGGCTCAAAACCAGTATTCTTGTACAAGCCTCTGCAGGCTTACATCCAGTAGTCTTGTCCTAGCCTCTGCAAGCTAACCCAGTATAAGCAATCTCACATATTACACATCATTTTCCTGTCACACACTCAACTTTCCCTAGCTAGCTTGAAAAGAATCACAACAACAAAGATGAAAGATTGTTTGTGTTGTGTTTACAGCATAGATCTACACTCACAAAGCAAATAAACATTCAAATACAAGTTGTATATCACTCCTTTTTCTCTCAGAAAAACAACCCAAATGTTGGAGTGAAAGATGAAGAGATGGATGAGAAATTTCTGAATCGTGTTCATGATTCCCTCTTCGTGGATGTATTTCTCATCAAGTTGTTTTAGCTGTAATCTTGTTATAATATAGTGTTCCTGCCCCCTTGTTACCGTTTATCACCGTTTAGGAGGTATGGAGAGAGAAACGAAGGTTGTAGGTACAGTACAATTGTCACACTTTGTTTAGAGAGGTAGAGGAGAGAGAAATGAAGGTTTCTGGTACAGAGCAGCTGTCGTATTCACCTTTTCACAGAATTCTGATAGCTCACGTCATGCTGTCACATGTTGTTAGTTGAACCTCCTTTGGACCTCGTTGCTAGAGTAGGTTCCTTATCACGAACCTTCTTAGGAACCTCCTCTGGTTCCAGAGTGAACATTCTCTGGACCAATATGAGTTTTCTCTTTGAATCTCCTCTGGTCCCAACATGAGCCTTCTCTAGAACCTCCTTTGGATACTTGTTGTCAGAGTAGGTTCTCAACATAATTCTTCTTTGGTTGCTCATGGCTTAGTAGTTTTGCATTAGAGTCTTCTTGAGTCTTTACTAGTTTCCACAACTTGAATATCTTCAAGGATACTTTGTTGTGATGAGTGAGGAATACTATTATGTAGAGATCTTTTATGTTCTTGAGGTTTTTTTTCGAACTTGTATGCTCAAGTTCTTGATAAGCTTCCTGGCTTGATATTCAATCTTGCATACTTCATCCTATAGGAAGCTTCTTATCATGGGAGACTTCTTATATATTGCTTCACTCTTGTGTACTTCAACACTTCTAGTCCAGAGGAGCTTCTTCCCTCGGAGACCTTCTCTGCCAGAGTAGATTTCCCTTAGAGACCTTCTCTGTAGAATGTCTATCTTCTCAAGGTTCCTCTTTAATCCCTATTTGTATTATTGTTGAAGTTTATCTTCTCTTATGTCTTGGAAGCATATCTTCACTTGAACCTCGTTTATTAGCTGAAGCTAGCTTCTCTTATTTTGTCTTCTCTTGTATCTCAATTGACTTAGGCTTCATGTACAATCGGATTGATCATCTTAAGATGCTTTGCACATGAGTACCCTTTGTTCTAAGCTTCTCTTTCCTTTAAACTTGGTTCCTGTTGTTATCTCAAGTAATCTCAATGGAACAATTAGTAAGTAATAAGCTTAGAAGACTTATACTAATATTCAGAAGGTTTGTTATCATTACATCAAGCTTGAGAGGGTCTTGTTTCAACAATCTCCCCCTTTTTGATGACGACAAACCATATGAATGATTAGTTTAGTATTCTAAGTTGTTCTGATAAATTATGCAAAAACATGAGATTATTTTCTTATGTTACTCCTCCTGAACACATGCTTAGATCTTTGTTCAAGTTCATGTTGTATGAGAAGGCATATATCAGATTATGAGAAGACACTTTTTCAATTCATGAGAAGACATTTAAGTATGTTTCGTATTATGATGTAGACTATGATGTAAACTGACAAGTATCACATTTTAAGCTTTCTAGAAACATGATATTTCAAATGATGAAATCAATAATTAAGTATATATATCAGACAAGTATACTTATATCACAATTATTATAGGTTTAAAAAATTCAAGAATAGATAAGCACACTTGAATTGAAACTACTGATTCATTCATCAAAATAAAGAAGATAAGAGTAGAGCAAAATAAAAACTCTCTATTTGGAGGAGCTTGTGTTATCTGAGTATGAGGGGTTGAAAGCTTTGGAGCTTCTTCAGAAGGAAGGTACAACATATGTTGCATTGGGTTCAGCTATAGTTCAAGAGGAGACAACAACTTATCAATGAACCACTCTTGATAAGTTATGAACCTATCAAGTCATGGATGGACTCTTGTCTCAACTCCACCCTTTTGAAGAGTTTCTTCTTGTCTTTCTTAACCTTCCTAATTTGCCTCTCTACTACTCCAAGCCTTGACTTATGTGACTTATTCTTAGACTTGACATATTGCTTACTAGAGAAACCTTCAGATGTCTACCTCAGTGAGGCAGTAGAAATATTAGTCTCATTTTTTTTTTAAGGACTCAATTTATCCAATATGAGTGTAGACACATTAGAAGGAGACACAAATGCTGGCTCAGAAGGTTCAACAGCTTGTGGGGCAGAAGCATGAAGAATGGGAAATTGGTTAAATCTGAACAGCTTCTCATTGTCAAAGGCTGAGATCTAACTCACCTGTATAGAAGACACACATCCCATTTCTTGAGGCGCTAGTGTATTGCCTGGGATCTCCTTAGCCAAATTCTCACCTTCTTCATTTGCTTTCTCTTTTTCTACTTTCTCTTCGTGAGAAGGATTTCTAATGATGTCTTCAGCAAACTTCACTGTGAAGTAGGAGGAGAGAGCGATGCATCATGCAAGTCCAGAGAATCCATCTTCTCTATCTAAGTAAGTGCAATGGTGGCTTCAACCATTAGCTCTTCCTTCTCATTAAGTCCTTTTTCATCAGAAGCTTATGCTTATGCTTCTGCTTCTTTTCCAACTACTGTTGCTTGCTTCTCAACAGTAGTTTCTTCCTTTTGAACTTCCTTAGGTTGAGGAGGTTTTTCTTCTGTTTGAGCCTCACATTCACGCTCATTGTTTTCTGCTAAGAGACTCTCATCAGCCGCTGGGGTAGGCTTTTCCTACTCCATTTCTTTATGAGGAATTCCTTCTTCCTCAACAATCTTTACATCTTCCTTTTCACTAGGCATCTCTCCTTTAGAGGCCTTCTTTTCTTCATAAGCTTTTCCTTTAGTAGCTTCCTCTTCTGTAGGCTTCTTTGCCTCAAAAACTCCTTTCTTAAGAGCCTTCTCAACTTGAGAAGCTCTTTCCTTTTCTCTTCTCTCCTTTTGCTTCCTTGTCCTCCTTTTTTCTCTTTGTCTTCTCTATGTCATCTTTCTTAGACTTAGGACACTCTTTCTCCTTAATAGCTTTATAGGGCTTATCCTTTCTCTTTTTCTTGTTGAAGGGGTTCTCAATCTTCATCTGGATAAGATTCTTAGACCCAAAGTTAAGAAGAGAAGAAAGTTAACAAAAGAGTTAGAATGACAATCAAAACAACTCTAATATTATTTTTGAAAATATATTGTAGCTCAGATTAAATCCTTTTAAAATATAAAAATAATAGAGATTATTATTTGATTTTCAAAACTTACGGAGAGTGCGACATATAATCAAAAAATTGAAGATAAACAACTATAAGATGACACCTAGGCATAAAAAAAACTTTATAAATGACATTTCTAAAAGTTCGCCCGATAAGAGTTTACAAACTTATATATTATTATTATTATTATTATTATTATTATTATTATTATTATTACTATTACTACTACTACTACTACTATTATTGATTACATTTTTTTTAATTGACAGATTATAGATTATAAATAGATAAAAAAATTGAATTATATTTTGAAAACTAAATAGTAATCAGTTGCCATAAAAGAATTAGATTTCTTGAAATTTAAAACTTAAAAATTTAATTGAATATTAATTAATTCTAGTGTACTATCATAAAAAATGTTCATCTTCATATGTTATATTTTACCTATAATTGTATATTGATAAATTTTAATATAGATATTATTGTATAAAAGAAAATTCAAATTTTTCCAAATAAAAAAAAATTCAATAACTTAATTAGATAAGAATGTAATAAATAAGAAATGAGTAATGAATTAATTATTTCTCCAAATATTATATCTTAAACATAAATATAAAATAATTAGATTAAAAATTAAGTTTACATAGATGCAAAAAATGTTTTTAACAAATTAGTTGTCCAAGAAATTAATAAAAAAGTACAAATTATATTAATTCTGAAAACATTATAATGAAATATTTTAAGGTACATAAATTATAATTATAATTATAATGAAATATTATTTTTCATAATAATGCACATTTAAATATTTGAATACAAAAACAAAGTATATCTAATAACAATAGTGTATAACAAACCTATAAAATCAAATCAAAACTACTTTGATCTCGTTTTTGAAAGTTAGTTGTAGGTTAGATTAGATATTTAAAAAAAATAAAAACAATTGAGAATATTAATTAGTTATCGATAATTAAGAAAAGTGCGACACCTAATCAATATATGGGAGAGAAATAATTATAGGATGACACCTAAGCCTACAAACGCACTCAAGACGACACATGTAAAAATAAGGGTTTGCAAATTTATATATTATAGATTATAGATTATTGTTATTTTATATATAATTTGTTGAAAAATATTGAGAAAATAAGCTACTAAATTTCATGTTGTTTAAAATATTTTTTTGTAGGTAACAGGAAGAAACACAAGAAGGGGGGATTGAATTGTGTTTCAAAGCTTTTACAACTTTTTCGCAAATATTTGTACGCTTGCTGTGAACCCGTTGGACGCACAGCGTATTGGAGTATTGGACGCACAAGTAGATTGGACGCAGAGGCTTCCACTTAGTTTAAAAACGTTTTCTTTGTGCGATTTAAAGAGTTTGAAAAACTTGATAATATAAAATTCAATTCAATCACTCTTGTTAGTAAAGATAAATAAATAACTAGAGATAAGGGAAAGAGAGAGTAACACAAGTATTTATCCTGGTTCACCCTTTCCTAAGAGCTACGTCCAGTCCCCTCAAACTAGAGAGATTTCACTATCAATCCAGATAGAATACAAGTATTCTTCAACAGCCTCTCCAGGCCTTACAACGAGTATTCTTTGCACACCTAGCCTCTCCAGGCTCAAAACAAGTATTCTTTACAAACAAGCCTCTCCAGGCTCAACACAAGTATTCTTTACAAACAAGCCTCTCCAGGCTCAACACAAGTATTCTTTACAAACAAGCCTCTCCAGGCTCAAACAAGTATTCTTTCTAAACAAGCCTCTTCAGGCTCAAACAACTCAGAAGAGTGTTTTTGACTTAAAGTGCTATCTAACTTACACAAGTGAGAATCTGAAAAACTTAAGCACTTCGAGAGTTAAGCAAACTCTCTTTTACAAGAAGATAGAAAATACTACAAGAATTTCTTAATGAATCAAAGTATAACAAAGTTTGCACAGCGATTCAGCTCTTTCTTTTTGATAGTTCAGCACTCTTATATTCTTCTTTTTGTTTACTGTATTTATAGGCCTTTGTTGAAGCTTCAAACTTGTTCCACGAATAGCTCAGCTTCAGCCTTCATAAATATGACCGTTCTCTAATAGCATTAAATGCTATTTTCCCGTTGCTCTGAGGAGTTCTTCTTTAGCGTATTTGTCTGCGTTTCTTTCTCCTAATTCAGAAGCAACCTGTACTCATAGTCTCAATTGCACAAAGGTTAATAGTATTATTCAGTTGAGACAAAGAGAATACACTGTGTAAAACAGAAAGAAGTGTTCAGAGAGATATCAAAATAAACATAGTACATTCTCTCTCTAAGTACACTTTCACAGTGCTTTATGTTTTTCATTTAATGCACGTTCAGAAACTTTGACGAGGTTGTTCAGAAAAGCATTGTATACAGCTATTTGTTTTAAATCATTTGCTCAATAAATATGTCCCATATTAAATGCAAGAGCAATAAATAGCAGGTTATGTATTCTGCGTTTTGGACGCAGCATTTAGAGTGTATGAATGGACGCATACCTTTGCTTACCATTCGTACTTGAGACAACTTGGTCTTATATGGACGCATACTCATTGCTTACCATATGTACTTGAGACTTTGCTTCTCTGATAGGATACATCTCTATAATACTCATTGGTCGGTTATCACTTATGCTCATTTTGGACGCACTGTATAGCATGTCTCCATGAGTGATTTCTTTGG
Source organism: Glycyrrhiza uralensis (assembly GCA_030159175.1). NCBI lineage: Eukaryota > Viridiplantae > Streptophyta > Magnoliopsida > Fabales > Fabaceae > Glycyrrhiza > Glycyrrhiza uralensis. Next base: position 8,239,848 of record BRZY01000007.1, read on the forward strand.
ACGCTTATATGTTCTGCTTCTTTGGACGCAAAACTTTATTGGACGCATTTCCTCTTTGAGTCCATTGGACGCTCCATTCTTGAATCGTACATATATATGCCAATGTTACACTAGACGCTGGACTTATTTTTGTTGTACCTACAAGAGCTTGTCAGCAAACTTTGTAAAATCCTTAATAACCTTTGTTATCATCAAAACCACAAAGACTACTTGGAGAAAATTTGCATTAGAACTGCTTCTGACCAATTTGGTTCCAACATTTTTTTCTTGTTTGAAAGGCAAAAATGATGTACCTACATAGAATGAAAATAATAATCACAACTTGGAAATATAGAATGAAAAACTTAATAATACAAAATAAAGAATTGTTAATTCTATCAAAAAGTAAAAAAAAAACTCTTGCCTTGGAGAAGAAGTTTGGGTTAATGAATAGAAAAGTAACGATGAGCTTTGATAAAATCAAAACAAAAATCGAACAATATCAATAATTTGGTGGCTATGAAAAAATGAATAAATAGTATCAAAATATGGAGAACTAGACAAAAAATAATAATTAAAAATGATCAAAAGAATTTTAACAATACGAATAATAGAAAAAAATGAATAAATAAAATGTACAATTCATGAAGCTATTAAGATTTATAATTAAAAATTCAAAGATTGAAATGTAGGAAAGATAAATCATAAAAAAAACCTACATTCAATCAAAAGAATTGGTGAGAGAGTAACGATTGTTGAGAGAATAACGATTGTTAATGAGAATAACAATAAAAGAAAAAAAAATTGACAATTTATATATAAGAAAAAAAGTAAGAAGATTACATACGGGGAGAGAATTCATTGGTTTGACGATTATAAAGAACGAAACTGGGTCGAAGTAATCGTTGGAGCACAATGAATTTGAGGTAACCGATTTGAGAGAAGACCTGATTACACCATTCATAAGGATGGTATCGGAATCTATTTTGATCAAAATATGAAGAACTCGACAAAAAATAATAATTAAAAACGATCAAAAGAATTTTAACAATACGAATAATAGAACAAAATAAATAAATAAAATGTACAATTCATGAAGCTATTAAGATTTATAATTAAAAATACAAAGATTGAAATGTAGAAAAGATAAATCATAAAAAACAACCTACATTCAATCAAAAGAATTGGTGAGAGAATAACGATTGTTAATGAGAATGACAATAAAAGAAAAAAATTGACAATTTATATATAAGAAAAAAAGTTAGAAGATTACATACGGAGGGAGAATTCATTGGTTTGACGACTATAAAGAACGAAACTGAGTCGAAACAATCGTTGGAGCACAATGAATTTGAGGTAACCGATTTGAGAGAATACCTGATTACACCATTCATAAGGATGATATCGGAATCTATTTTGAATTATATTATAATTAGAGGTAAGGATTAAGATATCAGTTTGTTACCAGTATTGATAAGATAAGTTATTATTGACATGATAAATTGTTTATATTTGAATTTAGAATTAGAAGATTAGATTGTTGTTTTTCGTTTAAAAATTAAAAATTTATAATGGGAGGGAAACAATTATAGGATGCCACTTAAGCCTAAAAATACTCTTAAGATGACATATGAAAGTAAGGGTTCGCAAATATATATATTATAGATTGAGGATTGATCAAAAAAAATATTACTATATTGAGTACAAAATCATCAAAACCAAGAAAGTGTATTGGAATTGGTTAATTATAATTAATGATGCTATAATTTTTTAAAAGTACCATTTTAGAGATTGGTGACTTTTGATATTATTTTTGTGGGTCTCATAATAAATAAGGGCAAAGTTGGAAATAAACAATTAATATTAATAAAAACAAGACATTATTTCTTATAAAAAAGACCATCAAAATGACTCTTTTTATTCGTTATATATTGGACCGGGAGTATCTTTTTGGTAAGCCGAAACCTTATTTAAGCAGAATCAGCGTCTTTACTTCGACAAACAGACATTTATGATTTCTTTTTGACCAAAAAAAAACAGACATTTATGATTTCTTAATTAGTCTCATTAATGCATCCATTAAAATTGGCTACTACCAGCACGCCATTCACGCCTCCTTCTTCCACTATCCACCCACCCCCGAAAACTCACCTACCACCATTGAAATTGGTCAAATTACCCACTCACCCACCTACTAACCCTTCATTTCTTTTGAATATCCTAAAATACCCTTCTGAATTATTGCCTTCCAATGATTCTTCAATTATCTCACAACAATTAATCTCACTCCTCAACTAAAATTCTCTTCAAAACAAAAACTCTGTCTAACGTTGTTGCGTTGTTGTGACCCTTTTGAAAAATAATTGCCACAGAACCTTTGAACAAGAGAGAAGCATAGCCTTTTTGATCCATCCATTTTTTGTTCATGGAGGACAAGCCATCATCATCATCATCATCATCGGAAGCACCAAAGACTGCTGCTTTGGATGCCCCTCTTCATTCCATTGGATTTGAGATTCAAGACTTGTCACCACACAGAGTTTCTGGCAATCTCCATGTTACCCTCAAGTGCTGCCAGGTCAATCCCAATTGCATCTTTTTTTTTTTTTTTACCCAGGAGAATTGGAACTCAGGTATTAGAGGTTACAAATGCTAAACTCTACCAACTGAGTTAACATCCCTTGACCTCAATTGCATTTTTTAGCTCTTAATTATAAGTATTTTTTTTTTCTCTTTGTTAATTTCTTAATGTTCTGGACTTCTGGGAAGGTTTCATGCTTTTGTTTTTTCTTTTTTTTTTCCTTTTTGATGTCTCCTATATATGAACAAGAAGAAGTACTAAATCATGGGTAATTTTGATTGTGCATATTGTGGCAGCCATTTAAGGTGCTTCATGGAGGGGTGTCGGCAATGATAGCAGAGTCTCTTGCAAGCATGGGGGCCCACATGGCTTCTGGTTATAAAAGAGTGGCAGGAATTCAACTCAGCATCAACCATTTGAAACGAGCAGAGCTTGGTGACTTGGTCCACGCGGAAGCCACCCCTTTGAATGTGGGCAAAACCATTCAGGTGATTTCTACTTTCTTCATATCATCACTTAAGGTTTTAAATTGCGGTTTCAGTTTCAGAAACTCCAAAAATTTTGATATTGTAGAAAATTATGGACAAATACAGCCAATGCAACCGTAATTGTGGTCACGGAGCAGTTTTAGAGACTTCAAAAACCTTGATGTTGTGGCTATAATCGTGATTGCAGTAGTTTAAAACCCTGTCATTGCCATTTCTTTAAGTTCTCTTAGTATTATGTTTTTATGTTTTTCTTACAATGTATCTTCCTCTGAAAACAAGATTGGAACAAGACAGAATCTTGATCTCGCATGGGTTGGGGTGGGAAATGTCAAAAAACTAGGATTGGATAATTTTATCATAATGGATGAAATATAAATAAATCATTACTCTATTTATTACTACTCTACCCATTAAAAATTATTAAATCATAATTAATCCATGCATTAGTCTATTTCAATGAGTGAAATGAATGGACATTTAATTCATCCTTTTCCCCCACCCCCATCTCTCCAATTTGGATTTGCTACCCGAAAAAAGGAATTAGTCAGCAAATCAAAACCACTATATCTATTTCTGTATCGATCTATTTATTGCACTATTTTTTATTTTTATTTTTTGTAGTTTTTTTTTACTATACAGTATACCCCCTTCCTCTCTCTTTCATCCAATTTGATTGCTTGGTTTTTTTTTTGGTCATTTATAATTTATTGCTTGGTTCATATGACTCCATTGGGATATGCTGGAGTTGTTTGAGTGGATAAGCCCTTATCTCAAAAACATTGGTGTTTGCATCCTTTGTTTCGTCCTTTTCGATGAGGTTTTGGTGGATATGGGAAGTCCTGAGACAACGGGTTTCTACTAAAATGAGTTGGTTTTAATATTGGGGGTCATTGGGTATCCACTGAATATATTGTTTTTTTTTTTTTATCAATCATTGAATATATTGATTGATCCATTAACCATTCAAGTTTTTACCCAAAACCGTTCAATCCATAAAATTTGTTATTATAGTTGACTGGACTGGTTTGGATTCAAATATGGATAACATTGTTTTTCCAAGATCTTATAGCATTTCCATTGAGGGTACTTAAATAGTACTTAATGGATACCTATTAGGTACCTCATTGTGGGAAAAAAATTTTGGATACCTATTGGGGAGGGATGCTTATACAAACACCGTCGCTCTCTTCTCTCATTGTGGATCTTATGTATTTTTGTGGGTTATAATTAGATGTAGAATTATTGGTGAGACTCATTTAGTAAATTTTTTAGAGTTGTTGGGTTAGAAGGGTTAAGTACTTATTAAATACTTAAGTTAAAAAAAATAAAAATAAATAATATATACAAATGAAATCTAATTAAGTATCTAAAATTGGATACTCCACTGAAGATAGTCTTACCGGTCTTTAATAGGAAAAATTCTTCCATGCTGTTGGAATACGAATTTTTCTCTTACTCTGGTGGGGTGGGATTATAGCCATTCATTTCTCCCATTCTCTCTCTCTTTGTCATCCTTAAAAATTGATTGCTATGGTCCTGACAAAATTTATGGGTATATCATACTAACCTTTAATATTGTTTCATGTATACTCCCAAGCATGTCACTCATCACTTTATATTTTTATTTTTATTTCTGTCTATTTGCAAATGTACCCTTTTTATTATTTTTGCATAAAAATGTAAAACCAATGACTCTTTGGGCTAGTTTGATTACTATTCTAGAAAACAGTTTTTTGGTTTTAAAAACAAAAAAATTTAAAAATTGTTTGACAGGACTGTTTTGTGAAATTGTTTATAAAAACTCTGTTTTATTGTTTTAAAAATTCGAGAACAGTTTTTTGCTTTTTTGTTTTGTATTTTTGTGTTTTCAGAAATGCTAGAAACCAATGAAATAGGTCACAAAGTTATCAAAGGGAGTAAAGTTTGTCAGTCACTTTAAGTCTAGAAACTGTTTTTACATTACATTAATGTTACACACATCCATGACACATCCACCATATATCTCATTCCCTCATTTAACTCATTAGAGTAGGGTGTGGTGTGGGTGTTAGTGTATCATAGATCTTTACATTAATATATCATCAAACAGATTTTTTTTTTAAATTAGCTCCTAAAAACTGTTTTATGAAATAGTTTTGAAAAAAAAACAGACCTTTGTCTCCCTCTACATTGGAACTCTCATTGTCATTATACCCAATCAACTTGAAACGTTGCAGCTTGTCATCTCCCACATTTTGCACTTTCTCATCTCATCCCTCGCCGACCAAAATAAATATAGAAGGCAGTACAGCACAAAACAGAGACACAGAACAAATATAGTGCCAACGTTAGCGTAGATTTAACAATGGTGTCTTCATTTTTATTTTTATTTTTACTAAAAGCACTCTCAAACAAACCGAACACTCTTCCTTTCAATAAATAAATAATCTTTCTATCATAATTCATTTATCTTCTCTGTTCTGGTTTCTATCTAAACCAAACCTATATATGTCTTTCCACCATTCTTAAAGATAGATTAGCATCCAAACATTGTTCAGTTCATGTCCAATTTTAAGCTACATGAGACTCAGATATCTCAAGTATGAATAATTTCCATGTGTTTAAAGACATTAACTAACTAGCTTAACATGGGCATTCACCAATTTCCATCAGTATATTTGAAACTATAAGTTCCAGTAACAAATAAATATATGTTGGTAAAAGAAAGACTCTGTTCACCAAATACAGAAACCGTGTGTTATTGCTGAGTCTCACTAATGTGTAAAGAGCTTGTCATAACAGTTTTCTGTGTTGCAGGTGTGGGAGGTAAGAATCTGGAAGATTGATCCTTCAAACTCACAAAACAGATTGTTGGTATCATCCTCTAGGGTAACTCTAGTGACCAATATGCCTGTCCCAGATCATGCAAAAGATGCTGCCGAATCGCTAAAGAAGTATGCAAAACTGTAAATATTCATGTCAATTTGATTTTGTTTTTTTGTTTTTACTGAAATTCAATCATGCTCGAATTGAATTACAATAAAACCAAGGTGTTAGATATATATACAGATTAAGGTTCAAGAGCTTCAAGATGTACACCGTGATAGACCTTGTAGCTTATGTGGAAGTATAGTAGAATTAAACATTAAACGTTAACATACAAATTTGGCAATATCTAATAATACCTGCAAATGCTCCATACTATAACATGGCAGATGAACCCAAATGAGCCTACACTGAATCAATGCCAATAATTTACTGATCCTGAGGATCAACAGAGAAACCCTCAATGGGAAGCTTTTCTCATTATTTTTGCAAAGGCAGCTTCAAACTGAAAAGCAGCAATGGTTTCTTGTGATCATACTTCAATACACAGCATGTAGTTCCAATGCAAATCATGTGGTGAATGAAAAGGCCATACACCTATTCAGCGATGAGTTTAATAACGATGCACTAACCGTGTAAAATCATTTTACACAGACATCCAATCATATATCATCATGGTGAGCACCAATAACAGTACTTTCTAAAATATCTGTACAAATATCTTTATGGTGAGATATGATCGGATGTCTATGTAAAACATTTTTACATTATTAGTGCATAATAATTAAATTCTTTGGTGATTCTCATTCAACCAAGCAAGCTTAATTCCAGAAACAAAAATGCTTATCTACACAATACACACCTAAGCAATGTTGGCAATGTTAGGAAGCCGGGTTCTCCTTGCGAAAGGAATGCGATCTGTTAGTGCTTCCATCCTTCTTTCCTATGTGAACATCGTATATCGTATGTCTAAACAAAAATTGAGAAACGCTAGCAACTCACACTATTTTTAATACACTCTCTATGATTGGTTGAAATTTATGTGTATCCCACTACTTTGGAAATGAATAGGACCCACATAATTTAATGAGATCCATGTGAATTCCACTCAATCATAGAAAGAGTGTGTTGCTAGCATTTCTAAAAAAAAGATTTGCATAACTTGATCAGAGATGGATAAACTAACATCCTAGCAAGAAGGGATAAAGCAAGCAGCAAGCAGAATAACATGGAATGGGTGTTAATTACCTGAGAGAGCTAAGTTGTTGGGTCAAATCGTTCAGCTCCATACTAGAAAGTTGGAGAGAGTATAAAGTTTGAGAGTATATACCTTGGACAATTTATTCAACGAAGCTTTTAATCTTTCAAAAGCCTGTGCAAGAAAATGAACACCAATTATTTGAAGATTAGCTATTCAATACATCACTGACATTTGCAACACGCACACACACAAAACATACAATTAAGGTTGGGATGGAAACAACGGCCATTGAGAAAAATGCACCAAAAGCCTGCAAAACCCGAAAGAAAAAAAGAAACACAATTTTTAGGGTTCCGTTTATTTGATTGTGGGAAAAGGAAAAATCAACTTCATTACCCAGAAACAAAAAAGGGTTAAAGATGCAATTTTTGTTGCTTAATTAATTGGTGGGCAGTAGGGATAGAAATAGGTCAAGCCGCTCGACAGGGGCCTATGGCCCAGCCTACATCAGACTCAGGCCAGGCTAGATTTTTTCATGAAATATATCGGGTCAAGACTTTTTGCAAAGCCTATTTGGTTAAGAAGGTCAGGCTTAGGCTATCTAAAAAGTCTTTTAAACCTAATAGACCTGCCTATTTAAGTAGACATAAATATTATTATTATATTAAATTTTTTATAATATATTAAAATTATATAATTATTTACTTTTTAAATGTTTAAACACATGTTGACTTACATAAATACTCAAGCTTATAAAGCTTATTGAAGGATAAAGTTGTGATTTATTTAAATGTCTTATCACAAAACTACTTCAATCTTATTCACCTCTATGTCTCTATCCTAAATAAAATTGAATTTAATTGTCATATTTTATAGTTTGTTATACATAGAGATTTTCTTCATTGTCCTATTAGCCTATTTAGGAGTAGGTCGGGCTACTTTTTTTTCAGTCGAAGGTCGGACAACTTATTTGAATGTCTTATTAGGAATCGGACCTTTAAATAGGCTAAAAGGCCAAATCATACTTTTAAAAATGCCAAACCAGGCCTAAAAAAAGCCTATGCTAGGTAACCGGTCAGGCTTAGGCTTTGAAATTTTTAGACAGACCAGACCTATTTAGGCAAAACCTAGCCCAGCCCAGCCTATTTCCATCCCTAGTGGGCGATGGTTATTATTTATTGTTGTATTGTATCATGGAGAGAACCAACAAGTGAGAGAAAAGGCCCAATTCTGTGGTGGGCCGAAGCCCAAGATTTCTGGCTGCCGCAATGGGCGGTGCTGCCGCAACTGAGGTTAACGGCAGCGGCGGCGTGAAGCGGAGAAAGTGAGGGGTATTTTTTTGGGCATTGGGGATTTGTTGAAATTGAAAGGGCGCAGAGACTGCGATGATTTATTGCAATTGAAGCAACATTGATGACACACAGACTTTCCGATTATGCAAAATTTCTGGTACTCTTCTTTGCAGGTGAACTGAGGGGATTGCATCATTTTTTATTCTAAATAAATTAGGTTAGAAAGAAATGAAACAGGAAAATAATTCCTCTAAAATAAGTTTATGGTGGCTTCTAAGGCGAAGACCCTTACAAGGCCATCATAGATGAGGGGGTCAAATTCACCATTGGATATAATGTTAAAAAAATGAATAGATCAGATTAAATCAAATAACCGGTAGACCAACTTGTTATAACAGGTTTTATGCGATTTCCGAAAACACCCCCAAGAGAAACGATTTTAACAATTTAAGATGGTTAAATTTTCAATATTCGCTTGTAGTCATTAGATTAGATTAGTGAAGATAATTAATCTAATGATTCTAATTGTTTGATTAATTGAACCCTAGTTTTTTAAACACGTCGTTTCATTTTGAAGAACTTCGACACCATTCGAACATTAGAAGTGCTAATTGAACAGTAGAAGTGCAGATTCGGAATGGGAGGAACTTGTAGGTATGTATAAGAGTTGCGTTTGTGTCACTTGGAAGAAGAACGGCATTCGAAGATGGAGGCGATTTGTGTCGAAGCGATTTTTGAACGCGGCAGAAGAGAAGCATTGTGTAGAACAGCAAGCTAAATAAGCTGGTGTAGAAGAAGGTCGTCTTGTAGATCTGTGGTTGTGGTATCAGCGGTAGAACTGTTGTGCGCCTCCGAGAAGAACATTCACACCTTATTATTTAGTAAGCATAGGCATTTACACCTGAACTTCTGTCGAATTTGTTTAATTCGTGTTTTTATTCATGGAATCTGGGAATTGCTTCTTTGAATGGATCATGTTTTGGTAAGCATAGACATTTGCACCTTTTATATGTATTAGTCATAAATGGTGAATTGGGAATTTCTTCCTTTAATGGATCATGTTTTGGCGTTCTTAGCTTTGTAACTGATTGCTTAAAAATGGTATTTGCAGTCTGATTACTAGTTCTTTTGCTGGTACTTGAATTTCTTCTTACTTTTGTGAACTTGCCTTCATCAGTGTTCAAATTGGATACATACCTGCATCTGCGTGTGAAACAAAAACAAGTACCTTGAGCTTACATTTAACTTTGTACTTATTATTATGGGGTTTTCACTTCAGGGGTATAATCATGAATGGTTATAGTATATTTAGGATAATATGTAAAATATATTATGGTGTCACTAAACTCTGTCTTCTGTTGTGCGTGTTAAAACCTTCATTTTTTCTATTACATGGCTTAAGATTAAGAATATATACCCACCTTCTCAATCTTCATTCACGGATTTATCCCAAAACCCATCCTCCTAGATTTACGTTTCGAATGATTCAAAGTTGAAATTGATTTGAATGAAGCTTTCGTTTGTTTGAAATGAAATTGTAGTAATAGTTAGTTTGTTTGGATTTACATAGTTGATAGTAGTTCTTTGTTGTTTTAGTTGGATGGGTATGTTTTCGTTGGAAGATATAGAAGTTTAATTTGCTAGAAAATTTGTTCTCTGTGTGTCATTCTTCTTATCATGTGTATGAACTAATTTCCAACATTGGAAAATTTCACCTTCTCTGTTATAAAGCTCCTAGGGACCTTCATGCAAACTGGCTTTTCTTCTATGGCAGTGAATTCAAATGTCTTTCCAAGTTTGGACGCTCTTGGGGCAAAATTTGTAAGAGCAACTTTCGACGTTGGCGGTCTCAATGTGCCACACTTCCATCCAAGAGCAACTGAGGTTGCTTTTGTGGTGGAGGGGAAAATTAATTAAGGAAAAAAGACAGGTCATGGTGTTCCCAACAGGCCTACTTCACTTACAGATTAATGTTGGAGAGGTGCCTTCTACTATTTTGTGAAGCTTGAGAGGTGCCTTCTACTATTTTGGATTTGAAATAAAAGAGGAGCTTTAGGAGAAGGCTTTTGGACTCACTTCTAAGGAGCTTTCGAAGTTAAAGAAGAGGTTTTCTCTAAGTTAAAATTATTTTTTTTATTGAGACAGTGGTTCACAGTGAAGCCTGAAAAGTTGAGTCATCATGCAGAGTAGGAAGTTTTTGTTTTGCATAACATTTTTGATGATTAGTTGGAAACACCCCATCAGTGAAAAGTTAATCAGTTGTTTTGTAGTTAGTTATTTTATTAATTCATCCCTTCTTACTTAAAGTAAGGATGTGAAGACTTGAGAATGCCTAGTTATTCGGAGTTTGAACTAGCTAGTTGTTTGTTTCCAAGCTTTTTGCTTCTGTTCAGTAATATGTGGGTCAATTATATTTCGTGTGTGTCTGTCTTTAATCTTTATATTTACTTTTCCATTACTATGCTTGGGTTCTGCCAGTGTGTTTTCATCTAGCAGCAGCATTTTAAAAAGGTTAAAACTGCTCCAAAAGTTCCTTTGTAAATGATTCTCCTGATAATTACATGGATGCTCTTAACACCATGGAATCAGAATTTGAAAATGATATTGATTATGAAACCAAAGAAAGGTGCAGCAGTCCACCTCACATGTCATGCATGAAACGTTTGAAAATGGAGTTACTGAATGTCCTTCCAATTTATCCGATAATAATTTATCTGATGTTGTTTCATAGGCTGGATATATTGTTCCCTTAAATGAAGAAACAAGCAAAGATATTCCAGACTTTTCTAGTTTAATACTTTGCCATAGTGAAAATTTATTTATTTTAACAAGGATCCATGACTGGTATGTGGAAGGTGTAAGTTGGTGACTCAAAATCTGGGTTTTCCTGTCAAGGATTCGCTTAGCTCGAAGATTTTCGCTTAGCTCAGGATGTGCAGCCTCTGGGAGACGTTTCTGCCTTGAATTCGCTTAGCCACTCAGGATTTGCTAAGCGATCAGCTCGAGATGATGTTTCTGCCTCAAATTCGCTCAGTCAAACAGGATTCGCTCAGCGCAGAATTCAGCATCAAAACAACAGGTTTCAGTTCTGTCAAATTCGCTAAACGAATTTGGGCTCGCTAAGCGAGAAGCACGAAACAGAAAACAGAAACAGTTATAATTTCGTTTTGAAGCCAATTTCGTGTGTGGTTGGTTATTCACCATGTTTTAAGGGTTTGAAACACGAAGTGGGTGAGTTGAGAGCTTTGCTAGGGTTTCATGTATTGGGGTAAACACTTGTGAGGATCAATTGGGATTGAGAGAAGATTCAAGAGTGATTGACAAGGTGGGTTTCAAGGGTAATGCTCTTGCATGAACACATAGGAACCACAGAGAACGAATTGCTAAGAGGTTAACTCTGTTGTACTTGTATCTCATTGATCATAGTGAAGAACGTTTGGTTGCTCTCTCCCGTGGATGTAGGCTACACTGGCCGAACCACGTAAATCCGGTGTTCAATCTCTTCTCCCCAATCTCTTTACGTTTCGTTTGATTTTCTGTTCTTGTGATGCGTTTAGCGTTTGTTCTGAGTTTTAGTTTATTGCAATCTGCATTTTGTTCCTTTGTTCGTTCTACTCGCTTTCTCTGTATTGCTTGATCGTAGGATTCGTTCTATTTCCTCACAACCGAACCAACAGAAGGATTTTTTTTTTTCGGATCAGTAGCATGTAAAAATATGAGGTTTATTCCATATTTAAATCTTTGTCATATATATTTGAATTGTAAATTTAATCAGTCGAGAGAATTTTATATTGGAATCCAACAGCTTTAATTAGTTTAGTGTTGATATATATATATATATATATATATATATATATATATATATATATATATATATGCATCCCCAGTGCTTTAGTGAGTACGCCATATGTTAGGTAGTGATTATACACAAGTGAAGTTAATTCAAGTGATGGTTATTTGAGAGAGCCTTTTGCAATAAGGGTGGCAGAATTTATATTGCAATATCCCAGTTGTCGTTCTTGATAGTCATAGTAATAATCTTTAACCAATATTTGATAACATGATACAATTGGAGTTGACAGTGTAAATAACAACGAAATGAATGACAATGGATCTGGTAGTAATGGTTGATTAAAATGACTGAAAATTTAATAAATCCATACGATAATAAGAGCACCATAATCAGTTTCAGATCACATGTGTATTGTCAGTTTACACATAGCAAAATAAATGGGCATAACAAAAGGTCATGACAAAAGATAGAAAGAAATCTGCAAATGCAAATGTGTGTGTGGGGGGGGGGGGGGGGGGGGGTGCACTCCAAAAAGTAGAGTTCATATTGTAATCAGAATTGGTCAAACAAAATAATGACGCCCCTAGATATCAGTCCCTTCCGTTCATTTAAATTTCCATGAGTACTAAGAATCCTCAGCTCTAGCCTCCAATACTGTTTGGCATTCGTTATGGTCTCCCAACAGTAGGTCTATTGCCACTCTCATCCTGACGACATTCTCATTGGCCTGAAGTTGTTAATGAAAAGAATTAATGAATTATTGAGGCCACGGTAACTAATTATCAGTGGTGGTTAATGCTAATTGAGAATATAAGCCCACTTACCATAGGATGCACATTTGGCCGGAAAGCTGACTCCATGGACAACCACTCCAAGACCCAAAAAGCTAGATGATAGCTGTTATTGAGAAAAATTTATTAAGTTTCTGTTTCATACGAACCATCCTATTAATGATGTTGTAAAAGTTAAACGAGTATTTACCAGAACCCAATGCCCAGGTTGCCTATAGGATCAGATACATCCCAATCATCACTTTTCAGATCACCATTCACGAAGTTGGGTGGGCATGAGTCAGCCTTACACATTTGATGAATAACCTTCCACTATATAGTAACAACAATGAGTGATAAGTAATAATAACCGTAGATATTGAAAGCATGAAACAGTTAATAATCATACCAACTTCCTAATGTAATCTTGTCTTGGATTGATGTTTTGCTTCTCAAAATAAGGATCCATGTGATATATCATTTCCTCTTCAATGGACACACCATGAGGTACCAATGACCACAAATATCTTCAACAGGCACATAAATCTGCATGCGTGAAGTTTGATCATCAAGTATTTATATTTAATTAGAAATTAAAAATCATGACAATCGGTTTGCAAAGTTTAAAGTTCATACGTGTTTCAAGTCAACAAAATTTGGCATCCAATGTTTTGTATAAGTTGTGATCAAGTGTTCAATTGGTTCTTTGTTGCTCACGTATTTCTGTTGAGCAAAGCATAACATCATATAGTACTATTTGTTTAAAATAGTGTGAAATTCTCATTTAATTGAATCAGTATCTATAAGACAAAATAAAACTTAACTGAAAATGATGGTGGGGAGTGACCAAACGGTTTGTTCCTTGCTCTTCTTTTGCATCCAAGTGGTCTTTAAAGCCTTCATGTGAATAATCTGCAAATCCATTGTTTGGTCAAACACTTTGAAGCTTTATTTTGTTAGAGTAGAAGGATATGGAGTTAGAATTTGTTGGAACCAAATTGGTTAAAAGTATTTTTAATACAAAAACTCCCTAAGTGATTTTATGGTTTTGATGATAACAAAATGTATTAAGGTTTTTACAAAGGATAAACAAAATGTATTAAGCTTGTACAATGAATAACAAAGCTGCCTAACTAAGTTTATTGAAGGATGTTGCAGTCTGCGTCCAATAATTAGTTCATCATGACATTGGCTCATATACAAAGTCTGAGAAGCCTTGCGTCCAACGTTGAAGTCATCATCCAATATTGGCACTGGAACATATATGGACACCAAGAGTTCTGCGTCCAATGATCAATGTTGAGAATACTGTTCATCGTCCAATATTCAGCATAAGGCAAAGACAATTCTGAGTCCAATATTCAGCATAAGCATAAGCAGCTCTACGTCCAACATTCATGAGAAGGCATTGAAGCTATAAGTCCAATGTTCAGAATGTAGCTATAAGTCCAATGGTCAGAATGCTGATCGTCCAATGATAAGTACAAGGCAATACTGGCATAAGTCCAATGATTTATATGAAAGCAGAATTGCAGAAGTACAAAGTCCAATGATTTCCAAAGAAGCAGAACCAGTGAGTATGCGTCCAATGCAAATGAAGGACAAAAGTCCAATGTTCAGTTTAAGGCATTGAAGTTCAACGTCCAATGAAACTGAACAAACAAAAGAACTGCTCTGCGTCCAATGAAATCAGAGTGACAAAGGTACTGTTCTGCGTCCAATAAATAAGAAGGACAACAATCAAGTGTCATACGACCAATGAAGCAGATTGACAAAGGTACATCAAACAAATGTTCTGCGTCCAATGAAGCAGAAGAACAAATGTACAACAATCAACTCTGCGTCCAATGGAACTATAAGGAAATGGCAAAAGTCCAATAACCAGAATGAGGCAATACGTCCAATGTTGCTTTGCAACTAATCATCAGAATGGTAAGCATAAAGATGCGTCCAATGATTGAATGAATATCATATGCAAATGGTAAGTACAAGGTATGCGTCCATTTGCTAAATGGACTGAAAGTCCAATGATTTCTACATGCTGCGTCCAATATGCAGAATCCATAAACTTGCTATTTATTGCTCATGCATTTAATATGGAATATATTTATTGAGCAAATGATTTGAAATAAATAGCTGTATACAATGCTTTTCTGTACAACCTATTGTCAACGTTTTTGAAAGTACATATGAAAAGCATAAAGTACTGTGGAGAGTGTACTAAGAGAGAGAATGTACTTTTATCTACTCTATATATCTCTGAACACATCTTTCTGCTTTACACAGTGTATTCTCTCTGTCTCAATAAGATATTACTATTAACCACTGTACAATTGAGACTTTGAGTACAGGTTGCTTTTGATTTAGGAGAAAGAAACGCAAACATGCTCACTGAAGTAGATCTCCTCAGAGCAATGGGAAAATAACATTTAATGCTATTAGAGAACGGTAACTTTTATGAAGGCTGAAGCTGAGCTATTCGAAGAACAAGTCTGAAGCTTCATCAAAGCCTATATATACCGTGAACAAGAAGAAGAATACATGTGACTGGAAAACGAAAAAGAAAGAGCAAAAACGCTGTGCAATTTGTTATACTCTGTATAGAAAGTCTTGTATACTTTCTTTCTTCTTGTAAAAGAGAGTTTGCTTAACTCTCCAAGTGCTTTAGATTTCATATCCTCACTTGTGTGAGTTAGACAGCACTTGAATCAAAAACACTCTGCTGAGTCGTTTAGCCTGAAGAGGCTGTGTTCAAAGAATACTTGTGATTTAGCCTGAAGAGACTGTGTTCAAAGAATACTTGGGTTTTAGCCTGAAGAGCTGTGTTCAAATAATACTTGGGATTTAGCCTGGAGAGGCTGTGTGCAAAGAATACTTGGGTTTTAGCCTGAAGAGGCTGTGTGCAAAGAATACTTGTACCTATCTGGTTTGATAGTGAAATCTCTCTAGTTTGAGGGGACTGGACGTAGCTCTTAGGAAAGGGTGAACCAGGATAAAACTTGTGTTATTTCTTCTTTCCCTTAACTCTTTTTATATCTGTGCTTATTACTAACTAAGGGGATTGAATTGATTTTTTATTCAACAAATTTTTCGTTCACTCTAAATCGTACAAAGAAAGCAAGTTTTTCAAACTAAAGTGGAAGCCTCTGCGTCCAATCTTTTTGTGCGTCCAATATTTTAGTACTCTGTGCGTCCAGTGTTTTAGCACTCTGTGCGTCCAATGTTTTAGCACTCTGTGCGTCCAATATTTCAGAAAATACTGTGCGTCCAATATTTGAACTAAGCTGTGCGTCCAACGTTTTTAACAGCCAGCGTCCAACTTTGCGAAAAGTTTTAAAAGCTTAGAAACACAATTCAACCCCCCCTTCTTGTGTTTCATCCTGTCACCTACAGTTGGCATCAGAGCTCGGTCTCTAGGGGTTGAGCACTTAACAGTGCAGAGATGCAAGATCCATGGAGAACGAGGGACTAGCTGTGAACAGACCACCACTGTTCAATGGAAATGAATACGACTACTGGAAGCAAAGAATGATCACATTCTTTGATGCGCAGAATATAGATTTATGGGATGTTGTGGAAACTGGCTACACTACTCCAGTAAATGAAGCAGGTCAACAAATACCAAGAGCTTAGTGGAGACAAGATCAAAGGACCAGATTCCAGCTGAACTCAAAGGCAAGACACTATCTGATGTGTGCCATTACAAAGTCAGAATATGACAAGGTGCACAGCTGCACCACTGCCAAGGAGATGTGGGACACTCTAGCTTTGGCACATGAAGGATCAACTCAGGTTCGTGAGTCCAAAATCAGCATGCTAGTTCATCAATATGAACTATTCAAAATGGAGGATCACGAGACCATTGACCAGATGTTTGGAAGATTCCAAAGAATCATTAACAACCTGAGGTCCTTGGGAAAAATCTACACAACCCAGGAGCATATCAGGAAAATCCTAAGGAGTCTGCCAAAACAACGGAGACCGAAGGTAACTGCAATACAAGAAGCAAGGGATCTTTCCACTCTTGCTATAGAAGATCTTCTAGGCTCACTGAAAGTACATGAGCTTGAGCTTAATGAAGAGGGAACAGAAAAAAGGGCAAAGTCCATTGCTCTTAAAGCTCAAAAAGGGAGCACCTCAAAAGCCTTGAAGGCCAATGACTCTGATGAGGAGTCATGTAGCTCAGAAGGAGAAGAAGGCTCGGATGATGATGAACTCTCTTTCATCTCCAAGAAGTTAAAGGCCATGTGGATCAGGAAAGGTGGCTTCAGAAGGAAGCATTTTAACAGAAGATTTCCACAACAGGAAGCTGAGCAAAAGGAGAAAAATCCAGTAGTGTGCTATGGATGCAAGAAACCAGGCCACTACATGTCAGATTGTCCTGAGTCAGAAAGAACAAAGAAGAAGTTCTTCAAGAAGAAGAAAGGTCTCATGGCAACATGGGAGGATCTTGATGATTCCTCTGATGATGAGGATAAAGAAGAAGCTAATCTCTGCCTAAAGGCAAGTCTATCCTCAACTGACAGTGAGGACGAAGAAGAGGTAATTTCCTATTCTGAACTAAGCAATAATTTTGATGATCTTCTTAGAGATTCATCCATTTTATCTGATGAGTACAGATCTTTAAAGAAAAAGTTTTCTCTTTTAACAAAAGATTTTGAAAAGCTTACTTCAGAAAATGGAAAGTTAAGACTTCAAGTAAGTCAACTAAAAGATGAATCTCAAAAGGATTCTGAGTCCAATACTTCCTGTGAAGTACAAGTACTTCAACAAGAAGTAAATGAACTCACTGGACGATTGTCCAAATTTGTCAGTAGCTCTGAAAAACTTGATAAAATTTTAAAGATTCAGAGAAAACCGTCTGACAAGAGTGGTTTAGGTTATGAAAAACCAAAACCAAAGTTTTCTAAAAGTCCATCAAAATTTAATATATACTGTTGTCACTGTGGAAAGGCTGGACATGTCACATCGACATGTGTCCATAACAAAAGAAACATGCCTGGGCGCAGACCAAGAACTAACAAGAAAGGACCCAAGTCAATCTGGGTACCAAAAAGTATGATAATTCCTGTTGCAGATATACTTGATGGGAGGAAGACAACTCCAGTCATGGCACCTGGACAGTGGCTACTTACTACACATAACAGGAGAAAGGTCTATGTTCCAAGACCTAAAGCTTAAGATCACCCAAGATTGAAGAAGATGGACCAGACGCAGGAAAAAGTCATGCGTCCAATACTGGAAGTGGAAGAAGCTGGCACTTCAAGACCTATCATCCTGAAGATCAAATCATTGGGAATGCAGATGATAAAGTCAGAACAAGGTCCACATTCAGAGAACAAACTGATGTTGCATTCATCTCTGAATTGGAGCCCAAAAACATAGATGAAGCCCTATTGGACGAAGGATAGATTTTGGCAATGTAGGAGGAGCTAAATCAATTCAAACGCAATGATGTTTAGACGCTAGTAGCCCCACCTGAAGATAAGTCCATTATTGGAACCAAATGGGTATTCAGAAACAAACTGGACGAAGAAGGTAAAGTTGTGAGAAACAAAGCAAGGTTAGTTGCTCAAGGTTACTCACAACAGGAAGGTATTGACTTTACTGAAACCTTTGCTCCAGTAGCTAGAATAGAGGTCATTCACATTTTACTTTCATTTGCTGCCCAACATGATATGAGGCTTTATCAAATGGATGTAAAGAGTGTTTTTCTGAATGGTATAATAACAGAAGAAGTCTATGTTGAACAGCCCCCTGGCTTTGAGGATCAAACTTTTCCAAATCATGTTTTTAAATTGAAAAAGGGTCTTTATGGCCTTAAGCAAGCTCCTCAAGCTTGGTATGAAAAACTAAGTTCTTTTCTAAATGGAAAATGGTTTTTCAAGAGGAAAAGTTGACTCTACTCTTTTCAGAAAATCCATAGACTCACATTTCATCATAGTACAAATTTATGTAGATGATGTCATTTTTGGTGCTACTGATGAATCTCTATGTAGAGAATTTTCTGAGTTAATACAGGTTAGTAGGATTCTGTGATACTGATTATGCTGGAGACAGGCTTGAAAGAAAAAGCACCAGCGGAGGATGCCATTTTATTGGATCCAATCTAGTATCATGGACAAGCAGGAGACAAAGCACAATTGCATTATCAACAACTGAAGCTGAATATGTCTCTGCTGCAAGTTGTTGTTCTCAGCTCTTATGGATTAAACATCAATTGGAGGACTACAACATCTTCGAGAGTAAGATTTCTGTTCTTTGTGATAATACTGCTGCAATCAATTTATCTAAGAACCCAATCTTACACTCAAGAGCTAAGCATATAGAAATTAAACATCATTTTATTAGAGACTATGTACAGAAGGGAACATTTGATATTCAGTTTGTTAACACTGAAAATCAATGGGCAGATATATTTACAAAACCCCTCTCTGTAGATAGGTTTGCTTTTATAAGGAAGCATTTAAATATGCACTTTATAAAAGATTGATGTTTAGCGTCCAATATGCTCAAGCTGAGTCTGACTCCAATGTGACTAGAGTCCAATAGGACACGACAGTCTATTTGAGACTTAGAATTTTTTTTTCAAAGACTCAAAAGCTTTTACATCTTAGTAATCCCACGCTGAGTCCAAACTATTTTTCATAAAGTTATATCTTACAGTTGGTATCTTACAAAAGCTTTGCAGTATTTTTTAGTTTGATGATTATTCAAGCTTTCAAGAAAAACTTCTGTTATCTCTATAAACTTGATTCAGATTTCTCTTCATTTGGCATCTTTTCTAAAATCATTTTTGTTTGAGAAAGTTTGTTTAGAAAAGGGGAGAAGAAAAAGGATTTTTTAAGTTTCTCTCTGTTTTTCAAAACTGTCTTTGGACTATGATGTTCTATGAACCTTTTTGCCTGATGACAAAAGGGGGAGAAATATATGGGATTAAGTTTTAAAAAAGAAAGAAGAATATGAGATTAAGTCTGTGGGATTAAGTCTGATAGCGTTGCAGTAGTCTTATTACCATGTTCTAATTTGGTCTATTATCTGATAAGCTATTTGCTTTTTATTGGACTAATCTTGTTTGTATGAGTAAAAGAAATTTTCAGGTACTCTAAGTATATTGAATATCCAAAACCATGAGATGTTTATCTCAGGGGGAGAAGAGTAAGGAAAAACTGAGACGTTTATCTCAGGGGGAGTTTCCCTTAGAAAATTTTTGTTTATATATTTGGTTTATGTGCTTTATTGCTTGTAAAACTTAATAATGTTTGTCATCATCAAAAAGGGGGAGATTGTTGGAACCAAATTGGTTAAAAGTATTTTTAATACAAAAACTCCCTAAGTGATTTTATGGTTTTGATGATAACAAAATGTATTAAGGTTTTTACAAAGGATAAACAAAATGTATTAAGCTTGTACAATGAATAACAAAGCTGCCTAACTAAGTTTATTGAAGGATGTTGCAGTCTGCGTCCAATAATTAGTTCATCATGACATTGGCTCATATACAAAGTCTGAGAAGCCTTGCGTCCAACGTTGAAGTCATCATCCAATATTGGCACTGGAACATATATGGACACCAAGAGTTCTGTGTCCAATGATCAATGTTGAGAATACTGTTCATCGTCCAATATTCAACATAAGGCAAAGACAATTCTGAGTCCAATATTCAGCATAAGCATAAGCAGCTCTACGTCCAACATTCATGAGAAGGCATTGAAGCTATAAGTCCAATGTTCAGAATGTAGCTATAAGTCCAATGGTCAGAATGCTGATCGTCCAATGATAAGTACAAGGCAATACTGGCATAAGTCCAATGATTTATATGAAAGCAGAATTGCAGAAGTACAAAGTCCAATGATTTCCAAAGAAGCAGAACCAGTGAGTATGCGTCCAATGCAAATGAAGAACAAAAGTCCAATGTTCAGTTTAAGGCATTGAAGTTCAACGTCCAATGAAACTGAACAAACAAAAGAACTGCTCTGCGTCCAATGAAATCAGAGTGACAAAGGTACTGTTCTGCGTCCAATAAATAAGAAGGACAACAATCAAGTGTCATACGACCAATGAAGCAGATTGACAAAGGTACATCAAACAAATGTTCTGCGTCCAATGAAGCAGAAGAACAAATGTACAACAATCAACTCTGCGTCCAATGGAACTATAAGGAAATGGCAAAAGTCCAATAACCAAAATGAGGCAATACGTCCAATGTTGCTTTGCAACTAATCATCAGAATGGTAAGCATAAAGATGCGTCCAATGATTGAATGAATATCATATGCAAATGGTAAGTACAAGGTATGCGTCCATTTGCTAAATGGACTGAAAGTCCAATGATTTCTACATGCTGCGTCCAATATGCAGAATCCATAAACTTGCTATTTATTGCTCATGCATTTAATATGGAACATATTTATTGAGCAAATGATTTGAAATAAATAGCTGTATACAATGCTTTTCTGTACAACCTATTGTCAACGTTTTTGAAAGTACATATGAAAAGCATAAAGTACTGTGGAGAGTGTACTAAGAGAGAGAATGTACTTTTATCTACTCTATATATCTCTGAACACATCTTTCTGCTTTACACAGTGTATTCTCTCTGTCTCAATAAGATATTACTATTAACCACTGTACAATTGAGACTTTGAGTACAGGTTGCTTTTGATTTAGGAGAAAGAAACGCAAACATGCTCACTGAAGTAGATCTCCTCAGAGCAATGGGAAAATAGCATTTAATGCTATTAGAGAACGGTAACTTTTATGAAGGCTGAAGCTGAGCTATTCGAAGAACAAGTCTGAAGCTTCATCAAAGCCTATATATACCGTGAACAAGAAGAAGAATACATGTGACTGGAAAACGAAAAAGAAAGAGCAAAAACGCTGTGCAATTTGTTATACTCTGTATAGAAAGTCTTGTATATTTTCTTTCTTCTTGTAAAAGAGAGTTTGCTTAACTCTCCAAGTGCTTTAGATTTCATATCCTCACTTGTGTGAGTTAGACAGCACTTGAATCAAAAACACTCTGCTGAGTCGTTTAGCCTGAAGAGGCTGTGTTCAAAGAATACTTGTGATTTAGCCTGAAGAGGCTGTGTTCAAAGAATACTTGGGTTTTAGCCTGAAGAGACTGTGTTCAAAGAATACTTGGGTTTTAGCCTGAAGAGCTGTGTTCAAATAATACTTGGGATTTAGCCTGGAGAGGCTGTTTGCAAAGAATACTTGGGTTTTAGCCTGAAGAGGCTGTGTGCAAAGAATACTTGTACCTATCTGGTTTGATAGTGAAATCTCTCTAGTTTGAGGGGACTGGACGTAGCTCTTAGGAAAGGGTGAACCAGGATAAAACTTGTGTTATTTCTTCTTTCCCTTAACTCTTTTTATATCTGTGCTTATTACTAACCAAGGGGATTGAATTGATTTTTTATTCAACAAGTTTTTCGTTCACTCTAAATCGCACAAAGAAAGCAAGTTTTTCAAACTAAAGTGGAAGCCTCTGCGTCCAATCTTTTTGTGCGTCCAATATTTTAGTACTCTGTGCGTCCAGTGTTTTAGCACTCTGTGCGTCCAATGTTTTAGCACTCTGTGCGTCCAATATTTCAGAAAATAATGTGCGTCCAATATTTGAACTAAGCTGTGCGTCCAACGTTTTTAACAGCCAGCGTCCAACTTTGCGAAAAGTTTTAAAAGCTTAGAAACACAATTCAATCCCCCCTTCTTGTGTTTCATCCTGTCACCTACATAATTTACCTCTTTGTCAACAGTTTGGTTTGGGCATAGAGTGTTAAATTTTTTCTTGTTGCACTATAAGGGTAAATCTGAAATAATTTCTCGCTAAACATTTGAAGGATAAACACGTCAAGCATATATCAATTTTATTAGAAACATATAGTTCAATTTTATTTTTTTTGCATTTGAATGGAAATAACCTGGAGTCCATATCTGGGTGAAACACATAGGCTGCAATGTGTAGTTGGTGCAGGTTGAGTTCTATTAAAGCTATTGGTGTAAAGTTTGACTTCCTAAACTGTAGTATAATGGGGAATGAAAAGGTCACGGGTTTTCAACTTAAGTATGGTTTCACAAATATATTAAATGGCTTCACCTTTGACATGATTTGGCCAGTGGAATTGTACATCTTATATTTCTCATCTTGCTCCTTCTTTAGGATCTTTGTTGGCCTAGTTGTTGGGGAGGATACGAAGGTTAACATCCTACCCACAGTTGAATGGTTCGGTGTGTCTAGGGGTGCATCATTCCCCTGCAACCAAGTATAGTCATGGATTAGCACAACAATATGTTACGTTTATTGGAATCATGAAAAGTGTAGATGTTAGGATGCACACCGTTTGCAGGAAGTCCTTTTCATTTTCAATTTTTATCCTCAAATGTTTGCTGGGAACATGTCTGGATAATGGCTGTTTTCCTTTCCGTTTGACACGCATGGGTTTGGGAGATGCAACAACTTCAGCTTTTTCATTCTCTTTTGCTGTGTCATTTTTCCATCGTCATCAGAAGAGTTAACCAGCAGTATTGGCATAGTGGGTGTATCTTCATCATTTTTTTGCGAGTTGTTGGTGTTGGAAGAGTTAGGAATATGATTTTCAATGAGTGAAAGCTTGGACAAAATGACACTGCACATCTGTTCCACTTTGTCCATACGAGACCCCTGAACCAATATAGCATCCTTCACCTCTTGATGGTTACATATTAAAGTGAATATTTGATATTAGCCCATCTAGGGGTTGAGGTAGGGCCTGCATAAACATCAATGTCATTCATTCAATGCACTTGTGTTGCAATAACACATTAATGCAAATAGTTGTCAGATATTGTGTGGGGGGGAGGAGGTTGGTATGATAGCAATAAAATCTAAAGATTAAATTGTACCTTGGTTGGCTTTAAGTGCTCAGCTGAAACGTGGGAAACATGTTGGGCAACTCCATTAATGCCTCCACACCTATAAGACACACATATCAGACACTTTGTGGAATAAAGTATTGTACCAACATTGAAAAAGAGTTAGTTGAACATGTTAAGTCTTCATACCCTGTCAGATGAATTTTGAGTTTGGCATTAGTGTCCATCTTTTGATTAGCAGGATCCATGTGTTTGAAGAACTGTTTTCTATTTGGTTGTTGGGGGGGGGGGGTGTGGTGAACTTCAGAAAACCCAAACGAAATGGTTAAATAAGGTTTTGGATTTCTCACTATCAATTCTTCTATGTGATGGACAAATTTCAAATTGTGAAGGATGAAGATTTCCTTGACTTCACTGTGATTAAGGAAATCCGAAGACATAATGGTTTTCTTTCTTGTCATAACTAGCAATATTTCTACTTTCATGATGGGAGCAATTAATGTTCCCTTTGTCAAAGCAGCTTTGAGTAAGCTGAAAATGGTAAGTGGGTGGTGTATCGAATTGGTTTTCCTTCCCATGTTACCCAGTATTTCAATCTCAAATAGGTGTAGTGGAACCAAATAGTATTCAATCGCAATTGACAATTTTTTTACTTGATAGTACTACCCACATGTAGGTATCAGACATAACTCAAAAGTGGTGGTTATTCACTGCCTAATGAAGTATTTTATTTCTGCATCTGCAGGTCAGCAGGCGACTTAGTGAAATTTGTGCCTCCTTAGCAGCGATATGTTGTGTTTGACATACACATTAAATTAATTCAAAAGTCTTATCCAACGCTTATTTCAAAGTTGACGAAAAGAGTGAGATTATGACCTTGCAATTTGATATGAATGGTTCGGTTGTGACATTTCAGTAATAAATTTAAGATCTCATTTTCATCTTAAGAACACACAATTCCTCTTCTAAAATTGCATAAATTTAAGATCTCATTTTCAACTTAAGAACACGCAATTCCTCTTCTAAAACTGCATTAGTTTCTTGTAGGTAATATACTTCATCTAAGGCCTTACGTAGTTGGCTTTCTAATAGCTCAACATTATAATGGTTGTAATCAATAATACACTTCCCACAGCTTGATAAAAGTCGTCGAAGTAGTAGCACAACAACGTCTTCCCGAGCCTCCTCTTCAGTCCTTGCATACTTGCCTAATGATACTGATGGCCTTCCAATTAAATGAGTATATAATGAACCACGATATTGATAATGTTTCACTCCACCAATGAATGATACATTGTGAAGGGTATACAATGGGGGTTCATTTTTTATGGATGCACATGCCCGATATAGTAAAATTTAGATGTTGTATTGAAGTATCACTAGTGCAAAATAGGGAATATAATTTAGTTTTTAAATCAGTTATTAGCGTGTCCGATGTAAAAAGTAGACGCGGTGGCAATTTTGTAAATAACGATAGATTTATTAAATCGGTTGTATAAAAAACTGATGTAAAATGTGCTTTATTTTTGCCAACACTTTTTTAAAACGGTTTAATGTCACTCGATTTAAAAAATTTACTTTTTAAATCGGTTATTAGGAGAATAGATTTAAAAAGTGGATCTGTGCAATTTGAAACCTATTGCACTCTCATTCTCGTCTCTCACTCTCGCGCTCTCACTCCCACTCCCAGACCAGAACCCTCTCACTCTCACTCTCACTCCCGTCTCTCACTCTCGCGCTCGTCACTCCCACTCAGCTCTCGTCTCTCACTCGCTCTCGTCTCTCAGATCTCGTCTGTCGCCTCGTCTCTCAGCTCTCCGCTGTGCCTCACTCACTCACTCTCGTCTTCCACCGCGAGCACCGCCATCTGATATCAGATACAGATTCAAATGTGAGTTTAGCATTCTTTTGCTATTTGTTATTCGCTGCTTTTAGCATCATTTGAGATCTATACTTCCTCTTTTATTATGTCTTTCTGTCTCCAAAGGACCTTATTATTCATTTTGTATATAAGGGTTTGTTTGTACTTGAGCAGAGGTGGGCGAGGGATATTGTGGTCCAGATCGTGTGTGCTTATTTTACTATTGAAATTCTGGATTTACCAAAATATGGCATGTTACCTTCAAAGTTTAGATATAGTCGTTTTATGTGTGTCCTTTTTATCTCTTTTTTTCAGTACTAAAGTTTAGATTGAAAAGTACATTTCTTTCTTCCTTCAAAATCAGAAAAGGAAAAGAGTAAGAACACCTAGGATTATGGAACCTACTATGAAAGGGCCAACAATTATATATTTATGATGTTGTTTCATTGGATAAAGCTAAAGTATGTATATACAATCTTTTTGTTCACAGGATATCCAACAATTCAAGCTTTTTTGAGAAGTACAGAACACCACAGAATTCAAGTCATAATATATCTCACGTGCTTGTTGATTTTGGATATTGTCAATTGCTTGTGATGTGAAAATTATATGGCATGTACAATCAAGTGAATGAAACTTAGCTGGTCATATGCAATTAGGAATGTTGAAATTTCCTTTATACTGAACTTGAATCTTCAAGAATTTTGACTCTGCATTGTCACATGAATGATGAATCAAGATCAAAAGGAAAAGTGATTAATATATTGATTGTTTCCTACATTGATTGTTCTTTTGTTTTGTTCTGATTTCATGAATTTCGTAAATGATTCTTGGATTTCTTTCATTTTCTTCCTTTTAGTTTGTGGTTTTTCCCCTTTTTGGGGGTTTGGAGTTTGTAAAGAAGAAAAGAAAATTGTTAGATCCTTTGCATTAGATTGGCATTGATTCATGTCCTTTGGATTAGATTAGATAGCCAAATCATTATTTAACTTAATAGAACCTAGCATGACTCACAATGCTTTCATTCTTTCTTTTTCAGTTTTCTACTATCAGTTTTCTAACTCGTGAGAGTAAAAGCATACTAAAGAGGACTTCTTCACACCAGGTACTTGAGATAATTCCTTTTAATACAGCTATTTGATACTGATTTTTATATATGGTTTACTGGTTAATACTTCTATTATTTACTAGTTTGCATATTAAAAATGGATTGTTATATGCGACGGGGTATATCCCTTTCAATGTGAGGGACATGATCTGTTGACAACAAATGATCCCTCTTTTGAGATCGAATATAATGAGCGTGTGTTTATGTTATTTCAGAACGTAGTGTTATGGATCGTAGTTGGATGCAAAGTAGTCGCATGGGTGCTGAGTATGGGAATGGAGTGGAAGAGTTTCTAGAGTTTGCTCAAAGAAATGTTCCTGATAGTAATGGGAGGTTTTATTGTCCTTGTGTTAAGTGTTTCAATTAGAGAAAACTAGAAGTTGGCGAAATACGGGACCATCTTTTTATTAATGGGATTTGCAGAGGTTATACAAAATGGACATGACATGGTGAAATGTCAGGCATGCAAAGTGTGTCCGAAAGGGCGAAAATTGAAGTAGACATGGACGATCGACTAGAGGACATGATCCGTGATCTTGGCCCGGAGTCTTTTAAGCGAGCACATGTGTATGATACTTTGTGCAGTGACAAGGAAGAGCCATTGTATTCGGGGTGCACAAAATTCACATGGTTGTCGATGGTGTTAAGATTGTTTAATTCGAAGGCGATAAATGGGTGGACTGATCAAAGCTTCACTGAATTGCTTCAATTGTTGAAGGACATGCTTCCAGAAGGTAACACATTGCCGGACAGTAACTATGAGGCGAAGAAGATATTGTCTCCAATGGGTGGCTTTCAATTACTGCTCTACAAATATGGTGCACGTAAGTATCTCATACATATTTGTACATATAGATTACTTTTTAAGTATCAATTTTAAATGATATTTTTTTTCTACATTTTAGGTATATACACCGCCTCTGTATATCAAAGAACATCAGTGATGTATATGGGATTTTGGATCCTTTTTTATTTAGTCCTACGAAGGGCCGTAATGAAGAAGATATTCAATTATACCTCTTTACAAAATTTACTACAGCGAAGAAAAAGTTCTACTTAGTACCGTATTTGCATTCGTAAGTATACATATATAGTATCCTATTTTGTCTGTGGTTGACAAGTCAATTCATGATCTACACTACTAATTGTTATCTAATGCAGGGAACATTTTCAATTAGTTATCCTTTGTCCTCAAGATGACTATGTAGTTTTCATATGTTCGTTGAGTCGAAAACCGGATGGCGTCATAAAGGGCGTTGTCAATCGGTAAGTTTTTATATTAGTCACACTTCGACTTTATGATGAATATATAACTTATTTTTCATAAATATTGCTTTTATCAAAGGGCTATGGATTCATATTGGAGGATGCAATCTGAAAGAAGGCGGAGAAACGTATATAAATGGATTCAACCAACGGTGAGTAGTTTAAATGTGTATATTTGATTTGATATACAACGTGATTTTTAATGTGAATAATATTGGATATTCAAAATTTTGTTATTCTTTATAGTCGCCGCAACAAGTCGCATGCTGGGAGTGCAGCCATTATGTTATGCAGAATATGCTCACCATTGTCTCCACACAAATTACCGACAATTGGGAGGAGGTAAATGTCATTTTTAACCACTTGCACTATTAATAGATTTGTTATTACCCTTCTTGTTTTAACACTGAGAAGTTTAAACTTGCAGATATTCAGTGATCCGTCACCATATTCTGAAGAAATCATTGATGACAACAAGCAACGTTGGGCATCACTTTTTTTGGATTTAATGACATCTAAAAAAACTTTAGTATGACTTGTACCTCACTTTTCTTGGACTTAGCTAGTGTTTTGGTACTTATTGGGTAGTTATTTGTTAGTTTGGAAGTTCAGTACTTATTGCCTAGTTTATTTGTTAGTTAGTTTACTAGGTACTTGTATCATTAGGCACTAATGAATGCTATTTTATTGGTTGAATTGGCTATATTGTTGATTGTTGGTTGAATTGGCTATATTGTTGGTTGAAGTGGTTGCGGTCTGGATCGTTTACAGGGAGGTATATATGTACAAATCAAACAAAATTAAAAAAAAATAGACTTTTTAAATCGGTTGTTATTGGTAACAACCGATTTAAAAAGTCTATTTTTGAGCTAAAAAATAGCCTTTTACGACGGTAAAAAACCGTGGTGAAAAAGGTTATTTAAATCGATTTTTACAACCAATTTAAAAAGTACTTCACTTTTTAAATCGGTTGTATCTAAATCGGTTCATAACCGATTTAAAAAGTTCTTTTTACCCAATTTAAAAAGCCTTTTTTGCACTAGTGTATAATACCTGATGATTGTGCTTCATGTGATAATCCACTAATTGTTAGTAAGAGTATTCAATTTGATGTCAACAGTAAGCATGATTGTAATTAACATTATGATATTGGTGGACTTACCATTTGGTTCATGTTTTGGTAGCAACAAATCAGATGTGTACCCATGGTTGTAGTCAATTCCTTTGTCTGGAATTGATTTCATCTTCAGCGAGGATGGTGTTTCAGCGCAAAATGTTTCCCATGCCTGTTGTCCCTGTTCATAGGTGTCATACAAACGCACAACACTATCTTTGAAACCGTTGCATTGTGCGTAAGTGTCAACCCATTTGAAATACACACCTAGCCTTCTACCTCTAAAAACAACATAGTTCCTAGAAAAATTTTCAGACCCCATGTCCTGACCTTATATTATATGTGGCATCCTTAGTTCCATTTATTCCCAGTTTTTATATAGGCGTCTATCTATGTATGGTTGAGGGGTCAATAAATTCACATTAAATGAATTACCAATTCATTAGCTATGCTACTGTAATATACAATTAATAAGGTTCACCGAATGCCACCCATTTGAAAAGTAAGTAATGGTCATTCGGTGGTTTCTGAACAGTACTGAGATAATCAGGCGCATTAAATGCTTTGTGGAGTACAACACGGCAATTCAACGGGTCACTGCTTCCTTTAGCTGGAATGCTTTTTCAGTTGCCCAACACAACAATGTTTTGTCTTATTATGTAAAGCACATTTGCAATTGCCCATTCGCAGTAGTTAAATGGATCGTGTGGGTTGTGACCAATTAATGGTACGGTATAACAGTATTGAGTAGAGGTCACACTAATTGCTAATTGAGGTCAACATTTACTAATTAAGGTCAATCTTCTCAAATTAACTTTGACTTGTGACATTATTCACTAATTAGGGTATAACATTATTGAGTAGAGGTCACACTAATTATAGTCAACCTTCTCCAATTAACTTTGACTAGTGACTTCTGACATTATTCACTAATTAGAGTATAAGAGTATTAAGTATAGGTCACACTAATTAAGGTCAACCTTCTCAAATTAACTTTGACTTGTGACATTATTCACTAATTAGGTTATAAGAGTATTGAGTAGAGGTCACACTAATTAAGGTCAACCTTCTCCAATTCACTTTCACTAGTGACTTGTGACAGTAGTCACTAATTAGAGTATAAGAGTATTGAGCAGAGGTCACACTAATTAAGGTGAACCTTCTCAAATTAACTTTAACTTGTGATATTATTCACTAATTAGGTTATAAGAGTAATGAGTAGAGGTCACACTAATTAAAGTCAACCTTCTCTAATTAACTTTGACTAGTGACTTGTGACATTAGTCACTAATTAGAGTATAAGAGTATTGAGTATAGGTCACACTAATTAAGGTCAACCTTCTCAAATTAACTTTGACTTGTGACATTATTCACTAATTAGGTTATAAGAGTATTGAGTAGAGGTCACACTAATTAAGGTCAACATTCTCCAATTAACTTTGACTAGTGACTTGTGACATTATTCACTAATTAGATTATAAGAGTATTGAGTAGAGGTCACACTAGTTAAGGTCAACCTTCTCCAATTAACTTTAACTTGTGACATTATTCACTAATTAGAGTATAAGAATATTGAGCAGAGGTCACACTAATTAAGGTCAACATTCTCCAATTAACTTTGACTAGTTACTTATGACACTAACTAGGGTATAACATTATTGAGTAGAGGATCACACTAATTAAGGTCAACCTTCTGAAATTAACTTTGACTTGTGACATTATTCACTAATTAGGTTATAAGAGTATTGAGTAGAGATCACACTAATTAAGGTCAATCTTGTCTAATTAACTTTCACTATAGAATATTACACTAATTAGGGTATAAAATTATTGAGTAGAGGTCACACTAATTAAGGTCAACCTTCTCCAGTTAACTATGACTAGTGACCTATGACACTAATTATGATCAGTAAATTAATTACGTTTTAATTATTCTAAACATCAAATTAAGGTCACTAAACCAATATTAATAATATTGTCCAATGTATATGCTAGAAATTTTTATTCAAAATTAACTTTTTCTCTCTTACTCCCTTCATATTAGTATTATGGTATTACCCACGGTGTAGTCACAGCAACATCACTGGTAAAGTGACTTTTAACCCATGGTTATACAATTTATCTTCTTTGATAGTCTACGCCCCACCAGTAGGGTATAGTTAAATAAACATCAACCTGCCCCTGGGTCAGACCTTTGTTTCAAATTTCTTAAACCACTCCCACAAGCAAACAACACCAAGTAGAACCAAATCTACAGAGATAACACTCAGGACACCCATCACATAAGCTGTCCACTGCAAATTATTGTTCATACTAAATCGACCTCTGTGAAGGTTTTTTTTGTATTGCATTTTTTTTGTAAAAGCTTTTTTGTACCGCTTATTTCGTTTTTTTTAGGGAACTGCTTCTACTAACAACTCCTCACATGGCATCATCCAACACCAATGGAGTCAAAAGGCCATACTTGGCATACTGTAATAGGAGATGCAAATGTGGACGAAACGCTGCCATTAAAGTTTCAAACACTGATGAAAACAAACATAGGTTGTTCTACACCTACGAGCGTAGAATGTGTGATTTTTTCAATTGGTGTTATCCAATGTCAGGGGATGAGGGGGATTCCCATACTAATGAGACTGAAGTCAACACTGCAGAGATGGACATGTTTGTCATCAACAGAGTCTTTAATGAAGTTAATAAACGCCTGGATGTCATCGAATAAGGAACTAAGAAGATGAAGCTAATGATATTCACCTTTTCTGTCTTGGCGGTGTTTTATTATCTTATGAATTTGAGTTAGTTACATGAGGGTACGGACATTTCGAACTTAGGACTTCACCCAAATTGTACCGTGCATGAACAAATTTCCCTAACTCTGAATGAAGTCCCTGACAACAGGAAGTAGTCCTAAAGCCAGCAAAAAAATTCCCACATATGTACGCTGTTGCCCACATCTTTCTCTTTTCATATGTTTCTTTCACCCAATTGTTTTCATGCAACCCAAGTTTATCCCCCATGGACAACATTTGCGACGAAATTCCCCAATGTCATACTCACCCAACATGCAGTTTTGAAACTTCCCCACAAATGCAGGATTGCCAACATTGGATGATCTATTACGCATTAGGTGCCACGCGCACAGCCGTGATAAGCATATGAAAATACCTTTTTAATGGCATTCTGCATTGCAAGATCGCCGTCAGTTATGATAGACGAAGGTGCTTTGCCAGACATTGCTTCAAGAAATTGTTTAAGAACCCAGACATAGGTATCTTCTACTTCGTTCGCTACAATAGCACAACCAAATATAACACTATGGCTATGGTTGTTCACACCTGAAAAGACAACCAACGGACAATGATAATTGTTCTTTCCGTAAGTTGCATCAAAAGCTACGACATCACCAAAAATTTGATAATCAACACGACTCATGTCATCCCACCAGAACAAGTGTTCTAGCCTACCCGCTGAATCAATGGTATGTCGAATAACCATCATTGGATCATTCTCACTCAAGCCACGAAGATATCGTAGAGCACTTTTACCGTCTGACTGCTGCAAACGCCTTTGTTTAGCTATTTGATTGTATATGTCCTTCTTACGAAAGCCAATCCTTTCATAACCTCCTGATTGACTTGCAAATGAACCATAAATATGAGGTGGATCAATACCAACCCTCAGCATGTTGTTCATCTGTATTATATCTGATTCTCTCATTCTCCTATGCGCAGGCAACATTCCACTGTACCTTGCAGGTAAAGCTGCATGACTCTGTTGATCATAAAAATAGGTGACGCGCCAACGCTGTGAATAGATATCAATATGCACCCAAAACTTTGCTTGACATCCACACCGAGTCTCGGGTTTTGGTTCTCGTTTACGACTCTCAAAGGTTAAACCTCTATCCTCCCTGAAGCCCTGCTTAAGACAAACAAATGTGCGCTGCAAAATGACTCCACTCTTACTTCGTTCAATTTTGCTTTTTCTTACAGAAAACCCATTAGATTTTCCATACAAATTATAGAACTCATATGCCAATTCAAGAGTTGAAAACTCAGGTTTCCTCATTTCAAGTGGGCTTATCACATCAAGGTCCAGACTAAGAATGTCCTCCATAGAAGAAACAATTATCTTCTACTGATTATTTTCACAATCTGTCCCTCCATTACGGTCTCCATTAGGTTCCTCTTCCACACTACAATCATCTTCCATACTGTCATATGTATCATCCTCTTCATCTACAACCCCAAATAATAAATTCTCTAGACCCTACAAATACAAATTACAGAATTGCAATTACAAATACAACAAACAAACAATCTAAACATAAATGTATATCAAACTATATATTCAATGAATAACTGTAACCATAGTCATTTCGTTTGCTTCATCCATCCGCTTAGATTGTTCACCGTTCATTTCAATTATCGTGTCCAAATTTAGTCAAAGTACTTGTCCAAAATGTTAACACCAAATCATTTTTCATACACAATAATAACCCCAGTTAGATAGTAAATTATTTTGATCAATACACAAACACTCTTGCATGACACATGTAATGACCCAACCGAGTGAGCCAAATATATCACAGGCAGAAGGACAACAAAGATGCTGAAAACCAACTACAATAGTATGTTCAGAAGTC
Organism: Glycyrrhiza uralensis; assembly: GCA_030159175.1. Taxonomy (NCBI): domain Eukaryota; kingdom Viridiplantae; phylum Streptophyta; class Magnoliopsida; order Fabales; family Fabaceae; genus Glycyrrhiza; species Glycyrrhiza uralensis. The sequence continues at coordinate 8,273,601 of BRZY01000007.1, forward strand.
TTATTTACCATTGCACATTTAAAACATGTACCATTAACAGGAGTATAAGTCCAGGCTTGACATATCAACATAGAAAAGAGGAAACATTTATCACTTTAGTTTTTCTATTTTTTTTCTTTTTTTCTGAATTACAATCATTGGATGATTAAACTTGCTTATATTTGCTCCTATGCGTTCACACCTATTGAATTTAAGAGCTTTTATATATAGTCCACAGATAAAGCAACATAACCATTCATGAATAGATTTGAGCAACTACGACCAAATTAAAACATAATGTCGCTCTTCCTAAATCCTTTCTACAAACAATCCTATTATTGTTGACAAAAAAATAATATATGGGATACCTATTAAACTGAGATACGGAAGAAACATGTGGGTGTGCAATATGTGAAGTTTGATTCTTCTTCTGTCTGATATTTTCCTCTCTCACCTCTATCAAATTGAGATACTAATATAACTATATTTCCCCAGTACAACACACTTTCAGCAACCCACCACACAAATACTTCTTCGATTTCAAGTTCTCTAAATATGAATGACACCCCCAATCTAAGGTTTACATTATTCAAATCAATACTAAGCATTAATCACAAACACAATAGATTTCTCATTAGATACAACTCAACTAAATGGGATCTGGGTAATGTAAAAATAACCTCAACATAACACACCAATAATCAACACTGACACAAATAAACTACCAACAAAAACACAGTAAAGCTCGATAAAACCTCTACACAAAAAGCCAAACCATACACAGCAAATCAAATATTTTCAAAATAGGATAAAACACAATAGTTAGATATTACCCCAATATCGATCTACCAACTTCAAACTCCCTACAACCACAAAAATGAAGTTAACTACTGAAATCGAAAATCTGCAAAAAAAATGCTAACCTGATCTTTAGCAGCTGCTCGCGAATCAACAGAGAACCAACATCACACTCTGTTTTCCTCTAAGCTAGCGATACCCACGAGTGACTGTGCACCATATATTCTCACCTCATGCATAGAGAAAGAACCCTACTTACCCTCATTCTATTTTATAATTTTGTCGTTTATACTCAGTGTATTTTAAACTGACTCACTTAATCATTCGAAACACGATATGACTAATACCAGGTTTACACTAATAACATGTCCTACTTTGCAATTTCACAAGTTTTTTCATTTCTGCCCCATCACTTTTTAATATTACAGAGCCTACCCTGCGTCTACCTGCTATTGCCGGTCATTTGACCCCCTCACCTTAGAACCCACCTAAGTTTATATATGAATTAGAAAGTTATGGTGTGTTCACCTTTAAATTTTTGTGTAGAAATTACAATTTTCTTTAAATTAAATCGATGATGATATATCTTGTTTTTAAAAACAAACTCACTTCAAAGTTTTTTAAAGACAAACTCACTTCAAAGTTAATATCTGAACTTAAATATAAGCAAAAATACCAAAATTTATATTGATTAAAAAAATTAGTTAAGTTCATTGAATATTGTTGATCTTATAAAAAAAATGAATTTTATTCCCTAAACTACTTTTATTAAAAAGAATCATTAAAATTAAAATATTCATTAAATGAAGAGTATTTTGTAGAACAAATATTAAATAGGATAAAATTAATTAAGATTTGCTTATATTTTGGTCTAACACACTTGCGTTATATTTTTGCTTATATTTGAATCCAGAGGGACTACCTTTTATTTGGTTCAACACACTCACTACAAGAAATTTGGCTGTTAGCGAGGGCCAAAAGCTGTAGATAACAGCAAAAAGTCGTAGGTACTGGTAAGTTACCTACGGCTGAGCGACGAGCCCACATCCGTAGGAAAAACGCTCGTTACAACTTCTTACCTATGGCTATTTAAAAAAAACACGGCTCATGGCCCTAGGTAATTACCTACGACCATTAATTAATTTAAATAATATTCGTTTTATTAAATTTATTATTAATTAATTAATTATTTATTTTGATGGTTACATTTTTTTATTTTCAATTTCAGAGTAAAAAACACCAGTTAATTAGGAAGAGTGAAGAGAGTGAAATTGGAAAATAGAAGACAAATCAAGTAAGCTTCTTTCATTCTTTTGCTATAAAAATTGATATGCTAGGCTTTTGTTCTTCTTTGTCATACATATAGTTCAACCACGCACACTACTTCCTAGAGCTCAGAAACTAATGAACACCATTACCAATTTGTTTCCACAATACCAATCCAAGTCCAGTAATACAGTATGGCATAAAATTGAACAAATGTAGAACACAAAAAAAGAGCAAAAATTACAGAGAGCTTCATCTTCTTCATTTTTCTTCCATCTCGTTTTTTGCCCTGTAGGTAGTAACCTATAGGAAAAATAGTAAAACCCAAATCAGTGAGAGAATAGGCCAAGAACCAGAATCAGAAAAAGGAAAAGAAATGAACCAGAGAAAAACAGAAAAAGAAAGGAACATGGAGAAAGAGGGAGAGGAAGAATGCGGGGTGTTTCCCCATGGCCATTGTGCCGGCGACCATCGCTGCCGTGCGCGGTCGCGTACCGCTTCTCTGCCACCACGGGTCGCTGTTGTCTTCTTCTCTAGTCATGGCCACCATCGCGATCTCATCCACCCCCGCTTAGTCTCCGCCGTGCCGTCCGCGACAACTTCTTCTTCCCCCACTGTTGCAAAAGTGGCTCTCATCTTGCATGGCGGTCATGGGCCACCGCCACTCTCCCTCCTCCTTCGTTAACCACCTCAAGCCACTGCATTCCTCTCTCCCTCCGCTTTTCCTCTTCTTCCCACAGCGGCCTTCCCTCTCTCCACCGTCTCCCTTCTCTTCTCTCCACCACGAAACGTGGTTTGAGCCACCGCGAGGCTCCTCCCCTGGCTGCTAAGCCGTGTGTGGCCTCGTCCCCCTCAACCGCCGCGGATCTCTCTCTCTCTCTCATTCATGCGCTGCCCCACTCTCCTTTCTCTCTCTATTTGTGTTCTCATGGGTTCAAATGAACCCTAACTTTGCCCCCCTTTTTCTTGGTTTGATCCCTCTCCTTTTCTTTTTTTTAATTTTATTTTATTTCTTTCTTTTTTCGTTTTTTTGTTCTCTGGGCTGCTTCCCTTTCCCTTTTTGTGTGTGTGTGTGTGTGTGTTGTATAGCATTTGGGGAAAGGTCTGCGTGGTCTTGATGATATTAATGGTAGCGACGGCCACGTGGCCGTAGCTAAATTACCTACGGCTTAAAGCTATAGGTACTAGTTTAGTACCTACGGCCTAAAGCCGTCTCTAACGAACTGGAGATAACCTACAGCTTTAAGCCCTCGCTAACACATTTTTATTGTTTAAAAAAAAACAAAATTACCTACAACCTTAGCCGTAGCTATATTTAAAATTTAAATTTCTCTCTCTTCTCTTCTTACCTACGGCTACATGGCCCTCGCTAAATTTGCATAGGTAAATCATGTGATTCTTGTAGTGACTTGGGAACATCAAACAACTTCTAGAATGCTGCAATTTTTGGAAATACCTAAATAGAAATGGGATGGTGTCTCCATGGACTTTGTGATGGGATTGCAAGCATGACAGTGGGACATGACGTCGTTTGGGTAATAGTGGAAAGATTGACTAAATCTGCTCATTTTCTTCCAATCAACAAGAGATACTCTTTGGAGAAGTTAACACAGATTTACATCAAAGAAATAGTCAGCTTGCATGGAGTTCCAGCCACTGTAGTATGAGACAGATATCCTCATTTCACTTCTAGTTTTTGGAGGAGTCTACATAGTGCCCTTGGGACACGTTTGGCTTTCAGTTCGACCTATCACCCTCAAACAGAAGAACAAAGAAAAAGAACAATACATTAATCTCTTGATGATTTACCGAGAGCGTGTGTTTTGGAAGTTTATCTCCCTAGGTCTTAATGTGAGTCTCATGACAAATCACCAATTGAGAAAAATCTGGGTGTTGCCACCATGAAGAGGGAGGTGGCATGTTGACGATTACATGAGGGGATGAATGACGTGCAAAGAAAATTATTTTCTTAATTTTAATTTAATTAAACTATCTTAATATGACGTGGCAATTGGTTGAAATCTGATTGGATGATAGAACAGTACATATAAATTAAATGTTAATATTTAATACATTAATATTTTTAAAAATTATATGTTTAAATAAGTACTTTACATTTCTAGATTTTTATTTTGTAAGTGATACATAATTATGATCTACTTAACCTGTGATCTGTATGGACTACATGCCAACTAAATATAGGCTTATTTAAAGTGATCCCTTTTAGCCCGGTCACTCTAACCGGTTGGTTAAATCGGTTTGATCCATTAGTTGGCAGGTTGGCCCATAGATAAACTTTTTTTTTGCATTTTTTCTAATTTAATTTTTTACTTAACTTTTAAATTTTTGAATTTTTTTTTAAATTTTTTAATTATTTTTTAATTTTATTAAACCCACGCGAGGAGATTACTTAAAATATATTGATGATTAGGTCCTGAAACCCTAGCAGAGCAAGGGGCATCTTCTCCGATAAGAGGGTTTTCGTTTCCATACTAGGGTTGTAATTTGTAAAGTTTTCCACACCTGTGTTCGTCGCTGGTTTGGCATTCTGAATCGCATTGGGGACTGACGCTTTCACACCAGGGGAAGGATTTTTCTCACAACTGCGAACGTATCTGTCTTCGTAGTGGTTTTCATCGCTTTGGGGTCTGACGCTTTCACACCGAGGAGAGGAACTTTCTCACAACTGTGAACGTATCTGTCTTTCCAGTGATTTTCATCGCTTTGGGGTCTGACGGATTCACACCAGGGGAGGATTTTTCTCACAACTGTGACCGATTCTGTCTTCGTAGTGGTTTTCATAGCTTTGGAGTCTGACGCTTTCACACCGGGGGTAGTATTTTTATCACAACTGTGAACGTATCTGTCTTTCCAGTGATTTTCATCGCTTTGGGGTCTGACGTATTCACACCAGGGGAGGATTTTTCTCACAACTGTGACCGATTCTGTCTTCGTAGTGGTTTTCATCGCTTTGGAGTCTGACGCTTTCACACCGGGGGTAGGATTTTTATCACAACAGTGAACGTATCTGTCTTTGCAGTGGTTTTTATCGCTTATGGGTCTGAAGCTTTCACACCAGGGGTAGTATTTTTCTCACAACTGTGAACACTTCTGCCTCGAAGTGGTTTTCAACGCTTTGGGGTCTGAGGCTTTCACACCAGGGGAAGGATTTTTATCACACCTGTGAACGCATCTGTCTTCAGTGTACCCCATATGAACACGACCAGGTTGACTCTCTAGAAGTTTGCATGCTTTTCATGGCAAACAACAATCCCATATGTCCATGGGGATTTCTCGGTTCTCCCCCTCCCTCTCCATCTACTCGTTCTAAGAGTTCTCCACAATAACAGAAGTCCTTCGCTCAAGCACTTACCAATTCGGTTGATGTTCCCATAAGTCAATTGCCGCGCCCTTGCTTGAAAGGAGAGGCGTTTTCGATCAAGATTTTTGAGGATGAATACCAAGCAGGCCTAGCAGGGTGCAAACACAATCTCCATGGACGGTTGGTCCTGGCGAAAGGGGATGCACCTATGAAAGTACAAGACCTGCGATCAAAGCTTGCCAAGCTTTGGAAACCACTTGGCCAATGGAAGGTTGTGCCCTTGGGGAAAGGGTTTTATGAATTCAGTTTCGCGGCTCCGGAGGTCCTGCGTAGCATGTGGGCCGTAGGATTGTGGAATCTTCAACCAGGGATTTTAATGTTGTCATTGTGGACCCCAGATTTCAATCCCAACACGCTGCGAAATACTCATGCCCAATGTTGGATTCGTATTCATGGATTGGCTCAAGAATACTGGCGACCTCGGATATTGTTTGAAATTGCAGGAAGTTTAGGCACTCCAATTGCTCTAGATGAGGCGACCTCTAAGTGTGTCTTTGGACACTTCGCACGAGTCTTGGTCGATCTTGATATGTCTGCAGATTTTCATGACCAGATTCTTGTGGAATGGGAAGGATTTGCCTTCTTTGTTAGCGTGGAATATGAAAAATTGCCATTATTTTGTGTTAATTGCCAAGTCATTGGTCACTCCTTGGCCAACTGTCGGAAGAGTCATATTGCGGAGAAAGAGTTGGATCATGAATGCAAAAAGAAACAGGGGGAACCTGCACCAAAGAAGCATTCCATGAAGTATGTTCCTAAGAAAACGGCTCCTGGGCCAATGGAGGATTTGGGCACGACAACGCCAAAGGCTGATCAGCAGCAGCAACAGCGAGCCAAGGAAATAGTAGTAGCAGAAATTGATAAAGGCAAAGCAATTGTTGTGGATTCCCCTGAACATGTACACCTTTTTGAGGGAGAAACTAGCTGCCGTAGAATGGAAATTTCGAATGAACATGCCTTCTAAGGGAACAACCCTTTGTTGGGATTTGTTGATGACAAAGAGAAGGAAGATGGCCCTCCTGAAGGGAACCTGGAGCATAATACTTTTGCCGCACCACATGTGGCTTCAAACCAGCACATCTTGCCTGAGCAGAATGTTAGAGAGGAAGCTGATGATACCATTGAGTCTCCTGCGCTGGTATGCAGATTGCAGCGACAACTGATTGGGCACACTGCAGAGGAGTCGAGTCAAGAGGGAAGCTTGGTGGGGGACTCTCAGATCTCGACAACCCAAGTCGAGGCTGCAACAAGCTCACATTTGCAGCAGAACTCAGACGATGTAAATGGCCTGGTTGATGTCCCAGTTGCAGTTCAAAACGACCTTAGGATCCTCTCTGAGTTTTGGGGTGATGCGCATGAAGAGGAGGAGGAGGATGAGAGCTCAATCAATGCACAAGAAACAGAAGATAGTTTTGAAAAGGTTATATCCAAGTCTCAGAAGAAACGCTTGAGACAGAAAAAGAAACAAAATGGCAAATCTGCCACTTATAACACCCGTTCTCGGGCAGGTCCAGCAAATGGTGATCAATGAAAGTTCTCTATTGGAATGTTAGAGGACTTGGCAACCTGGAAACTAGGTTGATGGTTAAGAAGCTTTGTCTCATGCATAAGCCTTTTCCTTTTTCTTTCCGAGCCTTGGATATCCACTGATCAGGTTCCTTTCAATTTTTGGAATGGTTTAAAGCTGAAACTCTTTGCTACAAACTACAGGGGTCATTTAAGGCCTAATATTTGGTGCCTTTGTGCGGACCAATTCCAGCCAACGGTTATTGCTAATTCCTCCCAGCATATTTCCATCTCGGTAAAGGTAGCAAATAAGGACATTTTCATTGCAGCAATCTATGCTTCCACCACATACTTGGCTAGACGGGTGCTTTGGCAGGATTTAAACATTCTCCAGATGCAGTTTCGAGGGCCTTGGTGTTTTGTGGGTGATTACAATGCAATCTTGGGTGCGCATGAGCAGAGAGGACAAAGATTGCCTTTGCCAATCTCTTGTGAAGAGTTCAGCTCTTGGACAAACAGCAACAATTTAACTCATCTGGGGACCAGGGGAGCTCAATTCACTTGGTCTAATAGGAGAGGTTCGGCCTACATGGCAAGAAGACTTGATAGAGCCATATGCAATGACGCATGGACTGACTTTTGGAGTTCTGTTTCCTGCTGTACCCTCATCAAAAGTAAGTCTGATCACTCCCCCTTGTTATTGGTTATGCAAAAAGAAAGAAATTCTTCCAGCTCTTCTTTCAAGTTTATGCGCATGTGGGCAAGCCATCCTGATTGTCAGCGCGTTATTTCTCAAACTTGGAAAGAGACAATAGTAGTGGGGTGTCCAATGGTGATTCTTGTGGCTAAGTTGAAAGCTTTAAAGCTAAAGCTAAAATATTGGAACAAAGAAGTGTTTGGTAATGTGCATGATAGAGTAAAAATTGCGCTGCAGAATGTTGATTTGGTTCAGCAACAAAAGACTCTCATGGTGCATCCGATGAGCTGTTCGAGCAGGAGCAGAATTCGCAAATTGAGCTGCAGCAGGCCTTAAATTCGCAGGAGGAGTTTTGGCTTGAAAAATCTCGTCTTAATTGGCATATGTATGGGGATCGCAATACGGAATTCTTTCACAAGATCACTAAGGTCAGAAATGTGACAAAGCAAATTTCTCTTCTTAGCAACGATGATGAGATATTAGACAATTTTAATGCTATCCAAAGTCATGTGGTGAACTATTTTGAGCAGCTTTTTGCCTCTACTAATTCCTGCCATGATAACGGTATGATTGAAGATGTCATCGACTCTGCTGTAACATCAGAGGATAACATTATGTTGACTAATTTGCCTTTATTCGAAGAGGTCAAGCTAGCGGTATTTTCTATGAATGGTGACGGGGCTCCAAGCCCAAACGGCTTTGGCGGATTCTTTTTTCAAAAATATTGGGACATAGTGGGCCGCGATGTTTTCAATGCAGTTCTGCAATTTTTCACTCATAGTTGGCTGCTACCTAACTTCAACTCTAACATTGTAGTGCTCATCCCGAAAGTGCATGGAGCAGACAAGGTTGATTAGTTCAGGCCTATAGTGTTAGCTAACTTCAAATTCAAGATTATAACCAAGGTTTTGGCAAATAGATTGGCTCTGATTGCTTCTCGTATAATCTCAGAAAATCAGCGTGGTTTTGTGAGAGGTAGACAGATCTCGGATTGCATTTGCACCGCGTCAGAGGCTATTAACCTTCTTGATAAACGTTTCTTTGGGGGAAATCTTGCTCTAAAAATTGACATTAGAAAGGCCTTTGACACCATTGATTCGAACTTCCTTCTCAAAGTTTTGCAGGCCTTTGGGTTTGACTCCAAATTCACGAATTGGGTTCGAATTATCTTCAATCTGCAAAGTTATCTATTTTGGTGAATGGAAGGGCTGCTGGTTTCTTCCCTTGCACGAGAGGGGTGAGACAGGGGGATCCATTGTCCCCTCTCCTTTTCTGTTTGGCAGAGGAGGTGTTGAGCAGGGGGATTTCTAGGCTGGTTCACAAGGGGGATCTTAATCTGATGACAGGTTCGCGTGGTGCTCTTGTTCCTTCTCATGTGTTGTATGCAGATGATGTGATGATTTTTTGCAAAGGCACCAAGAAAAATATGCGTAATTTAATGGATCTTTTTCAGAAATATGGTGAAATCTCGGGTCAAATCATTAATCCTTCGAAGTCCACTATTTATCCGGGTTGTATTTCAGGCACTCGACATACATCTATTGCCAACATGTTTGGTTTCTCTATTAGTGCGATTCCTTTTATTTACCTTGGGGTCCCTATTTTTAAAGGAAAACCGAGAAAGGTGCATCTCCAACCTATTGCAAACAGGATAAAGTGTAAATTGGCTGCCTGGAAAGCTTCTTTGCTCTCCATCATGGGGAGGGTGCAGCTTGTTAAGGCGACCATTCATAGCATGTTAATTTACAGTTTTCATATCTACTCTTGGCCTGTTAATTTGATTAAGTTGGTGGACAAATGGATCACGAATTTTATTTGGTCAAGAGACATCCACACCAAGAAAATTGTTACTGTTTCTTGGCATAAGGTTTGCTGCTCCTCTAAGGAGGGTGGGTTGGGGATTAGATCCCTTAGGGCCATTAATAACGCTGCTATGCTAAAGTTGTGCTGGGATTTTATCAATTCCAAAGGGCATTGGGCCTGCTTACTAAAGGCAAGAGTTCTCCGCAATAACGTCCCTATAAACTAGAACATTCAGTCGTCGATTTGGGCTGGTTTGAGGAGCAGTTTTCATATGGTGATGATTAATTCATCTTGGCAGATTGGCAATGGAAGGGACATAAACTTCAGGACGGATAAATGGCTTTCAGAGCCTCTAGTGAACCTGATTAACATCCCAGCCAGTTTGCATAGTCATCTTAGCGCTAAAGTTCAGGATTTCATCCGTCAACATGATTGGCATGTCCCAGATGTCTTATTCCAGAGGTACCCAGTTCTTGAAGTTGAGCTTAGGCATGTGCATATCTCTCTATTACAGGAGAAGGACCACCGGATCTGGACCCCATCTACCTCCGGTGAGTTAACAATGAAACAGACCTTTCTCTTCCAAAATTCTCCAGGGCAGCAGATTTCTTGGTGCAAGGTTATTTGGAACTCATCCATTCCACCTTCCAAATCTTTTATTATTTGGCGCATCATGCATAACCGCATGCCAACTGATGAAAATCTTTGGCTAAGAGGGTCGGTGTGTGACAGTCTCGGTTTGCAGCCTCTGTGGGCAAGTGGAGGAGACCACTCAGCATCTTTTTTGTAACTGTAGGTTCGCCCATAGCCTTTGGACGTGGCTGAGTTCTATCCTAAATATTGGAATTGACACTACTTCCATGGATTCCATTATTTCTATCTGCCACAAACAGTGGAGCTCTCAGCTGAAGGATGTCTGTATTGCGGCTGTTGTTAGCGTGAGCTGGGCTGGCATTGCCGGAATAAATTGAGGTTTGATAACAAACATGTTTCGCTAGCTACAGCCATTAATATGATCACAGCCCAAGTTTCGCTTACTGGCTTGCTTAGCCCAGGTGTAATGTCCTCTAATATCCAGGATCTTTTAATTCTCAAATCGTTCAATATCAATGGGAGACCAAGGAGAGCTCCTAACATCATTCAGGTCAATTGGTTCCCTCCGAGCTGTAATTGGATTAAGTGCAACACAGATGGTGCTGCTAGGGGAGCCCCCGGCCCGGCTGGATGTAGGGGGATTTTTAGAGATCATAGCGCAGCAATTCTTGGCTGCTTTGCAACTAATCTGGGTGTCACCAGTGCTCTTCAAGCTGAGCTAATAGGTGCCATGATGGCAATTAAGAAGGCAGTCGAAAAAGGTTGGCATAATTTTTGGCTAGAATGTGATTCTAAATTGGTTATATTGGCCTTCAAAGCAGTTTCAATAGTTCCTTGGCAACTTCGGAATAGGTGGCGCAATTGTCTTGCTCTTACCAATAGAATGAATTTTGTTCTTTCTCATATTTACCGTGAAGGGAATACTTGTGCAGATAAACTTGTTTGTCACAGTGTTACTATAGTTGGTTCCTTGTGGTGGGACTTAGTTCCTACATTTATTAGTGAAGACTTTTACTGTAATAGGTTTGGTCTTCCTACTTTCAGATTTAAATAATTTTTCCTTGGGTTTTGGTTTGGTCCCCCTAAGTTTTCTTTGTATTCTTTTTTCTTTTATTAATAATATTTAGGGTGTGCTGCAAATGATAGATGACGGCTAGGGTGCCAACCTAGTTGGGATCTAGTCGTTATTGTGATGTCTTTGCATGCCCATGTTTATAAAATAAACAAAAAAACCCACGCGCAAATTGACCCATTTAGCTGCAAATTATGTGGGATTAGTGAATTGGAGGCTTGTTAACTTTCGCAAATATAACTTAGCCCAATCTTTTTACAGGAGGGCCAATGTATAACCGAGTCTAAATGGATCGATACCATTGACCAAAAAAAAAATGGATCGATACCCACCTTTAATAGATGTTGTGAATGAGATAAGCTCGTGTGAAACTTAAAAGCACACGTGGAGTACTATATTGAAGGAAAGTCGAAGGAGTATGGGAAGATGTAAGTGAAGAGGATGACTGTCCAAGTGTGTAGGGGAATTAATTCCATCAGGATATGGATAAGAGCATCTGATTTGGACATAAAAGAAAGTGAATGTAAGGGGACGTAGCTAGCATGTGATAAAATGGGTGACGCAGATTGAGATGCTATGATATGGAAGTTCAGATAAAGATGGAATTTTTTAGATTTAAAGTTGGATGAGTTGGGGAAAGCACATATGATTAATCAAATAAAGTACTGGATATTTTAACATATTTTTGTTAAAATAATGTGAGAATTGATAACTCTTAGAAATAAGAGTTACTAGATTTTAACTTGCACGTTGCGCGGGGTTTATTGAAATTTTACAGAAAACATATTGAGTATTTTTTTTCTTCACTTAATTTAGTTGATATCCTGTTGTGATGAGGAGTTTTTGTGCATCTTTACCAAACAATGTCAGTGTTGTTGCCGTTTCGTCATATACCTTCATCTCAATTTTGAACTAATAAATTTATACTCATGTTAGAATTGTAATGTTAATATGATGATATTAATAAATGAAGCATTTTATATTTGTTATCGTGGTGTTGGGTACTTGGCTTTTGACATGTTGGGCAGATGTATTGTTATCCATGAGATATTAGTTTTTTATGCAACTCTCTCATCCAATATAATTCTATGCAAATGTGTCATCAATTTCATTGAGGGTTGCATGGATTGTGAATACCTTTTCCTATTTTATATAAGAAATTGTGATTATGTTTGCAATTTTTTCTATCTAATTTGAATTAATTTAATTATAAAATAAATTTGAGATCGTACATGTGTATTGGATTCCCACTTCATGGTCATTATATTTTGCAAAGTAGTTCCATTCCTGGCCATTTTTTGCCAGGTGTTGTACAGGCAAATTCTTGACTTTAGAACTCTGTTGCTTCTGTCTTCGGTGGATGTCTTGTACATTGATGTTTTATTTTTATTGAGAATAACATAACATACAAAAGCAAATAATATTAGTTCAATCATTTTTATCAATAAAAATAGTGTAAATATTAAAGATAAATATAAATTAAAATATTTTAAAAGTTGGTGGTTGAAATGAATATTTGTTAATTAATTTTTTAGAAACTCTTTTCATGAAATTGAAAAGTTTATAATGTTTTTTTGTTAATTTTAATATATTATTATTTAAAGCTATTGAATTTTATGTTTTATTATATTAATTGAAATCAAATTTACAATGTTTGGAATATGTATCAGCAAATAAATTTTGAAATGCAGAATTAATTTTGGAAGTAATAATTATGTTAGATGAGAATTATATTAATTGATTTTTTATAAACCGTTTCATTTTGAAATGTAGTCATTATTTTGGTTCTTTGCAAAGATGGATGAAAACAATGAAAGAGGTGTAGTGAGAAGGATTGTCAAAGAGAAACTAAATTTGGAGTGTAACACATCAGCATTTTATTGATGTGGCAAAATTGTGCATACTTGGCACAAATGAAGCTGACGTGGCAGGGGGTCTATTTTAATATATATAATAGATTTAGCCTTTCTAAGCTTGAATTTGCGAATTCAATTAGTGTTTTCTTTGTTTAAATTTGGTATTATGTTTAGTTTAGGAGTAATTTGTTAGATAGGAGTTATCTGAGGTTTATGGCACTGTTAGTATCACTTTTGTCGTATGTAATATGTTGGTTTAGTGTGCAGTATGAGAACTCATAGTGTGCAAAATGAGAACCAGTAATGTACAAAATATTGTAGCATTCTGCAACATTTTATGCAGAACCTAAGTGAGATCAACAGGGAGTGCGTTTTAAGCTGCACAAAACTCAACTTTTTGAGATGTGGACCCAAGACCTACGAAAATGCAATATTTCCAAGTGGTCCCAACCATTTATTGAAGCTGAGAATTTGTGAAATGGGTCATGTAATCCTCTTTTAATGAATATGAGTAAAAAGGGGCCCAAAAAGAAGGAAAGAGAAAAGGGCAAAAAAGAGGGGCACGTTTTCTTATATTAGAGAGGAGGGACATACCCTAAAAGGAGACTACAACAACCACCACCACTCCATCTTCAACCCCATATTTTCATCAATTTCTCCACCATTGAAGTTTTTTGAAGTGAAGGCATAGGAAAGGGAGCAATGCTTGGAAAAGCCCACTGTTCTTTTTCTATTCTTCTCTTTATTTTTTATTTTCGTCATTGTTAAACTTCATTTAGGAACGGTGATGGCTCTGTTTTTAATGTTAAGTTTCTATTTTGTTGAACTTAAGCTAACATGAACTATGTCCCTCTTGGTTAGGGCTCTATAGATTAGTAAATACTTTTATGGGTATAGAATAGCTACATGTTTGATTTTAGCTCTTTCATTAAATTGTTTTGATTGCTTATATATTTGAGTTGAGTTTGATCACCTTAGCTTGAATGAAAACTCATTAATATCGGAAGAGTTAGTAAGTAGAATTGTTTAATGAATGTGGACTGAGTTGGTTAATTGGAAAATTAATCAATGTTGAATAGGATAGGAATATTCATTCAAGTCCATAGGGTAGCTGAATCATGCTTAAGTTTGATGAGAGAACGTAATGTGAAATTAGGAATAAGACTAGCTTAATGAACCTCATCTAGGAAGTGTTGGAAAACACACATTAGAATTCTTGACCCAGATGTTGTGCGATGTTGTAGCATTCCTGACCCTGTCAAAAGCTTTGCAATGAAATAGTGTCCCTAACCAGTTTTCAAAGTATTGATTTTACAACATTTAATTTGCATTTTTACTGTCATTTTAACCAATTAAAACTGTTGTTTGAACCAATTGATTTTAAAATGTTACTTGTTACCCTTTTTGCTCACTAATTAGAGTAACCGAATTGGAAATTTTGCGAATTTAACCGTGTTCAATCTCCGTGGGATCGATCTTATTTTCACTTTACTACTTGCTTGACTGTATATACTTGCACAAACGTTTACACATGCAACAAGAATGAATCACCATTGGTATTATTATTTTATTTTTAATAGAGAATCCTTACAAGTATTAAGATGAGTGGGTCGACATAAAATGAGTAAACATCCACTTTGGTCCCTGAGAGTGTCAGACGGTGTCACTTTGGTCTCTGACAGATACAAAATTAAAAAAAGCTCATCAACTGTCAGCCGTTAGTCACTTTAGTCCTTGAAAGTGATTACTTACTATCACTTTGGTCCCTAAAAGTGACACCGGTTAAGGACCAAAGTGACAATAAGTAATCACTTTCAGGGATCAAAGTGACTAACGACTGACAGTTGATGACATTTTTTTAATTTCGCATCAGTCAGGGACCAAAGTGACAACGTCTGACACTCTCAGGGACCAAAGTTGTTGTTTACTTGTCATAAAACTCTCCCCGATTGACAACAATCAAAAATTAAAACCGTAACACTACATATAAAATTTACTAGGTTGCTATTTTTTACGAAGATATTTGAACGAATTCGACACGAAAGTGCTTGGACAGAAATCACAGTGGCTGATGGAATAGAAATCTATAATTTTAAAACTAATCAAACGGTTCTCATTGATCGTGTTAGATTTCTTGTCAAATATTTCGTAAAAAATAGTATTTTCCTAAAATTTATATTATGAATCATAAATTTGGTTTGATATATATTTGAATTCATTAATTTATTAGTTAAACCTTATTATATAAAGTTGCAAGTGTTAGAGCTAGCTCATGGACATTATGTTGCAATTGTTTTGATCTTTTGATGCATGCCTTCTTTTGTTAAGTATTGGATGTTAAAAATTTGATGTATATATAGATACAATTTGAATTGTAAATTTCTTATTTTGATCTGTTTGGTATTACTGGTGTTTCTGTTTCTCTATTTGATATTTGGGGAAATGAGAAAACCAAATTTTTTTTTTAAAAAATAAACACTCAAATAGCGCTTCCTAAAAAAAGCGTTATCTGAAGTTCATTCATATAGAACTTTCTTCGGGAAGCATTATCTAAATGAACTATGTATAAAAGCTTTGGCTTCAAAGCGTTATCTAAGGTTTTAATGTCAAAGATATGGGTGAACTTCAGATAACGCATCCTTCAAGTTATCTGAAGCAAATTGAAGTTGACCTGAAAGCACCATTCAAATAATGCATCATCAGATAACACTTAATAAGCATTATCTGATACTACATATTCACATTATAAAATAATAATACTTTTTTTACTCCTTATATTGTTAAGAGGGTTATTCAGACACTCCCATATCTCATTAACAATAAATCTAACTCTACTAATCGCATTACGTAAAATAAATGAGAATAGTGAAATGTACAGAAATTAAAACTTCTTATATACGAGAAATTTTGCCTTTACCAACGGCTTTTGGCTGTAGGTAATGGCTTATTTTCTTGTAGTGCGGGCTCTTCCTGTCCCTTCACTTGCAACAATGGGGAAACCAAAGTTAGACAAGTCCGATCCAAAAACACAGAAACCACCACTTGCAAAACCTTCACTTGCGACCGCAACAGATCTAGGATGAAGGTGGAACCATGGCATGGACTGGCAGTGGGGTTTCACAAAGGCGGCGGGTTCCTTGGTGGACGAGAGGAAGCTTCAATGGTGGACAAGGGTTCCTTAGTGGTAGAGGGACAACGTTCTGTATGGAAACGAAAGAGCAAGAGTGAACATGAGTGCACGGGATGAGAAACAAATATAAAAGGGCTTAAACTTTCTAAATCGTTTAAAGGTTAAACTTTCTAAATCGTTTAAAAACGTAACCGATGTAAAAGCAAACTTTTTAAATCAGTTTAAAAAGTAACCAATGTAAGAACTTTTTACATCTGTTAAATAGGCAACCAAAGTAAAAGTAAAGTGGTTTAATTGCAAAATTGTCACTCTTTACATCGGAATTGCATGTTTAACCAATATAAAAGGTGTAGTGTTTAATTACAAAATTGCCACCGCGTCACTTTTTACATCGGTTGCTTGTTTAATCGATGTAAAAACGTTTGCATTATTTACAGAACTGCCACCGCACTTGTTTTCATATCATTTACATAATTAACCGATGTTAAAACCCGTATAAATTCTCTATTTTGCACTAGGATACCCCAAAACTCCCAAAATGATAGTTTACTTATCAAACTGCCACCGTGTTGTGCTGAGTTGTTGGAAACTTATCAAACTTTGAGAATGCATAGGATAGGAGCGCAGGCATCGTGCGTTTGTTTCATGACTCACGAGATCGATCGAGAAACACATTCCCACGTTTTTGTTGAACATGATGTCCATAACTAATAACTATAACACGTTCTGCTTCATATGTATGGCCATTAGGATGATTCATATCTCAAGCCCCATCCATATGCTTTTTGACATTTTGTGACCTATGCCCCCCCCCTTTATATATTTTTAATTCCGCATCTAATTCTTGCCAGCACGATAGCATCATCCAATGTGTTTTTTCCCTATATTTTATTTATGTAGGATGGGACCACATTTTTACTCTCATCCATTAGGATCAATTTAATGATCTTGGTCATGTTCATCATCGCCATCACCAATATTGTGCTACTATATATAGCATAACAAGTTCGCTGACATATTATCGTATTCACATAAGGAGTTATAGTAGTTACCTTATCCAATTGGTCCTTTTATATATTTCGTCATAAACATCAACTTAGGGTCATGGAAGAAGTAAATGGTATGTACTTTTCAGTAGGGGAAAGAATTGTACACATACTTCGTTATCCATCATTTTTTCCCTTTCCATATGTGGATTCTGATTTTATTACTCTCTCCTTAAACAAATTCTTTCGTCTGGGCAATCCCAGAATTTTGGGTTTCCTCTAATTTCAACTTTTCTTTCTTATTTGTCGTTTCTTTATTCTGTGACTTGTATGATTATGTGATTTTCTCTCACACTCTTTTTATGAATTATTATGGAGCTAATCAAATTTTTTCAAATGTTGAATAGGTAGTTAATTTGGTTTATGAGTGGTAAAATGTTTATTATATATTTAAAAAGGCATGCTACTTACCAAAATAACCCATAAGTAGCTAAGAAAAGATATTGACATTGTACCACATATCCACATCCCCTACCTCCCTTTACAAAATTATTATCATTGTTTTAAAACTCATTACCTTACCTAGCTAATATTTTTGAAATCTAGGCCCTGCAGACTGCTAATTAGTCTGATAAAGTTGGTACATTTCCATTCTTCTTGCATCCAAGCTTGTGGTGGATTGCTGCATCTTTCAAATTCCCTAAAAGTCAGTATTCTTTTTTTCAATTGCATTTATTTATTTATGAATTTTTTGTTGTCTTTTTTATCATATCCCAGTGGTGAAAGCTAAGCATGGAACTATTGCAGTAGCTTCTGCATTTGCTGGCCATAAGGAAGGTAAATGCATCTGGATACTTCTAGCTTTCTTGTTGCACTTAGAGGATCGGCCCAATGGTAACGCAGTTCAAATCCTTACTTTATGCCCACCAGAAAAAAAATTATTTACTATTTGTACTTATAAAATTAAAACTTTTTTATAGCGGTTGGTCTAGCATAGTGATAAACAATGTTTTTTTTACTCTGTTAAATGGGAATCGATCATTGCAATTGCAATAGCAAAAATCACATTTATTTTTTATGGCCCCTAATTTTTACATTCATCATGTCCTCAATATATTGAGTCTCCTCTTTAATTATATTCTGCTTTGGTTACTAATGTTAGTAGACACTAGGCTTGATGATATATCAAATGATATATGCAATTATCCAAATGGTTTCAAGTTTGTGCTGCCACCTAGACAGATATATTGCACTTGCTAGGCTCTTATTACTCTGCTTTTTGTGTTGCATTGGCCAATTAGCTATACAGGATAGAGACCACAAATTTTTAAGGAAAGCAGTTGAAGAAGCATATAAAGGGGTGGAATGTGAAGATGGAGGCCCTTTTGGTGCTGTCATAGTTTGTAATGATGAAGTAGTTGCCAGTTGTCACAACATGGTTCTGAGGTACACAGACCCAACTGCTCATGCAGAAGTGACAGCAATAAGAGAGGTTAGATTATAATCAAGCAGCCAAATAATTTCCTTAAAAATGACATTAATTAAAATGCATATTTTCTTTTTCTAGTAAATAATCAGTAATTCAGTATTACATTTGTGCTTTCCTGACTGATGCAGAATTCATCAAATGCACAAGAGGGATATATGCCCTGCCCTCTTTAGCAATTGATTATATATGTGCAATTCTTTATTAGTCCTTGTAATGTTATGAAGGGGATGTCCACAACATTTGGG
Organism: Glycyrrhiza uralensis; assembly: GCA_030159175.1. Lineage (NCBI taxonomy): Eukaryota > Viridiplantae > Streptophyta > Magnoliopsida > Fabales > Fabaceae > Glycyrrhiza > Glycyrrhiza uralensis. The sequence continues at coordinate 8,292,404 of BRZY01000007.1, forward strand.
CATGTTCTCCACATGGAATACTATACTGAGAGAAATATCAAGGTCTTAACAGGGTTTTAAATTGCGGCCCGCAACCGTGATTCCGACCGCAACATCAAGGTTTTTGAAGTCTCTACAACTGCATTGGGACCGCAATTGCGCCTGCATCGGCTGCATTTGTCTGCAATTTCTCACAATATCAAGGTTTTCGGAGTCTTTAAAACTGAAATTGCGACTGCAATTGGAAAACCTTGATCAAGGAGGGAGTTGGGTATCATGATATTTTTATTTGAGAGGTTAATGGTTAAGAATTTGCAAGCTTTGAGTTGACATGCTTGATAGGATTTAAATTAACATGTTCAATATGGTGGAATTACTCCAGAATGATTTTCCAACTTCTGCAGTTTCCTATTCAGCTCTTGACACCCTGTTTTCAGATTTGGAATTTGTTGAACCTAAATTATCTCGGATGCCTGCTGTAGTTATGTACACACGGCTAGCACTCTGTTAATTTTTGTTGATGAATTTATAATATATGTTGGCATAGGTTTTTTTAATTGCTTTATGTGTGTCCCAAACTTAATTTATGCAATTAATGGAATTTTGATTATGAACGCAATGATTACATTTTTCCAGGCTTGTAAGAAGCTAAAGCAGATAGAACTTTCAGATTGTGAAATATATGCTTCTTGCGAACCTTGTCCATTGTGCTTTGGTGCAATCCACCTTTCACGAGTTAAGGTTGGAATTTCCTATATATGCTTCTTTTTCTTTTTCTTTGGTATTTTCATTTTTGACAAAATTACTCATTTGATCCCTTAAATTAATTGTTGATTTCAATTTTGTCCCATAACATTTTTTTTTTGCTTCAAATTGGTCGCTTAAGTTTTTTTCAATTACTTTTTCATTATCATAGACATGAATATTGCCTCTATCTTTGTCCACGTCCTAATCTTGATCTATTTTGATCTATTCAAGCATTTTATTGGCCAATTTCTATATACACACTTGATTGTGTTACAAAATGACTAATTAAACTTACTTTTAAAAGATAAGAGACTTTTTTTATATAAAAAAAGGATAACGGACGAAATTGAGAAATTGAAAAAAAAATAAAGTTAAATGATCAAAGATATAATTTTTCCTTTATTACCAATCTTACTATTTAGCATACTTAATTTCTCAAAACATACATATTCTTTTTCATGTGTAGAGGTTGGTTTATGGAGCAAAGGCTGAGGCAGCAATTGCGATTGGGTTCGATGATTTTATTGCAGATGCATTAAGAGGTACTGGGTTTTATCAGAAAGCACAGTTGGAGATTAAAAGAGCTGATGGAAAAGAGGCCATTATTGCTGAAGAAGTATTTGAGAAAACAAAGGAAAAATTCCGAATGTATTAAAATAAATGTCATTTTCCTAATACCTATTGATAATTGGCATAATATATAAATAAATAAGCTCGTTAACCCCGTGTGTATCCTAGAAGTATTGTATGTGGAGAATCAGAATGAAAGTTATAATAATAGTAATATTTGGCACATTCGCTTGTTAAATGCACATGTATTGTATATCTTTTCTCATTTTATTTTTTTTATTCTATAATAAAAAAACAATATTATCAGATAACACGTGTGTCAGTGTGTCACTTTAGAACAATTTCATTTACCGCCTAAACTCACCATTTTCTCATTGTATTTTATTATTGTTATCAACTTATTATTATTATTACTAGATGTGTGTCACACGGGTTGCATTGATTTTTTTTACAGAGATTTACATTAGTTTTTATTTATGATATAAAATGACTTATATATATAATAATTTAATATATGATATACTTTAAATTTATAATAGTATCGATTATGTGACATTGTACATCTTAGTTAAATATACAAACTATATATTAATGGTGAGGTTGATGACATAATTGTAAATAATGTTGGACTATCTACTGATATAAAAATTAATTGTAGATAAGGGCTTATGCCAAACAAAAGACAGAGATTTTTACAAAATTTTAAAGATTGTTGTGGTTCTACTGATACGGAAGTTAATTGCGAAGAAAAATTTCTTCTTAAAAGAAATGTTAACGACACATTCTCTGACACATTCTTTCCAATATATCAAATAAGTTATATACAACATATTATTATTAACATATCAAGTAACTTAATTCTAAATATCAGATAAGTTATATACAATATATTATTATTAACATATTGATATGAATGAGTATCTAATTAATAACCAATCAAAAATAAACATCAATATATGATTTCCATATTAAACAAAAATAGAAAAAGCATGTCCATCTATATTAAAAAATTGAAAATGGGTTGGCGGGAACACTGTTCACCTTATAACCCGAAATTATATACTATTTAGATTATTATTATTGACATTATTAGTTTTTTCTCAGTTTTTTATCTTTTTGACGATAGTTACTTTACTCCAGCCAAATTAATTAATAATTAAGTAAGGAGAAAACTTAGATACAGTTCCTTAGGTACTGGTTGTATTGTTCTCCAATCAGAATGGAACACATCATCCCACTTCTATGTCATCATTTTTTAAAAACTTGACTGGAGTTGGTAAATAGACCGTGGAAATTGGACATATACTCTACTTTAAAATATTTTTGGATAGTAAATTACTATTCTACCCTCAACCCTTCCCTTTCCCTCTTTCCCAATTCAAAAACACCCAAATCCATACACCCCACCCCACAATACAAAGCGAAGGCCAAAAGACGGAGAGCCAACGAAGAGAGACAGAAAGTGAAGAGGCAACGATGGAAAATACATAAAAACTGGTTTTATATATTCTGGAAACTCAAGTTTTTGGAATATATAAAAATTGAGTTTTTATATATTTCAGAACATCAAGGTTCTAATAGGTATATCATTTTTTGTGCTTTTGTGTCGATTTAGCCGACGCTTATTAGAGTCGGCCACCATTCATGACATGATTTTAGCGTCTGTTTTCAACTTGTAGCGTGAGCTTTGGCCGACGCTACATAACTTAAGTTCCTTGATATAGCTTTGGGAGTTCAATTTACGGTATCGGTATATATAAAATTGGGTTTTTATATATTTCAAAAATTTGAATTTCTAGAATATGTAAAAACTCAGTTTTATGAGTTCCGAAAACTCAAGTTTTTCATAAATATAAAAATTGGATTTTATATATACCGTAAATTCAAATTTCCGGTATGTATATCAAATTTTTATACAAACCAAAAACTTGAGTTTCCGATAACTACTAAACTCAGAATAAAAAACTAATGTCGACATTGACGGATGAAGACGGTGATGGTGGGCGGTGTACTTTGATTATTTTTTTTTACAGAAATTCCCTGCGATTTTTTATTTGATTTTACTTCAAATAGGAATTTTTCCACAATTTTAAATATGCAAAAAATTGCAAAATTATTTGACCTTTTTTATAAATTTTCCTGCAAAAGTGGATTTGTCGGAAATATTGTGTATTTTCTTTAGGATTTTTCTGCAGCATTGAATCTTTTGAAAAAATATGCAGCAAAAATCATGTTCATGGAGAGCTTCGTAGTAATTTTTCTTCAAATTTTCCATTAAATTCAAAATAAAAAAAGCATATAAATAAAATTAATTTTTAAAAATTATGGCTATCAGAGCAATACCATTCTTCGTGACTTGTCCCGTTACTATTCGGCTGTCAAGTTCCCAAAAAAATTTTAATCTCAGTAAAAGGTAGTGTGATATTTGGATTTGAAGTAAGGGGAGGGGGAGGTGAGAAGGGAAAAGGCGCAGGAATTGGGAAGAAGTTGGGGTAGTTTAGGTATTTCACGTTTTTTAAAAGGGGGTAGGCAAGGAAATGTGGGGGTGGGAGAAGAAATGACCTAAAGAGAAACATAAACATGGGCTGAATAACACAAACATGAAAGAGAGACTCTGTTGATCCAAAGAGAGAGCAAAATAACAACCAATAGAGAGAAAAAAATGGACTAACATTGAGGGATCAAACACCATGTAGGCTTTAAGGGTGTGTTTGGGAGTTTTGGAGGGGAGGATTTGTGATCAATATTTCACCTATTTGAGTATTTAAAAAGTATGTGAAAACTCTCCACAACTCTCCAAAGTCACATCTCTAGTGCATTTTTTGAGTTCTCCCAAATTGGAGGGTTTTTGAAAATGTCTTAGAGGAGATGACTTTGAAGGGTTTTGGAAGGCTTCAAAATATTTTCTCCATCCTTCTCCCCTATCTATACAACTAAAATATTGAAGTAAATCCTCCCCTCCCCTCCAAAAACCCTCCCAAACACACCCTTAAGTCATTTTTTAAAAGAGAAATTAATGATACAACAATAAAAATCTAGATTTAGCATAAATTTACAATTGGGATAAACTCATTATTAGTGAGTTAACCACATATTATAACCAAAAAAGCATATTAAAATAATTAGTTAAAAGTTTCATGATTGAGAAAATTTGAGTTAAGAATGTATGACTACTTTTCTCTAAGTTTTGGTGAACTACTGTTAGGATCTTTGGCTTCTGGTTTGGGACTTAATCACACTTAAAGCTCATCTCCCCTCTTTAAAAGTATGTTTTTGTGGTGATCGAACCTTAGTTCTTCCATCAACAATATTGTTACGTTAGTTTTATCAATTAACATTTACAAATATACATACGTTTTAACTCTTTATTGTCACATTAAAAAGTATAAGTCAGAGTCATAAGATGATTTGGGGGAGGAGCGTAGGGTTAGAGTGATAAGGAGGTCATGGGTTTAAACCTCCCCCACTAATATTTGCCTATAAAAAAAACATTAAAAGTATAAGTAATGATGTTAAACAATGGTTTGCGAAAAAAATTTCTCAAAAATTAAACCTCGATCGAACAATCATTAGGAACTTACTCCCTCCAATTCAAAACTTTGGTGGTTTAAGGTTTTGGCACACGGATTAAGAAATAATTAATTGGACAAATTTTAGACTAAAATATCCCTATTTATTATTCATCATTCTCAACTATACTAATTATTTCTCCACTCAAAATTATTAATTATACAAAGGGTATAGTTGAAAAAAGGTGGTAAATTATCTCTTGAAATCCTAAAATAACCAAAGTTTTGGGACAAAAATAAAAAGCTAAAACTACCAAAGATTTGAATCGAAGGGAGTATTAAATTTCTACTTGGGGTAATATTGGAAAAATAATTTATATACATGATCTCATAATAATCGTATTATGAGGACTTAATAAAAATATTAAATAAATAATAAATACAAGAGTTTAATAACTATGGGTGTATGTGAGGATTTCTAAATATATACATCATCTCAATAAATAATTAAATTCTTATATTAAAAGATTTCTAAATACAATAACATCTTGAAAATGTAAAAAACGATTAATATTTTTAATTGAAAAGATTATTGACATATTGGTCATGAGCAATGATATTCATATACCTTAAAAATCAATCCACTCATTCAACACCTCTCATTTCTCTCTATTTCTTTCTAACTATCATATCACATATCACGTCATTTTATCACTTTTCTCTCATTTCACTCTATCTCTCTCTAGTGGTATACACCCCAAGAGGTGTCTACTCATCTTTATTCATTGGTCAATACGACTTATAATTTGCGCCTATTTAAGGAATCTTAAGCGACTATGGGGTGTATATGAGGACAACACACATAAGCCAAACGAGCTAAAATGACATCGTATAGCTAGCTGGGCCTGAACTATTATTGCCCTTATGGTGAACGAGTCAATCTAGTTTTTGGTTTGTACCATTCTAAAGGTAGCTCTAATCACTTGATAAACATAAGAGAAATGCTATATCTTTCTACAAATTTTCTTCATATCTTTTTTCTACTTTATAAAGTAAAAAAGAAAATACAGCTAATATCTTAAAAACATAAAAAATATTTAATATTTTCTCCATTTAATAATTAAAAAGATTTATAAGAATACAAAATAGAAGGATTTAGAATTATTCTAAACATAATGTTGTATTGTAGAAATTTAAGACCAATTGTTGAAAGTATTTTAAAGCTATAGACCGTTTCTCTAGAACTAGTGGGGTCATTAGTCACTACCCATGATTTATGGTCTCACAAAAAGGAAAAGAATGGTATGCAAGGGGTCCAGCGCCGCATTCCTTTACCACCACACTCCCTTTTGCTTAATTTCTAGACTTCGATACAACGACTTTGAAGCAAGTCCTTTGTTTGTTTTTTTTAGGTCGTTTCACGAGTAAACTCCTTTGAAATAAAGGAGCCCAAAGACGGACCTTCTTAGTGGCGGGTGGGGGCCACGGCTCCCCCCAGGAAAAAAAACTTATTTTAGAATACATTTTGTTTTTTGGTCACCTCCAGGAATAAAGATTGATTGTGTTTGTGTGTGTGTGAGAGAGAGAATTTGGGGATGAAGGAGGAGTACGGGAAGCAAGTTGGGTGTGTGTGTGGGACTCTTGTGAGAATGGGAGCCATTGGGGGAAGTTATTACTTTTGCATTGATATGTTGGTCTGCTGCCCTCTAAATGTTCGATTATTTGTGTTTGATATACAGTGATCTTGTTGGTTGCTACATAGATGCTCTGTTTTATCTCATCTTTGGTTTCATCTTGCTGTGATGCGGGCACTCCCGATGATTGCTAAAAGCACTGTATCGCTGTCCAATAGCTGAAACATGGATATAGTGCATGTTACTCTTTAGTCTTTATATGTATTTAGTATCCCTAACACTCTATCTAATACATCTTTTGGCTTATAAAAAATCTAATACATCTTTTGGCTTATAAAAAATATATATATGATGTATGAGTTTTAATTACATTATTTTAATTATTTTAATTACTAGCTAGTTTGTAGCTCCCCCAAAATTTTAGTCAAGGTCCGCCACTGAAGGAGCCAATAATTTCCTTCGACTACAACCTAGCATGGCAGTGTTCAGTGTTCACCGTTAGTCTGGTCCTACTTGGAAGTTGGGAGATCAAGATTTACACCACATTCCCTTATGAATCCCTTTCCAAATGTTACACATAACTAGAAAGTGGACCCGTGTAGTTGCACTGGTAGCATTGAATTTTATACATGACATAAAATAATTTATTTATATAATATAAGTTGATATATCATATATTAAATACGCAAATTTCATGTTATCAAGATAAGATTTGAAAAAAAATGATAGAGTTGTTATCGTTAATATTAAAACAAAAAATATATTGCAACCGGAAAATTCTAAAAAACCACAAAAAGTTTTGAACCAAATGAAACAACAAAAGCTATAAGCAATAATCAACAATTACTCAATGGATAAAAATAAAAGTTAATTCAGATAAACAAAATAATTTTTCAATTTATAGTAATTTGTTATATTTAATAGAAAAATGTGAATGAAACTCGTAAGCGAATTATTTTTTGAAAATGAAATTAAAAAAGAATAATTTTGCAATTTGAAAACTTGGACAAAAAATATGAATGAAACTCGTAAGCAAACACTATTTAATTTATCAAAAATAAAATGAAAAAACTATTTTGTAACCTGAAAACTTACAAAAACAAAGATGAATGAAACTGGTAAATAGACACTATATTATTTATAGAAAATGTAATTAAAAGAAAAAAATTGCAATCAAATTTAAAGAAACAAATGTTACATAAACAAAAAAGCGCTAATTTTTTTATCATAAAAAAACAATAACTTTACAATCTCTCTCTCTCTCTTCAAACCTATTGCTTGAGAGCGGACGATACACATACGAATAGAATATAGCTTTCCAGAAGTATTATTTATTTATTTCTGGAGTGTGGTTATAACAGAATAAGAAATACGACTTATTTTTAATAAAGAAAGATTAATTAAAAAAGAATTAAAAAATGAAACTTGGACCCGCGCGGAACTTTTGACATGAACTTAACCAGTTATTATATAATTAATAGATAATATATAATGAGGAGGGATTAAATTATATCAGCTTAACATTTAACTACTATATATGTTTTTATTACAGACATTTAGCTACTATTACCCAATTCAAAAACTTTTTATCACATAATTATATCTCAAAATTCACAGTTGCATTTGTTTACAAGAGAATGAAATAGACCCAACAACGCTGGCCCATTGTACAAAAGAGGCCAAAGACCCGCATGAGACCCACCTTGCTCCCGAAGGCTTAAAAGCCCCGACTCGAGGCAAGCGGAAGCCACGTCCTGTAAGGACACGTGGTTTGACACAACCACCGCATCCCTGTAGCCCTTATAGAGGCGCTCACCATCACGCGCCAGAGGACAGGATCAAACATCCTCCCCACAAGGGACCATATGGATGGATAAGCTACCCCTCTAGGGGAGGGGACCACGGCCCCCTTATTTATAGCGGAGGAAACCCTAGCTCAATGTATGTGTTCTCTCTAGCCCTTAAGCCTTAAACCTCAGCCGAGTCTCCCACTAACTTGAGCGTCTGAGCGCCTTTGCAAGTACCCCCATCGCGCCCCACCGTGCCAGCCACCCACCTCAGCGAGTCGAACCACCGTGACCCTTCCAGACCTAGCAAGTTCGAGGCCCAAAGCAGAACATCATTAAAAGTTACTATTGAATAAATCATATAGAACTAATTTCACATCAATCTAAAATTATTTAATATGTCATTGAGATAGATCAAGATTAGCGCTATATACACTTATAAAGTATATAGAAATAAGTTCATCATTTTATACGATAGGTGTGACTAAGTTGACAACACACGCTGAGTTGTGGGTAAGATGACCAAGACTCAATCCCCACAAAAACACACTCTTGGGGAGGGGTGAGGAGCTTTAAGTTGACTAATTCCTGAACCAAATGCCAGAGGCCCTAATAGTAGTTTACCAAAAAGAACTAAGAACTATTTGATCAATGATCTTTTGTTGTTTGAATTTTATAAGATTTAACATAATTAATCAATGCATGTAATAAATTATTGTAATTTAATGGCTGGATTGAAAAAATTCATATTTTTCTGAAGTTAATAGTATGGTGTATACTTAAGTGTTACATCGGTGTAATTTGATCACTCTATAAATAATATATATGTTCAATTAGGGGAAGGAATATAAGAATATTATTTATTACTAGTGGGGCAGGCACAAAGTGCTTGCATCCACATCCTATGCCTCTTGCATAACCGCATTCACATCCTTTTTTTACTATTAATTACAGTTTTTCAAAGATAGTTTAGTTTAAATTTAAATTTTTAGTTATTAAATGTAGCGGTTACAATTTTTAGTTTGAGAATAATTTTGTCCATTAAAAAGCTACACCAAAATCTTGTATCCCCTTTACATATCTTATAGATGCTTATAAAATAATACAAGATGTTAATTTATTTGTAGTTAAGGTTGTATGGTGATAAAAAACAAAAAAAAGGTTGTATAGTGATAAATAAGTTATCGAAAAAGAAAGGTTGTATAGTGATAAATACAAAAAAAAAGACAACTAATTATATTAATGGGATAGTATAAATTGACATAAGGTGTCAAACTCTTAAACTTACACCAATAAATAACTTTTTGAAAATGCAAAATTTATTCAACCGTTGAATTGAAAGTTTTTATAATGTAAAAATTGAATTAATTAATTTCACATTTTAAAAAATTCTACATTTTATCAAAGCATGGTTTCGATCCAGAGACCTGTGGGTTATGGGCCCACCACGCTCCCACTGCACCACTCTGATAATTATTCTAAATATATACTAATTAAATATTTAGTTGTACTCCCAAAAACTCAAGCGAACTTGGGGAGAACTCTAAAACCACAAAACGGAAAGACGGAATGAAACATGGACTTCAACATAAAGAACAAGGAACTAACAATAAAAGTGCACAATAGAATGAGAGCAATAATTAATAAATATAGAAAATAAAAATAATCAATTAATATAAAAAATAATGAAAGACTATAATGCTAAATATAATTAGCTAATTTAATTATGGTAACAATATCTTCTTTAACCTAAGAACTTAGGGTCTGTTTGGTGGTCAGGATAGAATAAAGATGAATATGATGAAATGATTGAATAAGAGTAAGATATGATATAGACAAGATAAATTTTTCTTATGTTTGGGGCACATCGGATAACAAACCTAATAGTATGATATCATATCATCATTATGTTTGAGATAGACCTAATAATAGTATAATAGGATATAAATAATATAAAATGTCAAAATTATATATAATTTTTTTAATTAATTTTCATATTTTTGTTTCTTAAATATGAATTTTAAACTCAAAATTTTTTATTTTAAATATTTGTATAATTTTATGTTTTTGATTAATTTTCTAAATTTAGGGGGTTTTTGATTTAGGTCCCTATAAAAAAAGTCAAACTTTTTTCGTCCTTGTTTTATTTATTTTTTTGAATTTAGTCCTCGTTTTTTTTTAATTTAGTCCCTCACTAGCGTTGACCACTGATGTGGCACTAGGAAGTCCCTATAAAATTCCTACGTGGCACCTGCGTGGCTTACACGTCACCTGACACATACTTATACAAATATTAAGTTTTGAAATTAGTCCCTTAAAAAATACGTGTTTTGAATGTAGTCCCGGTAAAAAATACGTGTTTTGAATTTAATCCCTGTAAAAAATACGTGTTTTGAATTTAGTCCATCTTCTTCTCCACCAACCCCACCTCCTTCTCCCCCTTCTCCACCACCACCCCCATCCCCACCCCCCCTTCCACCTCCACCTCCACCACCCCCCTCCTCCTCCACCCCCACCTCCTTCTCCCCCCCCCTTCTCTACCACCACCACCACCCCCACCTCCTTCTCCCCCCTTCTCCACCCACCCACCCCTCCTCCACCACCCATCCTCTCAAATCTGTGTGTTGTTGTTGCTCTACGTTTATCAACAATATCTGCGTTTTTATTCAACAACAACAACAATAAATCGCAAAGAAACAACAATAACAACAAATCGATTTGCTCCGAAAGAAGCCATTGAAGAGGGGATAGATCTGAGGAAAAAAATGCTTTCTTTCTTTCCCTCTTTATCTCTCTATTTAGTGTGTTGCTTGGCCTTACTACTTTGCTGCGTTTTTTGTTGTTGTTGTTGTTGCTGCTCTGCTGCATTTTTTGTTGTTGTTGTTGTCGCTCTGCGTTTTTTTTTTTGTTGTTGTTGTATCTGTGAGGGAGGAGGTGGTGAGGGTGGAGGATGGAGGAGGAGGTGGTGGAGGTGTAGGTGGTGGTGGACGAGGGAGGAGAAGGAGGTGGGGTGGTGGAGAAGGGGAGAGGAGAGGGACTAAATTCAAAACACATTTTTTTAAGAGGGACTAAATTCAAAACTTAATATTTGTATAGGTATGTATCAGGTAACGTGTAAGCCACGTAGGTGCCACGTAGGAATTTTATATGGACCTCACAGTGCTACATCAGTAGTCAACTCCTCCAGGGACTAAAATAAAAATAAATAAAAAGAGGACCAAAAAAGTTTGACTTTTTTATAGGGACTAAATTCAAAATCAGAAATTTTACAAGGACTAAATTAATATTAAAGCCAATATTTTTATATATTTTAAATATTTGTATAATTTTATGTTTTTGATTAATTTTCTAAATTTAATTGTTAATATTTTTAAATTTTTATTAATTTAAATATTTTGTATTTTTAAATTTTAACTTTTATAAATTTTTGTTTTAGATATTTTTATATTTTATGATATTTTAAATTATTTGTTATAATTTTTATAAAATTATAATTTTTATAAAATTATTAATTTTTTATTTTCGATAATAACGGTAAATGAGGAAAAAAGTGTACTTATATATCTTATCCTATTTGTTCACCAAATAATGAATTAAGACATGATATGATAACTTATTATGGGCCTGTTTGGATTGGCTTATGCAGAACTTATGAACACAACTTTTGACTGATTCATAAGTTGTTTTAGGCTTATTTTTCATAAGCTACCCAGGATAGTTTATCAAAGCAGCTTATGACTTATATAAAAATAAGTTTCGCTATATTTTTTCTTCGATTATAGAAGTAGTTTATACAACTTATGTCATAAGCAGTAGATAAGCTTGAGGGCCTATATCTGGTCTCTCTTATCTAAAGTGGAGTCAAAACGGGCCGGCCTGCCCCGCGTTGGCCCGTGCAAAAAACGGGCCAGCCCGGCCCGTATTCAAAAATGGGCCCAAAAACTGGTCCCGTCCCGTGGAGTGCTACGCGGGCCAAAAACGGGTTGGTCCGTCAAAATAATAATAAAAAAATATTTTTAAAAAAAATCAAAAAAATCATTATTTTATTTTTAAAAAAAAGGGCCAACAGGCCAGCCCGACCCGTTTTCGGGCCAATATGTTTTTGGCCCTTTTTTACGGGCCCAAACGGGTCAGGGCAAAAAAAATGTCGGCCCGGCCCGGTCCATTTTACGGGCTAAACGGGCCGGCCCGTTGGGCTTGGCCCATATTACCACCCCTACTTATCTTGTCCACCAAATGGCCTTTTAAGCTATTAGGTAAAACATGATATGAATTATTTATATCTATTTCTATGCGGCTTTTAAGCTATTAGGTGAAACTTCATATGAATTATTTATATCTATTTCTCAGCGGCTCTAGTGTATAATTAACATGAGAATTGAGAAGCATTGCCAAGTCCATTCGTTTTGTATTATTAATATTTTTTATTTGGGATAAGCAAATGTTATAAGTTAGTGGGAGGATTCGAACTCATAACCACTTTATCACTCTGACACCTATGGCCGCCCTCAAATCACTAAACGACATTATCCCTCCTTTTATTATTAATAATAATAATTTGTTTCCATTCCGAAAACCTTAATGGTCCACCATGTTGCTCTTTGTCTCTTTTTCATGATTTCATCTTAATATTAAGTAAAAGGCAAAATTAGTCTTTTATCCCATAATTTAATTATTAATCTCAATATGGTCCCATAACTTTTTTTCCTTTAAATTGGTCATCATGTTTACAAACATTTACAACGTTGGATCAAATGTTAATTTTCAGCAAATGTCGTCAATGAAGTGTCGTTAAGTGTCCTGACGTGGCGCTTTCATGTTGATGACTTGACGTTAGTTTTTTTCTTTAATTTGGTCCATTAAGTTATTAATGAATAACAAATAACAAATAATTCCTTTATGTTTTTATCAATATTGACTTAATTCCTTTATGTTGTACCAATCTTTGTAACCCAATCCTTATTCAATATACTAAGAAATTATGATCTCCACCTGCTACTTATACCAGGGGTTGCTCCTGATTTTGGAGAAGCTACTTCCAGGTGTTAAACAAAGGTTCTGTGCTAGGCATCTATACAACAATTTCATGAAGAAGCATTTAGGAAAACAACTTAAGGAAGGAATGTAATTATATAAGCTACTTTTATGTAAAACTTATCTACTCACATAAGCACTAGTGACTATGTTTGGGAGAGCTTATAGAAATATCTTATGGCCGGCTCATAGGTTGTTTTAGACTTATTTTCATAAGCTCTCCAGAATAGATTATCAAAATAGCTTACACCTTATATGAAATAAGTTTATCCCACATTCTCTCTTAATTTGATTATAAAAATAGCTTATATATATATATATATATATATATAATCACAATCCTTCCTTAAGTTGTTTTTATGGATGCTTCTTCTTGAAAATATTCTACAGACACTATGCCAGAAACGCATAACAACAACGACTTTCTAATAACACGTGAAGCGAGAACTACTGTTATAGAAAACACGGAGCTTTCAAAATTAAACGTGTTCCTAGCCAAACGTCCTTGTAATGAAAAACACAGAGCTTTCACACAATGTTCACTCCAACAAGCGATGTTTATCAACTTCTTTTTTTTTAACTAAAAACACAGAGCTATTAGACAGCGCGTCCCTGGGCAAACATTGTGGTAATTAAAAACACGGAGCTTTCACACATCATTTAGACAACGCTTGCTAGGTGAAACGTTATTGGAAATATTTATTTCCCTCCTTAACTCGCGCACTCCCTCATGAAGTGATGCGTCACTTCGGACGAGGAACGACTGTTCACAAAGCTTCAAACGAATAGTCACTATGCTTGGTCTCTTATAAATATATATATATATATATATACCAATTGGGGGTCGGACTATGCGGAAGGGATTAAATAGAAAGGGATAGAGAGAAGAAGGGGATCGGACGGACCGATGCTTACATAGAATGTTAAATGCAGAAAATATGCAAAGGAAATAAAAAGAAAGATATCAGAGGCGGTTAAACCAGCCAAGTATGATCTCAAGAGAAAAGTAGAAATGCAAAATTTATTTGATTACAAAATCGAGACTTACAAACTCTTCAGAAATCTTGTCCTGAACTAAGACTCGAGAAAGGGGGAAAAGAAAAGGGTGCCTTACAACTGAGCCTGGCAACTCCTTTTATAGATTGAAATTTTACTATTTCTACAGTTCAAGTTACTAACCGGAACTATTTACTATAGTACAGGTAAACTTGACCGGCACTATTACAACAGTAAAATTAACTTTTTGTGAATAGTAACTTTGACTTTACTATTTACATAATGACAAAGCTACTTTCGGTGCTGATTCTGACTATGCTGAGCTGTGCTTCAGTCTTTAGTCATCTGACAATTTGATTGGCGGGATTCCAGGGATTCCGTAACAGTCGTCTTCATTTTGGTAGAAGTCATCTGATACGGCCTCGAAAGAGGAAGACTCTGATGGTCCTTCCTTCGTTTTTCCCTTTTGTTTTTTGATGAATTTAAGCATTTGTTCTAGATTTTCAACAAACTGCTCTTCATTAGTTGATGCGGCCAATGCTGCTGTGGCTTGAGACCGCTGGTTAAGAAATTTGCAAGTTTCTGGATCAGCTACCTGCAAAAACTTTGGATTCTTTTTAAACCAAAGCATGACATATTCTGCCGTTGCTCTGGTTGCATCAAAGGCGCTCCACCATTTAACATAGAGCTTCCTCTGTAAAGCCGGGTATTCTGTTGGAACATCCGCAATATTGATATATTTGTATTGCCAGGAGAAAATCCAAGCAAGTGAAAATTTTTCGAAAAAATGTAGTTCAATCGGGTAGGAGTCCAAATCACGATTAAACCGTTTTGAGAACAAATTAAATCCTTCAAGAACTTGTTCAGGAAGAATTTGAACAATTGATCCAAAAAGATTCCACCAAATACGGAACCATTGAGGAAAATAGTATTTTACCCCTAGCTTAAAATAGATGAACCAGGAGTGTTTAAACTGTTTATTTTGGTACCAGAAGATATTTGTCCAGGCTTGAACATAGTCCCAGTACGTGTAGCCAATTGGGTCAAAAGGCTCAGAAAATCTTCTTATAGTATTTGGGTTTCCCCAGTTCTTTGGAGAAAGAATTTTGAGAATCTGAATGGTTGAATGGATAACCATGTTATCCCTATCTGTGTGATGTTTGAGTGAGATAGAGTCAGAGTCCACAAGTATGAACTCATAAAAGTTGTGGGTTTTGTTTGGGGCAATTGGTTGGAACTGAAAATTTGGAGGAAAGATTTTTCCAGGGACTTTATTAGGATTATTATCCCAATACTCAGGTTCCATCTGGATAACTCTAACAAACTTTTCTTTGTAGATATAGCTTGTTTGAGTTTCTGGATCTTTTATTTGTAAAGGCTGGCTGACTTGAACAACCTGTTTGGATTTAGGATTGGTTTGGACAATCTGTTTTGGGCTCGGGATATTAACTATTGTTTTCTGGTTCTTAAGATTTTCGATCATAAGGGCCAGAGATTCCTCACTTTGTTCTGATTCGATCATGTCAAACTAGTTTTTGGTTTTGCTAATAGCATCAGACCAGGTTATGGTAGGAGGAGGTTTAGTTAATCCTTGACTTTGTAAGGGCAACAGTGTTGGGAGATCAAAAGCATAGTCTGCTTTGGTTTGTTTTGAAGATTCAGGTTTGGATTTTTGAGTCTTTGACTCAGTTTGGGTGAGTTGAATAGAAGTCGATGACTCCTGTCTTTGAGATTGGGGGGGTGACCCAATTGATTGATCCTGGGTAGATGACCCAGTCGGAGTGGATGACTCCGAAGTCCTTTTTGTGGTTAGTCCTTGAATGACTAACCTGCCTGTTGCCGTGCTTCCACGGCCTCTTCCTGATCTTCCTCCTCTCCCTCTGGATGAGGAGGATGTTGCCGATTTCGGCATTTTACTGTTTACCCTGCAAATATTCACGAGTAAGATAGTCAGGTAAGGAATTTGAGGAGCCTTTAAGAAATTCGATTTCAAAATAAAAAATGCTCAAAATTGCTTGCCATCTAGCAAAAATTTGTTTTGATGCTAAATTTTTAACATCTTTTTGTAAAATTTCTTTTGCAGACTTACAATCTACTCGGACCAAAAATTTTTGATTAAGTAAATTAGATTGAAATTTTGATATGCATAAAACAATGGCTAAAACTTCTTTTTTAACAGTGGAATATTTTTGCTGTGCAGGGTTCCAATGCTTAGAAGTAAATGCAATGATTTGTTTTTTGCCATTATCTCTCTGCTTGAGAATGCCACCATAACCTATGTCAGAGGCATCAGTTTCAACAATTTTGAAAGATTGAGGTTTCGGAAGGTAAAGACATGGGAGTTCTTTTACCTGGGATTTTACCTGTTTGACAATATTTGTATGGACATCAGTCCAAGGAGGAGGATCAGACTTAAGCCTATCATGTAATGGCTTAATCAGATTACTTAGCTGAGGAAAGAAATCAGCTACATAATTGAGACAACCCAGAAATCTTTGTAACTGAGTTTTATCAATAATTTGGTTGGGAAACTTATCCGCAAATTCAATGGCACGATTGATAGGAATAATAGTCCCTTGCTTGATATTATGACCTAAAAACCTCATCTCAGTCTGGAATAGGCTGATTTTTGAAGGAGAGACTACAAGACCATTACGCTTGATTACTGTCAAGAAAATATTGACATGTTTGAAATGTTGATCCATGGATTGGGAGAAGACTAAAACATCATCAATATAGACAATAGTAAAGTCAGAATAGGGATTGAAGATTTCATTCATAACCTTCTGGAATTCAGAAGGAGCATTTTTGAGACCGAATGGCATGACATTCCACTCATACTGCCCGAAAGGAACAGTGAATGCAGTTTTGTAACGATCAGACTCTTTGAGCTGAATCTGCCAAAATCCTGACTTCATATCAAACTTAGAAAATATCTTGGCTGAATGAAGACGATTGAGAAGATCCTTCTTATTAGGAATAGGATATCTAATCCATTTTAAGGTCTGATTGAGAGGTTTATAGTTGGTTACAAGGCGCGGTGCACCTCTTTCAATTTCTGAAGACTTGTTAACATAGAAGGCTGAACAAGACCAAGGGCTCTTACTATGCCTAATAAGTTTTTTGTCTAGGAGATCCTGGATTTCTTTCTTGCAGTAACCCAGAAGTTCTTCATTCATTTGGATTGGCCTAGCTTTGGTAGGGATTTGCCTATCTGAGAATCCTTCCTCATAAGGCAGATCAACCATATGATGCTTTCTTTCCCAAAAAGCATTAGGAAGATCGGAACAGATTGTTTTTTCTATGGTTTGTTTAAGACCCTGGACTTTTTCCTGAATCTTAGGTTCTTTGAGTTGGGCTTCTATAGTTTTATAAGAAACCTCTTCTTTCAGATAGTTTATCTGATTTTGTTTGTAGGAAACGGAATTAAGAGTTTTCCTAATAGGTTTCCTAAGAAATTTAAACTCTATGGTTTTTCCCAGATGTTGGGTAGAGATACCTTGGTTGGTAATCTGGAGAGGGAACAAAGACCTAATAAAGGGAGTTCCTAAAATTACCTCATTGCTCAGGTCTTTGGCCAACATGAAAGGAGTTTTGACCTGGAGAGTTTGGTTTTCGATTATCGCATTAGATAATTTATACTTGATATTGAGTCTGGAACCATTCGCAGTACGAAGGTTCTCTGAAGTCTTCTCAAAGTACTTAGTAGGAACTAATCCTTCAAGAATACAGTTTGAATCTGCACCTGTATCGAACAAAGCAGTTTTTTCAAGGGAGAAATCTCCTATCCTAATTCTAACTTTAATATAGAATTTCTGGATTTTGAACTGATTGATAAGGTTCATAAAATCATCATCCATGATGGTGTTGCTGGCCTTTGGGCTCACTACCTTACTAGTAGAGGCAGAATGACTTTTAGGACTTTGATTATCTTCATCTCCTGATGAAGAGTCCTCATTAATAATTTGACTCAGAATTTGCTCATGCAACTTTTGTTTATCCTTAAGCTCCTTAACTTCTATCTTAAGGGACTTGATCTCAGCATGGAGATCTTGGATTGTTATAGGCTTGGCTATACTCTTTTCAAGTTTCTTGAGAGTTTCATTTAGATCAAACTTATTTTGGACAACTAATTTATTTTTGTCCTTAGCCTTGATTGTAGCTTTGAGTTTATCCAAATACCTTCTCTTTTCTACAGGATCAGCTATAGAGTCTATAGCTTCAAAAAGAAGATCTTGTTCCTTAGTGAGGACATTAATAGAACTATCACTACAAGAAGCAAACTCATCTTCTTGTATTTCATTGAGATTTTCAGAAGAATCAGATTCCTTTTCAGATTCCTCTTCAGAAGACTCAACTAAGAGTTTGTTAAGTTGGTCTTCTATGGTTTGGTCAAGGTTAAGGTTTTGAATTTTCTTCTTCAACCTACAGTACTTACTATAGTGTCCGGGCTTCCCGCAACTATAGCAGATAATGGTTTTCTTTGGAACCTTTATGTCTATGTTTGGTTTAGATTTAATGTCAGATTGGAGTTTCCTAGCAGGAGTGTTCTTCCTAAACCTATAATACCTAGAAGTACCTGGCTTCTTGGTGTTCTGGTTTTGGGTTTGAACTTGGTTCTTTTTCTTACTAGGTCTCTTATTTTGGTTTTTGGCACAAGGTAAACCAAATTGTTCACAGAAAGATCCTAATTCTTTCTTGGCTTGGCCCTTTTCCTTGGCAAGTTGGTGCTGAATTTTGTCGTCTTGACAAATTTTCAAAGCGACCTTTTGGATGTAAGAGATTAATTGCCCATAGCTAAGCTGATCATAAGGAATATCTCCTGTGGGTGATTGGTTACGGATTTTATCCCTAACTTTGTCACCTAAGGTTTTGGGTAATCCAGCTAAGAATTTTTCTTTCCAAAACGATTGATTACTATCATCCCTAGTGTAAACCCTAGTTAGGAAGGTATCTCTATACCACCTAAAATCAGATAAGGTTCTACACTTAAGATTGGACAACAATTCTGCGGTTCTATCCTTAAGTAAGGAGGTATCACCTATGAAGTGTTGTGCTATGGTAAAGATTAAAGTATTAACGGCGTCAGTCATGTCTTCGCCATCTTCAGTAATGGTATTACCTTTGGAGTCTTTTTTGACTGCTTCGAGAATTTCCATTCTCTGGTCTTCAGTGAGATAATTATCCCACCAACCTTTGAGTTGACCTGTAAAACCGGCAACTAAAATTTCAACAATCATTCTATCTGAACAATCGTGGGTTGTTTGGTAAGCAGTTGCTACCATAGTCATGTTTTGCAAGAGACTAAGTATGTTATACTCTGTCTTACCGTCTATACTCCACTCATAGACGTTGTTGGCACTAAAGCTCTTAAAGTTTGTATCTTTTTCCTCTAAAAGAATATCTGGAGGAGTAGCTCTAGGATAGTAGAGTTTGGATGGATTCTTCCAGTTAATCTTTTGACTAACCAGAGGGCTAAGTTTGAAAGAGGTTTGAGATCTAACCTCAGATTCTTCATCCGATGTGGATATAGTTTGACTAGAAGTCTCTCCTAGTGTATTGATCTGCAACGCCTTAAGAGGTCTCTCAGGGGTTCCAGAAGAGGCTATAACACTGTGTTGAGGTGTTTCTTGTATATTTGTGTTGAGCAGCTTAATCCGCTCATTGATTTTTTCAACAAGTTGTTTGTCTTCAACCTGCCTATTTGGGTTCAGCTGATTTCTAAACTTTTCTTTAAGTTTCCTAGAAATCTTATGAGGTTTGAACAGGGGTTTTTCTAAAGATTTTTCTCCAGATACCTGAGGTTGTTCTAGAGGTTTTTCTAGAGGTTTGACTACTAAAGTTTTTTCTTCTAGCTTCTGTCCCAAAACTTGAAGATACTTGTTAGTATAGTTTGATTGTTCCATAAGGTTTTTTACGTCAGAGGAAGACACTGGTTCGTCATCTAACTTAACCTTAAAGGGAGCTGCTACTACCGGAACTTCTTTGTTGTCTTTGTTTCTAACTTCAAAGACAAAAGTTCTATCGGGAGGGAACTCTGATTGAACCATATTACCATTCTGGTAATGCCAGATAGTGTTAATCCTATCAGACTCGATGGGTAGAGTTTGGAAAGGATAATCTATATGGTTTTTGACTGAATACACTTGGAACCAGTCAAAGAAAGGAATGTTAAGTTGGATTTGTTCGAGGGATTCATAGAATTCCTCTTGGATTTGGGATTTTCGGGTGCCCTGATAATTCCTAAAGAACCACTCTCGTTGAGGAGACACTTCCTCAGAGTAGAAATCTTTCTTAAGGGCTATCTTATCTATAATGAACTTACAATCCATCATCATAAGGTGCATTAATAGAGGAGTAAGTTGGAGATTGAATAGATGTTTGATCTTCATCATCTTTCTGGTAGACTGGTTTTGGAAGAGGTGCTGAGACGTCTACTCCTTGAAGATGAATGGTTGAAGATATAGAGGATTGTGGAACAGCTTGTGACATAGTAGAGAAAGATCTTCTAGACATGGCTGTCCTAAAACTTCCTGATTGGAGATTGCTAGATCTCATAGACATAGATCTACCAAAGGAGTTTCTTCTATTGAAAACTAAATCTACGCTTCCAGATTGGTGTTGGATGACTTGGTCAAACTCTGGAGTTTCCCTAGTTTCAGCTGGCATGGCTTTCTCTAGGGTCCAGGTTTCTGGCAGAGTTATATCACTCCACTGGATAGTTCTGGGAACTATTACATTTGCTTTAGACAGATCTGTAAGAAACAAAATTGTTTCTCCTGTCTTTTGCAGAGATTTGGTTCTAACAAAGCACGATCTACTTGAGTTCATAACTTTGTACTGAATCCTATAGAGAAGAACTACAGGAATAGATCCAGGCTTCATGTTTAATCCACCTGTTTTGACATTCAAGAAGATTGAGTCTAAGACATTCTTATCATCTAGACTGATCGTTAAATCTGGAAAACAATTGAAATAGATTGGTCCGTGACTGATGCTGGATTCTACCGTTCCTAAGAGGGAGTCTTGAAACTTATTGTGTCTTTTGTCTCTAAGACACAGAAGAACGCAGGCATCTAAGCCTTCTCTAGTGAGTGACTTTAAGGCAATTTGAACACATCCTATGTGTATGAATTTGTATTTTTTCTTTTTGTGGTCTTCTAGACTCTGTTTTGAAAGAAGATAATATTCTTCATCTTTAGAATTGATAGAAAGATTTTGTTCTACGGACTTGATCACATAATCAGTCCTAGTGAAGAAGTTTCCTTCTGGTTTATAGAGATCTTTATCTCTAAATTTTGTAATTTTCCAGTCATCAATCTTCTGATTGATGTCTTCGAAATGGATTTCTTCATTGAAGATGTTGTTTGAAAGGTCTTCTGACCCAGATTGAGGTTGTGAGATGGAAGAAGAAGAAGATTGAGAGGAATGGAAGGAAAGACGAGAAGAGAGAGAGCGAAGCATTATAAAATTTAAAAATATTTTTCAAAATTCCTCGCCCTTCTTGATATCATTACCATCACTCGGTTTCATAGGAAAAATGACTATTAATTCTCTGTTAAACTTTATCTACTAGATAATATATCTGATTAATTTGTTATATGCCTAATCAAGCCAATATGTTAGTTTTAGCCAAGGCCATGGTTCATTCTACTATCTCCTCATTTTACTAATCATCAGTGTGTTGGTCTGACTGCCCTATTACTCATTACGGGACTTACTGCCACAGCCCAGTAAAATCAACAGATCAAGAACATCCATGCTTTTCCAGCTAAAACTACGCATATACTATCCAATCAAGCATAATAACATTAAGCAGATATATAATCCAGATAGATAAAAATTAACACAGAGATAATAGTATCATCCTACTTCTCCGTCATATATATATATATATAATTAGTAGAGACCCTACATTGCACTTTGTAACACCCTTTCTCCAAAAAGGATATTACACCATAATGCCAATGAATTTCAAATGACTTAGAAATTTTTTAAAGAAAGTAGCAAATCCTTCTTCTGAAATACAGGTAAATTTTTTTCCTTTTTATAAAAGAAGATGAGAAGGATGGGGAGTTTGTTCCCTTGATTCCTTTTTAAAGGTTTTCAAAACGGTTTTAAATGCGGAAACATAAATAAGACTTGTATGAGTGTAATCTCATTTCATATAACCATCAGAGTCATTACAAGAAAAGATTGAAAATGATACAATGAACATATGAGTCAGTCTAATCTCTAGACCTCTACCCAAAACAATATAGTAATCATCTAGTCTTCTTGGAATCCATATCCATCTATACAGCAGCATCCTTCAGATCCTCTCCTAAGAGGTAGCCCACTTCTTGGGAAAAACATCTACCCCGTCATGCATCAGCACAACAAAGTAGGCAATGGTGAAACGCTAAATAACTTAATAAGAAAAGTACGGGCACACAGCAACATACAGTACAATACTACGGAATTGTACTTAAATCAATCAATATATCAGTATAATCAGAACTTCACTTAAACACAGCACATTGGGAACATCCAGTGGGAACATCGCTTTCAACAAAGCATTTGGGAACATAGAGTGGGAATATCATGTGGGAACATCAAGTAGGAACATCGTCTTTCACTTCCAACCACTCAGAATCACTTATCTCAAACCACTCAGAATCACTTATCTCAAACCACTCAGAATCACTTATCTCAAACCACTCAGAATCACTTATCTCAAACATAGAATCACCAAATAACGCAAAAACCACGTTTAACAGATAAGAATACCAAATCACACAACTCAGGAGAACACACAGAATTTCATCACTCAGATAAAACATATAACCATTTATCGCAGATAACTCATACTTCGTTTTTCATTCAAGTCCCTCAAAAATAACTTGGTATATATAAAAGTACTAAAAGTAATTAATTTACTGAAGAGGGGTCAAAACTGAAATATTTCGAAAATACTTAAACACCGGTTTAATTTCAGAAAAAGCCCATTGAATGCTTGTTTCACAAATTTCCACTGTTAAGAACATAGAGAATATTAAACCAAATATATATATAACAATAGAATTCTCCGAGAATTCAGTACCATTATATTCCCCAATTATCTTAGCCACGTATATACCGAGTTCCTAGGTTAAGAATTCCCCAAACAGCGTATCAACACAGATCCCAGGCCAGAAAGAGACGGACTGCTTTAGCCCCTTCAAAGGTCTCACTTCCTTTCTAGACAGATCCATACCGATAAACCATTTATCTTAACCATGACCTTGTATATCAATGATAGATAATATCAGGGTTTTCACAAAATAATAAATTGTATTCTCTTTGCGGTAAAATGGTAGTCTAAAATTCGCCATTATAACGGTATATTTACAAAAGCTCAAAAATGATTTTGACATAGTAATCTTAGTCCCACGAAAATTTAGAGAAAATTTGGGCATTATAACTCTACTATTAATAATTATCACAAAATAATTAATTTAAAGCTTATAAAATAATTATTAAGGCATAAAAGCAAAAACACATAAACAAGCAATCTAAACACAAACAAGAATCAAAGCTCATACTTCTCAAATTAATATTGAAAGATTAACCCCTTACCTTGGCCAAAACTTGATGAAGAACAAAGCAAAAACACCAAAAGAAATTTAAGAACTAGAGAGAGAAAAGAGAGAAAAGTGTGTGTCTTCAAGCTTTCCACTTTGGATGAGTGAAAAATTATGAAGCACCCCACCCCTATTTATAGTGAATGGGGCGGCCAAGGAGTGGGGAGAAAGAGGGAATAAAGAAAATGTGTGATGTATGCCATGACTACATAAATACATAATTATTAATTAGGTTTAATCAATCTTTTTCCTAATTGGTTTAGGCTTCTTGACAAGGATCAATGACTCATGTAAGAAATCAGATCCAAGGCTCCAAATTGGCTCTTGATGTCGACCAAAGGAGGGTAAAAGGAAGGCCATTGGATTGCATAGTAAAAAGCTTTATGTTTAGGTAGTTTAAGTGAAAATCAAGGGTAAAATGGTAATTTTGTATGCCCACCTTACTATTCAAGGTAATCATGATGTTCCCAGTCTTTGTATACTTCTTAGAATTGTATTCAAACCCCTCAAAGTTCCTATGTTTCCAAATCATAGCCCTTATGTCTCAATTTGCCTCTATTCGGCTTATTCCGTAAATAAGGAAAAGATGGTCTTCCTACTAATCTATTACTCAAAAATAATTTTAAATGGTAAGAATCAATAGGGAATCATGAACTCATCATGCAAGAGCTTCATGAAAGATTTGTGGAATTTTTACGGTAAGGGTAAGCCTTACGGTTTGCAAAAACAACGGAAAACGGACGCGCTGTAAGTGAAAAACAGCACTTTTTCAGAAAATTCCAGAAAAATTTCCAGAAAATCACAAATTTGATTTAAACACTAATGGTCCCTCTTGAAATTTGATTTTAAGCATTCACTGATCACTAAAAATCTATTTTTGACCAGAAATCTCTGTTTTCCGTACTTTATGAACGTCAGAAAAATAGCGTTTTTACCTGCTTTTCAGAAAATTATGAAATAATTCCCAAAAATCCCAAAAAATATAAAAACATAATTCAGCTACTTAAAATCTTTTTCTGACCTCAGATTGGTCTCCGAATCAGTTATTAGCCCTTACTGTAAGTAACAGGGTCAAATTGGTAATTTCCAAAGTTTTTAGAAAATTCTAAGAAAATTCCAGAAAATCAAAAATATTAAAGGAAACAACTTTTGTGAAGGAAGTTCATTTGTCTAAGTTGGTTTAACATAATTTGGCTATTCAAACCTTTATCCGTTAATAACTGTAAATACGGATGTCAAACGTCAAGGAATGAGTGACTGTTTTAATAAAATAACTCGATGAGTATTTTAAAACCTTCATTCTAAGACAAAAATAATTTACTTAGCCCTTAGATCAAAAGGTTTCATATAAAATAGATTTTAAATAGTAACTCAGAAAAACGGATGTTACACACTTCATTCAACTACTTGCCCTCTGCGTATACTTTGTCTTCCCTTCATTTCCTTGCCCTTCAAGTTTCACTTCACACACACACACACACACACTCCAAACTTCAACAATGGCCCTTATTGAGGCTTTCATGATGGTTGAGTATTCATTGATGGATCTCATTGGCAAGTACACTGGGGCTGGATGGTTTGACTACATGGACAAGGACAAACCATGGGTGTTGCCTCGGATGATTATGGAATTTTGGTCCAAACCAACAATAAAAGGAGACGAGATTGTTGTTTATGTGTTTGGAGTGAATGTCTCTGTCTCCAGGGCTTCTATTGCAAAAGAACGGGTTGTCCAGACGAGGGTGCCATCTATGGGGATGGCTGGGACAGGGCATTCTATTCGGTTGATGGTTACTTGCTTTACAAATATGAGGATGTCTCGGAAAGAACCTCACAAATGAAAGACAAGGCCAGAGTACATCTCAAAATCCTCAACAGTATAGTTATACCAAAAGTCGACGATGAAGAAGTTTCTGACCTCCAAAAATTTTGTCTTTGTAACTTGCTATGGAAAAAAAAGGTTAATCTACCACATTTGTTGTTTAACCATTTCCTGAACATGTTTGACCGTGTCACTATAGGCCTCTCTCCTATGATGTATCTCTCATCTTTGAAGACCAGGGTGTTATGGAGGTGCTTAATCAGATGGCTACATGGGAACAAAGTCCTTATGGTGATTTGATCCCAACACCTAAATTTTCTACTCGCCACCTTAAAGGATGAACATCTATGTGAAATCCAATAAAGAAAAAAGAAAGAAAAGGACAAGAGACCTATAAGAACGGCGCTGCATGACTGATCCTCTGGAGGAAACTATGGCAGATACACCATCGGGACCATCAAAGACAGAGTCAGAGGAAGAAGGAGATGGTCTTACAAGTAGTATAAGCAATATATCATATGCATTTATTTAATTACTAGTTTAAGTTGCTTAGCAGGATGAGCAATTCATGTATATGTAATATATAAGTTACAAGTTTGCAATGAAATGATGTTAATTTTAAGTACCCACGATTACCTATTTTGAATCTGAAGTTTTCACTAATAAATTCATGAGAATATACACATATTTATACTAGAGAAATCCTAATCTAGAAAGGAAAACAAATCCTATCATGAATGAATCTTATCATGATCCTATAATTTTGAAATTCAAATCAACTATCCCTATCTATGCTTAGTAAGGAAACATAATATAACTGAATATTAGATTGGATTACAATCAACACTCCCCCTCAAGCTGGAGCATATATGTCAGATGCATCCAGCTTGTCACATATATAAGCTATTCTAGGACCCCGTAAGGACTTAGTCAACATGTCTGCAAGCTGCTCACTAGAACCCACAAAGGTAGTCTTGATGATGTCGGAGGTGATCTTCTCTCTAATGAAGTGACAATCAACCTCTACATGTTTGGTCCTCTCATGAAACGTTGGATTTGAAGAGAGGTATACGGCTGATTAGTTATCACAAGCAAGTTCCATAGGCCCTATCTCACAAAACTTTAACTCTTGAAGTAAATGCCTTAGCCATAAGAGTTCACAAGTTATATTAGCCATAGCATGATATTCTGCTTCGGTACTTGACCTTGCAACCACTGTCTGCTTCTTGCTTTTCCATGAAATCAGGTTACCACCAATGAGTACGCAGTAACCTGTTGTGGATCTTCTATCTCCTGCATCGCTTGCCCAATCTGCATCTATATATCCAATGATATTTGTATGACCCTTATCCATATAAACAAGTCCCTTACCAGGCGATCCTTTGATGTATCTCAGGATCCGAGCAACTGCATTCCAATGACTATCACATGGTGAATTTAGGAACTGACTCACAACACTGACAAGATAAGAAATGTCGGGTCTAGTCATTGTGAGATAATTCAACTTCCCGACAAATATCCTATATCTGCCTGGGTCAGGATAAAATTCCCCTTGATTTGGTAAAAGCTTCACATTCGGGTCCATAGGAGTATCAGCGGGCTTACAATCAAGCATCCCTGTTTTTTCAAAATATCAAGAACATATTTCCTCTGAGAAATAGCAATACCTGTCCTTGACTGTGCTACGTCAATTCCAAGGAAGTATTGCAATCGGCCAAGATCTTTGGTTTGAAAATGTCTAAACAAATGTTGCTTCAAGTCTTTAATGCCTTCTTGATCATCACCTGTAATGACAATATCATCCACATACACCACAAGATAGATCAACTTATTCAAAGGTGAACGTTTAAAGAACATAGAATGATCTGTCTCACAGCGAACCATGCCAAACTGCTGGATGACTCTGCTAAACTTCCCAAACCAAGCTCGAGGTGACTGTTTAAACCATACAAGGACTTCTGCAACTTGCAAACAAGACCAGACTCCCCCTGAGCAACAAAGCTGGGTAGTTGCTCCATATATATTTCCTCCTCCAAATCACCATGTAAAAATGCATTTTTAATATCAAGCTGGTACAAGGGCCAATGCCTCATGGCAGCCATAGATAAGAACAACCGAACATATGTCATCTTAGCAACAAGGGAGAAAGTATCCCCATAATCCAAACCATAGATTTGAGTGTATCTTTTGGCCACCAATCTGGCTTTCAATCGATCTACCTGTCCATCGGGACCAACTTTAACGGAAAACACCCACCGACAGTCGACTGTATTCTTCCCAAGAGGGGAGGGAACGAGAGTCCACCTATTATCGCCACCCAAGATGTGATAGTGCTTCTTGAACATTCTTAGGAATAGTAATAGATTGCAAAGCGGAATCAAAGGCACCGTGACATGAAGATAACCGGTGGTAGCTCACAAAATTGTAAATGGGATGAGGGTGAACAACAAGCTTCCTCCTCTGGTTTGGATACTGAGGAGAAGAAGGAGACACCTTCTGGTGGGAAGATGACAAAGCTGGACTCACACTACAAAATGTTTGATGAGATTCTAGGAGCTCTTGTTCCCTCAAGAAGGAAATTGGAAACCCATACGCCTCCTCCTCCAGCAGAGCCTATTGTTGAGTTGCCTCATGAGGAAGAAGACCTGATTTTGTCTACCCATGTGCAACCGGGTGCTAGACTTGAAAAGAAATCTGAAGAAGCTCCTGTGACAAGAGAAGAGTTTGAAGAACTCAAGTTTATCTTTAGCCTGTTTCTCAAGCACATGAAACTAAAGGAGTGACTCCTTGAAGTCATGTTCTCTTTCTTTTTATTTGTTTTTTTTTCTCTTTGTTTTTCTTCAAAAATTTTTTTGACAATGATGGTCATTCAAACCTTTTTGTCTGATGACAAAAGGTGGAGAAAGGGAAGATTAAGTTCATGAAAGTAATTGCAGTAGTCTTTTCACATGCATATATCTACTCTGATTAAATGCTTATATATATATGTGTGTGTGTGTGTGTGTGTGTGTGTGTTGTTGGACTAACTTGCTGTTTGAGAAAAAGAACTTTTCAGGTACTCAACATTTTTGGAAAATCCTAAACCTATGAGATGTTTATTTCAGGGGGAGTTTCTTTGAATGAAAAGTTTATCTATTTATATATGACTGCATGTTAAATTTTACTTGCTGATAAATGCTTGTAAAACTTAATAATGTTTGCCGTCATCAAAAAGGGAGAGATTGTTGGAACCAAATGGTTCAGAGACATTTTACCATATCTAAATCCCTAAAGGTTTTGATGATAACAACTATTATTAGGAGATTAACAAAGTCTGATAACAAGCTCTTGCAGGTACAACTAAGTTAAGTCCATCGTCTAATATAACTTTGGTATTTATATGTACAAACTATGACCTAGGCGTCCAATGGACTCTGGTACTTGACCTATGGTAAGTATCGTCCAATGGACTCAGGACGTTATGCATCCAAGTGGTAAGACAACTGAGTGTCCATTCTGATTCACGTTGTATACAACATGCACGATTCTTGAAAAGCTATTTATTGCTCTTGTAATTAATTTGAGACATATTAAATGAGCAAATGATTTGAAATAAATAGCTATACATATGTTTTTCTCGGGCTTTAATTATAAATGATTTGAGATCACATTTAATGAAAAGCTCAAAGCACGGTGAGAAGTGTACTTGAGAGAGAATGTACTCTAAACACTTCTGGCACTCTCTGTACATGCCTTTTTGATAGCACAGTGTTTTCTATTTGTCTCAACTGAATATTACCTTTAACCATTGTGTATTTGAGACTCTGAGTACAGGTTGCTTCTGACTTTGGAGAAAGAGCTGAATAACCTACGCTGAAGTACAACTCCATTGAAGCAACGGGAAGATAACATTTAATGCTATTAGAGAACGGCTATTTACGAAGGCTGAAGCAGAAGAAAGTTGAAGACCTAATTCAAAGCTTCATCAAGCCAATAAATACCGTGAAGAAGAAGAAGACAGTAGAGATAGCAAACAAAAGAGATCATTTGTATTGAATACTTACACGCTTTTGAACTTAGAAATACGTTATCTTTTTACATCTTCCTGTAAATGAGAGTCTGCTTAACTCTAAACGTGCTACGAATTTCATATCCTCACTTGAGTGAGTTGTAGCTCTGAGAAACACTTAAACTCTTTTGAGTAGTGTGAGCCTGGAGAGGCTAGGTTGAAAAGAATACTTGGGTTCGAGCCTGGAGAGGCTTGTCTATAAAAGAATACTTGGATTTGATCCTAGAGAGGCTTGTCTGTAAAAGAATACTTCGTTTTGAGCCTGAAGAGGCTAGGTGTGCAAAGAATACTTGTTGTAAAGGCCTGAAGAGGCTGCTGAAGAATACTTGTAAATCAATGTGGTTGATAGTGAAATCCTTCTAGTTTGAAGGGACTGGACGTAGCTCTTAGGAAATGGTGAACCAATATAAAATCTCTGTGTGTAAATCTCTTATCCCTTAACTCTTTACATTCAGTTTTATTACTAACTGTGGGGATTGTTTTGAGGTTTTACTTAGCAAACGTTTTAAAGGGTTTTAAACTGTTTTTAAACAAAGTGGACGTTCAGCGTCCGATTAGCTCTGTGCGTCCAATACACATTGTGCGTCCAACACTTCTCAACAACGTTCAACATTTTGCGAGAAGATTTTAAAAGCTAAGAAACAGAATTCAACCCCCTTCTTGTGTTTTACCTTGTTACCTATAGTTGGCATCAGAACTCGGTCTCTAGAGATTGAGCACTTGACCGTGCAGAGAACAAAGATGCATGGAGAACGAATGACAAGCTGTGAACAGGCGACCACTGTTCAATGGAGAAGAATATGACTACTAGAAGCAAAGAATGATTACATTATTTGATGCACAAAACATTGACATGTGGGATGTCGTGGAGAATGGTTACATTGCTCCAGTAGATGAAGCAAGACAACCATTGCCAAGAGCTCAGTGGACACCTGATCAAAGGACTAGATTCTAGCTAAACTCTAAAGACAGACACTATCTGATGTGTGCCATTACAAAGTCTGAGTATGACAAGGTGCACAACTGCACCACAGCCAAAGAAATCTGGGACACTCTCGCTTTGGCTCATGAAGGATCTGAGTCCAGGAATCCAAGATCAGCATGTTAGTTCATCAATATGAACTATTCAAGATGGAGGACCACAAGACTATTGATTAGATGTTTGGAAGATTCCAAACAATTATTAACAATCTGAGATCCTTGGTGTGGACACCCAATTTTGTCCGGGTTTTTAATTATTTTCAAAAAAATAAAAAAAAAAGAAAGAAAAAAGAAAAGAAAAAGAGAAAAAGACAACAAAAAAAGAAGAAAAAGAAAAAGAAAAAAGAATGAAAAAAAGAAAGAAGAAAAAGCAAAAAAGAAAAAGAAAAAGTGAGAGGCCGCATCTCCACCGCAAGAGCGTGCACCCGCATGTACCATAGCGGCGCCCAGAAGAAGAAGCCTGACGCGGGAGAAGCTTCGCATATCCACCGTAAGGATCCACGCACCGCGCCACACGTTAACAACCTCCCATATAGCTGAAGCGCGCATGGTTCTCCGTGTCCTCACCGCAGGACTACGGTGCACCCTCGACTCCGCGTCCTCACCGTAACGCGCTCCATTTGGTTATAAAACAGAAACTTCACTCGCAGAAGACCCTAGCAGCTCCTGGAGCAAGAAGCGGCCGCCCAACACCCCTGCTATCTTTTCTCCATTCTCCTCAAACCCCACTCATCTTCATCACCAAAACCCCAACCACAAACCCACCATAACCAAGCTCTTCAACATGGAGGGATAGCTAACAACACCCATCTTCCTTCTTTCCTCTCCTACAATCACATCATTTCCATCTCGTGCAAGAAAACATTCCCCTTCATTATGTAGCTCCATCAACCACTTCCGTTTTTCTTCCTCAACCAACAAACGTGATTCACGCCAAAAAGTACTCCTCGGGTGCCTCTATCATTCATGCTCTGTAATGCAGCTTTTTTTTTCCAGTTTAAGCTTTGGTTGTTCTTTCTTTTAGTTTTGTTATTCTTATTACTATATTATTATTTTGCTTTAATGTCTCAATTCATTCACTTTTGTTATTTTTATTTTCCAATGCTTACTTTTTATTGCTTTGACTCGGCATTGATGCGTAGTTGGTTTGTTGGTTTTTAGTCTGCCTCCCTTTTTTTAATAAGAAGGGGTAAACAATATATAAAAATAAAATATTTTAATCTGTGCTTAAGTTAGTGTTATTGTTATTGAATCATGTGTGTTTTATTCTTGCACTAATACAATATTTTCTAAATAAGAGACTTTTTGGGCGTGACCCTCTTTTAGTTCTCTAACAAATAAATTTTTTTCTCCGGTAGAGACCTTCTAGGCGTGACGCTTTGTTTGGTCTCTACTCGATTAAAAGTAATTTTATCACTATACTAAAATTGGACTACTTGGACGTGACGTCCTCTTAGTTCAATGTCTTTAAAAATAGGAGCTATTGTAGGCGCGACGCCTTATTAGTTCCGTCAATTTCACAATAAATTTTTCTTGAAATTAATTAAAATTAATCAACTCATATACATTTTCTATAAAGAACTACGTAGCTTTGATTTCCTCATTGCACCTGAGGATACGTAGGAGCAGGGACCTTCCCTGTCGAGCGCAAAAAATAAATTTTCGTAAATTTGTTTTTCCTTATGTTTTAATTTAAGTTGTATTTTGTAAATAAATAATTAAATAAATAATTTCATTGGGGTAAAATAAATATTTTTAAAGCTAATAAAATTTGTACATTTAATTAGAAGTAACCGCTTTTTAGCGGACGTCGTAGGGTGCTAATACCGTCCCTACGCATAATCGACTCCTAAACCCTAAATCTGGTTTCAAGA
The DNA here is from genome assembly GCA_030159175.1 of Glycyrrhiza uralensis. Lineage (NCBI taxonomy): Eukaryota > Viridiplantae > Streptophyta > Magnoliopsida > Fabales > Fabaceae > Glycyrrhiza > Glycyrrhiza uralensis. Next base: position 8,324,987 of record BRZY01000007.1, read on the forward strand.
CCATTTTTCTCTTAAACGGGTTTTTCCAATGTTTTTCCCATTTAATAAACTTTGGTGGCGACTCCTCTGTAAATTTTGGGTTGCTTCACTTGGGACAGATCTATTCAACCCAGGATCATATCAGAAAAATCCTTAGGAGTCTTCCAAGACAATGGAGACCTAAGGTCACTGCTATTCAAGAAGCAAGAGATCAGTCCACTCTTGCAATTGAAGAACTACTGGGTTCGCTCAAAGTACATAAGCTTGAACTCACAGAAGAGGGAACAAACAAAAGAGCAACGTCTATTGCTCTTAAAGCTCAAAAAGGGAGCACCTCAAAAGCCGTAAAAGCTAATGACTCGGATGAATAGTCATGCAGCTCTGAAGGGGAATAAGGTTCAAATGATGAACTCTCCTTCATCTCCAAGAAAATCCAATCCATGTGGAGAAGGAAGGGCGGCTTCAGAATGAAGCAATTCAATAGAAGGTTTCCATAGGAAAAGAATGAGCAAAAAGAGAAAAGCCCTGTTGTGTGCTATGGCTACAAGAAACCAGGACACTTCAAGGTAGACTATCCTGAGGCAGAAAGGACAAAGAAAAACTCTTTAAGAAGAAAAAGGGTTTTATGGCAACCTGGGAAGACCTCGATGATTCATCAAATGATGAAGAGGAAGATGAGGAGGAAGAAGCAAATATTTTCCTGATGGCAAGTCTACCCTCAGCAGACAGTGAGGACGAAGAGGAGGTACTTCCTTGCACTTACCCTGCTCTAAAAGAAACCTTTGATATATTTAAAGAAAATGTTTTCTATAATGTCAAAATATTTTGAAAAACATACTTTAGAAAACCAAGTACTCAAAACGGAGAATGAAGAGTTGAAACTGCAAGTCACTTAACTCAAAGACAAATCTCAAAGAGATTCTGAGTCCAATACCTCTTGTGAAGTACAAGAACTTCAACAAGAAGTAAGTGAACCCACTGGACGATTGTCCAGGTTTGTCAGTAGCTCTGAAAAACTAGATCAAATTTTAAAATTTCAGAGAAAACCTTTTGACAAAAGTGGTTTGGGTTATGTTCTTAAGGAACAAAATAAACCAAAGCCAAAATTTTCAAAGAGTCCTTCTAATTCTAATTTATATTGTGGTCACTGTGGAAAGGCTGGACATGTCACCTCGGCATGCGTCTACAAAAAGGGAAACATGCCTAGACACAAACCAAGGACTAACAAGAAAGGACCCAAGTCAATCTGGATACCTAAGAACATGATTATTCCTGTTGCAGATTTGCTTAATAGTAGGAAGACAACTCCAGTCATGCTACCTGGACAGTGGATGCTCACGACACATGACAGGAGAAAGGTCTATGTTCCAAGACAAAAAACCTAGGACAAAAGGTTGGGTCACCTTTGGAGGAGACTAGAAATGCAGAATAGTTGGGATCGGTAAAATTGGTAAGTATCCTTTTCCTTCTATTGATAATGTCTTGTTGGTTGAAGGAATCAAACACAATCTGCTTAGCATAAGTCAATTGTATGATAGTGGATTTGATGTTTCCTTTAACAAAGATAAATGTATAGTCAAAAATCCTGACAAATCTATTCTTTTTCAAACAAAGAGGCAGAACAATGTTTACAAAATTAATTTTGAAAATCTGTCCAAACATAATGTCTCATGCTTTATATCCTTAAAGGATGAACAATGGATATGACACAAGAGACTTGGTCATGCAAGCTTGAGAACTATCTCAAAGCTTAACAAGCATAACCTCATGAGAGGATTACCAAGTCTTGTGTACAAATTTGAGGTTCTGTGTGAAGCATGTCAGAAAGGGAAACAAGTGAAAAACTCTTTTAACTCCAAAAATATTATTTCCACTTCTAGACCTTTAGAACTTTTGCATATGGATTTGTTTGGCCCACTCAAACTGCATATTTAAATGGAAAGAAATATGGACTAGTTATAGTTGATTACTATACTAGATGGACATGGGTTAAATTCGTTGCTCACAAGGATGAGTCTTTCAAAGTCTTTATTATATTCTGTAAAAGAGTCCAAAATGAGAAGGGAGTTTGCATTAATTCCATAAGAAGTGATCATGGAGGAGAATTTGAAAACACGAGCTTCCAACGATTCTCTGAGGAAAGTGGAATCCTTCACAATTTCTCTGCCCCAAGAACACCTCAACAAAATGGTGTGGTAGAAAGAAAAAATTGATCTTTACAAGAAATGGTTAGGTCCATGCTCAATGATCACTCTTCCTCAAAAAGATTTTCGGCTGAAGCTGTAAATACTGCTTGCTATTTGTAGAACAGAATATATGTAAGGCCTATATTGAAAAGGATTCCTTATGAATTGTGGAAAGGAAGAAAACCCAACATATCATATTTTCATCCTTTCTGATGTGAATACTTCATTCTCAATACTAAGGATCAACTTGGAAAATTTGATTCTAAGGTTGACAATGAAATTTTTCTGGGTTATTCTGAAACATCTAAGGCATACAAAGTTTATAACTCAAGAACCCTAACTGTTGAAGAATCGATTCATATAAAATTCAATGACAAAAAGTCTAACAAAGACTTGTCAGAGCTAAGTGATTCTTTTGCAAATATGAGTATATAAGAAGGTGAAGGATCATCACCCAAGAATGAAGAAGAAGGATCGGACGCAGAAACTAAAGGACCATCCAATCCAGAAAGAAGAAAAAGCTAGCACTTCAAGACTTATCATCCTAAGGAACAGATTATTGGAAATGCAGATGATAAATTCAGAATAAGGTCCACATTCAGAGAACAAACTAATGTTGCATTTATCTCTGAATTGGAGTCCAAGACAATAGATGAAGCCCTATTGGACGAAGGATGGATATTAGCTATGCAGGAGGAGTTGAATCAATTCAAACATAATGATGTTTGGACGCTGGTTGCCCCACCTGAAGATAAGTCCATTATTGGAACCAAATGGGTGTTCAGAAACAAATTGGACGAAGAAGGTAAGGTTGTGAGAAACAAGGCAAGGTTAGTTGCTTAAGGTTACTCACAACAGGAAGGTATTGACTTTACTGAAACCTTTGCTTCAGTTGCTAGAATTGAAGTCATTCGCATCTTACTTTCATTTGCTACCCAACATGATGTAAGGCTCTATCAAATGGACGTAAAGAGTGCATTTTTGAATGGTACAATAACTGAGGAAGTCTATGTTGAACAACCTCCTGGTTTTGAGAATTAATATTTTCCTAATCATGTTTTCAAGTTGAAAAATGTTCTTTATGGCTTTAAACAAGCTCCTCGAGCTTGGTATGAAAAACTGAGCTCTTTTCTGATGAAAAATGGTTTTTCAAGAGAAAAAGTTGTTACAACTCTTTTTAGAAAATCCATGGACTCACATTTCATCATAGTACAGATTTATGTTGATGATATTATTTTTGGTGCTACTGATGAATATCTGTGTGGAGAATTTTCTGAATTAATGCAAAAGGAGTTTGAGATGAGTAGGATGGGAGAACTCAAATTCTTCCTAGGACTGTAAGTCAAGCAAACTCAAGATGGCATATATGTGCATCAAATTAAAATACACAAAGGAACTTCTGAAGAAGTTCAACATGGAAGATTGCAAATCTATGAACACACCTATGCACCCTTCATGCATACTAAACCTGAATGAAAAGGATAAAAGGTATATCAAAAGGTATACAGAGGTATGATTGGATCTCTCTTATATCTTACCGCATCTAGACTTGATGTCATGTTTAGTGTATGCTTGTGTGCTAGATCTCAATCAAATCCTAGAAAGACTCACTTAACTGCTGTGAAGAGAATCTTTAGGTATATAAAGGAAACTACTAATCTTGGACCACTGTTTAAGAAATCTGATGAGTACAGATTAGTGGGATTCTGTGATGCTGACTATGCTGGAGACAGATTGGAAAGAAAAAGCACAAGTGGTGGTTGCCACTTCATTGGATCCAACCTGATCTCATGGACAAGCAGGAGACAAAGCACTATTACATTATCTACATCTGAAGCTGAATATGTCTCTGCAGCAAGTTGTTGTTCTCAGCTTCTATGGATTAAACAATAATTGGAGGACTACAACATCTATGAGAGTAAGATTTCTGTTCTTTGTGATAATACTACTACAATTAATCTGTCTAAGATCCCAATCTTATACTCAGGAGTTAAGCATATAGAAATTAAACATCATTTCATTAGTGACTATGGACATAAAGGAGTATTTGATATTCAGTTTGTAAGTACTGAAAATCAATTGGCTGATACTTTTACAAAAACTCTTTCTACATATAGGTTTACTTTTATAAGGAAGCATTTAAATATGCACTTTATAAAAGAGTGATGTTTAGCGTCCAATATGCTTAAATTTAGTCTGAGTCCAATATGACTAGAGTCCAATGGCTCGTCAGTCCATTTGAGACTTAGTGAAAAATAAGACTAAGTGTCTTTTAACTCCTTTACTTCCCGCGCTAAGTCACTATTTAGTTTTAAAGTATATATTTTTATCAAAACCTGCTCGCCTGTTCTGAAATCGTCTTTTCATTTAATAGCAGTGCTGGCTTTCAAGACAACAATTACTTTTCTCTCTTTCTTCAACTCCCTTCTTACACACGTTTTCATTCCACTCTTCACATTCACTTTACTCTTTCAGAAAAACCTCTCTACATTCTCTCGTTTTCGAAAACTCTGAAACTTCTCTCAAAACCCCATTTCTCTCAAAAATCCATCTTTTCTTCTCTTTTAAAAAATTGAGAACATTGACAATATGGAAGTGCTTGTGGAACACTATGTCAACCCCCATCTTCTGGTTGCTTTGGGTATTGACGTGGTCACTGAGTTTCATAATGCTGGATGGAGCAACTTCTTCAAGAGGAGTGTAGCAGTTCATCCTGAACTCGTCAAGTTGTTCTGAAGTACATTGGTAGTATCTGATGAAGAGATCAAGGGTACATTGTTAGGCAAGGAGGTAACCGTCTCAGAGATCTCTATCTCCCTCGCCATTGGGTGCGATTGCGAAGGGATAACCTACATCCAAAACTAGAAAAATGATTTTTAAGGCGATGCAACTAAAAGTCTGTTGGCTGACCCGAGATACACTGGAAAGCTCATTGCTTCCAAGATGACAGAGAAGGCAAGGATTCTTCACCAGATCCTCAACAAGGTCATCTTGCATAAGCTGGGCTCAAAGGACTCTATTTCTTCACTCCATGAGTTTATCCTGGTAAATCTTCAACCTAGGAGAAAGATAAACTTGTCTGCTCTGCTGTTTCAAAACTTCAAGAAGTATTCTAGCAGAAAGAACAAGTTGACTGGGATTCCATATAGAGCTCTTCTACAAAGAGTTATGAAGAATCAGGGAATCAATCTTCTTATGGACTCTGTTCCATCAGACATTAAGGAGAAAGTGTCTGAAATAGTCAAGCAGATCGAGCTTGGTAAGGTAAATTTCCTAAAGAAGAATCTGGCAACTGTTCGTAAAGGACTCAACAAATTTGAATCTTTAAAGAAACATGCAACCCAAGCAGCAAAAGAAGAAAGTGCAAGAAGATTAGAAGAGATCAGAAAAATGAGGAAAGGTACTGCTAAAGCCCCTATTACCAAGAAAAAGGCTACTCCAAAGAAACTAGTTAGGAGATTGGTAATGATGGATTATGATGAAGACATAGTAGGAGAACCTGCTCCCAAGAGTACCAAAGTTGTTTTAGAGGGAAGACCAAGTAGGAAAATGACACAGACTGAGTCCAATGTGGCTGAGGAAGAGACTGCTGGACCAAGAGGAAAGAAAGTCAGAACCTTGGTCAAAGGTCCAAAGAAAACTACTGTGACCGAAGAAACTAGAAGCAAGTCTTCTAAGAAGGTACCTAAGAAATCTGCGTCCAGTATTCCTGATAAGTCTATAGATGATGTAGTTGAATTTGTCATTGCATCTGTCTTAGATTCTGCTGAGGCCACTGTGCCAAGTATGGACTTTGCGTCCAATCTCTCACCCGTCCGTCCAATTCCTCACCAAACCCAAACACCTCCCCAACCACAAGCCAACCTGAACCATTCTCTCCCTTACCTGCCCAAACGCATACACCAATACCACCTTCCTTACCTGAACCTGAAACCACTACTTTTTCACCTTTCACTGAACCATCGTCCATTTCTAACCAAACACAACCACCTTCATCACCACCCACAAAAACAAAAGCACCTTCACCATCCACCACTTCCCACTTCGTCCACAAATTCTAGAAGCCCAGGATTTTGACTGAGGGCTTGGAGAAGATTGAAGTTCCTCTTCAGGAGGAAAAGATGAAGAATCCACAGTTGATAGTGGATCAAATAAGGGGAAAGTCTGTGCCTTCTCAGACCTCAAGTTTAGCCAACACGATGATCTACACAGAAAGACCTGAATACCCTGCTATGTCCCTGGAACAAATCAGTCGATTCCTCTCAATCTTCGTGGACAAGAACAAGGACAAGTTCCAAAAGAAGTATCTCAACAAGGGCCCAATGCCAAGGCTCATCAAATTTGACAAGGACTGGGCAAAGACTGAACAAGAAAAGATCCTTATGGACTACTTGGTCTATCTGTCCAAAGAAGGAAGAGCCTCAGAGGAAGAAGCTAGTGTTATCTGGGAAGAACACCTATAGGAGTGTGAACAACAAACTTCCTCGTCTGGTTTAGATACTGAGGAGAAGAAGGAGACACCTTCTGGTGGGAAGATGACAGAGCTGGACTCACACTACATAATGTTTGATGAGATTCTAGGAGCTCCTGTCCCCTCAAGAAGGAAATTGGAAACCTATACACCTCCTCCTCCAGCAGAGCCTATTGTTGAGTTGCCTCATGAGGAAGAAGACCTGATTTTGTCTACCCATGTGCAACCAAGTGCTAGACCTGAAAAGAAATCTAAAGAAGCTCCTGTGACAAGAGAAGAGTTTGAAGAACTCAAGTTTATCTTCAGCCAGTTTCTCAAGCACATGAAGCCAAAGGAGTGACTCCCTGAAGTCATGTTCTCTTTCTTTTTATTTGTTTTTCTTAAAAAATTTTTTTGACAATGATGGTCATTCAAACCTTTTTGTCTGATGACAAAAGGGGGAGAAAGGGAAGATAAGGTTTTAATAAAAAGAGATTAAGTTCATGAAAGTAATTGCAGTAGTCTTTTCGCATACATATATCTACTCTGATTAAATGCTTATATATATATGTGTGTGTGTGTGTGTGTTGCTGGACAAACCTGCTGTTTGAGAAAAATAACTTTTCAGGTACTCAACATTTTTGGAAAATCCTAAACCTATGAGATGTTTATCTTAGGGGGAGTTGGGTAAGTCCAAAGAAATACTGAGATGTTTATCTCAGGGAGAGTTTCTTTGAATGAAAAGTTTATCTGTTTATGTATGACTGTATGTTATATTTTACTTGCTGATAAATACTTGTAAAACTTAATAATGTTTGTCATCATCAAAAAGGGAGAGATTGTTGGAACGAAATGGTTCATATACATTTTACCATGTCTAAATCCCTAAAGGTTTTGATGATAACAACTATTATTAAGAGATTAACAAAGTTTGATAACAAGCTCTTGCAGGTACAACTAAGTTAAGTCCATTGTCTAGTATGACTTTGGTACTTATATGTACAAACTATGAGCTAAGCGTCCAATGGACTCTGGTACTTGACATCTGGTAAGTATCGTCCAATGAACTCAGGATGTTATGCGTCCAAGTGGTAAGACAACTGAGTGTCCATTCTGAATCCAACACGCAGGATTGTTGAAAAGCTATTTATTGCTCTTGTAATTAATTTGAGACATATTAAATGTGGAAATGATTTGAAATAAATAGCAGCACATATGCTTTTCTCGGACATTAATTATAAATGATTTGAGATCACATTTAATGAAAAGCACAAAGCACTGTGAGAAGTGTACTTAAGAGAGAATGTACTCTGAACACTTCTGGCACTCTCTGTACACGCCTTTTTGATAGCACAGTGTTTTCTCTTTATCTCAACTGAATATTACCTTTAACCATTGTGTATTTGTGACTCTGAGTACAGGTTACTTCTGACTTTGGAGAAAGAGCTGAATAACCTACGCTGAAGTACAACTCCATTGAAGCAACGAGAAGATAACATTTAATGCTATTAGAGAACGACTATTTACGAAGGTTGAAGCAGAAGAAAGTTGAAGACCTAATTCAAAGCTTCATCAAGCCTATAAATACCGTGAAGAAGAAGAAGACAGTAGAGATAGCAAACAAAAGAGATCATTTGTATTGAATACTTACACGCTTTTGAACTTAGAAAAACGCTGTCTTTTTACATCTTCCTGTAAAAGAGAGTTTGCCTAACTCTAAATGTGCTATGAATTTCATATCCTCACTTGAGTGAGTTGTGGCACTTAGAAACTCTTAAACTCTTTTGAGTAGTGTGAGCCTGGAGAGGCTAAGTTGAAAATAATACTTAGGTTCGAGCCTGGAGAGGTTTGTCTGTAAAAGAATACTTGGGTTTGAGCCTAGAGATGCTTGTCTGTAAAAGAATACTTGGTTTTGAGCTTGGAGAGGCTAGGTGTCCAAAGAATACTTGTTGTAAAGGCCTGAAGAGGCTGCTGAAGAATACTTGTAAATCTATCTGGTTGATAGTGAAATCCTTCTAGTTTGAAGGGACTGGACGTAGCTCATAGGAAAGGGTGAACCAATATAAAATCTATGTGTGTAAATCTCTTATCCCTTAACTTTTTACATTCAGTTTTATTCCTAACTGTGGGGATTGCTTTGAGGTTTTACTTAGCAAACATTTTAAAGGGTTTTAAATTGTTTTTAAACTAAGTGGACGTTCAGCGTTCGATTAGCTTTGTAAGTTCAATGCACGTTGTGCGTCCAACACTTCTCAACAGCGTCCAACGTTTTGCGAAAAGATTTTAAAAGCTAAGAAACACAATTCAACCCCCTTCTTGTGTTTCACCTTGTTACCTACACTGCAGACACATAAAAATGATGTGTAGTAGGACAATGACAACGATAACCCTTTTAGACTCGAGAATACCTAAGAAAGACACACTTGACAGCCTGAGCCGACAATTTATCATGACCAGGAGAGAGATCATGAACAAAACAGGTGGAGCCAAACACACGAGGGGGAATTGCAAAGAGGTTTGTTAGGAAACAAAATAGACTAAGGAATTTTATTATCAAGAACCAAGGATGGCATACGGTTGATCAAGTAACAAGCGGTGAAAACAGCATCCCCCAAAAACTTCAAAGGTGCATGAGCATTTATCAACAAAGTTCAAGCTGTATCAACAATATGACGATGTTTACGTTCTGCCACACCATTTTGTTGGGGTGTGTGAGGGGAACTAGACTGATGAATGATGCCATGAGAGGTCAAAAATGAATTAAAGGGTGTAGAAAAGTATTCTTTTGCATTTTCACTGCACAAAACTCGAATTGTTTTTCCAAATTGATTTTGTATTTCTGAACAGAAAGCTTGAAAAACATCAAATAACTCCAAATGATCTTTCATTAAAAATAACCAAGTGCTTCTTGAATAATCATCAATAAAGGTAACATAGTACTTATGACCTAAAATAAAAGGAATACGACTAGGACCCCAAACGTCAGAATGAATAACATCAAAAGAAGACACAGGCTGACTGTTAACACTACTGGGCAAGGAAACTCTAACATGCTTGCCGAGTTGACATGACTCACACTCTAAGGTCTTCAACTGGAAAAGATGAGGGACCATTTGTTTTAACTTATCCACACTTGGATGACCTAGACGACGATGAAGAAGCTCGGGAGACTCTGAAGCAGCATATATGGTGGATGAGGAAGGTTGAAGGTAGTAGAGACCCCGTGATTCAGATCGAACTCCAATCGTCTGCCCCGTGCTCCGGTCTTATATAACAAAGGAATCAGATGTAAATCTTATGGAACAATTGAGAGTGCGAGTGAGTTGGCTAATCAAAATTAAATTAAAGGGGCAGCTAGGTACAAATAAGATTGTATTTAAAGGTAAGGATGGAAGAGGTGACGCTTGACCAATACCAGTGACATGTGTCTTGGATCCATCAGCAAGAGTTATAGAATGAGGTATCTTAGGAGGTGACAATTTAGAAAAAAGAGATAGATTACCAGCCAGGTGGTCAGAAGCACCAGAATCCAAAATCCAGGGTCCAATAGATAGAGAGTGGGAGAGGCAAACTGTAGAATTACCCATGCAATTGTGGTCGTGGAAGAAGCAGTTGGTTGAGTTGCCTTAAACTGAAGGTACTCCTTGTGTTCACTAGAAGATAGCTGATGATTTTCCTCAAGCTGGATATTCTTCTGAACAACTGATCCCGAGGACTGAGCTACATTGGTAGATTTGGCCAAAAATCCAATTAAGTAACATTGATCCTTGGTGTGTCCCTCCTTTTTGCAGTTAGTACAATAAAAAGGTTTACCCTTATCACGATCACCACCTTTACCACGACCGCGGCTTCCTCCACGATCAATTGAATTGGAGACAAAAGTGTAAGACTCAGATGTTGTTTGAGAATTATCTCCACATGACACCTCTGGTGAAGGAACTTTGAGCAAACGATCAATAAGCTCCTCCAGTGTAGGAATATTCGAATTTGTCAGGGTCTGATTCCGAACAGATTCAAGATTTTTATGGAGTCCATGAAGAACAAATACCATAAGCATGTTATCCAACTTCACAGACATCTTCTCCGCATCACTGTTGGCCAGCATTAACTTAACCTCTTCACACACAGATTGCGCCTTATTAAGATAAGAAGGCAAATCAAGATCAGTCATCCGAAGCGTGGCCAAGCCATGGATTGCCTCGTATAATCGTTGTATATCATTAGCATAAATAGTCTAGGCATTCTTCCAAATGTCATAGCATGTTTTATAAGGACGAAATTGCATCATCAAACGCGGTTCAATAGCTTGCCACAACAATGCTACGAGCTGGTAACCAACCTGTTTCTACTCTTCCTTCTCAGGTTCAGGAATATCATCGGGCTTCTTGTTCAGATGGTTAGACAATCCTTGACCCAAAAACCATATCTCGATAGCTTTGTGCCAATCCAAATAGTTCTTATCATTCAGCTTTTCAGATATGATGATGGGGGACCCGGAGAACGCGAACAAGATCAAACTCTTCTTCTCCGCCATTATAAAAAAAAAAGAGGCTAAAACTTGAAAAAGCAAGTGCAGGGGGCGCAGAACAGAACCAGAACAATATGAGAAATAGACCCAAAAAGCGTGCAGAACAGAATAAAAAATAGCACCAAAGAACGACTTAAAACGCCTCTCAATAGTGGGACCCACAAGCTAGGAGGGGTTCCAAAAGAACCAGAAGACGCCGGCGAGTTGGGTGGAACCAGTGGTGCGGCAAACGAAAGGCTGTAAGGAGGTGTGCGTACGTCACGCGCTGGAAGTGCAGTAGCAGAAGGTGGCGCATGTGACACCCTTTCTCCAAAAAGGATATCACACCACAGTAACCAAAAATTTTGAATAACTTAAAAAAAATATTTGACGAAAACTCAGTATTCCTTTCCCAAAAATGTGAGTAAAATTTTTGTCATTTAAATAATGAAAATGATGGAGAATATGTCTCTCTAATTCTTTTCAAAAGGGTTTTAAATGCGAAAATATAAAACAACACACTTGTGAAAGTAATCTCATCTCATATATATAATCATCAAAGTTTTACAACGAAAGTTAGATATACTCAAATTCTCAAAATAAACTATACGGTGAACATTTGAGCCAGTCAAGTCTCTAGACCTCTACCCAAAACAAGATAATGAAAGCAACTTCTTTTCAGAATCCCTATCAATCCATGCAGTGCTCAGATCCCCTTCTGAGAGTTAGCCTTCGGATTAGAACTAGCCCACTCCTTGGGTAAACCATCTACTTAACATGCATCAAACACAAACAAGGAAAACACGCAAGGGTGAAGCTCAAATCCACAGCAAAATGAAAAGAGAAGAATAAGCACATATTCACAGATCATGCATCACTCAATACATACATCAAGAACACATAGCAAAGCACTTAATACAGTACATGCCTTATATATTGAGAACTACACATACACAGATCATGTTTTGTATTCAAATACAGTAAAACAATGTATACTCAGAAATATATCATCAATACAAGATATATTAATGCATGCCACTTCTATATCTCTTGAAAACACACAAGTGCATTGCTCCAAGGAGACTTTTCCAACCTTAACTCCAGTGAGCGATAGGCTTGCGACAAAACTTATTAGAATAACCAGGGAGTCCCTCTAGACCTCTGGAAATCATTCAGTAATGTGCATCTCATAAATAGGTCCGTCAGTCATATTTATCCAAGTCGGGTATACGACTTGTCTCGGCTCGAGGGTTATCATCGACCCGGCCATTGAGGCTTTCGAAACCTAGATAATCCCAGTAGGCAATTGTAGCCCAACAAGACGCTATTTTCAACCCGTTCTCTAGGTTTTATGCTCATACGTCTTTATACAATGACAACTCAAATTGCATATAAAATCACTTTGATTTTTCTTATAAAACTTTCTCATGTTTTACTGTATTACCTCTTGTAATACAATGCTCTTACTCTCTCATCACAAAATAAATTATCGTATGCATTATCTCTGTTATTGCTCTTTACTCAGTAAGTGATTTTCTTCGGTTTTAAATAAATCTGATGATGGAATGATCACATGGCGGCAGAGTCGACTGCGATGATCAACGCCTAATTTTTAAAGTAACTTGAAAAAAAATTAAGTGAACGAGATCAAACTGATTTATTACCGAAATACTTAAACACAAGTTTGTTTTCAGAAAAAGCCTTTGAAGGCTTGCTTCACTAATTTTCACTGTCAAATATGTAAAGGATCCCAAACCAGGAATTTATACCAAATAGTATAACAGTAGAGTTCATCGAGAACCCTTCACTATTGTACTATTTTACCCAATCAGCCTTTTGCGTAACAGTATGACATTGAAAACTAAAATGAGTTTATATATATAACAGACCCCAAACCAGATATTTCTACCAAATAATACAGCAGTAAGATTATCAAAGGAACCCTACAGTATGCATTATTTTACCTAATCAGACGGTATATATACATTTAGCGAAATCACTGTTTAAAAGTTCAAGATCAATTAAAAGCAAAGACCGAGTTTTCCGGCAGTGCCATCTTCACTTGATCTATAGAGAGAAGAGATTTATTTTAAACGCACATTCGTGTATAGTAGTAACCCAATAAAATCTTTCCCAATGTATCTTAGCCATGTATATACAGACTCCCTAGGTTAAGATTTAATGAACAACACATCGGTATGGTTCGCAGGAAAGAGAGGCGAGCTAAAGCTTCTTGAGAGACCTTATCTTTCCTTAGCCAGAACCATACTAATAAACCATTCATCCCAACCATCTTTCTGTATATCAATGGTATACAAATTTTAGGATTTTTCATAAAGAAATAGATTATAATAGTTTTACGATTCAATTATACTGTGATAGTCAAAATTTGCCATTATAACGATATAAATATTTAAAGCTCAAAACCAATTTTTCCATTATAACATTACTATCACAAAAACTCATAAACAAATTAGCCATTATAACATTACTAATAATAAAAGCTCACAACAATTAAATCTAAGCCATGAAACAATTATAAAGCTTAAATAAATAACTATAAAGCTATAACACATAAATCACCTAAGTGATTAGCAATCAAAAATCAAACTTATAACTTCTCAATTGATTTTGCAAGAGCTTCCCCTTACCTTTTGAAGAAAAGCTTATGAAGAACAAAGCTTGAGAAAAAGACTAAAACTCAAAGAAAGAAAGAAATACGAAAGCTTTAAAGAGATAAGAAAGAATAAACTTGGAAATGCTTCAAGTTGGTGTAGAAATTTATGAAGCATGGAGGGGAGTATTTATAGAGGTGGGGGGCGGCCAAGCTTGGGTTAGATTAGGCAACCATAGTTGACTATAACCTAACCATGGTTCAAATTAAATAAATCAAAAACTAATTAACTAAATCCTAATTGGTTCAACGCATTTCACAAGGATTCAATCCAAGTGAAAAATGTAACATCCGTTTTTCTGTTTACCGTCTTTATTCTGTTTTACTTGAAATTTTGTGATATGATTGATTTGTGATTTATTTTCAGTATAAAAATAGGGTTTTAATATACATATTCATTCTTTTAATTAAAATGGATAATTTTTGGTTGACGTTGAGTTTTAAACAGAAAACAGTTTTCGTCATAACTGACGGTATAGGTTTTAAATAGCATGAACACACCAAACCAACCCAAAAAAATTATCTGAATACTTGTGATTCTTTTAATACTTGTGATTTTTTGAAATTTTTTTGAAATTTTTGGAAAACTTTCGAAATTTACCAAAAAATGCGCTAAACTGGAGCGAATAGCGCAAAAACCTTGTTTCGCAGTGCAAAATTTTCGTGACACAAGTCCAAAATAATTTATATTTATTTTTAATTGTTTTATATGGGGATTTTAGAAATTATATCTGTGTATGTATTGAAAATACCTTTTTCTGCTCTATTTTCGAAGCTATACCTGCGAAACGGTAAAAACCAAAGAGATTGCACTATCTTTAACTTTTAAAAATGACACCATGAAGCAATTTAGGGCTAACATGGTATTTTCGAGCATTCTCATTGGTTCTCATCAATTAAATTAAATTATTTCAATTTTTGATTTGTGAAAAGACAATTTTACCATTGGTTTCCATTTCTTTTTCACACAAACCCTAAGGGTAAAATTGTCGAAACACACCCCCTCTCACAACCCCTCTTGGCCGACCTCCTCATGCTAGTGGGAGGCCAAGTTGATTTGTAAGTCATAGGTTTCAACCAGTAGGATTTTTTATAATTATTTTCATTTTTATTTAACTTGAACCATGGTTGCTTTCTAAGCCAACCATGGTCATTCCTTGGGTTCCATTTGGCCTCCATCCTTGGCTATAAATAGGAGGGGAGTGCTTCATCAAATCCTGCACCATTTCTTTGAAGCATTGCCAAAGAAACTTCGTTCTCTCTCTTTATAAGTTTTCCATTTTTCTTTAAGTTTTCTTAGCAAAGTTCTTGCAAAACTCTTCAAGGTTCTTTCTAAGCTTTTCAAAAATTTGGTAAGGGTAAAATTCTATCAAAGATATGTGGTTTCATCTTTATTTGTTTGTCACTTTGGTGATTTATGTGTTTATAAGATTTATTTAATTGTTATAAGTTTTATTTAATTGTTTTCATGATTTATTTATTTATTTTGTGTTTATTTAAATTGTTTATGAGCTTTATAATTTGTAGTGTTATAATGTTAAAATTATTTATGAATTTAAATAATTGTACCGTTATAATGGCAAAATTTGAAATATTAAAGGCTTGATCACCCAGTGGGCTATGCCTCCGTGATCAATATCAATCAATCGAATCTGTAAAATTAACACCTCTGAAGTTCTTTTGGCCACTTGGAAATACGTTGGTTGGTTTGGTATGAGAGTGCATCTATGGTGTACTGCCCGATCTGGCTCAGGGGACGTATCTCTCATGGACATCATTACATGAGGAAAAGTAATTAAATACGCTAATAATTTCTGTAATGTTATTTTCTATGCCAAAACCCTTCAATTTTTAAAATAGATATACAGAAATATGGTTGGGTCGAATAGTTCATTGGTACTGTTCTAGCTAGGAAAGACGGGTCTCTTAGCAGCTGCGGCTCACCTCTAGATCTTTCCTGGGAACCGTATTGATGGGCTATTTTTCCTGGCTTAGGGAGTTTGTATATACGTGACGAAAATTATTTTGGGTATTAGCTTTCAAAGGGCTTTTATGAAAATGGGCTTAAAGTTATAATATTATCACTTTTAATACAGTTATGGTTGGTCAACGTAGTCGGCTTTGCCGCCGTGTGATTATTCCTTCGTTAATTTTTCTAAAACCGAGAAAAAATAACTTACCGAGTAAAAAGCAATAATAGCGATAATACGTATGAGAATTTATTCCGTGTTAAAAGAATAAGAGTATTCTACGCTATTTTGTGTTACAAGAAGTAATACAGTAAAACATGATAAAGTTTTACAAGAGAAATCAAAGTAGATTTATATGCGATTGAATTGTCATTGCATAAAGAGTATGAGCTTACAACATAGAGAACGGGTTAAAAATAGTGTTTTGTTGGGCTACAATTGCCTAGTGAGATTATCCACGTTTCGAAAGTCTCAATGGTCGTATAGGTGATAACTGTCGAGTCGATACAAGTCGTATACCCGACTTAGATAAATTTGATTGACAGACCTATTTATGATATGATATTCATTTTAATTGTAGTATTTCCGAAGGATTTCCAGAGGTCTGGAGGGACTCCATGGTTATTCTGTTATTTAATAGACTTTTACCTAGAGATTGCTTGTTTTTTACTTGACTAAATCTTAGATTGACAAGTACCTACGGATTCTTGACTTTGAGTGACAGACTTTGTCTGCTAGTAAAAGTCAAATTTCTCACTTTCAAAGTCAGTTATTCACTCAACCAACTTAAAAAGTCACTTCCAAGGCGGTTATTCATATAACCGACTTGGAAAGTTTTGATCTAACTGACTTGGAAAAGGGTACTTTCCAAGACGGTTAAGGTTATAACCGACTTGGAAACTCCAGTTTTTAACGCTAAAAAGGGCTTTCCAAGACGATTGTCCATTAACCGTCTTAGAAAGTACCACTTTCGAAGTCGGTTAATACCCAACTTAGAAAAGTCCCGACATTCAAAGTCGGGGGATTTCAAGTCGCCATAGGAACCGACTTGGAAAGTCATTTTTTGTAGTAGTGTGTTTTCAAGAGATATAGAAGTGACATGCATAAATATATCTAGTGTTGATGATATAATTCTGAGTATACCTTGCTTTACGGTATTTTAATACAAGGCATAATCTTTGTATGAGTGGTTCTGAGAATATGAAGGATGAATATTGTGTATATGTCTCTTGTATTCTTCTTTATAACTTTGTAAAGATTTTCACCATTGCATGTTTCTTTGTTGTACTTGTGTATGTATAAGTAGATTGTAACATCCCAAATTTTCACTCTTTGAAACAAAGTGTTAACCTTGGAGGATTTGAGGTTATCTTTAAGATTTTCAGATGGTAAGTAATGGTTTAGAACTGACGTAGAAGTCAAAACGGTGATCTGTGGACATCTTTGACTGTCAGAATAAGTTCATAATGATATGAAAACCGCAATTTGGATTCAGAAGAGATATTTGAAGATTGAAATAGTGATTTGACATTATTTGAGGATTTTAAAAACTAAGTTTGGAATCTTAGAGAAAAGCATAAGAAAGATTATTGTTTTAGTCACTTTAAGATGAATCACGTAATATGGTAAATTGGGGAATAGATAAGTACCCAGAGACTAGGAAATGATCGAGACTACAAGGATAGATAGAGTTTGATCTAGGATAGAAATTAGTAGTTCCGTTTGAAGTTGTAATTCAAACATAAATCAGTTGAAGTTTATTGTAAACAATCGTTTCTCTATTTACCGTCCTTATTCTGTTTTATTTGAATTGTTGTGATATAAATGGTGAGTTTTTAGCTTAAAATTAGGGTTTTAATATACATGTTTAAAATTTCTTCCAAAAAGGGTTAATTTTCAGCTAACGTCAGGTTTAGTTGTAACGTCTGTTTTTTTGTTTATTCGTCTCTATTCTGTTTTATATGAATTCTTGTGGCATAAATGTTTTGTGATTTATTTTTGGCTTAAAATTAGGAATAAAATACACATATTCCAGAATACTTCTGAAACGGTTATTTTTCATCTGACGTCGGGTCTTAAACAGAAAACGGTTTACGTCTAATTAACGGAAAATGACTTAAATAGCTTGAGCTTATCAAATCAATTCAGAAAACAAACTTTCTTCACAAAAGTTGGTTCTTTTAATATTTATGATTTACTGGAATTTTTCTGGAAGTTTTAGAAAACTTTCAAAAATTACCAAAAAATACTCTAAACGGAAGCGTATAACGCAAAAATCTTGTTTTATAGTATTATTTTCTTGATAAAGGTCCACAAGCATTTTAAATTTTATTTTTAATTATTTATTTTATGATTTTAGAAATTATTTCTGTGTAGGTTTTGAAAATCCTATTTTCTGCACTTTTTTGGGGTTATATCTGCGAAAAGGCGAAAACCGAAGAGTTTGCCCTATCAATAAATTTCAAAATGATACCATGAATTTATTTAAAGCTATCATGGCATTTTTAAGCATTCTCATTGGTTCTCACCAGTTAAATTAAATTATTTCAATTTTTGATTTATGAAAAGTCTATTTTATCCTTGATTTTCATCCTTTTTCACTAAAACCCTAGGGGTAAAAATGGAAATTCACTTCTCCCGCCTTCCAACCAGGTTTTGGCCGCCTCCCTCATGAATCAAGGAGGATCTAGGAGCTTTTCAATTCTTCTAGAGTTTTAGATATTTTGTGAGATATTAGTTTTAAACCAATTAGGTAATTAGGGTTTTTAATTTTGAAAAATGGAAAAATCAAGCATTATCCTCCCATCTCCTCACCATGCACGACCCTTGGCCTATAAATAGAGTGGGAGAGCTCTTCAAAAAATTGCTCAACGTTCTTGAGAAGAGGTAAGGGGAAAATCTTCTAAAGTTGGTTTGATCATATTTTGATGAGTACTTTTGTGTTTTGGGTGTTTATAGCTTTAATTAATTGTTATTTACCTATATTATTGCTTTAAAGCTTTTATTTAAATTGCTTTAATGCTTTATTTTGGACGCAGTAGACGATATAGGGGACGACGATGACAGCTCTCCTCCATTTGGACATGGTGATGACAACACACCAGATCCCGTGTCCCCCCTATCTCCTACTTCGGGCGAAGGAGGAGGATGGCTTCTAGAAGCAAGCCTTCAGCAACGGGCTGGGAAGGGGATAGAGTGGGAGCAACTGCAGCAGAGGAACCTGTGGGGTATACGCCGGTCTCAGCTCAGGGAGAGGGGGATCCGTCGATGTACACCCCTTGTTCCCATCCTAGTGAGGAGGAGGATATTATAGTTTTATCTGACTCTGATCACGAGGAGGAGGAGGAGATACCCACCGAGTCCATAGGGTTATGACTATGCCTGGATTTCGGTTACTCAAGTCAGGAATCTTGAGCCCCGTGGGCCGGGAATGGGAGGAGCCACTTGGTCTTATCCTTAGATATAGCTTAAAGTGATAGATCCTTTTTTGGGTAAGTTAGTATGTGGGATCTGGCTCACATATACATAGTAGCATATATTTTTCTTTTACCACTTATGTACTTTTCAGTTTATTTAGTATTTACCGTTTTCTTTGCTTTTGCAGTACCAAAACCATAGTTTGTACTGATGCAAGCTTCTTTTGTAAGATTATGATGGTTTATATATATATATATGAGATGAGATTACTTTCACAAAAATGTTGGTTTATATTTCCGCATCTAAAACCTTTCAAAAAGAATTAGAAAGACATTCTCCATCCTTCTCATTATTTAAAATGCAAAAAATTTACCTGCATTTTCGGAGAAGGAATACCAAGTTTTCTTTAAATATTTTCCAAGTAATTTCGAAATTCTTGGTTACTATGGTGTAATATCCTTCATGGAGAAATGATCTTGCAAAAAGAGCAATCCAAGCCTCCTAAATCACTTAAAGAGGTCGGCCAAAAGGAGGAGAAAAGGAGAGTAATTTGATAGCTAGGTTAAAAAGGTTAGTATACAACCAAGGGTAAAATAGTAATTGTACATAATACTATTCATGGTCAATGTTTCCGTATACAGTTGAATAATCACTATTCACATTGCATAAAAGTCCCTTAAAAATCCTAAGTTCATATATCATACCCGTTAACTCTCTATTCGTCTAATCTACCGCATATAAGTGAACAAGTGATGTTTTAATAATCTTATATACAAATAATTTCTAAAATTCCCAAATAAATAATTAAAAATAAAAATAAAAGGGTTTTGGACTTGTGTCACGAAATTTTATACTGTGAAACAAGATATTTACACTATTCGCTCCCGTTTAGCGTATTTTTCTGTAAATTTTGAAAGTTTTCCAAGAATTCCAGAAAAATTTTGTAAAATCAAAAATATTAAAATAAACAACTTTTGTGAAGGAAGATAATTTTTTGGGTTGGTTTTGGCATATTCATACTACTTAAAACCTATTCCGTCAGTTACGACGTAAACCGTTTTCTATTTAAAACTCAACGTCAAATGAAAACTATCTGTTTCAATACTGAGAATAATTATGTATACTAAAACCATTTTTTTTAAGATGAAACTAAATCAATAAATATATATATCACATATTATTCAAATAAAACAGAATAAAGACGGTAATGATACAGACGTAAGTTATATAAGACTTAAACTAGTTTTTTGTTTGAATCACAACACCAAATGAAACTTCTAATTTCTATACTAGATAAAACTCTATTTGTCCCTTTAGTTTTAATCTCGATCATTTCCTAGTCTCCGGGCATTTATCCGTTCCACAATTAACATGTTACGTGATTCATCTTAGAGGGACTAAAATGGTAATATTTCTTATGCTCTTCTCTAAAATTCCAAACTTAATTTCTAAAATCATCAAGTCACTATTTTAATCCTCAAATACTTCTTCTGAATCCAATTTGAAATTTCCATATCGTTATAAACTTATTTTGACAGTCAAAGACGTCCACAAAATACTGTTTTGATTTCTACGTCAGTTCTAAACCATTACTTATCATCTGAAAATCTTAAGAATAATCTTAATCCTCTAAAATTAACACTCTCATAGAGTAAAAATTTGGGATGTTATAGCGTGTGGCGGCACGTGAGGTTGTTTCCGAGGAAGGCGATTTGACAGAAGTGTAGATCGCCTGACGACGATTCGGATAGTGGTGGTTTCACCTGAAAACTCGCCCAGAAAAATTTTCGGCTGCTACGGGCGGTAGAGCTCCAGCGGAGACTAGGTCAGCAACGTCTGGGACGGTTGCCGGAATGACTGGTCATCTAACAGAAATAAAAGAAGGGCTAGGGCCAGCTCACTCCGGCGGCTGAAACCCGAAAAAAGAACAACAAATATGATCGAACCAAAAAGGCTCTGATACCATTTTGAATCTAAAGTTTTCACTAATAAATTCATGAGAATATACACATATTTATACTAGAGAAATCCTAATCTAGAAAGGAAAACAAATCTTATCATGAATGAATCTTATCATGATCCTATAATTTTGAAATTCAAATCAACTATCCCTATCTATGCTCAATAAGGAAACAGAATATAACTGAATATTAGATTGGATTACAATCAACAACCTATTTGCATTTTTATATTGATTGATAAAAAACAAGAACGATAGATTCATTATATATAAACATTAACAAATGAAGAGACCACTGTCTTTAAATTAAAATGTAAACATTAAAAACTTAAAAATTAAATTAAGCATGCTTCAATGAGAACAACAATTTATAATTTCACAAAATTATTTCCAGATTACACAGGAAATTAATGAGCAATGAGTCAATTCAATAAAATATACATATTGTGTATAACAGTGCTTGCCCAAGAATACGTTTTGGTAATATTAGCCTTATTTGATAACATCATCGCTTTCTGAGGGAAACGTTTTGGTAATAATAGCCTTGATCGATTACTACAGCGCTTGCCCATGGAAGCGTTTTGGTAATAATAGACTTGATTGATTACAACAACGCTTGGTCTTGGAAACACTTTAGAAATGTAAAAAAATAATAAAACCAAAAGGTGTAACACCCTTTCTCCAAAAAGGATATTACACCATAGTTACCATGAATTTCAAAATAACTTAGAAACATATTTGGTGAAAATTGAAAATCCATCTTCTAAAACGCTGGTAATTTTTTTTCCTTTTAATAAAAGAAGATGAGAAGGATGGGATGTATGTTCCCTTGATTTCTTTTTAAATGTTTTCAAAAAGGTTTTTAATGCAGAAGCATAATTAAGGCTTGTATGAATAACATCTCATTCCATATATATATATATATATAAAGTTATCAGAGTTTACAAGGAAGAATTTAAAGTAAGATAGTGAACATCTGAGCCAGTGTAGTCTCTAAACCCCTACCCAATACAATACTATGACTATCTACTCTTCTCGGAATCCATATTCATTTGTGCAACAGCATCCTTCAGATCCTCTCCTAAGAGCTAACCCACTTCTTGGGTCAAACATCTACTCCATCATGCATCAACACAACAAAGCAGGCAAGGGTGAAACTCTAAACAACTTAATAGGAAAAGTACAGGCACACAGCAACATACAACACAAATACTAAAGAATCATACGTAAACATTCAATATACCAACAGATCAAGCAATAAACACACAGCACATTTGAGAACATCTGGTGGGAACATCGCTTTCAACAAAGCATTTGGGAACATCAAGTATGAACATCATGTAGGAATATCGAGTATGAACATCATGTAGGAACATCGCCCTTTACCAGGCCTACCTCTTTCACTTCCAACCATTCATAACCACTTATACCAGGCCTACCTCTTTCACTTTCACTAATAAATACATAATTACTAGTAACCGTAGAAAAACGTATCCGAAAAAGACTAAGTGAAATCAACTATTTATTTACAGAAATACTTAAGCACCATTTATTTTCTAGGGAAAAGGCCCGTTGGAAGCCTACCTCACTAATTTCCACTGCCTTAAACATTGGAAATTAAACTAAG
Source organism: Glycyrrhiza uralensis (assembly GCA_030159175.1). Taxonomy (NCBI): domain Eukaryota; kingdom Viridiplantae; phylum Streptophyta; class Magnoliopsida; order Fabales; family Fabaceae; genus Glycyrrhiza; species Glycyrrhiza uralensis. The sequence goes on from BRZY01000007.1 coordinate 8,347,757, forward strand.
TTAATTGCATATATATACAGATTGATTACCAGCTCAATATTTCCCACTTTTACGAAAACAACAGTAGAATTCACCGAGAACCCATTACTGTTATTTCAACTTCCGAAAGATGCTATAACGACAGAATTCACCGAGAATCCATTACCGTTACACTCTTTTATCTAGTCCAATCTATTTATATATACGTTATTAAGAAATCACTTCTTTCCTAAATTATCTTAGTAATGTATATACCTAGTCCCGAGTGTTAAGATTTTTAAATAGCGTATCAATACAGATCCCAGGCCAGATAGAGACGGACTTTGTTAGAGCCCCTTCAAAGGTCTCTTTCCTTTCTAGACAGATCCATACTAATAAACCAATCAAATCTTAACCATCACCCTTGAATATATAAATGTTAGATAACGTCCGGGTTTTCACAAAAGAATAATTGTGTTTTCTTTACGGTAAAATCGTATTTGCGGTAAATCTAAATTTCGTTATTATAACGGTATGTTTACAGAAGTTCAAAATAAAATTTGCCATAATAACCTTACTCCCACGAAATCTTAAGAGAAATTTGGGCATTATAACCCTGCTATTAATAATTAACACAAAATAATCATTTTAGAACAACAAAACAATTTATAAAGCATAACCACCATTTAAAAGCTATAACACCCAAGGCATACAAGTCAAGCACAACCAAGAATCAAACATATACTTCTCAAATTAATTTTGCAAGAGGTTCGCCCTACCTTTCACCAAAAATGGATGAAGATCCAAGAACACAAAGAAATTTAAGACTTAAGAAGAAAAAAGAGAGAAAAGTGTATAGCTTCTTGATTCCTTGGCTTCTTGAAATTGTGTGTGTAATTTTTATGAAGAAAGGGGGGCTATTTATAGGAAGAGGGGGCAGCCAAGGGTAGTGGTATTAGCCCATAGTTTTGCCAAATACCATGGTTTTAGGAAAACTAATTAAAACAAATAAAAACTAATTAATTAAATCCTAATTGGTCTAAACCATTTCACAAGGATTGAATCCATGTGAAAATCATCATCCAAGGGCTTAAGACATGCAAGAGGGGCGACCAAAGAGCAAAGGAGAAGAAAGGAATAAAGAAATTATGTGATGTAAGCCATGAGGCCTAAAATACATCTTTAACAAATTAGTTTTAATCAAACCTTTTCCTAATTGGTTTGGAACTTTGACTCAAGTACCAAATGAACCTAGTCCCCTTCTTGGCAAGGTGGTAGGACGGTTTATGAGGGCTGAATAGGGAGGGAGTGAAGTTACATCTTTGCCCCTAGGGTTTTCAAGTGAAAACAGATGAAAATCAAGGGTAAAAGTGACTTTTCACTAATCAAAAATTCCTATAATGAATTTGAAAGATGAGAACTGATAAGAAATATTGGGAATACCATGTAATAGCCCTAATAGTTTCATGGGAGAGTTTCTGGAATTTTACGGTAAGCGTAAGCTATGCGTTTAGCTTAAAAACAGAAAAACGGACGCGCCGTAAGTGAAAAATAGACATTTTTCAGAAAATTCCCAAATAATTCTCAAAAATCACAAATTTAATTTAAACACTAATGGTCCCTCTTGAAATTTGATTTTGAACTCTCATTGATCAGTATAAATCCATTTTGACCAAGAAATTCTCATTTTACGTGTCTTGCGGAGTTTTGAAAAAGTGACTTTTGATCTGTCTTTCAGAAAATTTCAAAATAATTTCCATAAATCATAAAAATTAGAAAAACATGTTTTGACTATTCAAAATCTTTATCTGACTTTAACTTGAGCTCTGAATCAGTCTATCAGCTCAAGCGGTTTACTATTTGGACAAAAACAGAACTTCTAAATCTCTTTACTTCCAAAAATTCTAGAAAAATTTCAGAAAATCTAAAATATTAGAAAAATCAACTTTTGTGAAGGAAGTTTATTTATTGAAGTCATTTGATACTCTTAAGGTATTTAAAACTCTTTCCGTCAATTAGACGTATTGCTTTCTGTAAAAAGACCTGATAACGATTGTAAAACTACCGTTTTAGAAGTATTCCGGAATATGTGTATTTTACTCCTAATTTTAAGCCAAAAAAAATTCATAAAACCTTTAGGGCACGAAAATTCATATAAAACAGAAAAGGTACGGTTTAGAATAAGAAATGGACGTTGGATCTAAACCTGACAGAAGCTACGAATTGATCGTTTTCAGAAGTAATCTTAAACTTGTGCATTTAAATCCTATTTTTAAGCCAAAAATAAATCTTAAAATATTTATATCGCAAAAATTCATATAAAACAGATTTTCAAATAATAACTCAGAAAAACAGATGTTACAAAAGGCGCTTCGGTTACCTCCACATTGTGTACTTACTTTGCTCACACGAAAAGTTGTCTCTGTTCTTCCTCGACGACCACCTTAGCACTCTTTCTCTCCCACTCTTCTCTGCTAACCGTTGCCGTTGTCGTCGCAGTCGTAGTCTCCCTCGCAACTCTACGAATGCTTCGTACTTCGATACAAGGTTTTTGCTTCCATGCAAAATGTTTTTTGTTAGCTTCATATTAACTTCATATATGCATTAAGAGTATAAATGAACTTCGATTAGGGTTAGATTTCATTTTTGGCAAGCTTAAGAGTAAAAATGAACTTTGTATACTATGTCATTTTCATTTTCTGGTAGATAACTCTTAAAGGTATACTTGTAGGTAACTAAATGACATCTTCAAGTGACAACCGTGCTACTTCTGGCTCTCATTCTGGTTCTCCTACTGTTGGTTCTCCTACTGGTGGAGAAGGTACTAAAAAAAGAGACAAGTTAAGATGAAGAACCTTCTTCGTCTTAGGAATAAAGGAGAAACATTGGCGGTGAGTTCCTAAATTGTAAACCTTTGCATTAACCTATTTTTGTTTGTAAACCGTTGCATTGACGATATAGGTTGTGTCAAATGATAGAAACCAACCAATAGGGCTGGCCCAATAGTGCAAAGTTGGCCAATCTTGGAAGTCTTGTCCGCCAGTTAATTCCAATTCATAAAAGGGGTTGGAAGGGTGATCCAATGAAGTCATACAAGCAACATGTTATGGATCACATAAAGGTGACCATTAACTTTTAGACAAAATTGATCTTTTGGTCCCATAACTTATTTGTTTATTTCAATTTGGTCTCATAATTTTTTTTGTGTCAAATAAGTCTCTTAATTTTACAAACGTGTGCAATGTTTAACCTTCCGTCAACGTTCACGCAATGGTGTTACTAACTTGCCTACATAGCTGTTAACATAGCTGATGTGGCGCAACGACTTGATGAGTTGGACTCATCTTTGCTGAGACGCAAAAATTTAAGGGACCAAATTGAATCCTACTAAAAACTTAAGGGACCAAATTGAAGGGCCTTTGTACCCTACTTTCCAGAGACTTTATGTGTGTTTCAAGAGATGTAAAGACAGTTTCATGAAATGTAGGCCAATTGGTCTAGATGGCTGCTTCCTTATAGTATTTGGTTGGAGGGGAATGGAGGAGAGAGGAGGGGAGGTGAGGTGAGGGAATATTTTGCATCTTTCTTGTTTGGTTCATTTTTTTAAGGAGGGGAGGGGAGGGAAATGGAGGGATTTTGCTCTCCTCCAATATTGGGGGGATTTGGAGGGGAGAGAGGGAGCCTTTAAATATTTTAAATTTATTTTACTTAAATAACCTTACATTAAATTTAACATAAAATGCTCATAAGGGTCTAAAATGTAAATTAGTCTATTCCCTCAATTAAAATCCCTCCCCTCCTCTCCTCCCAACAAAACACAATATCTAATTAAATCTTTTTCTCCCTTCCCCTCCCCTCCCCCCTCCATTAAAATCCCTCCCCTCTCCTCCCCTTCTTTGAACCAAACAGACCCTACGGGATACTATGTGGGTCGAATACTATCAGCAGTAGGTAGAGACCTCAATGATTAGATGTTGCCAATAATAATGGCAGTTGGGGAGACAAAGGAATTTTAGAAGTGGTTCCTAGAAATATTGGTTGATGATCTTGGTGGTCAAAGAGCCTGCAAAGCATACACCTTCATATCTGACCAGTAGAAGGTGAGTTTTTTCAGTTCTTTAAGTTTTTAATAAGTTTCAATTTGGTCCCTTAAGTTTTTAGTAGGATTCAATTTGGTCCTTTAAGTTTTTTTGTAGGATTCAGTTTGGTCTTTTTCTCAGCAAAGATGAGTCTAGCTCATCAACTCGTTGCACCACATTAGCTACGTTAACGGCCACGTAGGCAAGTCAGTAATGCCGTTTAGTGAAAATTGACGAAAAGTCCAACGTTGCAAACGTTTGTAAAGTTAAGGAACTTAATTATTTGACACACAAAAAAAGTTATGGGACCAAATTGAAAGAAACAAATAAGTTATGGGACCAAAAGACCAATTTTGCCTAACTTTTATACATTTTTGTTATGATATGTTTCTTATGCCATCTATGACACCCTGAGGCCGACGAGGGCGGGGAGTGATCGCCGGTGTAGAGAGGCACGGACAAGGAGCGGCTCCTGGCAGGCTTCTAGGCGAAGGGGTACATGAATGAACCGAAATCATACCCGAATGAGAGGAATTCTGAGACTGTGCAGGTATGGGACTGTACAGTTGAGGAAAGCTTAATAGAATTGATTGGTACTACTCATACAAACAAGATGCATCTTCTTTTTGGTAGCCTATCACTTAAGAACTCCACAGTTAAGCGTGCTTTACTTAGAGCAATTTCGTGATGGGTGACCTTCTGAGAAGTTTCCTAGAAAGCATGTGAGTGAGGACAAAGCATGCTGAAAAGACCCGTATTGGTGTGTGGGGACAGTCGTTGATCCGAAAAGCAGCCGGAATGTTATAAATGGTATCAGAGTCAGTCCTCTCCCAGTACGGTATGGTTCGGGAACGAACCAAGCGGAAGCTGGTGGGCATGTGACACCCTGAGGCCGACGAGGGCGGGGAGTGATCGCCGGTGCAAAGAGGCACGGACAAGGAGCGGCTCCTGGCAGGCTTCTAGGCGAAGGGGGTACATGAATGGACCGAAATCATACCCGAATGAGAGGAATTCTGAGACTGTGCAGGTATGGGACTGTATAGTTGAGGAAAGCTTAATAGAATTGATTGGTACTACTCATACAAACAAGATGCATCTTCTTTTCGGTAGCCTATCACTTAAGAACTCCACAGTTAAGCGTGCTTGACTTGGAGCAATTTCGTGATGGGTGACCTTCTGGGAAGTTTCCTAGAAAGCATGTGAGTGAGGACAAAGCATGCTGAAAAGACCCGTGTTGGTGTGTGGGGACAGTCGTCGATCCGAAAAGCAGCCGGGATGTTATACCATCCATTCTAACTTTCTTTGATTATACTTGTTTTTATAGTCAGTTTTTGAACTTGATGACTGTTGTGAAGACTACATCCTTAAGGAAGTCGGGAGGCTTCACTAGCAATGGAGGTGTAACATGAAGAGGGATTGTCTTTACAATAAGGAGGGAAACCCGAAACTATCAATAAGTAAGTAGTCATATGTGATGTGCATGTGTTTTTATATTTATTACTTACATAGAAGTTTAATTTGTGTCTATTTTTCTTATAGTTGTAGAGGAGTTCTAAAAGTTAGTTACACAGGCCAAATAGGCACCTCAATGGAAAATAATTAAGGTATATTTTTACAAATTAAGGCTCATGGTAATTATTTGTAAATATTTGTTTTGATTTACCAGGATTGTATTCATTTTATAGTGTCCAAAACAAAATATATAACATCATCAACTGCATGTACTTTCGTGATAAAGTTAAAGAAAAAAAGAATTCTATAGAATATTCTATCTATATAATATAGATAATATATAAAATATAAAATAATATAATAAGAAAAATAATACTCAATAATCAAATTCAATTGAATATTTGAATATTGATAACTAAAACTATGAGATTTATGAGGGAGATTGTCACCACATATGTACAAGCCACAGATGTTCAGGAAATCTCAGATAAGGTGTGCAATTTAATTTGTTAAGATTTTTAATTTAATTAAAGAATTTTTTTCATGCATGTTAATTAATTAATAACTTGGATTTTTTTTCCAATACCTAGAATGCCACAAGTGTAAAACTTATTCTTCTAAACAACAAGATGAAGTTGTAGAAGAATAGTGCAAATTTGTGGTCGAATGTAATGTATAATCTTTGCACAACGTCAACAAGATGAAGATGAAGATAGTTAATTCAATTAATTCAATCTATTCATATTAATTACATATATGTATATATGTTCCTGTTCATATTTGTGATGATATTAATTTGAATACGGAGAAAACAAAATAATAATTTTAAAAAAAACTATTTCGACAGCGCTTTCTTCAGACACCGTTATGTATGATACAGGCACATCAATTGCTGTCAGCGCATTTTTTGTGAGAAAACGCGAGTAGGGTTTATGTGAGACATCAACAGCGCTTCAGAGGCGTTGTGGGAGTAGCGTGTTTAAACAGCAACGGGGAGATCAACAATGCTTTTACGCGCTGTTAAAATCAAATTTTAATGCTATTGAAATATATTGCTTTCTCGGCGTAGTAAGGTGCCTGACACAGAACCTCTGTTCAACACCTGGAGTAGCTCCTCCAAAGCCGAGAGCAATCCCTGGTATAAGTAACAAGCGCATATCAATATTTGTTAATATATATTGAATGAGGATTGGGTTACAAAGATTGGTAAAACATATATAAGAGACTTTTTTTTGGATAGGCATTTAGTAAATTAGTATATACGTTATGTTAGTGGGGGAGGTTTGAACACATGACCTCTTTATCACTCTAATTACTATGCTCCTCATGACCCAAACCACCTTATGACTCCTACATATATAAGAGACTTAAGTTAATACTGATAAAAACATAAAGAAATATTTGTAAACATAAGGGACCAATTTGAAGTAAAAAAAGGTTACGAGACCAAATTGAAACGAATATTAATTAATAAATTATGGGACCAAGAGACTATTTTGCCTAATTAAAAGAATTAAAAATTTAAAAGATTTCAAAATACAAATGTATCCCCATAACCACATTGCGGATTGGTTCGTTTGCAAAATCTAACATCCTTTTCTATCTTAAAAGAACAATTTTTATTAGCCTATTATTTGGGATTCTAACAATATTGTTCAGGGCGACTTTTTGAGTTAATTAACGGGGTACTAGATTTTTAATTGCTTATATCCATACTAGTCGATAGATCATACATCCATATAAAGTATGAGTTTTTTTAATATAAATAGTATAAAAAATCCAACAAAACAAAATAGTTATTGCGAAAAATAAAAAGACATGAAAGATAATACGTGTCCTAGTTTAGTAGATGACAAGTGTCGCAATTGAGACATATTCTCATATATTAGGCTTATATTGCACTTTTTGTCTATCGTAGTTCAGTGATTTTGGTCTCTCAATTTTTAATTATGTCAATTTGGTCTTTTAATATTTCAATTGTTGCAATCAGGGTCTTTGTCACTATGTTATTCAATCTTTAACACTTAGAACTACGCAACACAAGTTAAACATATTTGGCACTGAGTTGTGCTACCTTGTCACTAAGGTATGACAAAGACCTTCACATATAAATTTTAAAACAACACATGTTGTATCACGTATATTACTAACTTGCTTTGAAAAATTTTCTAAAAGTTTGCACCATGCCAAGTTATAAGTCTAACTCAATGTCAAATCAGTCCCACGTGTAGGCTCCAGATATTAAGCCCATATAATAATTGGCTACTGAAAAGATTGATTTACTATAACTGAATATAATAATTCATAAACACGGGATAGACGCGCAAAGAGTGATTTTCCAAAAGTCTTCTTCCAGAACATAATAAACCGTATATATCGTCCCAATTATGTTGTTGAATAAGAAAGATGATTTGCTAACTTAATCATCACGCCTCATCAATCACAAAATTTGAAGCATAATTTGGATTTTTTTAAAAGATTTTCCTGTGCTCGGAATAATATATATTAGCACTCCCGGTTGATATTTGAAGTTTGAACAGTATTTCAAGGAAGTTTCAGGGTTCCTTCCTTCTCAATATAATAATATATTACAAAAATAAACTGAGAGTTGATTATGCTTACATATTGATCATGACACGATGGGGTTAGTACTTGGTCTATATTTGACTCTCTGTCAAAACCCTGGGGGAGAAAATGTTGAAACAAAGACATTTTAATTTTATATATGGAGCAAACCAAACATTGTATATTTTTTTAAGGAAGCTTAACAAAGCAAAAGTAACCTTATTTGGAGAGTTTTATCAGTTTCCCTGAAGTTAAACTTATTGGCATCTAGCTTAGTCCCTCAAATTATCCCCGAAATCTTCCTTGAAATTGTAAAGTTGTTGTCAATTATTTCGTCTCTAAAATTATTAATATTATAAATTAATTCTTGAAATTAAAAATTCTCGATCATATTAGTCATATTGGGTCAATCAATTTACTCTGAAATTATCCATTAGGGATTAATATGATTGATGATTTTTAATTTTAGAGACTAATTTAGAATATTACTAATTTCAAAGACTAAGTTGTAATGATAGTGCTCTACAATTTCAAGTACTAAATTGGTGATTCAATCAATTGATTTATCTCATGTGTGTGTCTACATGGAAGGGGATCCATTTACTCCAGGAGTAACTCTGTCAGTTACTCCGCTTAATAACTCATTATAGATATTAAATTTTATTAATCCAATCGTCAAACTGAAAGTTCTTATTGAGTAAATCAAGTTTGCAAAATAATTTCGTTTCAATGTATAATATTCGTTTTAAAATACAAGTAAAATATCGACTATAAGATCATATAGCTATGAATGTCCAATTTTTTTAAAATTTGGTGTGCGTGATCGTTAAGATAATATTCAATGGCTGGATAGATAAAATTTAATGTCTATAAGAAATTATTAAGCGGAGTAACTCTTATCAGAGTTACTATTGGAATAAATGGATCCCTCTCCAATATATATATATATAAAACATTCTAGGTACCCATTTGAGACTATGTAGGTTATTAAAGAATTGCTTATCTCCTATTTACATGATTTGTGAATAGCATTTTTTAAGCACCCCTTTGAGACTGATGGGTTATTAGGGAAATACCTTGGCATATGATCTTATTCCCCTTTGAGACCATGTAAGTTACTGGAAAAATGCTTTGTAATTACCTTTTATCTTGTGTTGTCATTTCTGAGAGGGAGTGGGATTCTTCATTTGTGGAGGATGAGAGTTGGATTCATAAACAATTATTGCATGTATTCATTTTTGGACTGGACACTTTTTGTGCTTTTGTCTTGTTTAATCCATTTTGGCTTATAAAATATATATGACATTCAATATCCTGTCCAAAATGTTGAAACCTAACACTATTTATTTATTTATAAACAATTGCGTGCCATTCTTTAGATAAATAAGCAAAAAAAAAATAATACAAGATAACTTCTTTGAAGACATGAAGATGACACCAATGCCCCTTCAGGATTTAATGCCCAAGTACAGTATAGTCAAACCCTTTTATCATCAAGCTAAAGCCAGCTGGTATATGTGTGTGTATCCAGTATCTGATTTTTATTTTTTTTAAGTCGCGCAATTGAATTGTACTATATGCATAATGCATAATTAACAAATTGTCTGCAATATTATCTTTATTTGAATTTGTGCAAATTGCAAATAGTGAAATAAAATTGTAGAGAGATGCATTTAAATTGTAGAAGAAGTTTCTCTTTTTGTTGCCTTCTATATCTTTATCTTACTGGAAAGGTATATAATCTTAATGTCATCATATATAGCCTGAGCTATAGTCACGCTGGATATTGTCATCTTCTTCTTCATTTTCCTTTCCTTGGATGAAGAGAAACGAATTAATTACATATAACCAGAATCCCAATTTGTCCCTTTCATTGTTGTTGGTGAGAACGAGGACATTTCTACGGTTGACTTGCATTTACAAGATGATTTCTTTTACAATTATATTTAAAGACATTCTTCAAAAACAAAAAAAAATTTAAAGACATATCCAATGAATACAAATTAGAAAAGAGGACATTGAAGATCGTGATGCACACCTTTTTGAATTAGAAAGAACTGATCAGAATGTCGAAATTAATTTTCTCGTGAAATTTATTTGTACAAGGGGAAAAAAAACCTCCATCCAAGACAAGAAAAGGAAAAACCTAATATTAATTTATATATCAACAACGGGAAATTGAGAACATTATACATTAATAAATGAAAACTCACAAAAAAAAAAGATAGTGCAAGCAACTGAAGCAAACCATGAAAGTAAAAATTGCCTCATGTGCTCACCTCATGATTCTTGATTCCATCCTCTAGTCTCAACATTATTGCTGTTAAATTTGTGTTTATTTGCATTGAAAAAAATCTAAGTCTCACATTGACTAGAGATAAGACATAAATAAACCTATAAAGTTTAGACAAGCTTGAATCAAGTGCCATTGGTTTGTAGGCTTCGACCGTTTGCATATTGTAGGCTGTGGGCCTTTTCTTTTCAATGCAATATGCAATATTTCACTACCAAAAAAAAACTTATAAGATCCGAATCTTACAAACTAGTTTTGGGAAGATGAGTTAAACCTTAAATCTAAAACCAAAATCTATGATAAAATCCATTAATATGGGCCAACCCACCATAATACTCACGCACCAAGTCCAATTGTGCCGGGCGTGAGCAATAATATTTAAAGCTTGAGCATTATCCTTATCCTAAAATCCAGTTTTGTAAAGATAAGTTAGGTTCAAAACCTTATAAAGACATTAAATATTTATGGAAGTATTTTCTTATATTATCTTTATTTAATAGATTGAGACTTAAAACTTACACTTTATTTTTAAACCGGGCTTAGTCTGTCATTTCCTATTCACAATGTGTCTTAGAGCCTCCTTTGTAAATAAATCAAAATATGGTTTTTATATTTCTATTCCTCGCTATCTTCTCCCTCTCGTTATTTTAGTCTTTTTTTTACCACCCCCACGTAAAGTCATTTTTATATTTTATGTATAATAGCACTTAACAAGCGGAATTATGTATTTTATTTGTTAAAAAGGAACAAGTAGAAAAATAGACTTACCAACGTCCGTTGGTCCGGCAACTGTGGTTGGTCATCATCTCAAGGTCTCGTGTTCGAGCATTGGATTTGATAAAAAAAACGGCGTTGGGAGGGATAGCCTTAATGCAGTCAAGGTCCCAAGGGAGATCAGTAAAGACTAGATTGTGGTGTGTACAAGTTCCACACCCACAAACACTGCGGGCGCAGCACCCATTATATAGTCATATGCTTCAGAAAAGTTAGATCCTCATGAAGTGATCTGTCCTTTGGAGTGAAACCATATATATATACCACATCTGATTAGCAACAACAAGCACACAAAAGGATACAAAAATGGAAGAAAAAGTCGCAATAAAAAAATCGTTTGAAGTTAAGGAAAGACCATATGCTAACAACAAAACAGACTCACCAAACAAGACCGAGGATTCCTCCTTTCATAATAACACTGTAAGTGTTCAAACATATTGCGATGTTATTAATTTGTGTTTGCTTTTTTAATTACTTGCTAAGTATTCAATTGCTAATTAACATTTCACCTTGGTGATCTCGATCCATACTTGTTTCACTTTATATTAATTATTTCCCTCTTTTTTTTTGTTTATACACGGTCATACAATTTTTTTTATAAAGTGAATCATGTGTGTGTTGAGAAGATTATTTTTCTCAGACCATATAATTTTGAGTTCTTAAATAATGATCTATTTTTTTGATATCCTTTTTCTTCCGTACATGGTGAATTGAATTCAACACCGGGGTTTGTGTTTGGCTAAGAGGAGAACACACTGAGTGACCCCCTCCTAACCCAAAGGGGTTGAGGTGTTGCACACCTCAGTCCAACCCGAAGTAGTCAAATTGATTCACAAGTTGGAATCTTTTGCTAACTTAATTAGTCACTTTATTGGATGGGAAAATTGTGCAGCTAGGATCTACTCTTCTCAGTTTGAGCCTACAGAATAGCTCAGAACAACTCCCCCACCAAGTTGATCAAGGACTACAGCCCCAAAACCAAGTGAGTAATTAATCTTTCTGGGGCTATACCCCATAAGCCAAAAAGCAATATTTTATTATTTTAAATTAATTAATCTGCATATATATTTGATTGATGAATATGTCCCTTATGATGAATGAATGAATGAATGAATGAATGAATGGCTCTTAGATGGGCATGCTGCGAGCGAAGCTTGAGGAAGAAAAGAAAGAGAACGAGAATTTAAGAGGTATGCTAAATCTGGTCAACGAACGCTGCATTGCACTTCAGAACCGCTTACTTTTGGCGATGCAGCTGCATCAACTATCTTCATCGCCTCAAAATAATCGTGACTTGCTGGTAAGTTTGACTTGAAATTTGTTTTTGCATATATATTCTTGTTTGATTGATAGTTGTTCAATTTTGTTCTACTAAAAGAATTAATTTGCTTAAAAAAATTTATTATTTGAAAACAATCTCGTATGATTAACTCGGTCAACATGCTTAATATATATTTATTCAATACCCAAAGGCCATAGTTATATATGTCCGGCCTAGGAGAGGTCTCAAAGCTACAAGGAGTAAAAGACTAATATAGACATGGTTATAAAAAAGTTAGAATTTTTTTTATGTTTTTGTAATTAACTAGGCATTTGGATTTTTCATTTTTCTTATAAGCAAAAGAGATATATTAACGGGGGAGTACAAGGGATACTTCAACCCGATACATCAAATTACATCCTCTTACTTCAAAGTCTGCAAACAGCCCATTGGGCTAATACACCGGCAATAAAAAAAGAGACCCGACCCGTAAATCTACACTCTATGAATAAATCACCCAATAAACAGCCTTAGTTTGAGCTAAAATAATAGAACAATAAGCAACGTCCCCTAACGTATCCTTTGGCCGGCTAATTAAACTTTAATTTTGGTAATGTGCATGTAGTTAATTAAACTTTTTAAGCCTTATATATCTTTGCAATATGTTATCTGAATATTTTTTTTTGGATAAGCAATGTGTTAAACAAGCTAAATTAATTAATTAACCTTGCACATATACATATTAATTTCTTCATAATTAAATTTAGAAGGGAAGTAGACGAGATCATGCGGAGAAACCAGTGTTACCTACCCGGCAGTTCTTAAATATTGGAGAGCCTTCACCTTATTCAGATTGTAGCAAAACAGCTGAAGGATTTGCCTCAGCGGAAAACTTTGAGAAGGGCAGAAGAAGCCTTGCGTGTTATGAATATGAAAATGAAGGTGACATCAATAGCCAAATAACATCTCAAGAACGAATAGAGGATCAAGCAGCATCTGAGGGTACCTGCAGAAGAGCTAGGGTGTCTATAAGGGCACGATCTGAATTTTCTTTGGTACGGACTTCTATGTCTAATTCTTCTCATAGTAAATGCAGCAATTTTTTTAACCTGAAATAATTTTAACTTATATCGTTTACATGAAATCAACAATGTTTAAGAAAGGTTAATTAATGGACTAGTTATATTACTATTTTAAAAATATAGATGAATTATAAAGTTTAGTTCAAAAATATGTTTAAACAAAAAAAAATTACTCATTTTGCAATTTTGCTTTATGCTACCAATGTCTTGGGTCACCAAACTGTTGATAATATTGAATATATGATTGAGTCTAGAAAAGAATGAATTAGCAACCAAAATTAGAAAAAATAAAATAAAATTTATGACTAATTCTAGCATCATAAAATTTAGTTACACTTTAGAGACAGATTTCATATTTTCTTTCTTTAATTTTCTGTAACTAACTACATGATTGTGCGATAAATTATGCAATTTTTTTGTCAACATAAATTAAATCATGCAATTCAATAATGGGTGTTTTTAAAGTACCCCTTTGAGACTGGCAGTTACTGGGGAAATACCTGCATGTGTCTATGCACCCCTTTGAGACCATGGGTTGGGGAAATGCTTTTAATTCCTATTTACATTTGTTTGTGTGAATAATGCTTTTTAAGCACCCATTTGAGACTGATAAGTTACTCGGGAATTGTTTGGTACGTGTCTGGGTACTCTTTTGAGACCATGTAGGTTACTGAATAATTACTCTTCAAATACCTATAGGGAGGTTTTGTTTCATTAAGGGAGGGGCTTGTCCCTTTGTACATTAGCATTGGTTTGTGGATTGGGCACAACTTGTGCTACAAGTCCATTTTTTAATATATTTTGGCTTATAAAAAAAATAAAAAATCATGCAATTCAAATAATGCAATTGTTCAGATGGGCGATGGATGTCATTGGAGGAAGTATGGACAAAAGACAGCGAAGGGCAACCCTTGTCCCCGGGCCTACTATCGTTGCAGCATGGGAACTGCATGCCCAGTTCGTAAGCAGGTTCATCCACAAACTTTTTCTTTTTTTTAAATTTCATGGCATTATACTTCACTTTGCTTCCTCCTTTGTTACATTAATTTGATGAGTATGTTACATTAATTAGTTCACTTACGCTTGCATAGTTAGTTTCTGCTAATTGATAACGTCAATTACATGTTTAAGAAGAATTTAAAGCCAATAATCTGTCTTTAGCTATCGATAATTTTAGTCTGTCACCACGGCCATTCACTTCAAACCATCTTTTTTTATAAATAAAAGAATTTGTTGAAAATAGCAAGCTATATATATTGTAAGCACAAGAAGTGCCCACAAATAGCCGCCCCAAAAATGTACAAAGAAGTCCATATCCGTCTCTCCACGTATATAAGAAATAATCAATAATGTTAAATGAATTGTGTCCATGGACAAATATGAGTGGTCTGACCCAATAACAACACCTCACGCTTAACAACATAGGTCTAGAGCGTGAACAAACACGGATGACTCAATAACGGATCTAGAATCTAGAATAGGATTTGATATCATTTTAGAATTTGGACTTAGGGCCTAACTCAACCCTATAAAACTGACTTGTAAGGTGATGATTGCCTAAACTTTATAAGCACTACATTAGCTATATCTCTAGTCAATGTGAGACTCGCTCGCAAGAGTGTGTGTTTCCTCTTATATTTTGAAGCATATTCTCTTTTAACGTGGTATATATGTATGGCTTGAAAGTCAAAGTTGACTCAATTAATATATGGTATTTACAATATTGTAACAGGTGCAAAGGTTTTTTAAGGATGAGACTGTTTTCATCACAACCTATGAAGGGAATCACAATCATCCACTCCCACCAGCAGCCAGACCAATGGCAAGCTTAACATCAACTGCACTAAACATGTTCCTCTCTGGCTCATCAACCACAAGTTTAAATTGCAACAACACTCTTTCAAACACACTCCTCTTCTCTTCAACATTAACTACTCCACCCTCAACTGCTATAGCCACTTTCTCCCAATCTGCATTATGTCCCACAGTAACACTTGATTTCACCCTTCCCAACAATGTTCCCACTACTAACAACAACTACTTGCAATTCCAAAAGGCCAGTACTCCTTTATTCCCTTTCCCATTAATGCAGGGTGGTTATTACCCTCAAACAATATCATCTGATCAGGGGCTGTATAACTTGTGTGATTATTTTAAGGCTCCAATTACCATGATAAGTACCCCAGAGAAAAAACTTGCCTTGGTGGATGTTGTGAGTGAAGCTATTGCCAAAGATCCTTCCCTTAAGGAAGCATTGTTTGCAGCTGTTTCCTCACTCACTACTACTAATGGAGATCCTCTGAACAACATCAATAACCATAGCCAACCTAGTAAAAGTGGTAATTATGACCCTTGTTCTAAGATGAATATAATACCACCTCACCAGCCCTGCAGTACTACTCAGTTGATTTAGAGTTAATTAATCATTATAGTTGTCAAATAAATAAATCAAACAGAAAATGTGGCTTGACTTCTAGCAAAAGAGGTGAACATATATTATATGTCTAAGTTTTATGAGTAAGTTTATATGTGTAAGTTTTATGAGAAAATCTACCTTGTCTTCACTCCAAGGAAGAAAATCCTGTATCTTGTTGACACACTGGTTTTTGTTATTCATTACTTTGTAAAATAAAGTAATGATTTCTTGGTTATGTAATTATCCGCCTCAATTTTATATAATATATATAGTGAACACATATCTTTGATCGAATGAAAGATATGCACATTGAATCTGTATAATGAATTGAATCTGCATGTTCTAGTTTGTCATGTACAAAGGTTAGTTCCAAATTATGGGTTTTGTGGCAAGAAAAACGATAGATGACTCTGCAAGCACAAAGGTGGCATGTTGTGGGAGAGTCATCATTCTTTCTTATTCTGTTTATCAGTTCTTGTTTTTATTCTCTTGCATAAGAATGACATTAATATTAGCCAAAAGGTCCAAATCAGCATCCCATGGTTGACATGTCATAGAATTTGGGCCATGACAAACATGGGAACATAGGTGGCCCAATAACGGATCTAGGATAAGTTCTGATATCATCTTAGAATTTGGGTTTTTGACCTAACTCAACCCCATAGAACCGGCTTATAAGATGAGAACTGTTCATGTCTTATATGGACTACATTAATTAGACATATCTCTAGTCGATGTGGGACTCTTAACAACATGCTTCTGAAACAGTTTCCTCCGTTTCTCATACGAATTGTGTGGAATGATAAACAACAAAACCCAATCAAGGATAATATCTCTTGTCTCTAACTAGTAAGTTCCACCACTTCAACAGTTAGCACTTAGCATAATAGAGAGACGTCATAGGCAAGGTCAATAAAACCCGCGGTCATGCACCATCCCGTGCAATGCATTTCAATAACTTGCACTCTCTCCATTCCCATTGAAATCAATGAAAATAATGCTAGCTGCAGCATAAGACTAATAACTACTCAAAATTTTGATACATATACATATTAAAACACAAATGATTTTTTGTTGAAACACAACTCAACGAGTTGGTATGAAAATTTGTATCATGTGATTAATTTTTTATCATTATATGATATATATATATATGGCGGATCCAGAAATTTTAGGTTGTGGGGGCATTTTTCATAAATATAAATTAGTAACATTAAAGATACAACATATCATTTTTGAAAATATAAAATACATCACAGTTGTTTTCTACGAGTTTTCATATTTTGGAAACATTGGATGATTTCCTCATTTTCGATATTATCAAAAATCTCTCTCTATAAAAGTAACTAAACAATCATTCAACCATTCATCTCCCATACGATTCTGCATCCGATTCTTGATAATATTTCATAGCAGAGAATGCTCTTTCAACGGTTGCAGTTGCCACTGGTAGTATTAAAGCAACTCTAAAAGCAAATACACCAACGGATATACATGTTTTCTAGTCTCCACAAGCTTTGTAGAAAGATCAATAATCTTCTCTAATTCTGAAAATGTACTGTCAGAGCATATATCTATAAAATAATTTTCGATTCTGCATCCGATTCTTGATAATATTTCATAGCAGAGAATGCTCTTTCAACGGTTGCAGTTGCCACTGGTAGTATTAAAGCAACTCTAAAAGCAAATACACCAACAGATATACATGTTTTCTAGTCTCCACAAGCTTTGCAGAAAGATCAATAATCCTCTCTAATTCTGAAAATGTACTGTCAAAGCATATATCTATAAAATAATCTTCAAGCTGACTCTCTAGTGCCAAATATTTTTAAAGGAATCTTTAATATTTTGAATTATTTTAAAAGTGCAAATGAGATAAAAAATAATAATGGTATTAAAGGTAATTTTATCAAATATAAAATAATTATTTAGTTGATTAAAAGATAAGTTGATTGTGGGGCATCAATATAATATAAATATATAATATATATACCTACAGTACTATGAAAAAATTTGGAAAGCAAGTGGGGGCAGTGTACACAACGTACATCCGCCCCTATATATATACATATATATTGTAGGTGACAAGGTGAAATACAAGAAGGTGGATTTAATTGTATTTCTTAGCTTTTAAAATCTTTTCGCAAATCGTTGGACACTGTTTTAGGAAAGATTGGACGCACAACGTATATTAGACGTACAGGTAAGTTGGACGCAGAATTGTCCACTCGGTTTAAAAACAAGTTTCAGTGCGTTTAAAACATTTAAAAGGTTTGTTAAAAATAATTTCAATTCAATCCCCTCAGTTAGTATATAAACTGAAAATAAAGGAGTTAAGGGATAGAGAAATTACACAAGTGTTTATCCTGGTTCACCTTTTCCTAAGAGCTACGTCCAGTCCCCTCAAACTAGAGAGATTTCACTATCAACTCATATAGAATTACAAGTATTCTTCAACAGCCTCTTCAAGCCTTACAACAAGTATTATTTGCACACCTAGCCTCTCCAGGCTCAATCCAAGTATTGTTTTACAGATAAGCCTCTCTAGACTCAAACCCAAGTATTTGTTGCACACAGCCTCTTCAGGCTAATCCCAAGTATTCTTTTACAGACAAACATCTCCAGGCTCAAACAAGTATTTATTTCTAAACAAGCCTCTCCAGGCTCAAACAACTCAAAAGAGTGTTTTAGAATATAAGTGCTGTTAACTCACACAAGTGAGAATATAGACTAAAGCACTTCAAGAGTTAAGCAAACTCTCTTTTTACAATAAGAAAGAACTATACAAGACTTTATAAGATTATAGAGTATGAAACAAATATGCACAACGTTTTTGCTCTTTCTTTCACGTAGTTCAGTCTCTTGTATTTTCGATCATCATTGTTCTTCATCTTGAATATGGTATATATAGGCTTTGAGTGAAGCTTCAGACTTGTTATCTTGAATATGCTCAGCTTCAGCCTTTATAAATATAGCCGTTTCGTAATAGCATTAAATGCTATTTTCCCGTTGCTCTGTAGGAGTGTTTCTTCAGTGTGTTTCTGTGCAGTTCTTTCTCCTATGTCAGAAGCAACCTGTACTCAAAGTCTCAATTACACAGAGGTTAATAGTAATATTTTATTGAGACAGAGAGAATACACTGTATAAGTGAAAAGGTATGTTTAGAGAGATACAAAAATGTTCAAAGTACATTCTCTCTCTTAAGTACACTTTTCACAGTGCTTTATGCTTTTCATTAAATGCTAGTTTAAAACGTTGACATTTTTCCACAGGAAAAGCATTGTATACAGCTATTTATTTCAAATCATTTGCTCATTAAATATGTCTCATATTAAATGCAAAAGCAATAAATAACATATTATAGACGCTCGCGTGTTGGACGCAGCTTGTGGACAAAATGGACTTTCTGTTCACTTACCATATGGACACATAGATTACCTGACCATATGGACTTATAACTCACTTGAACGCAAAGCTTTCCTGATCATATGACATTATGATCATTGGACGCATAGCATCCAGAGTCCATTGGACGATACTTACCCAAGGTCAAGTATCAGAGTCCATTGGACGATACTTACCCAAGGTCAAGTATCAGAGTCCATTGAACGCTCAACTCTTTGACTGTACTTATAAGTATCAAGGTCACACTGGACGATGGACTTAGCTTTTGTTGTACCTACAAGAGCTTGTTAACAAACTTTGTAAAAACCTTAATAATCATTGTTATCATCAAAACCACTTAGGGATTTAAGCATTGAAAAAATGTTTTTAAATAATTTGGTTCCAACAATCTCCCTCTTTTTGATAATGACAAACATTATTAAGTTTTACAAACAGTATAGCAGGTAAACAAAATAATCAGTCAGCATAAACAATTTTTAAAAAAAAAACTTTTCTCTTAGGGAAACTCCCCCTGAGATAAACATCTCAGTGTTCCTTACTCATCTCCCCCTGAGATAAACATCTCATGGGTTTTGGATATTCAATATGTTGAGTACCTGAAAAGTTCATTTTCTCAAAGAAAACAGATTAGTCCAACATCATATATAATCAGAATTCCGAGCAATCAGAGTATATATATATATATAAGCAATAAGACTACTGCAATTTAACTCAATCTCGTTTTATTAAGACTTGAGCTTTTAAAACTTAATCTCTTCTTTTTCTCCTTTTTCTCCCCGTTTTGTCATCAGACAAAAAGGATTGTAATACATCATAGTCCAAAAAAAAATTTGAAAAGGAAAAAAAATGGGGAACATGAAGTCATGGCTACTGCAGATCCTTCTTTAAGTGCAAGTACTTGAGATACTGGCCAAAGAGAAACACAAGATCTTCAACTTCTTCTCTTGGAATTGAAGCTTGTGCGGATGCAGTTCTTGATTCCCCATCTGTGGAGACAACAAGATCTTCTGGCTCAGGAGGAAACTCAACAATGGGCTAAGTGGATCGAGTTGGTGCACCGAAGATGTCATCAAACATATATCTCAGATCCTCTTTTCTCTTTGTAACTCACCCCACTGTAGGCGTTTCAGCCTTTTCAGCAGTAGAGACCCCTGAGGTTGATCCTTGTTGTTCACACAGTCTGAGATGTCTTTCCCAGAAGGTCCTTGCATCATGTTCCGTTGCTTGGCCTATCTTAGACATGAATAACAAGAAGTCCATGTCAATATCATCTTGTGACTTCTTTGCCCAATCCTCATCAAACCTGATAGGAGTTGGCATTGGACCCTTATTGATGTGCTTCTTGGGGAACTTGTCCTTATTCCTGTCAACAAGATAGACCCTTGGTACTATCCTGTCAGGCTTCACTTTCATTGTTGTTGTGGCCTTAATCCTCATAGACGGAGGAACATTGAACTTATTCTGAAATTTAAGTCCTTCCGCTATGTGTCTTACGAACAACTCATCAAGGACTGAAATGAATGGACCCATTTCTTCTTCAGTCAGAGGAGAATACTCTGGCTGATCACAGTAGATCCTCATCCTAGCAAGTCTTGAGGAGCTGGACGATATAGACTTGTCCCTTATCTCCTCCAGAGACAAATCCTTGTCCTTTTTCTTTTCCTCCTAAAGATGAATTTCAACTGTCTTGATTCCTTTTGTCAGAACACTAGGCTTCCTGACTATATGGATATACTCAGAAGGTGGCAGAGGAGCTTCTCATATATCTTGGATAAGAGATGGTGAGGATGGTTGAGATTGGCCATGTGAGGGTGAAGGTGTATGTGTTTGGGTTGGAATGGACGATGGTTTGAAGTTAAATGGTGATGGGGGAGTGGGTTCAGGTGAGGCAGGTGGTGTAGGTGTTTGAGGTCTTGGTTGAGTGGACGATGGGGGTGATAGAGGTTGAGGTTGTGTTTGGGAAGGTGGTTCTATTTGAGGTGTGGGAACTATTTGGGTAAGTGTTTGGGATTGTGCTTGTGGATCAGGAATTGGACGGATGGGTGAGGGAATGGACTCAGGTGGAGTGGACTTAGTGGTCTCGATGATGGACGCAACAATAGATGCAATTACCTCCTCAACAGGTTTGTCAGGAGTAGTGAAAGCAGATTCCTTAGATACCTCTGACGCTTTGCTTTCAGCATCTTTGGCAGTGGACGCTTTCTTTTGACCTTTTACCAGAGTTATGGCTTTCTTTGTCTTTGGTCCAGCGATCTCTTTCTCAGCCACATTTGACCAAGAAAGTGTCCTCTTCTTGCTTGACCTTCTCCCAGTAACAGACTTGTTTCTTTTGGAGAGATATTCTCCAATTGGTTCTTCGTCAGACTCAGCCAGGACTAACTTCCTCACTGTTTTCTTGGAAGTAGCCTTCTTTTGTGCAACAGGGGCTTCAACAGTGTCTTCCCTTGTTGGTTCTGCTTGTTCAGCACTGATTTCACCAACCTTTTTCTTGATTTCAGCTCTAATGGCTTCTTTGTCATCTTCTTTTTCTTTGAGTTTAGTTAGATGTTCTTTGATAGTACCTAGCCTCATTCTTAGAATATTAGTTCTCCCAAAGGGCTGTTGGTGAATCCTTTTTGATAGGGCAGCCT
Organism: Glycyrrhiza uralensis; assembly: GCA_030159175.1. Classification (NCBI taxonomy): domain Eukaryota; kingdom Viridiplantae; phylum Streptophyta; class Magnoliopsida; order Fabales; family Fabaceae; genus Glycyrrhiza; species Glycyrrhiza uralensis. The sequence continues at coordinate 8,369,672 of BRZY01000007.1, forward strand.
TATCCTCCCCAGAGTATACATCCAGAATCTCCATTACTCCTTGAGTATTGAAGATTTTCTGAAGCAATGCTCCAAAAGGAATACCAGTCTTTTTCCCTTTCTCCCTTGCATCTTTCTTAAAGCAGTAGAACAAAGTAATAGGAAGATTGATTCCTTGAAGGGTTAGAAGATGTACCAATAAGAACTCATGTATTGACGATACAGAGTCCTTTGAGCCAATTTTGTGAAGCACCATTTTGTTGAGAATTTGATGAAGTATTCTGGCCTTGTCATTCATCTTTGAAGAAATCAATTTTCCTCCTTCTCCTGCCTTGAGCAGAATCCTGCTTATTTTCAAGTCTCCTCCAACCTCATTAGTCCAACCTTGTGAAAGTAGACTCCAGCAAGATCACATCCAATAGCCTCTGAGATGCTATCCATGGTTATTGAAATTTCCTTTCGCAAAACTATTCCTGTTATTTTGAGGTTCTTAATCTTCATGGTTCTCCAGAACTGACGAACCAACTCCGGATAAACGTCTATCTCTTTTCCAAAGAGATTTCCCCATCCAGCAATCAAAACTTCACTTGTAATATCCACTCCCAGGTTAGCCAAGACTGAGAGATCTATCCAGTACTCCACATAGACTTCCATATCCTCAATGTTCTCCATTTTTTAAAGTAAAGCTTTGATTTTTAGAAAGAAAAGGGTTTTTGAGAGGTTTTTCGAAAACGAGAGCGAAGGCAAAGGAAGTTTTTCAGAAATTTGAAGAGTGGAAGAGAGAGTGGAGTGAAAACGTGTGTAAGAAGGAAGTTTTGGAGAGAGAAAAAAGTAACTATTTCTTAAAACAAAGCGTGATCATTAAAAAGAAAAATTGCTTCAGAGCAGGTGAACAGGTTTTGATAAAAATATATTATTTTAAAATAACTTGGACTCGGCGCGGGAAGCTTAAGAGTTAAAAGACTTTAAGCCTTAAAAAAAAAACCTTCTAAGTCTCAACTAGACTTACGTGTCCTACTGGACGCTAGTCTTATTGGACTTAGACTCAACTCAAGCATATTGGACGCTAAACATCATTCTTTTATAAAGTGCATATTTAAATGCTTCCTTATAAAAGTGAATCTATCTACAGAGAGGGGTTTTGTAAATATATCTGCCCATTGATTTTCAGTACTAATAAACTGAATATCAAATACTCCCTTTTGTACATAGTCTCTAATGAGATGATGTTTAATTTCTATATGCTTAGCTCTTGAGTGTAAGATTGGATTCTTAGATATATTAATTGCATCAGTATTATCACAAAGAATAGAAATCTTACTCTAAAAAATGTTGTAGTCCTCCAATTGATGTTTAATCCATAAGAGTTGAGAACAACAACTTGCAGCAGAGACATATTCAGCTTCAGCTGTGGATAATGCAATTGTGTTTTGTCTCCTGCTTGTCCATGATACTAGATTGGATCCAATAAAATGGCATCCTCCGCTGGTGCTTTTTCTTTCAAGCTTATCTCCAGCATAATCAGCATCACAGAATCCTACTAATCTGTATTCATCTGATTTCTTAAACAACAAACCAAGTTAGTAGTTTCCTTCAGATATCTAAAGATTCTCTTGACAGCAGTCAAGTGAGTATCTCTAGGATCTGATTGGAATCTTGCACATAAACAAACACTGAACATGATATCAGGTCTAGATGCAGTAAGATATAAGAGAGATCCAATCATACCTCTGTATACCTTTTGATCTACCTTTTTTTATCTTTGTCACTCAGGTTCAGTATCCAAGATGGGTGCATAGGAGTGTTCATGGGTTTGCAATCGTCCATATTGAACTTCTTCAGAAACTCCTTTGTATATTTGTACTAATGCACATAAATTCCATCTTGAGTCTGTTTTACTTGAAGTCGAGGAAGAATTTCAATTATCCCATCATACTCATTTCAAACTCATTTTGCATTAAATCAGAAAACTCTCCACACAGAGATTCATCAGTAGTACCAAATATAATATCATCAACATAAATTTGTACTATGATGAAATGTGTGTCTATGGATTTTCTGAAAAGAGTTGTATCAACTTTTCCTCTTGAAAAGTCATTTTCCATTAAGAATGAACACAGTTTTTCATACCAAGCTCGAGGAGCTTGATTGAGGTCATAAAGAGCCTTTTTCAATTTGAAAACATGATTGGGAAAAGTTTGATCCTCAAAACCAGGAGGTTGTTCAACATAGACTTCCTCAGTTATTATACCATTCAAGAAAGCACTCTTTACATCCATTTGATAAAGCCTCATATCATGTTAGGCAGCAAATGAAAGTAAGATGCGAATGACTTCTATTCTAGCTACTGAAGCAAAGGTTTCAGTAAAATCAATACCTTCCTGTTGTGAGTAACCTTGTGCAACTAACATTGCCTTGTTTCTCACAACTTTACCTTCTTCGTCCAGTTTGTTTCTGAACACCCATTTGGTTTAATAATGAACTTATCTTCAGGTGGGGCAACCAGTGTCCAAACTTCGTTGCGTTTGAATTGATTCGGCTCCTCCTGCATAGCTAAAATCCATCCTTCGTCCAAAAGGGCTTCATCAACGTTCTTTGGGTCCAACTCAGAGATGAATGCAACATCCATTTTTTCTCTGAATGTGGACCTTGTTCTGACTTTATCATCAGCATTTCCAATGATTTGATCTTCAGGATGATAAGTCTTGAAGTGCCAGCTTCTTCTTCTTTCTGGATTGGACGCATCATCAATTTCTGCATCTGATCCGTCTTCTTTATTCTTAGGTGATGCTCCTTCACTTTCTTCTTATATTCTCATATCAATTTTACTTATCCCAACTATTCTGCCTTTCTGGTCTCCTCCAAAGGTGACCCAACCCTTTGTCCTAGGCTTTAGGTCTTGGAACATAGACCTTTCTTCTGTCATGTGTCGTGAGCAACCATTGTCCAGGTACCATGACTGGAGTTGCTTTTTTGCCATCAAGCATATCTGCAATAGGAATTATCATATTTATAGGTATCCAGATTGACTTGGGTCCTTTCTTGTTAGTCCTTGGTCTGCGTCCAGACATGTTCCTTTTCTTGTGGGTACATGTCGAGGTAACATGTCCAGCCTTTCCACATTGACCACAGTATAAATTAAACTTGGAAAGACTCTTAGATAACTTTGGTTTTGGTTTTTCTTGTTCCCTAGGAACATAGCCCAAACCACTTTTGTGTGAAGGTTTTCTCTGAATTTTTAAAATTTGATCAAATTTCTCAGAGCTACTGACAAATCTGGACAATCGTCTAGTGAGTTCATTTACTCCTTATTGAAGTACTTGTACTTCACAAGAGGTATTGGACTCAGAATCTCTTTGAGATTCATCTTTTAGTTGACTAACTTGAAATTTTAACTCTTCATTCTCTGATTTGAGTACTTTGTTTTTCAAAGTAAGTTTTTCAAAATCTTTGGTTATAAGTGAAAACTTCTTCTTCAAAGATCGGTACTCATCAGATAAAATGAATGATTCTCTAAGAAGATCATCAAAATTATTTCGCAGTTCAGGATAAGACATTACCTCTTCTTCATCCTCACTGTCTGTTGAGGGCAGGCTTGTCACCAGGCAAAGATTTGCTTCTTCTTTATCCTCCTCGTCCTCATCATCAAGAGAATCATCGAGATCCTCCCAGGTTGCCATAAGACCCTTCTTCTTCTTGAAGAACTTTTTCTTTGTCCTCTCAGTCTCAGGACAATTTGCCTTGTAGTGGTCTGGTTTCTTACAGCCATAGCACACTACTGGACTTTTCTCCTTTTGCTCAGCTTCCTTCTGTGGAAATCTTCTGTTGAATTGCTTCCTTCTGAAGCCACCTTTCTTTTTCCACATGGATTTTATTTTCTTGGAGATGAAGGAAAGTTCATCATCTGAGTCTTCTTCTCCTTCTGAGTTGCATGACTCTTCATCTGAGTCATGGGCCTTGAGTGCTTTTGAGGTGCTCCCTTTTTTAGCTTTAAGAGTAATGGACTTTGCCCTTTTTTCTATTCCCTCTTCTTTGAGCTCAAGCTTATGCACTTTGAGCGAACCCAGAAGTTCCTCCATAGCAAGAGTGGAAAGATCTCTTGCTCCTTGTATAGCAGTTACCTTGGGTCTCCATTGTCTTGGCAGACTCCTTAGGATTTTCTTGATGTGATCCTGGGTTGTGTAGATTTTTCCCAGAGACCTCAGGTTGTTTATGATTGTTTGGAATCTCCCAAACATCTGATCAATAGTCTCGTGATCCTCCATTTTAAATAGTTCATATTGATGAACTAGCATGCTGATTTTGGATTCACGGACCTGAGATGATCCTTCATGAGCCAAAGCTAGAGTGTCCCATATTTCTTTGGCTGTGGTGTAGCTGTGCACCTTGTCACATTCTGACTTTGTAATGGCACACATCAGATAGTGTCTGGCCTTTGAGTTCAGCTGGAATCTTGTTCTTTGATAAGATGTCCACTAGACTCTAGGCAATGGTTGCCCTGCTTCACCTGCTGGAGCAGTGTAACCATTTTCAACGACATCTCACATGTCGATATTCTGTGCGTCAAAGAATGTGATTATTCTTTTCTTCCAATAATCATATTCATCTCCATCGAACAGTGGTGGCCTGTTCACAGCTTGTCCCTCGTTCTCCATGGATCTTTGCTTCTCTACACTGTTAGGTGCTCAACCCTAGAGACCGAGCACTGAAGCCAATTGTAGGTGACAAGGTGAAACAGAAGAAGGGAGGTTGAATTGTGTTTCTTAGCTTTTAAAATCTTTTCGCAAATCGTTGGACGATTTTTAGGAAAGATTGGACGCACAACGTATATTAGACGCACAGGTAAGTTGGATGCAGAATCGTCCACTTGGTTTAAAAACAAGTTTCAGTGCGTTTAAAATGTTTAAAAGGTTTGTTAAAAATAATTTCAATTCAATACCCTCAGTTAGTATATAAACTGAAAATAAAGGAGTTAAGGGATAGAGAAATTACACAAGTGTTTATCCTGGTTTACCCTTTCTTAAGAGCTACGTCCAGTCCCCTCAAATTAGAGAGATTTCACTATCAACCCAGATAGAATTACAAGTATTCTTCAGCAGCCTCTTCAGACCTTACAACAAGTATTATTTGCACACCTAGCCTCTCCAGGCTCAATCCAAGTATTGTTTTACAGACAAGCCTCTCCAGACTCAAACCTAAGTATTCTTTGCACACAGCCTATTCAGGCTAATCCCAAGTATTCTTTTACAGACAAGCCTCTACAGGCTCAAACAAGTATTCTTTTTCTAAACAAGCCTCTTCAGGCTCAAACAACTCAGAACAGTGTTTTAGAATATAAGTGTTGTTAACTCACACAAGTGAGAATATAGACTCTAAAACACTTCAAGAGTTCAGCAAACTCTCTTTTTACAAGAAGAAAGAACTATACAAGACTTTATAAGATTACAGAGTATGAAACAAATATGCACAACATTTTTGCTCTTTCTTTCACGTAGTTCGATCTCTTGTATTTTCGATCATCGTCGCTCTTCTTCTTGAATACGGTATATATAGGCTTTGAGTGAAGCTTCAGACTTGTTGTCTTGAATATGCTCAGCTTCTGCCTTCATAAATATAGCCGTTTCCTAATAGCATTAAATGATATTTTCCCATTGCTCTGTAGGAGTGCTTCTTCAGCGTGTTTCTGTGCAGTTCTTTCTCCTATGTGAGAAGCAACCTGTACTCAAAGTCTCAATTACACAGAGGTTAATAGTAATATTTTATTGAGACAGAGAGAATACACTGTATAGTGAAAAGGTGTGTTCAGAAAGATACAGAAATGTTCAGAGTACATTCTCTCTCTTAAGTACACTTTTCACAGTGCTTTATGCTTTTCATTAAATGCTAGTTTAAAACGTTGACATTTATGCACAAGAAAAGCATTGTATACAACTATTTATTTTAAATCATTTGCTCATTAAATATGTCTCATATTATATGCAAGAGCAATAAATATCATATTATAGACGCTCGCGTGTTGGACGCAGCTTGTGGAACAGAATGGACTTTCTGTTCACTTACCATATGGACGCATAGATTACCTTACCATATGGACTCATAGCTCACTTGGACGCAAAGCTTTCCTGATCATATGACATTCTGATCATTGGACGCATAGCATCCAGAGTCCATTGGACAATACTTACCTAATGTCAAGTATCAAAGTTCATTGGATGTTCAGCTCTTTGACTGTACTTATAAGTACCAAGGTCACACTGGACGATGGACTTAGCTTTTGTTGTACCTACAAGAGCTTGTTAACAAACTTTGTAAAAACCTTAATAATCATTGTTATTATCAAAACCACTTAGGGATTTAAGCATTGAAAAAATACTTTTAAATAATTTGATTCCAACATATATATATATATATGTTATCTCTCTTCGTTGTCTCTCACCCTCTCATTGGTTGTTCTTTTTCGTAATTCTTCATATGAAAAAAATTTCACACTAACTGTTAATACATATTTATTTATATTATATAATTTTAAAAGCGCGGACTCTGATGTTGCCACCTAAGCGACAAGAATAAACCACCATCCAAAGATCAAATGTTTTCAAATCCACTACTGACATTGTTTTATCACTGCAACAAGGAGCCCATTTCTTCCAAAGAAGAATCAACATAAGGACAACACGAACAAAATGACGAGAATGAACAACCAGTTTTTAAGCGAAAGCTAAAGAGACAATACACCGCTCAAGTAGTTAATATAACATCCTCAGATGAAGAATAGAGTACAAAATGCCAACCGAAAAAGAATTAAAAAATGTCAACGCTTTCACAAAACTTCGATGGAAAATATTGCGTACTACAATTGCTTTCCCCAAATAGATACCTCTTCACTATTCTCAACACAAAATGTCAAATGCTTTATTAATCTTATGAATTTTCTCTTTAAAATAAAAAATACAAATATCTTCAATATTTTCATTCATTTATGACTTGACGATTATCTAAACAAAGCCCAAAAGTAGTCAACATTTCAACTAAGTATCTGTTTACACAAATAACATGACTTGTTCTACATTGAAAAATTGCAATTAAAATTAAAAAAATTTAAATAACACATATTATCATTGACAAATCAATGACCGTAAAAAAATTCCAACAATACGAATAACTCAAAAATAAAATAAAAAAGAAAAAATAATAAAAATTGACAAAAACTTCTCGATAATAATGATTATCAAAATATTAAGTATTTAATCTACCAAAAAACACGTCTATCTTTTTTTCCCTTAACTAATAACAAACTTTGCTTATAACAATTGAAACAAATAATCAAATGCTATTACAACTATTCATATCTATAATTAATTTCAATAATATAACTTATAATATTTATAAATTAATACCAAAAAAAAAAATCAAATTCAACCGCACAACGCATGAGTCCATATCTAGTATTGATAATTTGAACAAAAAGACAACAGCACAACAAGTGTAATGTATTATCCTGTCTTGCTTCCTCTGATTCGCCCTCAATTGTCAAGCCTTGACTTCAGAAGATAAGAACAAACTTCTTTGGAATCTCCCAATATGAATATCATTGTGAAGAAATATATATCACAAATCTAAGATCTTATTGATAAATTATATACCAATCCCCATTTACAAGAAGACCCCGAGACACAGATTCTGAGGGGTTGCTATAATATTATTGAATAGTATTATTCTCCTCACAATATTATTTACTGCTGTGAATCATGTCAACCTCCATTTTTTTGCCTTATAAAGAATTTGGCATACTAATAACAACAAACTACGACTATGCAGCTTCTGCAAATCCTATTCGAAGATTGCCATAGTCAAACACTGTGTGATATGCCCTCAAGAAAATATCTCCAAGAACCCTGCACATATACCACTATTGTTATACACCCTCTGTATGTGTGTGAGAGAGAGAGGGAGAGAGAGAGAGAGACCATGCAGCTGGCTTATTTCTGCAGTGGTTGGTATTAGAAGCATTAAGAAAGAAATTAACAATATGATAAGTATGCATTACCAGAGGGGACCCCGTGGGGTAGGCACATCTAAGGCAATAAAACCACCATAGCAGACAGTGGAACAACCTTCTCCAACTCTAAGGATATACTGAGAAGGAGGAAAAAAGGTACTATCAAATGTGTGGATTAAGAAACCAGAAATGTTAGCAATACACTCTCTTTACCACACTCTTTTCAGCACACTCTTTATTATTGGATCAAGGGCATGTTTGAATAAACAACTTATTTAAGCTCTTATGGCATAAGTGCTTATCATATAAGCGCTTATGTATAAGCTATTTTTATAATCAAAGAGGAAATGTGATGAAACTGGTTTCATATAAGCTGAGCTGTTTTGATAAGATATTCTGGAGAGCTTTATGAAAAAATAAGTCCAAAAAAACTTATGAGTCAGTCATTTGTTGTTTCATAAGCTCTGCCAAATACTGCCACAAGTGCTTATGTTAGTATATCAGTTCTGCATACGTAAATCCAAACAGGTCCCAGATCAATGAGTCCCATTAAATAAGAAGTGGGATCCACGTGAAATTTAATCAGTAAAGAGTATGTTAGAAAGGGTTTCTAGCATTCCTCTTAAGAAACAGTAACCAAATATGGATTGCAGCAAACAACACAACCTTTGCTATGTTTAGTAAGTTGTCAAACATTTTTTATTTACGGAAAGGGATAGAAGCAAATATGTGGAAAAATTGGAGAGAGAGCCAAATAAAATTAAGGTAGACATGTAATAACAACAAACTTATGTAAAACAACAAAAATTCAAGTTGTTCTAACAAACATGATGTATACAAAAATAAATGATCATGAAACTCAGACCTGTTGTGGAGGGACAGGAAAGGATTTGTCTCCAATCGTGAATGTAATATGTGGCAAAGCTGTGACACTACTGCAGTCTATAAATGATTGTCCAACCGGATTTGGAAGCTTCTCACAAAGCTTTTACAGAAGGAAAATTGGTACAAAGATAAAGCTTGTGAGTGTCAAATTGGAAACATGAAGTGATAAAAACATTGATTCAACACTATGTATTGTAAATAAGACAATTTCGATTATCTATTGTAAGTCATTAGAAACAACCTCATCCACATATTTCAATACTTTTTCCTTTAGATTGCTTTGCTTAAGCTGAACTTGGATCCACAAGACAATCATGTTGCAGAAAGTACAAAAGGGGCTCTCCCTGATTGGTGATCCATCCCAACTTTCATTATGCACCACAGTTTCAATAATATCACTGCAGGTAAAAAAAAAAAAAAAGACTTTTGTTAAGAGAACTGAAACATAGGAATGTGTCTCGAAAGAATCAAGATTAGGAAAATTGGAAAATTTGTACTTCATTCTATGAAATCCATTACTTGAACAGAGTCCAATGTCAAGACATAAGATTTCAGGATTTAACTGCAGACATGTGACATATGAAGATGTGTAAAGGATAGTTAAAATTTGAATAAAGCCGTGGATAATATCATTGAGAGTAATGTATAAGAGTAAAGTGACAAAGACAACAAACCCCAGAAATCAAGGATTCCCAAATCAAATCCCCATAGTTATGAACAATGTTTTTACACTCAAAACTAACATATCCTTCTGCTCCAATGGCATGGTTAATTTGAGTTACAACACTCTGCAACAAGAACTAGTAGTAAGGAAAAAGACACCAAAGGTAAAAGGGAACAAAACAATGTATCAAGATAGAAGTATAATTTCTTTTTACAGTTGGACCAGCAATTAAAGATGTCCCTGAGTCCACAATTGCAGCACAACCCCCCTCACATAACCCTGTAAGTCAGGTCAAAGTAGTGAAGATAAGTACCAAGAATGGAAACAGTGCACTTCAGCAGTCAAAGCATTTATGCTATGAAAAATGAACCAAGAGGACAAGTTAAATTGAAAATCAACAATTGATGCATGAACCCTTTTAGAAGGCCGGTCCAACATATTTTTAGGCCTAAAGCAAACTTCGAGTTAAGGCCTTTTAAAATTAGGGGCCTTAAAAAATATACACTGATTACCACTATGCTAGGTCAATTACTAATAAACCTTTTTAATTTTATAAACACTTGGGCTTAAAGCAAGGATTTGGACTACCTTACCGTTGGGCCGGCCCTGTCTTTTAGTTCTATACACTGGCAGACTGGCTGAGGAAATTTGAATATGGAAAAACTAGCAATATATAACCTCCAAAGTCCTAATATGATGCAATCTTTATCAACTTCAATATCTTCACAGATAGTATTCACTCACAAGTTACAACTATAGGAAGCAATGAAAAAAAAAATCACTTTGCTGATAGATTAAACATCATGCTGAATAGAAATGTACTGTACTAGAACCTGTTGAATTATTTGCAAGTAGAATATCTCCCACCTCAATCTGCAGGTGCAGACACCAAAAGTTAAGAATGAAATGGTTGATGATGATAATAGCTATGGATGAAGTTCTATGTATAATATACCTGCCAATAACCCTTTTGAGAGAGTGGAACATAAGTGTGTTCACCTCTAAAATGACTAGTGTTCATACCACCAAAGACAATTTCACCCCCTATATTTGCCATTGGGTCCTGATTTAGCCAAAGAGAGAAAACTTTGTTGCTTATGTGCCCTTGTTCTATCATATTATACCTGTAATCACAGAACTAATCATTGTATTTTTGGGGCATCGAAAACTTTTCAGAAAAAAAGGGAGAGTTTGAATTTTCTTCTAACCTATTACCACCAAAATACAATCACACCACTAATCTTTCACTCTTTTTTTCACTAATTAGAATGGGAAAAACGAAGCAAGATCAATAAAAAAAAAATGAATTAATAAAGTTATCATATATGTGCACAGTTGTACCACACTGGTGTGACTTTTCCAACTGAAATATCCTGGAATCCAAGTCCAAGTATCCCATCAAATGGAAGAGCTAAAAGTTCAAAAGATCCTTCCCTTGTAATCTCAGAAAATTCCTGGAGGATGGGAAGTTACCAGCCATCAATGCAAACCAAAGAAGCATATAATAAAACTCAATCACAATACTGACTGAAAAGTAAAAACATAAAAACAAAATGCAGAATACTGACTTGATCTTTGATAATTATATCCCCAACTTTTACATTATCTTGGCTGAAGAATCCATAAATGTATCCTTGGCCATAAGGGATTTTGCAAGGTGTTCCTGGATATTTCCAAAAGCACAACTTTAAGTATGTACATCATAACAAAACTACACAGCTCTGTTTTATGCATATAAAAACCAAATGGAAGCACCTTAAAACATATATTTGAGTTAAATATGTTTTTAGTCTCTCTAACTAGGGCAAAATTTGCTTTGGTCTCCCAATTTTAAAACGTTTTATTTTAGTCCCTCATTTTTTGAAATAGACCAAACAAAGCCCCAATTGAGGGTATTATGAGAGACTACATGTGGCCTATTGAAAGACTAAACACAGAAAATGGAGACCAAAATAAGACGTTTTAAAATTAGGAGACTAATTTTTGCCCTATATAAAGGTCCACTAAAAACATATTTAACACTAATTTTTAGATCAAATGCCATGATTGTTGATCCAAAGTTACCAATCTCGGTATAAGTGCTAGATATCCTCGACCTATACTTGGAATGAAAATAGCAAGCAATCTGCATGTGTCATATTTGCGTTTACAATATGCTCATTAAAACAAAAAAAAACAAAATTTGAAGTATTGAATTGTATCAGAACCAGAGATCACAGGGTAAACTTACAGAGAAGATGCATTTGGATGATGGGACCCAGAGATTTGAGCTTCCAGTGTCAAACACAACATTGAAGTACTGTGGGGGTGAACCAATACTAATTTCCCCAAAATATTGTGCATCAAGATAATTCTTAAGATACACTACTACTACATCATCTTCTTCAGTGCAACAATTTTTATTAACACTCTTTAAATCTCTTTGATGAAAGCCCTCTTTGATCCTTGCAGCATTAAGACTTTGAGGGTCTAAATTCCTCCTCTTTAGACTAACCCTCATCAACAACCCATCATCAGAAAAGGATCCAGAGAAAGCCCAAAGACACATAACAACAACAACCAGCAGATACTTGAAACCCATAATACTTAAAAAGTCATCTGGTTCAAACATGTTTAAAGAAATTTCAGCACAAGCAACATAGGAGAGGAAGTATATTAATTATAATAACAAACAATAACATCATGTTTGTACAGTTTTCATTTCCCACAAATGGTGTTAATAGTTTTGATTTGATTGAAGCAAACAGCAGAATGGTTAAATGCTTGCTTTCTATACAGCTATCTATATGTGCATCAAAGATTTCTAAACAAAACCGAAAAATAGACTACTATCATCATTCATATCATATGAATTGCTATAAGAAGCAAAACATAAAGAGGTTAACGGTTCATACCTGATGATGATGATGATGTTGACTTTTAAGGCCAGAAGAGTAGAGCTATTTGACCGAGATACGAATAGAAGTTCTACAATTCAGGGGAGTAAATAACATGCCTTTTTCGTATATAAATTTAATTATGATACTGGTCTTTTCGTTTTTCACTCTTAATCTTTTTTCGAGTCACCGTATTATTCGTGCGAAGTATTACTTATTTTGTCTATGATTAATCTCTACTGAAAACTTCGTTGGCCAACTTTAATAAAATCTCCCTCCTAATCATATTTTTTTCATCTATAAAACTCTAATCAAGACTTTACTTAAATAATTTGAGCTAGTTTCACTCTGACCAACTTAGTGTTGGTACTGGGTAAGAAGTGTCACTCAAGTGTGAACAATTGACCACGCCCCCTTTTTCCCCCCTCGAAAACAAAGTTTACTGTTTTTGTTTTTATGTTTAAATTATTATTTTTTTATACAATAGTGATCCACAAATTTTAAACGTGTAATGTCGTGCCACATGTTAAAATTATTTTGATGCTGACAAGAAACATTTAATGGAAACCACCGCGTAGTTTCGCGTAGGATGATGATATTTCCCGCAAATCCGTAGAGAGTAGAAGAAGTAGGTTCAGTACTTTGCGGCATACAATTCAACACGTGAGTACGACCTATCCCGAAGAAGGTCACTTATAATTGAATTCGCCCTTAATTTGGAACTTGGACATGAAAAGGTTCTGGGATTAGGGGTGAGCACGGGTGTGGGCCACCCGCGAGCCCGACCCAATCCAAACCGATCCAATTTGGATTTTTTAATATTTTGTGGTGTTCGGGTCAAACTCGGTCCAAACCGAACACAATCCAATGTGGTTTGGTTCGGTTCACGGATTCTATTTTTCAAACCCGAACCAAACCAATCCGATGACGTGGCATCTTTATTTTTTTTCAAAAAAAAAGTTTATATAGGGTTACAACTTAGAGACAATCCGTGAATATCGTTCTTTTTCCCAAAATAGCATCTCCTTCTCTGCCTAAATTAATCGCAAATTGAATAGGATGACACATTTTCCACTTATTTATAAGCCATGGCTGCAGGAGTAAGATTGATTGTACAGCTTGTTCTTGATTGTTTAATTCGGATCCTTTCGGATTGGTTCGGTTCGGATTTGGAGAGTGAAAAATGCAAAATCCGAACCAAACCAACTCGTGCTCATTTGTTCAGTTTGGATAACGAATTTATAGAAATCCGATCCAAACCGACTCGTGCTCACCCCTATCTGGGATTTGAAGCTCAGGACTAGGGGGCCACGCCTTGAATAGGTGGCTTCTAGCATGGTCCGGTCCCTAAGTGGACCATGTAGTCCGGTGGGCCCAAACACCTGTTATCGGAGGTTAGTATAGTTATATGAAATTGACCCCAGATGTTATTAAGTATTACGAAGTGACCCTGAAACTTTAAAAAAATTACAAACTTAAACTTGACAAATAATTTGGAAGCATTATACTGTTTTGAGAGCTTCATGTGACATATCTCTGTTTTTTTTAATACTATTGCAGTAATTTTTTCAAATTATATTGATGAATCCTATTACATATTAAATTTAATAATAGTTATCTAGTAACAAATAGGAGTGTTCGCGGATTAGATTGGATCAGTTTTGAGAGAAAAAATCATCCGATCCGATTATTTCGGTTTGCTCTTTGATTATTCGATTGGTTTGATTCTAAAATTAAACCCGGTCCAATCCGATCCAACTTTTTCGATTTGGATTGGATTGTTTTCGGTTTTGAAAAAACTATAAACATTTTTAAAATAGACAAAGGAGTTTATTAAAAAAAATATTTCTCATTTCATAAACTAAGTACATATAAATAAAAATATATAATAGCAATTAATATAGAATCACCACACTAGACCTCACATTATATAATATATAGTCTTAAAATATAAATTATTATATTTTTTTTGAAGTACAAAATATAAATTATTTTAATATCTCTTATATAAAAGTACAGGAGAGTAGTGTAATTTTGAAAATAATAATATATGCATATAGAATATCAGTTTGGATTGGATTGGATTGGTTTTCTCTATGGGATCCAAAATCCGATTCAATTGAATAAAAAAAATTGATTTTTTTGGTTTTTTTGATTTTTGATTCTTTTGGTTTGGCCACCGCGATTTACATTGGATTGAATCAGTTATGAACCCCCTAGTACCAAATTAATTAACACAATATAATAAGATTTTAATGAAATTTGTTCATGTAAGATTTTTAATTAACTCAAGATAATAACTCATGTAATATTATATCATAATAATAAAATACATCTATATTAATTTATTAAAATTACAACGTTGAAAACTAATTCGCATTCAAACTAATGCGCGAACAGACGGCCAGGGAACTTCTATTCCGTTATTTACACTGTTTTCCAACTTTTATAAATAATAATACTTAATAATAAGTTTTTCAATTAAACATACTTCAAGACCTTCTTTGCAAATTCCTTCTTTACCGGTCCAATAGTTAGCCCTCATGAGATCCTGCCCGTTCATTTCTTTTAATAATATATCAATGGCAACAAATGCTCATGGACTACATGGTCCACTTTGGGACCTGACCATGCTAGAAGCCACCCCTTGAATATGGTGTACCAACTACCAATGCACAAGTAATTTTTTTTCCTGGGCCACGCGGGGACTAATCCTTCGAGGTGGGTGGGACTAAGTTCTACCACGTGAGATTTAAGGCTGTTGTATTTTTATGGCCTAGATTTGAATCCAAGACCTCTGGTTAAACTGAAAAAAATCCATATCATCTCACCCAAACCTCCTGTGATCACAAGCAATTTAATTGAGTAAACCATCAATTTGGTCCTTGAAATTGTGGGACGCTGGCAAGTTGGTCTCTAGCATTAAGAAATTGACAAAGACATTCCTGAAATTGAGAATCGTCCGTCAAGTTAGTCCTTCCGTCAGTCTAATCAGCAAACGGTGTCAAAGATGTTGACTTGGCATGTTAAGTGTTTGAGTGGTATCCACGTGGCTCACATGTGGCAGCCTAATCATCAGGGACCAAAATGACATTTATTCCTAACCTCCGCTCTCTTTTTTAAAATTGCAAAATAGTCCCTCCCTCACTCTCTTCTCCTTCCACCTCCACCACCACCCTCCCCTTTCCCCCTTCCTCAACCCCACACCTACCAAAACTTACGTACATACATCTCCTGAGTCCTGGCTTCCTTATTGCAGTTTTTAATATGAAAAATAAATAAATCAAATGAGACATTTGATACCCGTAAGTCCGATTCACCCAAATACAAGGCAAGTAAGTCCACCATCTCTGTTTCGTTGTCTTCCGGTATCGTTATTATTAGACAGTTCATAGCAGGGATTAATCAAACAATGAAATACAAGACAGTTGTGTTGTTGTAGTGACTGAGAAAGGAGTTAGTTCCAGTTTTATTATTATTATTATTATTATTATAAAATCTAAATTAAACCATTTGATGCATTGAAGGTGTTTGTCGTAATGTTTTGGGTTACTTGAGGTAATGTTTTAGGCTTGGACAGGATGTTGTAGAAGATAATATGGTGAAATAAAATGGATAAATAAAATGAAACGATAAAAAATTAGGAAGTGTTTTATTCTTTGGACAGTAGGAGAAATCCTTTTTACTTGTTTGAACCACATAAATAGATAAAATCAGAGAACATGGATGGGGTTGCATTCAAAATCCTGTAAGCTGTTCGAGTGAAATTGAAATGGGAGTTAAAAATAGTGGGGACTGGGAAGGACTTACTAGTATCAAATGTC
Source organism: Glycyrrhiza uralensis (assembly GCA_030159175.1). Lineage (NCBI taxonomy): Eukaryota > Viridiplantae > Streptophyta > Magnoliopsida > Fabales > Fabaceae > Glycyrrhiza > Glycyrrhiza uralensis. The sequence continues at coordinate 8,385,899 of BRZY01000007.1, forward strand.
TCATTTGATTTATTTATTTTTCATGTTAAAAACTGCATTAACGAAGCCAGGAGTTGTACGCAAGTTTTGGTAGGTGTGGGGTTGAGGGAGGGGGAAGGGGGAGGGTGGTGGTGGAGGGGAAGGAGAAGAGAGTGAGGGAGGGACTATTTTGCAATTTTAAAAAAGAGAGGGGAGGTTAGGAATAAATGTCATTTTGGTCCCTGATGATTAGGCTGCCACATGTGAGCCACGTGGATGCCACTCAGACACTTAACATGTCAAGTCAACTTCTTTGACACCGTTTGCTGACTAGACTGACGGAAGGACTAACTTAACGGACGGTTCTCAATTTCAGGAACGTCTTTGTCAATTTCTTAATGCTAGAGACCAACTTGCCAGCGTCCCACAATTTCAAGGACCAAATTGATGGTTTACTCCAATTTAATTTAATTTGTTACTGCAGGTTAAAAGAAGTTCTATTATTATTCAAAAAGAAAAAGAAGTTATATTATTCTACCAAAGAAGTTATATTATTCTAAATGCTATTGACTATTTTCCCTTGCTTACTTAACTACGTGGCTGCCAAGAGAGACTTTTCAAATTGGTTTCAATTTAAACAAAACAAAAAACAGTTTTGACTATTGCATACTTCTTAATTTATAATGTTCATCTAACACTTTTTCTCCTTTTCTATCTATCTCTCTTTGTCACATCACTCATTTATTATATCTATCATGTATCTCTCTTTTATTCCTATATCTCTCTAAATATAAATTGGATTACTAAACATCATTAAAAAAAAAATTCATGAAGAGCTTACAGTAAAACATCAAGAATGACAACATCAAGCGAAAGAGCCAAAAGCTCCTAAGCCGTGTCTCATACCAATTTGACATTGGCATTTCCAAAATAACCACCAGAACTGATCAAGTGTTTTTGAAGAATTGCTTGGCATCCCATATCCAGCTTGCATATGTCTTAAAGTTGGATGAGTAGCAGGTGGACTAAATATTAGAGCTGCATCTGATAGATGAACGTTTTGGAAAACAACTCCATATGGATTTAATTCCCCATACGCCCAATAGTATTGAGTGAAGGTAACAAGATGAAACACAAGAAGGGGGGGTTGAATTGTGTTTCTAAGCTTTTAAAACTTTTCGCAAATGATGGACTCTGGCTGTTAAAAACGTTGGACGCACAGCTTGGTTCAAATATTGGACGCACAGTGTTTTCTGAAATATTGGACGCACAGAGTGCTAAAACACTGGACGCACAGAAATGTGAAATATTGGACGCACAAAGGATTGGACGCTGAGGCTTCCCTCTTGGTTTAAAAACTTGTTTTCTTTGTGCGATTTGAGGTGTATGAAAAACTTGTTTAAACAAAATCAATTCAATCCCCTTGGTTAGTGATAAGCACAGATATAATAAGAGATAAGGGAAAGAAGAAATAACACAAGTTTTTATACTGGTTCACCCTTTCCTAAGAGCTACGTCCAGTCCCCTCAAACTAGAGAGATTTCACTATCAATCCAGATAGGTACAAGTATTCTTTGCACACAGCCTCTTCAGGCTAAATCCCAAGTATTCTTTGCACACAGCCTCTCCAGGCTAAAACCCAAGTATTCTTTGGACGCAGCCTCTTCAGGCTAAAACCCAAGTATTCTTTGGACACAGCCTCTTCAGGCTAAAACAAGTATTCTTTGAACACAGCCTCTTCAGGCTAAACAACTCAGCAGAGTTTTGATACAAGTGCTGTCTAACTCACACAAGTGAGGATATGAAATCTAAAGCACTTTGAGAGTTAAGCAAACTCTCTTTTACAAGAAGATAAAGAATTACAAGACTTTCAATACAGAGTATAAAAGATTGCACAGCAGTTCAGCTCTTTCTTTTTCGTTTTCAGTCTATGTATTCTTCTTCTTGCTTCTCGGTATTTATAGGCTTTGATGAAGCTTCAGACTTGTTCTTCGAATAGCTCAGCTTCAGCCTTCATAATATTACCGTTCTCAAATAGCATTTAATGCTATTTTCCCGTTGCTCTGAGGAGATCTACTTCTTTGTGCAAGTCTGCGTTTCTTTCTCCCAAATCAGAAGCAACCTGTACTCAAAGTCTCAATTGTACAGTGGTTAATAATAATATCTTATTGAGACAGAGAGAATACACTGTGTAAAGCAGAAAGGTGTGTTCAGAGATCTATAGAGTAGTTAAAAGTACATTCTCTCTCTTAGTACACTTTCCACAGTACTTTATGCTTTTCAGAAGTACATTCACATACGTTGACAAAGATGTACAGAAAGCATTGTGTTCAGCTATTTATTTCAAATCATTTGCTCAATAAATATGTTTCATATTAAATGCATGAGCAATAAATAGCATGTAATGGGCTCTGCGTTTTGGACGCAGCATATAGAATATATTGGACGCATACCTTTGCACTTACCAATTTGCACAGAACTCATGCAAACATTGGACGCATCTTTATGCTTACCAATCTATTCCATTTGAATGCAAGCCAGTATTGGACTTTTGCCATTTCCCTATAGTTCCATTGGACGCAAGGTTGATTGTTGTACATTTGTTCTTCTGCTCCATTGGACGCAGAACAATTGTTTGATGTACCTTTGTCAATCTGCTTCCTTGTGCTCCATTGGACGCAAAGCAATATTGTTGTCCTTTTTATGTATTGGACGCAGAACAGTGCTTGAGTAACTCTGACTTCATTGGACGCAGAGCAGTTCTTTTGTTTGTTTAGTTTCATTGGACGCAGAGTTGCACTCTTGCTCACACTGAACATTGGACTTTTATCCTTCATTGCTCACTGAATTTGTTCCTTTGAAAATCATTGGACTCTTACTGCAATTCTGCTTCTTATACAAACATTGGACTTTGCCAGTATTGCCTTGTTCTTATCATTGGACTTATGCCAGTCTTGCTCTATTGGACGCTTACTGATTCTGCCTCTTTGGAAAACATTGGACGCAGAAAGTAGCGTGTCTTCAGAAGACATTGGACGCAGAACTTTGTTCTTGCCTTGTGCTGATTTTATTGGACGCACAACATTGCTTGCCTTTGCGCTGAAACATTGGACGCAGAACTCTTCCTTCTGCTCAAACATTGGACGCTGGACGCAGAATTCTTCCTTCTGCTCAAACATTGGACGCTGGACGCAGAATTCTTCCTTCTGCTCAAACATTGGACGCAGAACTGTTGTGTCCATTTCAGTGCCAACATTGGACGCAAAAACTCTTGTGTCCATTCCAGTGCCAACATTGGACGCAAGGCTCACTTTGAATGCCAGCCAATGTCATGAAGAGCTTATTGGACGCAGACTGCAATAAGCTTAGTTAGGCAGCATTTATTCATTGTACAGCTTAATACAAATTGATTATCCTTTGTAAAAACCTTAATACATTTTGTTATCATCAAAACCATAAAATCACTTAGGGAGTTTTTGTATTAAAACACTTTTAACCCATTTGGTTCCAACATTGAGGATGTTTTTCCACCAGGCCCCGAATGCCTCGTAGGGGAGAGGATAGGCCAGATTGTTCTACTGGGGTTTATGGCTTAGCCTACATCAAGCTCAGATCATGTCAGACTTTTTCATTAAATAAATCAAGTTAAGACTTTTTTTAAAGTCTATTTAGCTAAAAAGATCAAGCTCATGTCATCTAAAAAGTCTTTTAAATCTAACAGGACGGTTTATTTATGTAGACATCGATAATAATTTTTTATAGTATTATTATTATTTTAAATTTTTTATTTTTTATAACGTGTTAAAATTATATACTTATATATCTTTTAAATATTTAAATATGTTGATTTACATAAAAACTCAATCCTATTAAGTTTATTGAATGATAAAGTTATGACCTATTTAGAGGTCTTATTGCAAAAAGTGACTTTTAAATATGTTATTATGAAGGTTAGGTTAGACTTTTAAAAAAACATATCATATAAACAATCATGACTGCCATTATAAAGTCTTATCTCTATTTCTCAAGCCCTAAAAACAATGGTTTTAATTTTTATAGTATATAGTTTGTTATACATAGAGTTTTTCTTTATTGGTCTATTAGCCTATTTAGGAGTGGGTCAGATCACCTACTTAAATGTCTTCTTAGGAGTCATGCATTCTTTGGGTCAATAGAGTCATGCATTTAAATAGACTAATATGCCAAATCAGGCTTTTAAAAATGCCAAATCGAGCCTAGGAAAAAAAAACATATGACAATTAACAAGTCAGACTTAGACTTTGAATAGGCGAGACTTATTTAACAAAAGTCTAACTCGACCTAACCTATTTCCACATTTCTTGCCATGAGTCGAGCAATACTAAAATTTTATCCCTCACTTGCACGTCTGCCTTCTTCCTTACTATTTTGATAATTTTTTGCGTTATTTTTTTATTTTTCTTTTCCTCTTTATCCAAATAATGTATAAAATTTACCTAATTTCTTTTCATTTACTTTCTTCCCACATCCGGACGAAGCCTTCAATGTTGAAGATTGTGGAGTGTCAACCGGAATTAATTCACTTCAGGGAGTAAACTGATTTTAGAATGTCATAAAAGCAAATGATGAATAATTCATATACAATAAATAATAATAAATCAAGACAAAAAAAATACAGTTTTTTTATTTCAAGGAATATATAAGAAAACCAACTGAGGTTGGTATCAGTGGTTAAGACCTCTCGTCCCTTAACTAAGGTCTTGGGTTCGAGTCTTAGATATGGAAAAGATCTCAGCTGGAAGGGATGTCACCCATTAGAGGTGCCGAACAAACTCGGGTTTGAAATACTTTTTTTTATACTAAAACCTTAGTGTACCTTAATCACTTAACCTTCAATGACAATATAAGTAATGGATATTATAGATTATTTCTAAACAGTTTTTTTATAATGATGAATTACCCAAAAAAAATCTCAATCCTCATATATATATATATATATAATATCTCCCGCGGTTCACATCACAGGGAAGCTCCAATACTCACCCGAGATATGAATGCTTATTTGCTAATTCTTCTAACCATTAGGACTAGCATAGATGGCTTAAATGAGAGACCTCTCAATCTCATGATGATGCTATGCTATGCTATGTTAGCCAAAAGTTCTCGAGACCCTGTTAAGTGTCCTGGCACACGTTGCCTTATCCCTTCAAATGCACACAAAGTTTCCGCATCCAAACCTCCAACAAACTATACATAAGCAAAACAAAACAAGTGAATCAGTCTAATTAAAAGATGAAATTGTAACATTAGGTTTATCTATAATTAAAACCAGATATTTTTCTTCTTCATCCTAATGATCTGTGAATGACGAATTTGGACATTTTACCTAGATTAGATAGATGTTAACAAACTCATTCAAGGCATGAAATGATCAATCCATTCGTACTTTTGCCAAAACTACCAAAATCATTGTGTATTTGTGTTTGGAATGCATGGAACAACAATCTAGTTGTGCTAAAAAGCCTATTCATCCTTCAATCTAATACATGGTATTTGTTCCTGTGATGACATTGCAAATTTTCAAGAGCTACAGGGCTTCAATTTAAGATGATGTGTTCTAATGACAGTTCTTAACATTTGCAAGTTGCAACTAATTTTAAGATGATGGGAATTCAATATTGAGGCAAAAAGAATATGGACTATCACGGAGACAGTCGCTTAAAAAAATGTTACCTGATGAGCACGGTACACAAAATGCATGCCCTGAAGCAGAAGGGATTCTTGAATAGATTGTTTGTCTGAGTTCTGAACAGACCCAAGCTCCATTGTCACTCTTTTCACGTACATCTTGACCAGAGTCATAGAAGCTTGCTTTATCTGCTTACATGGCATATTTATCAATCATCAACTCAAGTTTTTTTTTTTTTTTTTACAACTGCATGCAAATTGGAAATTCATATAGCATATGAATACACTTCCCTTTCAATTCTAAAGGATGCATCATGTTAATAAAGTGGAGGGTGAGAGTAAATGCAGTACTATAGTAAATGTCATCCAAACATAACATCTAATTGCCGATCAGAAATGACAAGGTTTACCAAGTATTGTTATTGTTATCACATTCACAGAATTAAAGCATAAAAAAGATACCTTGGTTATCATTCCTGAGTCAAGCATCCAATCAGTTGGGATTTTGTACTCTTGATATGAATGCATGACAGAATTTCTCAACTTGACTACCCTTTGTATGCTGTGCTCAGACCTATCATAGTGAGAGGAGAGAGGGCAGTGTTAACATCCCCTAAACTATAAACCTAGCATATTTAACATCAATCAATCAATTACTTCGATTATTCAATTATTACTATTACTATATAATAGAATTAGGTTCAGGCTTCTCAGGCTGTGACACATGTCACCTCCCCAACTCTTTTTACTTCCAACTAAAAAATTGTTTTATTTGTTGAGTTTTTTTTACTGTTTTTGTCAGAAAAAGACCCGTTAATGACTAAATACATGAAATTGATCTATTTATTTACTTGTCTAATAGGCTGGCCATCTTTCTCAAGGAAGCTCCACATGGAATCTGAGGGTCATCCTTGTAGGAAGAAATCTCTTGTTCTAACAATTTAAGCTCGCGATACTCAACTGCAGCTTCACGCATGGCATCGGCTTTTCTCTCAGGCCAGTTAAAATGCTTCAGGACTGCACGCTCATCGGCCTGTAGAGAACAGAATATGGAGCTGGTAAGAAGTCAACATCAACCTTCCTTTAAGCATACTTTCAGTTCTACCACTTGATCACAACATCACCTTCAAACACACTCATTGCTTTATGGTAATAATAATGTAACTACGTCTCATTTACTGATAAAATTTCTATAGATGAACATTGAGCTATTTTGGATAAAACATTTCCACAATTACTTATAGAAAGGAAAAATTAAAATGATATTACAATAACCATGAGTATTCTAACTAATGACTTCTCTCATAAGTTGCAATTAACTAATATACCTCAATTTTTTCTGAAACTCTTTCATTTAACTTCTCCAAAAACACTCATAAACTTATAAGGCCTTTTCCTTGAGTTAGAAACTAATACTTATTCTAGTTGAAAAGATCCTATAAGCTAGAAGCTAATCCAAACTGGGCCATTGTCAAACTACAAAATCAAGCATCTCAATCTGTTCACTTAACTAGCTTCCCTCGTGGGGCTTATATGACAAGGGTTGAACTAAATGCACCAACAAAACTAAAAGCAAAGTATGGCAGATGTAATATTACTCGGGAGAGGGGAATGACATCAAATGAAAAATCAGCAAGAATTTCTAGTCTTTACTCTGAATTAACTAACTAAATTTTCAGTCCCTCGGATGCAAATTTTTTTCAGATTTCAGAAACAGGATGTACCCTTTTTACAACAATTTAAACTATTACACTATCATAAACTTATCAGTTATAATGAAATAAAATTATATATGTCATACCAAAAACAAACTAAGCATCTGATATGTCATTTTCCTAATTAGCCCACTAGATTAATAATTTTCCGAGAAAATTACCAATGAGGAGAGTTCACCATCAAGCCAATTAACAAAATTTAAGACATCCTCAATATCCATGTAGGCTGCTTCTACCACCTTTTTAATAAGGTCATTAATGAACTCTCCTTTTGTTTCAATGTCTGCCCTTACCTGGAAAGGACAGTCAGTCACTCACTAGAAGCATAACCACCAATTGAATGCAAAAAAAAAAAAAAAAAAAACACAATGCTTACTGCTAAAAGATGAGCTGAACGGTTTTGAATTTCTCCAACAATGCTACTGTGTACATTGACAGCCACTGGTTTCTGATATTTAACCAATCCTTTGGTGTCTTTCATCACTTCTTGATTCTTTAATGACTGAAATAACTTCACAATTGTTGGGGCTTTTTGTGTTTTAGATGCTTTCACTGGAGGCCTAGAAGGGATTGGTGGTGGTGGAATTGGTGGTGGAGGTGGAGGTGGCGGTAGGCAAGTGTTTGATGTAGGAGTTCTTCCTATCCTTGTAGCATCAGGAATGACAACAACTGCTTTTGGTGCTGGAATTGGTGCTTTCACAAAACATCCATTAGGAGTGGCTTCTTTTTTCACTTTTGACCTTTCCAATTTGTCAGCAATGAGTTTCTGTATGTGTTTAAATTTGGGGCTTTGATGTTCTCCAATTGGTTCCTTCATCCAAAACAAAAATCAGACTAATTTCTAAGGCAATAACGACAGTTGATAGATAACCTTATCCATAAAACAGATACTTGATTTCATTTTTGCATCGCCATACAAAATATTGGATCCGGATTCTCTGCGACGGTGCAGCCAAATGTCAGCCGTTTGATTCGTCACGCAAAGGTTGGCGTGATGTATTAAACATTTGCGCGACCTCTTTCTTCGAAAACATATAACGCCAAGGTTTGCGTGACGAATTAAACAGTTAACATTTGGCTGGAGATCTCTCCACTGCTGGAGAGAATCCAAATTTCACTAGAAATTATAAACATTAAAAATGAAACAACTAATTATAAGAATATGCAGAACACATTCCAATAGTCCATTTTTTTTCCCTTGAGAATATTATATCAAAATTATTAACACATGGACTCTCACCTTTTCATTTACTACCTTAGCTTCAGCAGCAGCAAGATTTTCAGTGAGTTTCCTGTTGTGAGATTCCAGCTCCACATTCAAGCTCTTAACTTCACCCAAATCAGCGTTCAATGCAAGCACTTCAGACTGCAGATTCTTGATCAAACTCTCACTCACTTCAATTTTCTCCAGCAACTCCTTCACCCCATCAGGGTCCTCTCTATCCCTCTTCAAAATGCAATCCCCAACAACCCTCCTAATTGCCACAACCTCCTCATTGGGTTTTACCTTGTTCATCACAAGACCCCTTTTGGCCCTTGGATTGTTCTTCAATGATATTTGTTCCACCCGATTTACAACATTTGGTGTTGTCTTTGGAGGCTCTATAAACTTGGAAGAAGCTCTTAATTGTGATGAAGTTAAACTTTTTTGGAGCTTGAACACACTTTTTGTTGTTGTTGTTGTTGGTGCTGTTGGTTCTGGTGGGGTTGGCATATTTTGCTTCATGGTTGTTTTTCTGAAAAGTGGAGTCTGAAAGAGAGGGAAGAGATCAAAGAATGACAGAAGAAAAAGAGCAGAAGAAATAACAATTAGAAGAAAAAAAAAAAGCACAGAACTTTGTGTCTGTGAAATGGTGTTGTATTTTTGAATGGCAGTATGTGTAGTGGTTGTGGGAGGAACCTGCCACATGGGGAAAAAAAACAACTTATTTGACACCTTTATTTGGGTGAACGATGAGACAATCTTATGGGGCGGCCATATGCATCAGTTGTAATGAAGAGCTTTGGTGATTCTTTATTCTCTTCTGAATTAGTTGCAAATTGCAATGCAAGTGGGTGACAGTCACCAAGTCACCTTGTTTGACATGGGAAAGCTCAAAGCTTGGTGCTTAACTAGTTAGTTAACTTGGCTATGCCTATATACCACAAAAAAGAAAGTGGATTTTAACATGGATCACTGCTTCATATGATTTATGGTCAACCATAAAATTAGCTAGTAAAATTTTAGAGCTCGACCTTAATTAATTCATAGGTAATTTGTGGTTAATTTCTTGATCCTCGTGAGTCATGTGAAGTGGTGGTTTATGGAAAAAGTTTTAAATTGCAGTCACAATCACGTCTGCACTTCTGCAATTATATCATTAAACATGATATTATGAAAAATTGAAGATAAAATGTGTCTGAAGTGATCACAATTGCAATCACAAAGATTCCTAAAACTATGACATTATAAGAGCAATTGCAATTGCGTGTCACAATTTAAAATCTTGGTTAACTCAGTGAGAAAATGACCGTCATCCAAGGGATCAGGATACCGTGACCTACGGTGGCGGCGGACCTTGACTAAAATTTTGGAGGGAGCCACAAATTAGCTAGTAATTAAAATAATGTAATTAAAACTCATGCATCATATATATATATTTTTTATAAGCCAAAAGATGTATTAGATAGAGTATTAGGAATACTAAATACATATAAAGAGTAACATGCACTATATCCATGCTCTAGCAATTGGACAGCGATGCAGTGTTTTTAGCCATCACTGAGAGTGCCCGCATCACAGCAAGATGAAACCAAAGATGAGATAAAACAGAGCATCTATGTAGCAACCAACAAGAGCACTGTATACCAAACACAAATACGTTTAGAGGGCAGCAGACCAACATGCAAAAGTAATAACTTTCCCCAAAGGTTCCCACTCTCACAAGAGTCCCACACACACACCCAACTTGCTTCCCGTACTTCTCCTTCATCCCCAAATTCTCTCTCACACACACACAAACACAATCAATCTTTGTTCCTAGAGGTGACCAAAAAACAAAATATATTCTAAAAAAAGTTTTTTTTTCTGGGGGGAACCGTGGCTAGGGGTGGCAATGTGGGCTGGGCCCGGCGGGCCAGCCCGCCAACCCGCCAAAAAAGGGCGGGCCGGGTTGGGGTTTTCAACCCGCAACCCGTTTTGGCCCGCCCAAAGGTGGGTTCAAAACGGGCTAGCCCGGCGGGTTGGCGGGCCAACCCGTTTTCTTTTTTTTTTTTCTTATTTTTTTGTGCTTCTTTCGGATTTTTGGACGGGTTAGGCGGGCCAACCCGCGGGCCAACCCGCCGCTTTTACACTCATTTTCTTTTTTTTTTTGTTTTTTTGGCGGGTTAGGCGGGTTGGCCCGCCAACCCGCCAGCGGGGCGGGGCGGGCTGGGGTACCCCAGCCCACTTTTTTTGGCGGGCTGGCCCGCCCCGTCCCGTTTTTTGGCGGGGCGGGGCGGGTTGGCCCGCTTTGCCAACCCTAGCCGTGGCCCCTACCCGCCACTAAGAAGGTCCGTCATTGGTGACCTATAAGGTAAGTCTACATTCTGTTTAGTAAAAGGGACACAGAAATTTAAAGTCCCATATATACCCTCTAATTTTTTTCCAACTTGTGTGACATATCTGTTTCTTAAATTCTTTGCATTTCTTTCGTTATTTTTTCTGATTTATCGTTTCAATTTGTAATGTTCTTGTAGGACAGCACCGCAGCAGTTGTAATGTGGGGTCCAATAGGCTGAATATATATATAGTATATACAGACACTAACATATACCGATGATGATTTCCATATAAGGACTAAACTGCCCTTGGTCCCAAAAGAGAGGCAGTGTTTTTTAATGCAAAAATAGGGAAAGGTTCAATTTTCTGACCTTTTACACGTGTTATATATAAAGCCCGCTTGTTATAGTTTTTTTTTATAAAAAAATTACTTTATCAAAAAATAATCACTATTAAGAGTTTTTTGCGTGTTTGTTATAGATTTTTAAAATAATCAGAAGCTGAAAAAAATCTAAAAATTAATTAAAATGAGAAGTTATTTGAAATATTTTTAAAAAGGCTTAATTATATTTTTAGTCATTTAAAAATTGCCAAATTTGAGTTCCGTCCTTTAAAAATAAGTCAAACTTTTTTAGTCCTTTAAATTTTTTTTTATTTAGGTCCTTTAAGTGAGTTGACTTACTAGGTGACACATTTTGACCCAGTCATCATCTCTATGTGGCACGAAACGCTGACGTGGCCTCCTATACAACATATTGAGTTTTGAATTTAGTCCCTCTAAAAATTGAGTTTTGATTTTAGTCCCTTTGGTTTTCCTCTTCCTCTTCCTCCTCCAATGGCCTCCCCCTCCACCACCACCACCCCCACTCTCTCCTCCTTTTCCCTTCTCCTCTCTCCTCCACCACCACCCCCTCGATTTCTACACACATGCACACATACTAGGTCATGAAGATCAAAACAAACAAAACCAAATGTACATGTATCAATGGAAAAGGGATATGTTATTCGCATGTCTGGGTTTCTGTTATTCGAATTTTTTGTTGAAAGTATCAATGAAAGTTTGGACTCAGTTGATGTGCTTTGGTCCCTATAAAAATTATGGTTTTTGATTTTAGTCCTTATAAACATGTAATGTTCATATAATAGTCACTGTAAATATAATTTATTTTGAGTTTAGTCCTTACTAAAATGTTAAACTCAACATAAGGTCCCTGCCGTCATTTTCTCCTTCGAATAGCAATCACGTTCGTCCACGATGAACCCTAACAGCTTCAAGCTAGATTTCTCTCACATGGTACTTCGATCACTGCAATTTGTTGGCTTTTGTTTCCCATGACATATCGACCAACATACGGAAATTCTTGGTTGCAGAAATCTCAGGTTTGCTGTTTGAAACTTATTTGAGAGAGAGAGAGAGAACGAGAGAGAGTGTGTGGTGGTGGGGGCTGTGGTGAGAGAGAGAGAAAACGAGAGAGAGAGTGTGTGTGTGGGTGGAGGAAGGTGGTGGTGGTGGTTGGGGTGGTGGTGGTGGGGGTGAGAGAGAGAGAAAACGAGAGAGAGAGAGAGAGAGAGTGTGTGGTGGTGGTAGTGGTGGTGGTGGTGGTGGTGGTGGTGGGGGGGGGGGGCTAGAGTGGAGGAGGGTGGAAGAGGAGGGGGAAGCCATTGGAGGAGGAAGAGAAAAACCAGAGGGACTAAAATCAAAACTCAATTTTTAGAAAGACTAAATTCAAAACTCAATATTTCGTGTAGAAAGCCACGTCAGCGTTTCATGCCACGTAGGAATGATGACTGGGTCAAAATGTGCCACCTAGCAAGTCAACTCACTTAAATGACCTAAATAAAAAATAATAATATTTAAATGACTAAAAAAATTTGACTTATTTTTAAAGGACCAAACTCAAATTTGGCAATTTTTAAAGGACTAAAAACATAATTAACCCTTTTAAAAATAATCTGATTTTAATGAGGTGAGATATGAGAGAGAAAATTAAAAAAGTGATTTTTAGGATTGTAACAAACACAAATTAGATTCTGCTTCACAATAAAATTTCTTTAGATAATTTCAGTAAAACTAAGAAAAATTCATTTTACTATTTTTTGTTTGCTTTTAAAATAATCATAACCAACTGGGCTTAAATAACTTTTTGTTCCTATAATATACACATTTTTTTTATTCCTATAAAATTTATTTTACTATTCGCATTCTCATAAAATTATTTTTTCTCTTTTAGTCATCATTGTTAACTTTAGTCTGTTAACACCATAGTTGTAGCAAATAAAAGAATAAAATCCTACTTTATAGGGACTATATATATTGCTTTGTCAAATTTCAGGAAACCAAAAGCAAAAATGTTTTAGTCCCTATAAAATTAAGATTTTATACTTTTAGTCCCTGTAATTTTGACCAAGGTAAAAACCACGAATAAAAGATGAAAAAATAATGGCTTAAAAATATTTTCCGTCCCTGCAAATATACCCGTTTTTGCTTTTCATCCATGTAAAAAAAATTTAGTTATTAATCCCTGCAATGTTTAAACCTTCCTTTTTTGGTCTTTACTGTCAATCTCCGTTAAAAAAAGATGATGTGGTAGACAGAGCGCCACCTGGCATTGCCACTTTGGATTAATGAGCACAGGTGTCATGTGTTGACTATGCATACATGCTGACTCATCATTAATTATTATTTTTTAAATTAAATGTGAGTTTTATATTTTTTAAATTTTAACAATTTGAGATTAGGGTTTCTTGTTCCAGCCCCCTCTCCCTCTTCCCTACCACCAGCCCCCACATCCGCCTCAAGCTCTGCAAGATTCATGAATGCACCATCCAACCTTGCCTTCATGTCGTCACCATCCTCAACCACATTCAACCTGCTGCAGCAATATCCTAGGACCCCCTCCCCACCAAGCACCACCAGATCTAAACCCATCTAAACCCAACATCCCCAAAACCCAACAACCCAGATCCCTTCCAATAATTCCCCAAATCAGACTATGGAGGGCGGAGGCACGCACGATGGGGACCCATCGTCTTCCTGCAACGACGGCAAGCCCGGTTCAATTCATAGTGCAACGCTGACCTCCTGCAACAACGGCGAGGATAGGGAGCTATGGCGGATGAAAGGCGACGCTGAGCTATGAGGACCGGCCATGGCTGAAACGGGACCTGACGCGGGCAATCCGGTCGGTTGGGGCCAAGATGTTGTGTTGTGTTTTGTTTTTTGCAGGATGAAGCTCGGGGTGATGGGAAATTGTGACATTGGAGACTTGCCTTTGAATTCTTTCTCCTTCAAGTGCTTGCCTTTGAAACCCATCGATTTCTTGGGGTGTTGGGAAATCCATTGATTTAGTTTTCCTTCTCCTTCAAGTGCTTGCCCTTGAAACCCCACATTCTTGAAATTAAATGGGTGTAGATTCGAAGAGAAGCATCATAGAGAGAGGGTAGGCTTTGTGTGTGAGAGAGAGAGGGAATCACATGAAGAATTTCTTCAATCTTCTTCTCTCTGTTTTCTGGGTTAAGACTAGGGAAAAATCTAATTTCTTGGCTTGACTAAAAAATACTGGCTTGATTGAAACATGAGAGAGAGACATCCTTTGGCTTGCTTGAAAAATTTTGTGAGCAATTTGAGTTTCTACAAACAAAGCGCAAAAGGAAAGAAGCATTATTTTCGGATCTGAAATGGGAAAAACCACTGTTTTGTTCTTCCTGCGTAAGGCTATCTTTCTCAATTGACTAATGTGTTCTTTTGTTCCCTGCATCCATCCATCGTGTTCATGTTTTACAATCCCAAAGTTCTTAATCCTAATCCCATGAACCCTAATCCCAAATTATAATACATTTAAATTAAAAAAATCTAAAACTCACATTTAATTCAAAATAATTAAAGATTTAATTTAAAAAAATAATGGGAATTGATGAGTCAGCAATTTGTCCAATCAGCACATGCCACGTGGGCTCACTTATACAGCATGGCACTGCCAAATAGATCTCTGTCTGCCACGTTAGTTTTTTTGGAATGGCAACTGACGGCGAGGACCAAAAAGAGACAGCCATGATATTGCATGGATGAATAACTAAACTTTTTTTTACAGGGACGAAAGGCAAAAACCGATATATTTGTAGGGACGAAAAATATTTTTAAGCCAAAAATAATTTTATAAGGACGCATGAATAGTAAAATAAATTTTATAGGGACCAACACAAAAAACGTATATATTACGGGTACTAAAAAATTATTTAAACTCAACCAAATAGACTTTAATTTATAGAGTGATTCTATAGAAGAATTAGTCATGTACCGTAATTATAAAATAAGAGGCATTGTCAACATCCTTTAATTCAATGTACAAAACAAAAAAGGAAGACAAGAAGCTTCCACATTATTTTTTCAAGTACATAATACATCAAATCTTGATCCAAAAAAAAAAACATTCAGTCGTGTGTTCTAAGGTGAAATTGTTAGTTTGGGTGTCATTTTTCTAATGCCAACGCAAATGTCTTCCAACCGGTAGATTTTTGTTGGCGAGTTTTCTAAAGTGGGTAGACTTTGAAACGAGTATACTTGATTTCAATTACATGTTTGATGGCATTTTGTCTTGCATTGTACCTTAAAGTAAAATTATTAAAAGCGCATAACAGTGGTTCATTCATCAATGATACATTTCCAATGTAACTTGAGCACTAGACTGTAATTTTCTCCAACCATATGGAAATTAAACAATGCTTTGATTTTGGCTGAAGGAAACAAAATGTCACTTGCAAGGATAGAAACTATCTTTTAGGATATGGATTCCTGTGCCTTAAATGTCAAAATCAAATCCAGAGAGAGGTCCATTCTTTACCAATGCCTTCAATGGGTTAATTACAAAATGGCTTAATTGTAATTTTGGTCTCTCATGCATCGTGATTGTGCGATTTTGGTCCATCGAGTTCCAATTGCGCGATTTTGGTTCTCCAAGTATCACGATTGTGCAATTTTGGTCCCTAAGATTGCAATTGCGATTTTGGTCCCTCAAGTATCACGATTGTTCAATTTTAATCCCCCAATATTCCAATTATTACAATCAGGTCTCTTTGTCATTATGTCATTTTTAAAACCAATATTTTAAAAATCGTGCAATTGGAACCTCAGGGACCAAAATTGCAAAATCACGATACATGAACATGAGAGGTCAAAATTGCAATTAAGTCTTACAAATTCTGTGGAATGTGGACCATGGATTGAAAGATCACTTACAAAAGAATCAAAGACAGTGAAAGCAAAAGGTAGGACATTTAGAAATTTGCTGGCGGATTACATTTAAATATTGGCTTAATTACACTTTTGGTCTCTCTGGTATTATGATTGTGCGATTTTGGTCCCTTAAGTTCCGTGGATACTTTTACATTGAATTTTATTCTGAAAACATAATAGCTTTTTCAAGTGCTATGTAATATGAGCAGAGAAGTAACAAGACGTACTATACTTGATTCTGTTATCCCTCCCTTTCAGTTGGATGCAATTCAACACCACTGTTCTCTGGTTGCTAAAGAGATTAAATATATATACAGTGATCTGATGCTTTGTGTAATATGTATCGGTCTAATAATCAGTGAAGACATGTCAACGGTTCTATTTCACATTGTTTTTTTTTTCAAAATTTAAACAGCAAAATGTTTGAATTAAAATGTATGCTCCTACCCAATGAGTGTAGTTCAGTTGACAACACACGCCAACTAAGGTTCGATCCCCACAAAACACACTCTTAAGGAGAGGTGGTGATGAGTTTTAAGTGTGGCTAAACCTCGAACCAGGGACCAAATGCCCTAACGGTAGTTTAACAAAAAAAAAATGCATGGTCCTACTTCATATCTCATACACCGTAGAGGGAAGCTGAACATAATGGTTGAACTAAAAGAAGAAAGGGCTTAAATAGGCACGAATCCTACTTCCCCTTAGTACGCTTACAAGTACATATTACATTTTATGCTTCACTCCTCGAGATAAATGGCAGTGGTGAGTGCATTGAGTTGTGTCAACTACACTGCAGCCAATAACAAACTTGCAACTGTTTTTTATTATCTTCTATATTGGTAAATGAAGTTATACTCACAGTGCTAGCTTAATTGTATGACATAGCAAGCTTTGATTCTTAGTGTGGTTTATTTTGTGATATCGATAGCATTTAAGTTGTTGTATAACATATCTTACATAACATAACTGATCTCAGAAGCCACACATTTAATCCCTCCCGCTACGTAAGACTCTGCTAGGTTTGAAACAAGCTACATATATCATAATAAAAATGAATTTGATGGAACTATTAGTGACCTTGTACACAATCTCAAAAATTTGTTTCCAATATATGATTTCTAAACTACGACAATAAAATTGATTTGTAACGAGGTAAAAAAAAATGTAAGCTAAGTTCATTGTTGGCCTTAATTCAATTTAATGTTATGCATATTATACTAGGAAACAATTAAGAAAACCAAGTAACTATTTTATGATATACACAATTACTTTGATGTCAAAGAGTTGTATCGTATAAGTAAACAATGATAACTTTGCAGAATGCAATTTGCCAATTTTATATTTATATATTAAGCTATTGATAAAAAAAAAATTATATATTAAGCTAACTATTCTTAATGGAGATTGATTAAAGGAACGAATTAGCAGAACACGTGAACATCATAAGCAAAAAAAAAAAAAAACTCACTCGGCCATGTAAATGTTTAACATGAATAAAGCTTACCTATGGAATGCAATCTCACACAACTGTGATTTTGAAACTTTGAATTGAACCTGACGCTTTCACAATTCTGTTGTGAAAATTCACACATCTGTGATTAATTCTGTCATACCAAAGGTTGGAAACAATTCAGACACATTTACACCTTGTTTGTGAAATTTCTCAATTGTGATTTCCACTGTTGAAACACCAAATTCATCTGATGCTTTCACACCCTGGTATGTAAATTTCAACGATTGTGATTAATTCTGTCACAATACTTCAGAAATTGTAAATAAGAAACGTTTGCACCCGGGTGTAAAATTTCTCACCATTGTGATTTTCTCTTTAAAACTTCGAATTTATTCTGACGCTTGCACACCACTAATATGAAAATCTCCACAACTTTATTTTTGTCATAGCACATTAGAAGTTTTAAACAAGTCAAATGTTCGCAGCTTTATTTTCGTCGCAGCATATCAGAAGTTGCAACCAAGTCAGATATGTTCACACCGTGGGTGTGAAATTTGTCACAGTTGTGATTTTGTCTATCGATAATACAAACTAAACCTGACGCTTTCACACCGCGAGTGTGAAAATTTTTACAGTTTTGATTAGTTGTATTTACAGCGCATCGGAAGTTGTAAACTAATCAGAGACGTTCACACCTCATATGTGAAAGTTTCCCACTGATTTGATTTTCTTTGTTAAAATTTCAAATTGAACCTGACACTTTCACATCTCAGGTGTGAAAACTTCCACAGTTGTGATTTTCTCTGTTAAAGGGGTAAATTTTATAATTTGTAATAAAAATTTAATATTAAAAAAACAATTCAAATAATATGTTTACTCCTTTAGTTAGTTGTTTCCATAATAACAGTAATGTTGCCATGTGTTGTTTACTATCTCTGGCCCTAAATATAAAATATTTTAACTAATTCACACCCACCAAGAAAGTTGGTTAATTTAGTTAATAACATTAAATTTGTCAATAATTTATATTATTTTTTAAAAATTGCCTTTAGTGGAATTGGTTGAGGCAACTTTGTCACTTAAACTTCCCCAATCATCATAAGAGAGAAAAGTATATCATAAATTTATAGCCTTTATGGTTTATTGATTATACAATAAATAAGGGTACGTTTGTCAAAAAATATAAGAGACATTTTGAAAGGGATCTTATAAAAAGGGGACAAAAAATTTCTCTAAAAAGAGTCTTCTATTTAGAGACGGAGATAGTATTATCATAGAAGAGATTCAATTGTGAACCTCATGTAAATTCCACAATATATAATGATATAGTGTTGCATTTTTTTATGACAACAAGGGGCTTACTGCCCAAGCAAAAAGAGACTAAACACCACGAGGGAAAACAGCGGAAGAGCTATCTGCCAAACAGGGTAGAGCTATAAAAGAATGTAAAGACTCAAATAAGCAGCAACGAACTTCCAGCGAGAGACCATGCCTAGCAAGATGGTGTGCCACCTGGTTAGCCTCATGCAGGACATGGGAGATCTGAATAGTAGAGACCTCTCTGATATACTGCATGATTTGATGCGCCAATACATGGCAAGGATATCGTGTGGAACAGCCTTTCTCCAAGAGCCTAACAACAAGATGGGAGTCCGACTCAATAAGGATATTGCTACATCCCTTGGCCTAGGCAAAGCGCACTCCATAAAGGATTGCCCAAAGTTCAGCAGTGAGCACCGTGCAATCCCCTAGGTTGCACGAGAAAGCAAACCAAAAACCACCTGTATAGTCTCTCAAGATGTCTTCACGGGCAAAACGAGCACCTCCAATAGCCTTGAGCCATTATAGTTTAATTTAACATATCCATACCCCGGGGGGGGGGGGGGGGGGGGGCTTCCATCGAATTGGCTCCAAAGTCTAAGAAGCAACTCTGGGGATGGCCGTTCGGGTAGCCATCTCTTTGGTTTTGAGAATTCCGGCGATAGTGTTGTTGACAATACACACCAAGACATGAGAGTGTCAGGGTTGCTAGTTGAAGACCATGTCATTCCTTGCTTGCCACAGCACGTCTATCGTCACTCTGAAGATCAAGCTCCAAGCTCCGTGCTCCTCGCCACCGTACCCAAGATTGACCTGTTCTAAGAAAAATAAAAGTAAGAGATACACATGTATTGCCAAAAAAGAATGTCACAATATGCTACCAAAAAAAACAAATATCACGGTATGCAGATTTATATCTATTATATATATAGTGTTACGACAATGTCACTTCGGCACTATCCGATATGAAATATAGAATCTTAATTATGGCAATTCTGTAAAAGAAAATTTACAAATGTTAGACAAGTAAAACAGATGCAGATGGGTGAAAGTGGTGACCTGCAATCAATGGCATCTCATACCAAGTCAAATAGTCACGGAAGGGATGTGAAGAATTTTATGCCAATGCTCTCCTACCTCCCTTTGGTATCGCTGCTGAAGCAAGAAACAACCACGAATGTACAAAGTAGAAAGAGTGGTCGGTAGACCCTCCTCTGGCAAGCGCTCAAGACAAGGGCAGTCTTCAATATTTAAGGATTTGAGAGATGTGAGGTGAAGAAGACCCCTATGGTTTATTACCCTTAGCTTTGAACACCTTTCGAACCCAAGAGAATTAATATTTGGTGGTAGCAAACTCTCCTCTGGGAAGGACTCCACATTTTCAAAGTCATTATCACAAACACTGAATTCTTTCAGAGAATGAAGTTTGAACAAACCCCACTCCCCTCTCGAAGCAAACAGTTTAGGGCAGTGGAATATTTTGAGGCTGCTCAGGTTGGAAGGCAAACCTGCCCCAGGAAATGATTCCATCTCTGGACAATCGAACAAATACAGAGAATTAAGATTGGTGAACCAGCTTGGTGCAAACGGCAAGGAGGAGGAGAACCAAGATGTTATCAATAGACTGCGAAGAGAATCACAACAATGCAAATCCAAAGAGTAGCATTCTAGATTTGGGCCATGGAAGCCACGAATATCTAACTCTTCAAGAAAAGCATTGTTGAATAGAATTTGTTGTAGAGAAGAGTGAATCACCCGAGTTCCATGAAGGAAGGCCTTTTTCAAACTAGATGGAAATTCATTCAGCAAAATGTTTTCGCATCCCTCTAGATGTAGCTCACTAATGTTAGCAGCCTTCGGAATTGAAGCCTCCAACTCTTCGCAATTAGAAATCTCCAACTTTTGCAAAGAAGGAAGGTGTTGAGGTAGTGCCCTTTTCAACTTGGGACACTCTCTTATAGAAAGCTCTTTAAGCAATGGGAAACCTTCAGGACATAACCATTCCTTCCAATCGGGCATTTTCCCAAATTCCAAAATTTCAAGGGACCTGAATGGAACATTTAATGAATTATTGCCATAAAACTCTGCACCAATGACCTCTATTCCATGAGACCACCCAATAGAAAGCTTCTTGAGAGAGGGGAGTTGCCCAAGTGGAGGCAACTGGGAACAAAATACATAATCCCTCAGTTTAAGAGATACTAAATTGGGTAAACAATGACAATCCCCAAGCCAATTTGGAAAGCTAGGGCCTGGGTAGCCTTTAATGGTGAGCCTATTAAGGTTGCAATTTGGTTGAAGAGCCTCCAAAACATCTCTTACAATTATTGAGCCATTGTTCGCACTTTTGTCACCATACATGATATACAATCTTTCTAGATGTTTCTTATGTTTCAAATGTGCTTTTGCTGTATCTGCAGGATCAATGACATTTTCCAACCTTCTAATATGGAGTGTTCTTTGAAGATGGTCAAGTTTTGACAACTCCTTAACACTAGACCCATTGTGCTCTCCCACAAAAAAATGAGTCAACGTCTGAAGATGGATCAACCTTCCTATATGCTTTGGCATTTTCTTCAAAGAGGTGCATTTCAAATCAAGATGATGTAAATTGTGGAGTTTGTAAAAATCCAAAGGGAGCTCAGCCAAAAAACAATATTTCAATATTAGTGTCTCCAAATTGTGCAACGTACAAATTGAATCAGGCAACCTTGTAATCCTAGTGCAAGAAAGGTCTAGATAACGCAAAAGCTTTAAATTTCCTATCTCAACAGCCAGATCCGAGAGAATACAACCAGAGAATGTTAACATTCGCAAATATTTTAGTCTTGAAAACAGATCATGTTGAACATGGTTGCATATCTTTAAGCATGGGTCGTCAGAGCATTGTTTTTGAACCATCAAACTGCGTAATCCCTTAATCTTACAAATATGCTTAAATATTTTCTCACCATCTTTCAATTTAAGAGAGCACCGTAGGTGACGTGTCCTTTTCGGGATACCTTGCATCCTATCACCCTCTATTTGTAAACAAAATTCTCCTAACACTGATTTTGCTAAATCATTGACAAGATCATGCATGACAAAGTACTTATCATCACCCAGTGTAGTCTCAACTTGTCGGAAAAATGAAATAGACACTAGATCATTGAAGAATTCATTACCCAACTCTTCTTCACTTTTTCCTGTTCTACAACTCTTCAACAAACCATCTGCCATCCAAAGCTTGATTAATTCACCCTTGCCAAACTTATAGCCTTTGGGAAATATGGAACAAAAAGCAAAGCAACGCTTCAGATCGGAATGAAGATTATGGTAACTCAATCTAAACGCTGGGTTAATATTGTTGTCATTCTCTGATAAACCCCATAAATCAGTCTCCAATATCTCAGCATGTTCACATAGACAAAAATTTCTTCGCAGAAGATTCCCCAATGCTTTTACAGCTAAAGGTAACCCTCCACATTTGTCTACAATTTCCTTGCCGGTTGATTCAAGATTTGGATAGTTGCTCACATTCCTGCCATGAAAAGCATGTCTCACAAATAAACTCCAGCAATCAGTCTCCTCCAATTGCTTTAAATGAAGTAACTTGGTGGATTTTATGACTGATGCTACCTCCTTGTCACGTGTTGTTACCATAATCTTGCTTCCAAAAGATCCCTGGTTAAAGGGAAGTAGTAAGCGCTCCCAACATTCCCCATTTCCATTCCAAACATCATCTAGAACAAGCAAATATTTCTTGCCCTCTAGTCTCTGTTGCAGTTGATGTTGGAGCAGATTCAAGTCTTCGCCATCTGCTGAAAACCGAAACGACTTGAGAATTGCTTTGGTGAGTCCAACAACATCAAAAGATTCTGAGACATAGACCCAAGATTTAAGTTCAAACTGCCCCTGCATCCTGTGGTCATTGTAGGCAAGTTGAGCAAGGGTGGTCTTACCTATCCCACCCAGACCCACTATACTAATTATCGGTACCTGGTTTCCACCACCTACATTGTCTGAAAGTAAAAAGTTGATTACTTCCTCTTTATCACCCTCTCTACCATATATGCTGGATTCATCCACCAAAGATGTAGTTGGAAATCTTTCTGATGGTTTCCAACTGACTCCACCTTCATGACTAGCACAGGTAGTGCCTCCTTTTAATCCAAGCATATCCTTTTGCTTCGCAAGAAAGTCTAACTTCTCTAGCAATTCTCTGATCCTAGATCCAAATGGATTAGTAAAAGCTGAAAAGAAGCCTTGTACCTTGCTTTTTCTCTGTGCATATGTAGCAATCTCATCCAGCAGTTGGTCAGCTTCATACACCTCATGTTTAAGATCACCGAGCCACTTCTTCACATATGGGCTTTGGTACTGCTTTGTCTCTGCTTCATCCAGAACTTGGTTGATAGAATTGAGTGTGATGTCAAGCCTTTTCAGCAGTTTGTCATCAAGTTTGCTTCTACGGAAGTAGTCTTTGAAAGCAGTTGAAGCCAACTTCTCAAGGGTCACTTGGAAGAAAGACGAAAGAAATGCCCCAGCAACCAGCTCTGCCATGATCGATATTGAGCACAAACAAAACTTGAGAGGGAGGCTCTATGCAAGATGAAGGTTGAACAAGAATTATAGCACGGAGTGTTGGCAAGGATGAAGGTTCTCTCCGCAGACTGCAATTTAAGAAGGAGAAATAGGAAGAATGTTAGCCATTAAAAACTCTATCTTTATCATAAAGTATTTTTTATGATAAAGTAACTTTATTTTTTTATGATAAAGTATCTTTATCAAAAAGTATTGAAATAAATTTGTATCGAAAAAAAAGAGTATTGAAATAAATGTTATAAAAAAAAGTATTGAAATAAAATATAGAAGAGATATATTTTTTTCTGTATTCCATGATAGTTAACTCTCGTCCGGGTGCGTGTCTCTTTCAGCAAAGATTAATCATCATAGTTGAGTAAAAGTGAAAATAATCTTATAACATAAATTGTAATTTTGAGCTATGTATAACATACATCCTTGTGGGTGAGCGGTTATTCATTTTTAAAGAATTTGCACAACACACAAAAATGCACACATATATACAAAAATCAAATGGTCACTAATAATTTGACTAAAATTAATTAATATCCCACTAAATTACTAATGTGATTCAACTATTTAGCGTTGGACACTTCAAAAAAAAGGTTAATCACTAACCGTTGGTTAATTTAATCACTGACCATATTCTGAAAATAATAATTATAATGGATTAATTGCACTTTTGGGTCCCGGATATCGCGATTGTGTGATTTTGGTCCTCCAGGTTTCAATTGCGTGACTTTGGCCCCTAGGTATCATGATTGTGCAAGTTTGTTTCTCAGGTTCCAATTGCGCAATTTTGGTCCCCAAGATTTTTCGATTGTGTGATTTTGGTCTATAGTTATCCCAAATGTTACAATCAGGTGCATTTGTCGCACTGTGGTTTTTAACACAAAGAACCAATTAGGACCCGACACAATATCAAATTAGTCCTACGTTTGTAGCGTAGACTCTTGGTGTTAAAAAGGACAAAGGAACAAGGGACTCAATTGTAACAATTCGGACAACCGGGGACCTAAATTGCTCAATTGAATATTGGGGACCAAAATTGCACAATCGTGATATCTAGGGTATTAAAATTGTGCAATTGGAACTTGAGATATCAAAATTGCACAATAACAATATCTCAAGACTAAAAGTGCAATTAAGTCTAATATAATATAGCATTAAAGCTTATCCACCCTAGCACTAATGAGAGATAATAATTGGCAGTGTAAAGATAAAGGTTTGTTTTTCATTGAAAGAGCACAAGTTTTCCACACGGATTTAACTCTGGTTGGGGATCGAAGGATCATTACTCGTTCCCCGAAGGTGCAATTCTTAATTTCTTTTAAAAATCAACAAATTGATTAGAACGTAGCTATTAACAAACAAACGTTTTTGTTGCTACCAAAAAAAAAAAAACGTTTTTGCGTAAGGAAGAGGACTTATGATGTGTGGTGGCACTTGTCATGAGGAAGTAACTTTTTTTGTCCATCATGGGGAAGTTCGGTGTGACCCATAATAGGCGGTTTAATTTATGAGATGATTGGTGATTTGACTTAATCTTCCGTAACCATATAATAACTGTAAAACCTTAGTTCTTTCATCCTTTAGTCTCGATTGAACATGAGGCATAAAATGTGTAATTTTCATTACGTCTAATCATGGTTTCTCGATCTCAAAGTAGATACGCGATCCCATTGAGCCCAATATCACATATTGTCTCAATGCTAGGTTGGCCAACCACTTAACCATTTCTCACTCCATCGAGTGGCCTAGAACATTATCCTTGTTATGCAGGAGGGACGAATTCTCTATACATCACTCACACCCCCCCATGATTCGTGGCATACTCGAACACTACCTTCCTGTCAAGGCGTGACATTTGATACATCTAAGCATATGACTCCTCATGTAGGGATAGTAATGATTTCAAGTCTAAGGAGTACTTGCTTTACTATGGCTATCTTAGGAAGAACTTATGATACTTACATAACCATTATGAAGCCAGTAGCGGGTCAATCCAACATGAATATTACTCCTAATATTCACACCTATGTGCTGACTTTGCAACTCCTTGTTCATGGCCCATGAGATGTGGCCATTAGTCTATACACGTAATAGTCTCTATGCTTTATTGTCGTCTTTATTAACAATAATACTTGACAACAGATATTTTAGAATAGTGTTCTTATTATTCATTAGGGTTTCTGCACGATCAAGTCCATCACTTGATTTTTCAATGAATTTAACGTTGTCATTCTAAAGACTTCATTATGCTATAAATAAATGTCTTATATATAAATATATAGAAATAAAAGGGTCATGATACAAATATAATATCTTTAAAATAGATAGATCACTTGGGCTTACACCAACACTTTATTTATCCATAGCTAGCACAAGGTCAAAAAAAAATCATTTTGCCATTAATAGGGGGAAAGTAAAGATGAACCGGATAAATTTAGTAGCTTATGAACTAAACATGAAGAAGGGTAAAAAGGCGGAGGGGTATGCTCCAATGTTCAAGATGAATGAAAAAAAGAGTAAAACAAGGAAGAGAAAGAGGGGAATGAGAAGCGAACAATCCAAATCAGGGTAACAAGATCAATTCACACAGTGAAGTCACCCAATTACTCTTCGGCGGGGCAGTGGCGATGGTGGTAGCAGTCTTGTTCAATTGCTTCTCCATCGACGTTTCTACATAAGGGGCCTGTGCATTGCTTCTGTGTTTTAAGGTTTTTTTTTTTTAAAAAAAGAGAGGCCACATGGTGCAAACTGGAAGACCATTTATCCAATGAACCAGAAGCATTGAAAGTTACCTTAGCTTTCCCACGTCAAAGGCAGTGAATCCGCTCTCGTATTGTACGCCTTCTATGGTCTTGTACTATAGTTTGGTATTTTTTATTTAATAAATTTCTTGTCTTTTCAAAAAGAAGAAAAGTGGGAAAATTCCATTTCTGGGATGATATATTGGGTGATCTGTGTGATGGGTCGGATCAAATATTGGAACTTTCGATCGAGATTGTTTTTATTTTGTTGAATTCTACTTGCAACATTGATGTTGCTTCGTCTACTTTGTGTGTTCTTATCTGATTGTTATCTACATATGAAAAAGAGAGAGGGTAGGGATGATGTGGTAGTTAGGGCATGAGATGCAACACCGGATGATGTGGCAGTTATTTAGCGACGTGGATGCATGGGTTCAGTTGACACATCAGCGGAAATGTTAGACACAACATCAACATTTAACAAATTGGACTAAATTGCCTAACCTAGAATTTTATAGGGACTAAAAACTAAGAAATTTTTTTTTGTAAGGACTAAAACCCTAAAGGCCTATATTCTCTAGGGACTAAAAACATATTTAAGCCAAAAAATTGATTGATTCCATGTGGTCACTCACTCCCTTTCACCCTATGTTTTTTTTTGTGGTCACTCACTCCTTATCTTTTTGTGTTGTGTATGGAAAAATTAGCCTTGTTGATTCAGGAAAAGGTTAATGGTGGACAATGGCTTCCAGTTAAGATTTCTAGCTCTGGTCCTGCTATTTCTCATCTTTTTTTCTCCGATGATTGCCTTCTCTTTACTAGAGCCAAAGCTTCTCAGGTAAGATTGGTTAAAGAGATTATCAAATATTTTTGTTTTGCTTCGGGATTAAAAATCAATATTCAAAAATCTAGATTTTTATCCTCTAAGAATGTTCCTAGGGGCAAAGTGGCTAAATTTGCTTCTATCATTGAGTTTCATCACACCTTAAATTTGGGGAAGTATCTTGGTTTCCCAATGTTGTCTGGGAGAGTTAAGAAAAGTGATTTTTCTTTTATTACTGATAAGATTAATGGAAGACTTGCTGGTTGGAAAGGGAAGATTTTGAATAGAGCTGGGAGAGTAACTCTTGTAAAATCTGTTATCTCTTCTATTCCTATTTATTCCATGCAAAATATGTGGCTTCATGAGGGAATTTGTAATAACATTGATGCTACAGTGAGAAAATTCATTTGGGGTGGTAACTCATCTCATTGGCTACCTTGGAGCACTATTACTCAGCCAAAAAACCGTGGGGGCCTTGGTCTTCGCCTTGCACGTCAAACAAATGTCGCCTTATTGGGGAAGCATATTTGGGACTTAGTTCATCGTCCTCATAAATTATGGGTTCATCTCCTGTCTGCTAAATACCTCAAGGGAGATCACATTCTCCATGCTCATGTCTCAACGGGTGCATCTTATGTTTGGTCATCTATTATTAAAGCTGTTCATATTTTATTGCCTGGATTTAAGTACCACATTGGTTGTGGAGAGGTTTCACTTTGGTATGATAGGTGGTTGGATGAGGGTCCTCTTTGTAATATGGTCCCTTTTGTTAATATCACTGATACTGATTTCCTGGTGCGTGATTTGTTTCATGATGGTTGTTGCTAGTGGGATCGGATTGCTACTAATTTGTCCCAAGAGGTGAAGATGAAAGTTCAATCCCATTTTATTGATACTGAGACAGAAGATATTATTATTTGGGGAAATTCAACTACAAGGGAGTATTCTACAAAGCTTGCCTACCGTTGGTTGTTGCCTGATCCTAATCATCATCTTGCCCGCTCTGGAAATTGATCTTGGGTCTGGTCCCTCCACTTACCAGAAAATATCAAACACTTCTTTTGGCTCATCCTCCATGAGAGCCTACCAACTAACCTTTTTCGTTTTCTTCGTCATGTTTCTTTTGATTCTTCTTGTAACAGGTGTGGCGCTACCACTGAAGACATTCTTCACACTCTTAGGGATTGTCCTAAGTCAAGAATAATTTGGCTCAGTCTACATGTTACTCAAGATCAGAATTTTTTTGCTCTAGGGTGCAGTGACTGGCTCAAATTAAACATGGAAGGAACTCTAGGATCACTTTTTGCCGCAGCCTATTGGATTATTTGGAAGTCCAAGAATGCTGCCATTTTCAATGATATGGAGTGGACGAATTGGTACACCATTAACCAAGTTCATACACTTCATGAAGATATTCTCCATGCGTTTGTTGCTCATAGCCCCACTCGCATGATAAAGTCTGTAATATGGAGACCTCCCCCTACAGATTTCTGCAAACTCAATGTTGACGGAAGTTCTTTTGGGAATCCTAGTAATTCTGGTTTTGGTGGTTTAATTCGTGATGCTCTTGGTCAATGGATTATTGGCTACTCAGGTTCGTGTGGCTACTCAACTAACCTTAATGCGGAGTTGTTGGCGATGTTTCATGGATTAAAGTTAGCTTGGGAAAGAGGATACAGAGCTTTGGTGTGTGATTCGGATTCGCAAAGTGCAATCACTATGGTGCTTCATGATGTTACTCCTTTTCACCCCCATGCTCCTTTGGTCAAGTGCATTAGAAAGTTCTTGGATTTCACTTGGGATCTCACTTTTGAGCATACGTATAGAGAAGGAAACCATTGTGCAGATTGGTTAGCAAAGTTTGGAGCTTCTTCGGATCAATCTTTCACCATTTGGGAGACTTGTCCAGTTGAGCTTCATTTGACCCTCCTTGCAGATGCTTCAGGCATAGTTAGGATTAGACCTTAGTCTGTTCTGTTTTATTTTCTGATTGATAAAAAAAAAAGAGGTGGGAAAGAGTATGAGAAGAGAGAAAGAGGTAAGAAATAGGTGATAATTAATTAGTGTATTGTTTGGTATAAGAGAATGAGAAAAGAAATCTATTATATATTATAAAGTAGATTATGCCACGTAGGATTATGCCACATGGCAATCTCATATTCATTCCATTTCTCGCATAAAGCTATTTTTATTTTATTTTATTATTTTTATAATTATTTTATGATAGCCATCATTAGAGATGTCAATTAATTTCAATTTATTGTTTCGTTAAATTAATTTAATAATATTTTATTTGACATATAAAAAAGTTCATGGGTTAAATACGTTTTTAGTCCCTATAAATGATGAATTTTGATTTTGGTGCTTATAAAAACTTTTCTTTGATTTTCATCCCTGTAAAATCTAAAATACTATTCTCGGTCCTTACCGTCATATGACACCCATTAACTAATCATGAAATACTATTTTTCATTTACTTGCATGGAATAGAATATTATAATAAATCGGAAGGTTGAACTATTTTTTTTATTTTTGTTCCTCTTAAATTCTTCATAGACTAATTTTGGTATCATGTCGTTTGGTTAATTTTGTACTGTTCAAAAAATTAAAGCCACTTGATGTAGTAATTTGAAAGCATATATTGGAGAAAAAAACCTTAAATATAGCTTATTAAACATGAGTAATGCTCACCTTAAAAACCAATTTTTGTGGGGTTGTATTAGGGTAGAAATCTGAAAATACATAATATTTTCTTTTATAATATCCGTAAAATAATATAATTTTACATCTCATGCAAGACACAAGTTATTAAGCTATATATTATAAAGTAGGGTTATGCCACGTAGGATTATACCACGTGGCAATCCCAGATTCATTCTATTTTTCGCCTAAAGCTATTTTTATTTTATTTTATTATTTTTACAATAATTTGATAATAGTCATTATTAGAGATGTCAATTAATTTGATTAATATACCAATTACAATTCATTAGTACTAATCATGGTAATAAATTTGCACTAAATGCAATTTTTTTCTATTTTTTTAAAAATAAATTAGTAACGGAAGGAAAAATCATTTAATTGATTCCCATAGGCATCATATTTTATTAATTTATTTTTAAATTGATGTTTTTATCAAAGTCATTTTTTAGGCATATCAATTTTAATTCTTATTTATTTCCATATTACTATTTCTAATGTCTTACAATTTAGAAATTCATTTTTATCATGTTATTATATTTCAACTAATATTTTGATACAATAACTTTGTAACTAATAAGTAATAATTAAAAATTTGCAACTAATAATTTTAACAGCTAGTTATATCACATATTATCATCAATTAGTTTATGGTGCAAATATAAACAAAATTATTCTATTCTAATTTTTTTAAGATGATAATTTATAATAACTAATATTAAGGCAAATTAATTAGTAATTATCGCAATTAATTAGTAACTATAGTAAATCATCAATCGAGACATAAATTAGGAAAAAGAAACCATCAATCAGCGACAATATCAATTAATTCAAATTTAAATTTCAAATTAAATTAATATATATATATATATTTATATATTAAATACTTTTTATATATTCTCTCTCTAACAACTTTTTTATCAATTTTTTAATACCAATTGTGTCTTTTTTTAACACTTTTCCACTTTTTATTTTTTTTATTGATTCTCCAACTCTTCTTTGTCTAATATGACTCACTCAATTTTTTTTCATTCTCCTTCTCCTCAACTATTCATCTCTCCCTTTTTTTGTGTACTTTTGTCTTCTCTCATTTCTTATTTTTTGTTACAAATACAATATTTTCTTCTATTGTTGATTATCTTTACTACAAAGTCTAGAACGACATCCAATCCCAAATTTAGGTAACTTGCTTGAAAAGTTTAATTTGATTTATTATTTGTTTGAATTATTTGTTTGTGTTTTGTTTATCACTATAGTTGCTATATTTCGTATAAAATTTCTTTGCCATTATGTTGAGATATAACCAATGTCTACCCTCGTGACTCTTTGAGGTGACATTTTTAAATATGGAAGTTAGCATTGTTGTTCTTTCTACCATTGTCATTCTTTAAGATAAGATGATATTTGCTAATAAGAAACTGTGTACCTGAGTCTATTCTTATTAATCGCATGGGTATTATATTGAGATAGTTGCTGAGTAGGGGGGAAGTGGGTTAATCACAAGGTTATGTTTTTTTTCCATGTATATTGGATGACTTTTTTTATATAGTATTGGACTTTTTTTATATAGTATTGGATATTTAGTCAACTAATATTATGTTACAATAACTTTGCAACTAATAATTTTATCTATTATATATCAGGGTTTTTCCACGTAGGATTATATCACGTGTCAATACCACATGAATTCTTTTTTCTGCCTAAAGTGAATTTATTCTATTAATTTGTTTTAAATTTTAAATAATAATTAATAATTCGTTACTAGCAATTTTAAGATATATCAATTAATTATTAATCAATTAATAATTAATAATCATAAACAAAGTCATATCACGAATATGACTTACGATAATATCACGGCCAGCTATAAAGAACATTAATATGTAGACTACAATAAGTTAATATGAAAGCCTATTACATTTAGACATAAATACTCACATCATATAGTGGATATATCTTATATGAAAACATATTGGAAATACACTTAATAAACAAAATTTACAAATTCACATAATTATTTTGTCAACTAATATTATGATATAATAACTTTGCAACTAATAATGTAATAAAAACATTTGCTACTAATAGTTTTATTTCAATATAAAGCTACCTCATTCATAAAAAAAAATTTAATTCACATAGTCACACTCTAATATAATAAATTCTTAAAATTAAAACTTAAAAAAATATTCTTTCAATTTATTGTTTTGTTAATTTAATTTAATAATATTTTATTTGACATATAAAAATGTTTATGGGTTAAATACGTTTTCAGTCCCTATAAAATGATGAATTTTGATTTTGGTGCTTTTAAAAACTTTTTTTCATCCCTCTAAAATTTAAAATACTATTCTTGGTCCCTACCGTCATATGACATCCGTTAACTAATCATGGAATACTATTTTTCACTTACTTGAGTAATGCTCACCTTAAAAATTGATTTTTGTGGGGTTAGGTTTGAAATCTAAAAATATATAATATTTTCTTTTGTAATATCCGTGAAATAATATAATTTTACATCTCATGCAAGGCGCGAGTTATCAAGCTAGTATAAAAGAAAGAAGTGTGTTTATCTCTCTCCCTTCGTTTTGTTTGATAGAAAGTGAAAAGAGAAAAATTGTATTTTTTTGAAAAGACAAAAATACCCATCAACTAAATAAACCAATATATAATTTTATATTTTTTGAATTTTATTTTATTTCAAAATCAATTTAATTTTTTTTTAATTAAGCAATTCAATCAATTAACTAATTATATTTTATTTTCATTAAACAAATTTTTTTTTGATAGACAAATGTTTAGTGGGAGAGTTTTGAAAACATGACCTCCATATCATTACTGTAACGTCCCAAATTTTTACTCTAAAAGATAGAGTGTTAATAAGGGAGGATTATTGTTAATATTAGGATTTTGATGGGATTAAGGATGGTTTAGTACTGACGTGGAAAGTCAAACGGAAGAGTCTGTAGACATTTGACTGTCAGAATAAGAATATAATGATATAGAAACCCAAATTGGAGTCAGAAAAATGATTTGAGGATACCAATAGTGATTTTACAATATTTGAGGATTTTAGAAATTTATTTGAGAATTTTCTGAGAAACGGATAAAACTGTTACCGTTTTGGTCCCTGTAGTTTGACTAGGTTGAACTGTGAGTGGGTTTGGAGGTCAAAGCAAGTTAAGAAATATTTTTGGAGATGCCAAATGATATTTTATATTATTTTAGAATTTTAGAAATTATTTTGGAAATTTTTAGAATAGCAGACAAAGAATTGCGGTTTTGGTCCTTGTAGATCGAGAATAGGGAAAACGGGAGAACAGATGTAGGCCAGAAGCTTGGGAAATGATCCAAAATCAACCAAAAGAGTAACCAATGATGTTTTTATAATATTTATGATTTTTAGGAATTTTTAGAGAAAGTTGATTTTAACCCTAATTTACGGGTCTCGGTAAAATTGAAAAATTACCGTAATGCTTCTAAACTTAATTTCTATGAACCAAGACTTTTGTGGCACCTTATTTTCGTGGTTTAGGACTTATTTTAAGATTCATAAGAGTTTTTACCTCAATAGGTTATTTTTGGACAATTTTTACTAGGAAATACAAAAGTTACCACACTTAATTATCTTGGAGACTTACCTTTTACCATGGTTAAGGTGAAAAATCATTTTAACCCATCCTTAAAGACAGCTGCAGCGCCCAGCCAACCATGAGAAGAAGTGTGTAGAAATTTTAAAGATATCATTGAGTCATAGTTGTTAGCCAATTAGGATAACCCAAGTTTAGTCTAACTTATGACTCATGCTTGTGTAATGATTAACTTAAACAAAAGAAATCTGGACAAGAGGAGAAGGAGGGAGGCGAGCTGTACAAGGGAGAAGGAGGAGGAGTCTTGCTTCATTGTTTTTTCTCTCTTTTACTCACACACCATAGCCATCCTTCCACTTTCCTCTCTAAGTTTTACTCAAAATAATCAAAGTTTCTAAGGGTTTGCTCTTGATTTTGGAATCATCAAGCTATCAAGGTATTTGCTAAGAACTTCATAGATTTAGTTTTCATTGTTTTCTTCATGGTTTATGAGCTTAGGGTTGTATTTGGTTCATCATAAATTCATCTTTCAAGTGCTAGGATTATCCATGGATGAGTAAACTTATTTTGGGTATTTGGATGTGTTGTGTTTGGATTAGAAGGAAACAATCAAGAGGAAGAAGAAAAGCTTGGAGCTAGGGTTTTCTTGGATAAGATAAACGAAGGAGGTAAGGGGAGATTTTCTTGTTTATGGTTATTAGTGTTTGGATGATGCATGAGTGGTATGCTTGATGTGATTTTTGGCAAGAAGCTTGCAAGTTTAATTAGAGTATGTTTGTACCATGAAGATAAGTGTTTTTTTATTCATATGGATTATTTGATTATTGTGTGATTGAGATTGATTTGTTCTTGATGATGATTTTGCTCTAAGTTTGGTGTGTGGTGATTTTGTTTCAAGTCTTGTTAAAATAAACTAATGGATTGATGTTATATTGGTTGTCCTTGGAGTTAAAGACTTGATTGGAATGGTAGTAAGCCCAAGGTTGTTGTTGATGCATGATAGGCTTTGTAATTGATCCAAAGAGATTATTTTGGTCACTTTGGTTCATTAGGTCTTTACCTATGTAAAGAAAATATTTATTTGGTTCAAACTTTGGAAAATCGAGTTGCTGCCATGCCCAGGGTGTGAGTATTTTCGAAGCTGGG
This sequence comes from Glycyrrhiza uralensis, assembly GCA_030159175.1. NCBI lineage: Eukaryota > Viridiplantae > Streptophyta > Magnoliopsida > Fabales > Fabaceae > Glycyrrhiza > Glycyrrhiza uralensis. The sequence goes on from BRZY01000007.1 coordinate 8,420,340, forward strand.
AAAAGCTTAAAAACAGGGGACAGAGCCGTTTACACCTCGGGTGTGAAAACTCTCGCGCCTGTGAACAGTTCTGTAATCTGGAAATTCAATAGTGTAGAATTTTGCGAAAATTATTTCTTTCAGCTTTTTAAACAAATATTTTTAATGGAAAAATGTCATTTTTGAATTTAAAGATTGACAAGTATTTTAGTTAATTTATTTTAGAACTTAAACATTAGATTTGGAAAATGCTATTTTTGTTAAGAAGGCAAAGATTGACAAAGGGTATGAATGAAAGAGGAAGAGACATATTGAAGAGAATGTTATGAGAAATGGAAATATTATGAGAGAGAAGAATACTATAACCAAGAGAGAAGGCTATAGGTGATGGGCAAGAGATAACCTAGAGAAGAGATTAATGAAATTACAAGAGAAACCAAAGCTAAAAGAAATGCTTGAGATAATTACTTAGTGTACATAATGTGACATAAATACTATGTGACACGTGCTAAGTGATGTAAATTCTATGTGAATTAAGTAATGTTGTGTGCCATTTGATACTGTGTGCTGTGAATACTATGTGACTGAGAAAAAGCTATGTGATGGGAGAATTGCTATGTGCCATTGGATTGAATATCTATGGATTGTGCCATAGGCTGTGTGCTGTTTTTGCTGTGTGCTATGTGAAGGGCTGTGTGCCATGCTGTGTGCAAATGGGCTGTGTGCTGTAACGCTCCAAATTTTCACTCTAAGAGACAGAGTGTTAATAAGGGAGGATTATTGTTAATATTAGGATTTTGATGGGATTAACAATAGTTTAAAGCTGACGTAGAAAGTCAAAACGAAATTCTGTAGACATTTTGACTGTCAGAATAGGAACATAATGATATAGAAACCCTAATTGGAGTCAGAAAAGATATTTGAGAATATCAATAGTGATTTTATAATATTTGAGGATTTTAGAAATTTATTTGGGAATTTTCTGAGAAACGGAGCAAAAATAGTACCGTTTTGGTCCCTGTAGTATGACTAGGAGGAACTACGAGTGGGTTTAGCGATCAGAACAAGTTAGAAAAATATTTTGATGAGCCAAATAATGTTTTTACATTATTTTAGAATTTTGGAAGTTATTTTGGGAATTTTTAGAGAAAGATAAGTTTTGCCCTAGTTTACGTATTACGGTAAAACCGCAGAACGAGAAAAGACCCGGTACCAGACCTTGGGGTTACTGGAAAATTACCAGAAGGGGAAAGATGACATAGGGATGATGATGTCATAGTAGGGAGGTTATTAGGGTAAAGTCATATTAGTTATAATTAGTAATTATTATTAATTTTTGAGAAAAGACCATTTCGCCCTTCTATCTTTACCCTTGAACTTGCTCTATAATTACCAAAGAACCAAAAAGCCAGACTTAACGAAATTTATTTTTCGCATTTGGGTTAGTTACTTAAGTGTAATGCCCTCTGGAAAAGAGGGTGTTACATGTGCCATGCTGTGTGCAAATGGGCTGTGTGCCATGCTATGTGCAAATGGGCTGTGTGCCAAATATTGTGAGCGAAGCGCTGTGCGCACAGTGCTTCGGGAAATGCTAAGTGACATTTCGTGCTATGTGAAAAAGTAATCTCCATGGAGTGCGGGCTAAATGCTCGTGACTGAGTGTCGAATAAATGAGGAGTTTGGGGAAAAGTAATCTCCATGGAGTGCGGGCTACGTGCTCGTGACTGTGTGTCGAATCTATTATAAAGAAATGGCCAATAGAAGTGTCTTGTGTGTATATATATATAAAATTCTTGTGATATGGTTCTGTGTGAAACGGTGATATTCTGTGTGAAGTTGTGAAGGTACGTCTGTGTGACATATAATGGACATGCTATGTTGTGCATGTGTGAGTGATTTCTGCTATATATGGTAAGATACGGTTTTGCATGAATTTTTATAATGTGCTACTTGTATGATTGTGGCGATAGCTGTAAAAGGAAAGTTCTCACCCTTGCCTATATGTTTTGTGCTATTTGGAACATGATTCATATAGATGGACCATTAGCTTGGCGGATTAGTCATCGCTAGATGTCTATGGGAATACAAGTACGAGGGTACATTGAGACGGTGGAAACCATGTACGTGAGGAGCAAAAATTTGGGTTCTTGTTGGAGTCTGTAGCATTTTCAGTGCTTAACCAACATAGAGAGTCTGTTCTTATTTGGGAGAAAGCGTCCTTGTATATGATATACTTTATTAATAATAAATGAATTTTTATTCCCTATGCTATTTACTATTTGATGTTTGTTCACAGAAGTACTTCTTTTAAAAAAAAATAATAACAATAAAGAAAAATCCATTTGTGAAAATTAATATACCTTTTGACAATATTTTTCCAAAAGAAAGATCAGAAGAAAAATTTTAATTCCGCATTAGAGGGTTGGTTACTGAAGTGTAATGCCCTCCGGGAAGAAGGGTGTTACAACTACAACCCTTATGTCCCTTTTCCAAACCACCAAATCACCTTATGACTCTCTATTTTCATTAAATAAATTTATTTAAATACTTTTTAAATAATTAATTAAATTAGTTTATCTTTTATAATTTTCCAAATTGAATTTTGTTTCAAAGCCCAATTTCTAGTTGATAGTTAAAAGAGACCGAAATCACTACCGCTTGCATGCTTTCCAAAAGGATCGGTAAATAATTCGAATGTTCCATGAACTGAACAAATGATTTCCCGAAGCACCAATAACCGCGCTTTTCTGCTGTTATTTTCTTTTCTTCCCACTTGCTTTGCTCTTTGCTACTTGCTTGCTCACTTACAACTAGCGCTTTGTGTGATGTGGGGAAGAGATCGATCGGGGCTTAAATTAAGCCATTTAATTACACTTTCGATCCCTTAGTTATTGTGATTATACTATTTTGGTCTCTTAGTTTTTAATTGAGCGAATTACATCTCTCTATTATTATATCGTCCGATTTTTAATACTCAGAGTCAATGTGTGACACACGTGGGACTGACTTGACACTAAATTAGACCCCATTGGCACTTAGACGGACGATCTTGACATTGATGGCACGACAAAGACTCTCATACGTAAAATTTTTTAACATGTATTGTATTACACGTGTTACCGACTTGCTTTAAAAAAATTTCTAGCAACTTACACGATGTCAATGTGTCCTAATTTAGTGTCAAATTAATCCCATGTGTGCCATGTAGGTGCCCAAGTGTTAAAAAATAGAAGATTCAATTACAAAGGGACCTAGTTTTAACAATTGAGATACTTAGAGGATCCAATTCCTTCAATTAGAAATTAAAGACCAAAATTACACAAACACAATAATCGAGAGACCAAAATTGAAATTAAGAGCCTGTTTGGATGCAAAAGCTCTAACTTTTGACTTATAAAGAAGTTAATTTTATTTTGCATCTTATTTTTCTCATATATGCACGAGAAAAATTTGTTAAATAATCATTTATAAATAGATAAGTACTTTTGGAGAAGTTAAAAAAGATAACTTTTAAAAAATATAAAGAGCAAAAGTTAATTTCAACTTATATGAGAAATTATTAGTTAAAAAATACATATTAAAAATACTTCTGGAGAAATTTATCCAAACTGGACATCAGCGAACAAACATAATAAGGAAGTAAGAGAACGGGGGTATGGATGGAAAGTAAAAAAATTGGAGCTTCTCTCTTCTCCCTTTCTTCGCTACGGAGAGAAAAAAGCAAAAAGTTGTGGGACCCACCACTCTCTTCTCTACTTTCTCCCGAAAACAATTCACGTTACCTTTCATATTTCTTCTTTCTTTCTCTCTTCATTGTTTCTCTCTTTGCTACTTCTCACCTACCAAGCACAGATTCTGTTTTGCGCCATTGCACACACTGCTTGCAATTGCCTCTTCCTCTCCCTCCAGCGTCTCCGCCGTCACCGACGGCAGCCACTCCGTCACACAGATGTTTGGGGCAAAGGTTTACGACAACTTCTGTGTGCACGTCGTCGAGGTGGTTTCTCCAACGGTGTCACCCACCAACTTCTTCAGAAACGAACTCCGTTCCTGCAATGCCATCAGAATCAGAAAATGCCTCAACGGTTTGTCTCTACTCCGTGAACCCCAAGCCACTAAACGATGTTGTTTTCTCTGTTACACCCTCCAACAAGTCCAACGTGGACTATCTTGGGGAGAGCACCAAGGAGAACTTGAATGTTAGGTTGGAGCATCTTAAGGACTTTGGTAAAAATTCCCCAACTTTTTTTCGTATTTGTATGCTCGGTGCATTTTAAACAGTGAAAGTGTGTAAATTGCTATGTTGCAATCATATTTTACCATGTTGCTATGTTATATTTCATCACAATGGGTTGTGTCTCCATGTGTGAGTGACCTGACAGTTAAACATGATTGGACGTAAGTATATATTTGTTAAACTCATAAAAGGATTGATTTTGGGATAAATATTTGTGTATGTATGTATGATAGAAGTTGTTAGGATAAAGAAAATATGAGCTAGTACCCGAGTTCGATCCCGATGATGGAACAATACGTAGCCAGATTTACCTTCTGGTCGAACACAGATTAGTCCAGGGGCCCCTTTCCTCTTGAGATACTGTGTGTATAAACCAAAAAGAAAAAAGAAAGTATGAACACTTTGTTTCCTGTGGTAATCGTGATGAATGTTTTATCTATGTTTGATAATTTATGATATTTCTAGTTTTGTTTTGTAGTTTTCTTTACTTTTGCTTTTTGAACTTTTTATGTTAATACTAATAATAACTTTAAAACTCTTATTAGCTTAATGATTCTATGTTTGATAATTTATGATATTTCTAGTTTTGTTTTGCAGTTTTTTTTTTACTTTTGCTTTTTGAACTTTTTATGCTAATACTGATAATAACATTAAAACACTGATTAGGTAAATGATGATATTTTAGCATTGTATCTGTGTCTTGTATAGTATATAGTATATAGTATAGTATATGTGCTTTCTGGGTTACAATCAACTTTTATAGCTTGAGACTTTACCCTCTAACTAGATTTTAACCCACACGTTGTGCGGGGTTCATTGAAATTTTACAGAAAACATATTGAGTATTTTTTTTTCCACTTAATTTAGTTAATATCCTGTTGTGATGAGGAGTTTTTGTGCATCTTTACCAAACAATGTCAGTGTTGTTGCCGTTTCATCATATACCTTCATCTCAATTTTGAACTAATAAATTTGTACTCATGTTAGAATTGTAATATTAATATGATGATATTAATAAATGAAGCATTTTATATTTGTTACCGTGGTGTTGGGTACTTAACTTTTGACATGTTGGGCAGATGTATTGTTATCCATGAGGTATTAGTTTTTTATGCAACTCTCACATCCAATACAATTCTATGCAAATGTGTCATCAATTTCATTGAGGGTTGCATGGATTTTGAATACCTTTTCCTATTTTATATAAGAAATTGTGATTATGTTTGCAATTTTTTCTATCTAATTTGAATTAATTTAATTATAAAATATGTTTGAGATCGTACATGTGTATTGGATTTCCACTTCATGGTCATTATATTTTGCAAAGTAGTTCCATTCCTGGCCATTTTTTGCCAGGTGTTGTACAGGCAAATTCTTGACTTTAGAGCTCTGTTGCTTCTGTCTTCGGTGGATGTCTTGTACATTGATGTTTTATTTTTATTGAGAATAACATAACATAGCATACAAAAGCAAATAATATTAATTCAATCATTTTTATCAATAAAAATAGTGTAAATATTAAAGATAAATATAAATTAAAATATTTTAAAAGTTGATGGTTGAAATGAATATTTGTTAATTAATTTTTTAGAAACTCTTTTCATGAAATTGAAAAGTTTATAATGTTTTTTTGTTAATTTTAATATATTATTATTTAAAGCTATTGAATTTTATGTTTTATTATATTAATTGAAATCAAATTTACAATGTTTGGAATATGTATTAGCAAATAAATTTTGAAATGTGGAATTAATTTTGGAAGTAATAATTATGTTAGGTGAGAATTATTTAATTAATTTTTTATAAATCGTTTCATTTTGAAATGTAGTCATTATTTTGGTTCTTTGCAAAGATGGATGGAAACAATGAAAGAGGTGTAGTGAGAAGGATTGTCAAAGAGAAACTAAATTTGGAGTGTGACACATCAACATTTTATTGATGTGGAAAATTTGTGCATACTTGGTACAAAAATGAAACTGACGTGGCAGGGGGTCTATTTTAATATATATAATAGATGTGCATCTCTCACTTTTCCCTCTCTTCAATCTAGTTTCTCATTTAGCACCATACACTTTCATGTTTATGAGGTATGACTGTGGAGTGATGCAGATTTTATGTCCTTGTCATCGTTTCTCGCTTTTGATTTTGGGTGTTGTTCTGTTATTGGTGTTCAATAGGAGCTACATATGTGTTTAAATTTTGCTGCACCATGATTGATCCTTCTTCTCCTTTTTAGTCATGGGCATAGGATATTCAAGTTTGAAGCATTGTTCTGATTTTGCTCCTTAATGTACTGATGACAACCAGCTTGTGTGGATTTTATTAATTTGTTTTGTCATTGGCTGGTGAATTTGTTTGTAATGTATTTCTTTGATTCCTGATTACTACCAACTATCGGTTATTTCCTTTTGTAGGAATTTGTGCTTAGTTGATTGGACTCTTTTTTTTTTTTTTAAACACAGGTTGATGAATAGCTTGATCGTAAATCTTGGTTGCTGTTATAAGGAAGTACTGCTGCATATCCAGGAAAAATGAGCCAGAATTTTCATTCAGTTAGATTAAAAGGTGATTGTTGGATAGATAAAGTAGTAGGGATTACTCCTCCATCCGGAAAGCATGCCAACTCATTCTGCCAAAACATTTTGTTAATGTATTAGCCATTAACATTATATGGGTTAATCTAAAGCTTAGGTTTAATCAAAATGATGTTATTGGGCTTCGTGTTTGACTCATTCTATTGCGGTCCATGAGGTGTTCCAAGACAAGTTATCTATATCTAGGGCTAAATCCCCTCTTCACTGTATAGATAACTACTTTGCAGTCAATACAATGACCTGATGTATGGTTTGTTGAAGGAAGACTTAGTTTATATCATACAATTTTGTGTGTATCATGTTCAACAAGTAGGGTTTTAATTCCTATCATGGCAGTAAGAGGATATAGTAACAAGGATATAGTAATAGTAATTATGATATAATTAACAAGTTTGATTTTGTCACAAATTATTGATAATTTTTTGCTAATATTTCTCTGCATTAGTGCCAAATATTGGACACTATTTCATTATTGACTGAAAAAAATCTTGGTTTTCTGTGTAAGAATCGATGGTGATACTGCATTAGAAGGTCCAATTGTGGTGGTTGCTAGAAATAACGCTAAAGAAGCTGAGGATTTACTAAAAGACTTGGATATTCTGGTGCAGTAGACCAACTCATTTTGCTTAGTTGCCATTATAATTATGATATAAAAACCATTTATGTGTCTTCACCTAATAACTTGTGCTTGGTTTAGAAGAATCTGTGCTGTCCTGTATTCTATGCTAGTAGTATGAAGGTGTCTTGATTCTCATAAATATATCATGTGTTACTAGTTCCTTCATGATATTTTCTCTTTTTCTAGTTACTTGTTCTTGGTTTAGAAGAATCTATGGTGTCCTGTGTTATATTCTACTAGTATGAAGATGTCTTGATTCTCATGAATATATCAATTGTTATCCTACCATCTAGACTTGTGTTCCTATTTGCACATACGCATCGTTACCGAATCCTATTCTTGACCCACAACCATAGAAGGATAATGGAGACTACATGGACATTAGTTGTGAAGATGTATGCTTTATGTTTTTGGAGTCTCAAAGTGAAAGTTATAGAATAAGTCACATGGACCTCCCCCTAGGAGGTTTGTGAAGCCTATGCAAACAAACCATCTAGTTTCAGAACACTGGCCTATCCTATTTTAAATTTTTTTCAAGTGACAATTACTTCTTGTATATCTACTTTTCCCAATACATATACTCCTTGCACAACATTTCCCAAACACCCTCTACTAAACAATTAAATGCAGGCTTTGTATAATATGATACCGAAAGAGTTGTTTTCATAGGTTTCACAAATTTGAGATTCTGATGTAATTTATTTAATCACTTGATAAGTTGATTTTTTCGTGATTCAAGTCCCTAGTAGAAGAATACTATATTACTCTTCATTTTTGTCATGAGATTGTCAACGTTGCATGTGTACAAATCAAATCAATAACAACTTTGCTCACAAATGTGTGCCTGATTTGAGGAAATTGTACGTAGTAGTGAGATTATTAGTTTGCCAGTAAATTAATTTCTTGATTCTTCACTAGTTATCACTGACTGGTTCTCTGATTTTGTCTCTGTATTTTTACCCTTGCACTCTACTTTATTTGGATCTTGGTTGGCTGGTTTTTTTGATGTATATTATGTAAATAACACTCTTTTCATTTGTGTCCTCATGAAGAGTCCTTCTTCAACAAGAAATTCACCCCGTGGAATATTCTGCACCCGTACATTGAAACTGCGGTCAATTGGTGCCATTGGATATGACATGGAGTATACCTTAGTGCATTATAATGTGATGGTAATTGTTGAAATTGTAGGGATTACTTAGGGAAGGAGGAAAAGATAGAATAAAGACACTGAACAACATTCTCTTGTATATATTGATGTGATACAAAAGGCAAAACACTAACCCTTACTTAGATTAGTACTAGACTCATAATCCTAATCAAATATGGTTACAAGGAAATATGTGTTACGGACCATTAGGAAGAATAGGAAAGGAAGTAGGGGATAATAGTCAGTTGTATTAGTTGTAACAGAATAACAAGAGGAAATAGAATTATACAAGTAAGAAAGAGGTTATTGATTTTTTAGTTGTTTCATGAAACTATAGGTTTTCTAGTGTTATTTGTTCAGGTAAATGGAATCCTCTAAAATGGATATGTATTCATTTTTACAGGCTTGGGAAGGAAGGGCTTATGACTACTGTATGGAAAACCTGAAGAATATGGGTTTCCCTGTTGAGGGACTTGCATTTGATCCAGACCTGGTAACATGCTATCTCTGGCAAGCTGAAGCATTTGGCAGACTATAGTATTAGTAATTAGTAATTATAAATATCTCTTGTATGTCCGAGTGATCTTTGCATTCCATTAATTCAGGTTATTAGAGGCCTGTGTCATAGACAAAGAGAGAGACAACTTGGTTAAAGCTGATCGATTCGGTTATGTAAAAAGAGCCATGCATGGAACCAAAATGTTATCTACTCATGCCGTGAGGTTAGTGTTGGGCCTTGTAATTTCGATTTTTTATAATGGAAATTCATTCAGAGTCTTATTGCTAATCTGTTATATGAACATACCCCTCAACAAGTTGCAATTAAAATATATATATATATCCCTTTAAATGACAATGATTTTAAAAGAGTGCATTCTAAATAAATAAATGTTATTTGGCATTAAGTTATTGATGAACCATGGGAGTTTATACAATGCAGTCATATATTCAATTGTACAAAGATCACAGTCATGGTATCACCTCAGATTTCAGTTGAGTCTAATATTTCGTTGTCTAAAATAAGTTAATCCGCGATTCTAGATTTGTGCATATATACTAAGCACACGAATCAACTACTGCTTCCATATTAACTTCCTTGCAACAAAGCCTTCATATCGCTCTATATATATATTAACCTATAAATAACTTACTAGATTATAATTTAATTTATCAAACTTTATAAAATTTAATTTAATTTAATTTAATTTTTATATGCATGGAAGTGACATGTGTGGGAGAGAACTGGTGGACCTACGACAGGAGAATCGATGGGAGTTTCTAAACACACTGTTCTCTGTGTCTGAAGCTGTGGCCTACATGCAGGTATGTGCTAATTGCTGGGGAAAACCTCTAAACTTTTACTATTGGAGATATATTCTGCTGCATAATTTGTAGCATTCAAATCTTAGTTTATGTGGCTTTTTATTATCCCTTTAAAGGGTGATGGGTTGTGTTGGGGTGTTAAAATTGAGCGGCTACAAGCCATGTCTATGAACTCTAGTGGGTTAAGTGTAAAGTCATGAAACTACGAAATGTCTTCTATTTTCAACTAATGATTACAAATATTCTATTCTTTCGAGTAGTTAATAGGTCCAAGTGAGAGTTCTAAGATATTGAAATGTGGAATTTTAACAAGAATAAGCTCCTGTAGTCCATGGTCTATTTGATTCTTGTCTTGTTACTACTGGGTAACCTTGTTTGTAACCACCTAACTACATAGATGTCCACTTTTAATTTGATTCAACGTTTGATTGGGGTGGAACTTTAGTAATGTCATATGTTTTCTTTCAGATGGTCGACATGTTGGATGATGGGGCTATACCATCAGATCTTGGTTCCTTTGATTATAAAGGGCTTTATAAGGTAATATGGTGCAGATATTTTGTTAATTATATTTGATTAGAGTTGTTCTTTTCTTTAAACCATTCACATGATTTTCAGGCTGTTGGAAAGGCTCTCTTCAGGGCACATGTAGAAGGTCGCCTAAAGGTGAAGACATTCATGTGTTGTCAATGTCTAGGATGATGTATTTATCTGTGATTTATTTTCACCTAATGACTTACTGAATTTATGCAGAATGAGATTATGTCTAAACCTGAACAGTTTGTGGAGCCTGACCCAGAATTATGTAACATCCCGAAATTTTCACTCTAAGACAAAATATTAATTTTTGAGGATTAGAATTACTTTGAAGTTTTTTAGACAAAAACTTAGTAGTTTAAAGCTAAATACGGAAGTCAGGAAATTATATACGGACATTCTGATTATTAGGAAAAATGATAAATGAATTTGGAAAATTCATACAAACACTTCCTAGAGGTATTTGAGGGAAGATATGGTAGATTGGTGACATATAAAGATTTTAGGAATTAAGTTTGGATTATTTGAGGAGGAAATAAAGAAATTGCAGTTTTAGTCCCTTTAGAAGGAACTCCGTAATCCGTTAGTTAGGAAAGGGATAACTACTAGAGATGGAAAAATAGATAAGATAGAGACTACAAAGACTTGATAGCAATAAAAGAAAAATAGAATGATTAGTTACGGTTAAGTATTATAGCATAAATAGTAAAATAGTTAAAGTCTTATATAGACTTCTGTTTTCTCTATTTCCATCTTTTATCTATTCTATATGATATTGTGTGATCTAAGTGATAAGAAAATTATTTTAGTCTTATAATGAAGGTTTAAAAATACTTATGAAATTATTTCATTAAAACAGTCACTCTTTCCTTGACGTTTGACATTCGTATTTACCGTTATTAACGGATAAGGTTTTAAATAACACAAGTATGTCAAACCAACTTAGACAAACAAACTTCCTTCACAAAAGTTGGTTCTTTTAATATTTATGATTTTTTGGAATTTTCTTAGAATTTTTGGAAAACTTTAGAAATTACCATTTTGACCCTGTTACTTATAGTAAGAGATAAATACTGATTCGGAGACCAAACTGAGGTCAGAAAAAGATTTTAAAAAGCTGAATCATGTTTTTATATTTTTGGGGATTTTTAGGAATTATTTCGTAATTTTCTAAAGAACAGATAAAAACGCTACTTTTCTCATCCCAGTAAAGCACGCAAAACGAAGATTACGAAAACCAGAATGGATTTTCAGTGATCAATGAGAGCTCAAAATCAAATTTTAAGAGGGACCATTAGTGATCAAATTCAATTTGCAATTTTTTGGGATTTTTTTTGAAATTTTCTGAAATATGTCTGTTTTTCACTTACGGCGCGACCGTTTTCTGTTGTTTATGAAAACCGTTAGGCTTACCCTTACCGTAAAAATCCCAAAACTCTTCCATGAAGTTCTTACATGTCATTTTCGAGATTCCTCATTGGTTCTTACCATTTAAAATTATTTTTGAGTCTTAGATTAGTAAAAAGACTATTTTAACCCTTATTTACGGAATAAGCCGAATAGAGACATAGTGGCTATGATATGAAAACTTAGGAAGCATAAAAGATCTATAGACATCATGATTAGCCTTGAATAATATGGTGGGCATGTATAATGACTATTTTACCCTTGATTTCACTTAAAACTACCAAAACCTAATGTTTTTGTCCATGCAATCCAATGACCTTCTTCCCCCTTCCTTTTGGTTGACATCATCATCAATTTTAGGCCCTTGGATGTGCTTTTGCTTCATGAGTCATAGGCTTAGTCATAGGAAAGAGCCAATGGGAAAAAGGATTGATTAAACCTAATTAATAATTATGTATTTTTGGAATCATGACTTACATCACACAAGTTTTTAATTCCCTCCTTCTCCCTAGCTCTTGGCCGCCCCTCTCCCTATAAATAGGACCCCTTGGCTTCATAAAATTCACACAACACAATTCATGAAGCAAGGCAAACACTTTCTCCCTCTTTTCTCTCTTTAAGTCTTAAATTTCTTACTATTGTGTTCTTGGTGTTCTTACTTGTTCTTCTTCAAGTTTTGGCCAAGCTGGTAAGGGGTTTTTCTTTCAAAGTAATTTGTGAAGTATGAGTTTTGATTCTTGTTTATGTTTGAGTTGCTTGTTTATGTGTTTATGGATTTTATATGCTTTATGATTGTTTATAGTCTTAAAATTAATTGTTTGTGCTATTGATGAATTGTAGAGTTATAATGCCCAAATTTATACTTAAAATCGTGAGGCTAGAGAGGATATGGCAAAATCACTTTTGAGCTTTTGTAAATATACCGTTATAATGGCAAATTTTAGACTACCATAAATACAATTTTACAGCAAAGAGAATACAATTTATTCTTTACGAAAACCCTGATATTATCTGTTATTTATATACAAGGTGATGGTTAAGATAAATGGTTTATCAGTATGGATCTGTCTAGAAAGGAAGGGAGACCTATAAAGGGGCTAAAGCAGTCCGTCTCTCTCTGGCCTGGATCTGTATGATACGCTGTTTGGGGAATTCTTAACAATAGGGACCCGGTATATACGTGACAAGATAAAAGTCGGAAAAAAGCAATTTTCTTAATATCGTATATATAAATGGATTGGAATGAATAAAAGAGTGTAACAGTAATGGATTCTTGGTGAACCTACTGTTATAGCATCTTTCGGAATATAATCTAACAGTAATGGATTCTCGGTGAATTCTACTGTTATGTTATTAGTGGGAAATATCGAGTGGGTATCCAATCTGTAGATATATGCACATAACTCAGTTTAATTTTCAATGTCTACGGCAGTGGAAATTAGTGAGATAGGCTTTCAACAGACCTTTTTCCTGGAAGATAATTGGAGCTTAAATATTTTTGAAGAGAAACAAATGAACTACGTTCACTTAGTGATATAGGAGCGATTTTTAAAAATGGGTACTGATTACCAAAGATGGCTCTGCCGTCGTGTGATCTTTTCATCTTCAAAAATAACTTAAGCCGGAAAAAAATTAGCTTTACTTCATTCACTAAGTACATATCAAGTTTTAGAAAGACGGACAATGATTACCGCAGTCGGCTCAGCCGCCGTGTAATTATTCCATTCCCATGCTTCTCGTCCTTCCTTGTGTTGCTATCTTCTGTCCGGATGATGTTCTTCATCTGCTCCAGGGGTAGCTTAATGTCTAAGACTAACCGGGTTTCTACTCTCCAATTGGGTTTATCAACTCTTCCAGCAGTGGTAAGTACATAATCAGTATACGTACCCCACTGTGTACCAGGGTTTATCTTCCACCCCGTCTTCCCAATCTCAAGGGGTTAAATCCTAAGACGTCAGACCGGAACTAACCCACTCCTCGGGTAAACCATCTACTCAGTCATACATCAACACAACATAAAGTAGGCAAGGGTGAGACTCTAAGACAAAGTAACATGAAAAGTAGGAGTACATCCAACACATAGATCATCTATCAATCAATTTGCACATCAAAGCATATATCAACAATAACAGATCAATCAAGACTTATAACCAGATTTCATTTAAGCAGATCTCACTTTGTGCTGCAATCCTACAAAAGTAATACATTCACAATAATTTATCACCAAGTCCAGGTCTTATTTATGCATGTCACTTCAATATTTCTCAAAACATACCGATGTAGTGCTCAAAGGAGAGTTTCCAACCTCACATCATTTGAGCGACCAGCTGCAGTAAACTTAACAGCATAACCAGGAAATCCCACCTTAGATCCCTGAGAATACTTCAGAAATACCGCATTTAAAACTTAATAGCAAATCAGAAATAGGTCTGCCAGTCAGATTTATCCAAGCCGGGTATACGATTTGTCTCGGCTCAAGGGTTATCATCGACAAGGCCTTTGAGACTTTCGAAACCTGGATAATCCCAGTAGACAATTGTAGTCCAACAGAACCTATTTTCAACCCCGTCTAGTAGGTTGTATGTTCATCGTCTTTAACAAAATTTCATAAAATTCCCAGAAAATCACAAATTGAATTTAAACACTAATGATCCCTCTTGAAAAATGATTTTAAGTACTCACTGATCGCTAAAAATCCATTTCTGTTCAGAAATCCTCGTTTCTCGTGCTTTACAAGGACCCAAAAAAGTAACTTTTGATCTATTTTTTAGAAACTTATGAAATAATTTCCAAAAATCACAAAAAATGTAAAAACATGATTCAGCTTTTCAAACTCTCTTTCTGACCTTAACTTGGTCTCCGAATCTGTTTTTAGCTCTTACTGTAAACTATAAGGAACAAAACGGTAATTTCTAAATTTTATTTTTCCCAAAAGTTCTAAGAAAATTCTAGAAAATCAGAAATATTAAAAGAACCAACTTTTGTGAAGGAAGTTTTGTTTTCTGGTTTGTTTTGATATACCTTAGCTAATTAAAATCATATCCGTTAATTACGGTAAATATGATTTTTCTGAAAAATCTCAAACGTCAAAGAAAAAAATGTTTTTTTATGAAATAATTTAATAAGTATATTCAAATCCTAATTATAAGCTAAAAATAAATCAGTTAGCACTTAGATCACAAAATTTCATATAAAACATAATTTAAACGGTAACTAAAAAAACGAATGTTACAAAATCAAAGGGTATATACTATGGAGGATGGAACCTGGTGAACCAAAGGTCATTATCAGTAGGGATGTAACCCTTTGATGAAAACAGAATGGCAATGTTGTGCGAGGAACAGCAGCAAGTCAGTATTCAGAAAAGGCTACATAGACAACAGAGGTTGAGGTGGAGCTGCCTTCACAGCAACAGAAACATCCCACACCAGCAACTCAAACAAAACTGGAACAAGAACAGGAAGAACAAGAGGATGAAACAGATCTCAGAAACTACAACTTGGCTAGGGATAGGACCAGGAGGACCATAACAAAGCCAAACAGATATAGTCAAGCTGATCTTATATACTATGCATTGACTGTTGTTGAAGAGATTCAACGGGATGAACCAAGGAGCTTCAAAGAGGCAATGAAAAACAAGCAGAAGGAAAAATGGTTGGAAACAATGATTGAAGAAATGCAATCTCTTGAGAAGAACAAGACTTGGGTTCTGGTTAATCTACATGCTCAGCATTTTCGACATATTTCAAAACCTCCATTGTCCACAACATCGATCTCGTCACCTCTCACTTCCTTGCACTTGCCATTTCATTTGGGGATGAAGTATTCAATTGGGTATCGAACAAGTTAGTACTTTTGAAAGTTTTCGTGTCACTAAATAAATTCATGCCCCTTAACAAGCCTAGACCCAAAATATAACTAATTAGAATAATTAATGGTATTTTGTATTTCATCCTTCGGCACTTTTAGGGAATGATTGTTTGTGGTGTTGCCCTATTTCAATCTCAAAGAAAAACGGACCAAACTGGGTTTTAATTGACACATATTATCAAGAGTGTGTATATGCCACGTCGCTAGCTAGATAGGACAGCCCAATCATCTTGGTTTGCATGGGCATGTAGGATACTTCTGTTAAAATTTAGACGACCCACGAACAGAATGACCCAATTGTAACAGTGAAAATAGTTAAGAGACTCTGGGTCAATTGAAAATGGAAGGACCCAAATCACATTCACAAAACCTGGAAAACTAAAAGTGAAACTAAGTCTATAATCTTCTATTTTCCAAATCTAGTCCCAAATTTCAATGTATATATCAATGTCATGTTAATGAGAGAGATATTCAGTTAAGATCCTCTCCATTTATTTTTTTTCTCAATTTCCTCTATTACTATGTTTTTTGGGAAAATAAATGACATAGATGTGATACATACATAGTGGAGAGTGTCATTTATTCTCGCAAAAGCATAGTAATGAAAAAATAGAAAGAAAAATAAATAGAGTAGGGGAAGTAGCTAGCATTTGCTATTTGGCCTTATTTTATTCGTTGTATCTATATATACAAGCAGTGGCAGACCCACATTGGTTTGAGGGTGGGCACATGCTGTAACATCCGTATTTTCAGGATATTGTTTGAAATTTCTGTTTTATATGAAATTCTATGATCTAAGTGCTAAGAAATTTATTTTGACCTTATAATAATGATTATAATATACTTATGAAATTATTTCATGAAAATAGTCACTCTTCTATTAACGTTTGATATCCATATTCACCATTATTTACGGAAAAGGATTTAAATAGCCCAAGTATGTCAAACCAATTTAGACAAATAAACTTCCTTCACAAAAGTTGGTTCTTTTAATATTTATGATTTTATGGAATTTTCTTAGAATTTTTGGAAAACTTTAGAAATTACCGTTTTGACCTTGTTACTTACAGCAAAAGATAAATACAGATTTGAAGACCAAATCGAGGTCAGAAAAAGATTTTGAAAAGGTAAATCATGTTTTTACGTTTTTGGGAATTATTTCATAATTTTCTAAAAAATAGGTAAAAATGCTATTTTTTCGACGTTCATAAAGTATGAAAAACAGGGATTTCTGGTCTAAAATAGATTTTCTGTGATCAATGTGAGCTTAAAATCAAATTTCAAAAGGGACCATTAGTGTTTAAATCAAATTTTTGATTTTCTGAGAATTTTTCTGAAATTTTCTGAGAAAGTGCTGTTTTTCACTTACGGCGCGTCCGTTTTCCCTTGTTTTTGCAAATCGTAAGGCTTACCCTTATCGTAAAAATTCCAAAACTCTTTCATGAAGCTTTCATATGGTGATTTCATGATTTCCTATTGATTCTTACCATTTAAAATTATTTTTGAGTATTAGATTAATAAAAAGACTAGTTTAACCCTTATTTACGGAATAAGCCGAATAGAGGCGAATTGAGACATAGGGGCTATAATATGGAAACATAAGAACTTTGAGGGGTTTGAATACAATTCTAAGAAGCATACAAAGACTAGGAACATCATGATTACCTTGAATAGTAAGGTGGGCATACAAAAAGACCATTTTACCCTTGATTTTCACTTAAAACTACCTACACATAAAGCTTTTTACTATGCAATCCAATGGCCTCCTTTTGCCCTCCTTTGGTCGACATCAAGAGCTAATTAGGAGCCTTGGATCAGATTTTTTCATGAGTCATTGATCCTTGTCAATAAGCCTAAACCAATTAGGAAAAATATGGATTAAACTTAATTAATAAATGGGTAATTTAGGAGTCATGGCTTACATCACTCCAAATTTCTTCTTCCTCCTTTGCCCTTCCTCTTGGCCGCCCCTCTCCCTGTAAATAGGACCCCTTGGCTTCATAAAATTTCATTCACAATTCAAGAAGCATTCAAGGCAAACACAATTCTCTCTTTTTCTCTCTTTAGTCTTAAATTTCTTACTATTGTGTTCTTGGTTCTTCAAGCTTGTTCTTCATCATCTTAAGGCCAAGGTAAGGGGTTTTTCTTTCAAAGTAATTTGTGAAGTATGAGTTTTGATTCTTGTTTGTGTTTGAATTGCTTGTTTATATGTTTATGGCTTTTATATGCTTTATGATTGTTTATAGTCTTAAAATTAATTGTTTTATGCTATTGATAAATTGTAGAGTTATAATGCCCAAATTTATACTTAAATTCGTGAGGCTAGAGAGGTTATGGCAAAATCACTTTTGAACTTTAGTAAACATACCGTTATAATGGCAAATTTTAGACATACCATAAAGATGATTTTACCGCAAAGAAAATACAATTTATGTTTATGAAAACCCAAGATTATCTGTTATTTATATACAAGGTGATGGTTAAGATAAATGGTTTATCAGTGTGGATCTGTCTAGAAAGGAAGGGAGACCTATGAAGGGGTCAAATCAGTCTATCTCTCTCTGGCCTGGGATCCGTATTGATACGCTATTTGGGGAAATCTTAACATTAGAGACCCGGTATATACGTGACAAGATAAAATTGGAAAGAAGCAATTTTCTTAATACCGTATATATAAATAGATTGGAAAGGATTAAAGAGTGTAACAGTAATGGATTCTCGGTGAACCTACTGTTATAGCATCTTTTGGAAAATAATTTAACGATAATGGATTCTCGGTGAATTCTACTGTTATTTTATTAGTGGGAAGTAATGAGTGGGTATCCAATCTGTATATATATGCACATAACTCAGTTTAATTTCCTATGTCTACGGCAGTGGAAATTAGTGAGATAGGCTTTCAACGGGCCTTTTTCCTGGAAGATAATTGGAGCATAAATATTTCTGAAGAGAAACAAATGAGCTACGTTCACTTAGTAATATAAGACTGATTTTTAAGAATGGGTACTGATCACCAAAGATGGCTCTGCCGTCGTGTGATCTTTTCATCTTTGAAAATAACTTAAGCCGGTAATTAATCAGCAGTATTTCGTTCACTAAGTATCTTAAGTTTTTAAAAAAAGACGGACAATGATTACCGCAGTCGGCTCAGCCGCCGTGTAATTATTCCATTCCCAAAGAGCTATCTAAAATCTGAAAACAGATACTTACTGGTTTACAAGCGGACGTAAGTTTTCATACAATTGATCTCTTCTCTCCTAATCAATCCTAGGTGGCTATGCCCCGTTTTGATCTTCTTGAAATGAAGCTAACAACTTAACTCGCGAAAATGAGTAATAAAAGATAAGAGTAATTTTCAGAGAGAGAGATGAATATTCTATACAGTAGTATCGAAGGGAAGCTACAGTAAAACAGAGGAAATTTTACAGAGAGAAAGAGAAATTGAGTATATGCAAAGCAAGACGATCATTTGCATTATAGACGAGGAGCTTACAACCTACGAGAACGGGGTTGAAAATAGAATCTGTTGGACTACAATTGTCTACTGGGATTATCCAGGTTTCGAAAGTCTCAATGGCCTTGAGGTGAATCCCCCTGAGCCGAGACGAGTCGTATACCCGACTTGGATAAATCTGACAGACAGACCTATTTCTGATTTGGTATTAAGTTTTAAATGCAGTATTTCCGAAGTATTCTCAGGGGTCTATAGACGGGATTCCCTGTTTATGCTGTTAAGTTTACTGCAGCTGGTCGCTCAATGATGTGAGGTTGGAAAAGTCTCCTTGGAGCACTACACCGGTGTGATTAGAGAGATATTGAAGTGACATGCATAAATATACTGAGATATGAGAATGTATTTTGTGAAGTAAGTTATTTTGTAGGATTGCAGTACAAAGGTAAGATCTGCTTAAACGAAATCTGTTTATAAGCCTTGATTGTTCTGTTAATTGCTTGGTGTACAAATTGATTGATGAGTGATACATATATGTTGGGTGTATTCCTACTTTTCCTATTACTTTGTCTTAAGAGTCTCACCCTTGCCTGCTTTGTTATGTTGATGCATGACGGAGTAGATGATGGTTTGTCCGAGGAGTGGGTTAGTTCCGGTCCGATGTCTTAGGATTCAGCCCCTTGAGATTGGGAAGTCGGGGTGGAAGATAAACCCTGATACACAGTGGGGTAGGTATACTGGTTATGTACTTACTACTGCTGGAAGAATAGATAAACCAAACTGGAGAATAGAAACCCGATTAGTCTTAGACGTTAAGCTACCCTTGAAGCAAATTAAGGACATTATCCGGACAGAAGATGGAAATGCAAAGAAGGTGGAGAAGCAGAAGAAGACTGCTTAGAAGAAGGTTTACCGGGTTAGGGTTAGAAGGTTGCTGCTACTGTTATGTCTTCATCTTAAGATGCTTAAGCTAGATGGTTAGTCTAAGATTGGTCTGGCTCACACCTACGTAGTAGCAATATATTTTCTCTTTTAACACTTTTGTAATTTTTGGTTTACTAGTATTTTAGTCTTAAACCCGTTGCAGACTCTATACTTAGGTTTGTACTGAAACAAACCCTTGTAAAATATCATGGTTATTATCTATATGATGAAGTACTTTTTCTAAACCCGATGGAACTATTTTATACTTACCAATCCTTTTAGAAAATGAAAAATTTTATCCGCATTTTTGAAGATACTTACAAAACTTTTATCAAATATTTTCTAAGTCTTTGCAAAACTTTTGGTTACTATGGTGTAATATCCTTTTTGGAGAAAGGGTGTTGAACATGCCCCCACTCAAACTTTAAAAATCTCACCTAATATATGAATTTTTTAAATTTTGACCCCTTTGGAATTGTATTTTTGCCCCCAGTCAACCATTAATTGCACCCAGACACTCAGTTCTCTTCTTTTTGCCCCCACTCAAACTTTAAAAATCTCACTTAATATCTGAATTTTTTAAAATTTTGACCCCTCTGGAATTATATTTTTACCTCCAGCAACCATTAATTGCACATAGACACCTAATTCTCTTCTTTTTGTTTTCGTAAAAGCCTCAGTCTACAAATAAGATTTAGTT
This sequence comes from Glycyrrhiza uralensis, assembly GCA_030159175.1. NCBI lineage: Eukaryota > Viridiplantae > Streptophyta > Magnoliopsida > Fabales > Fabaceae > Glycyrrhiza > Glycyrrhiza uralensis. The sequence goes on from BRZY01000007.1 coordinate 8,441,131, forward strand.
CAATAGAAACCTAAACTTTTTAAAATTACGAGTTGTACCCCATGTAGATCCAAGGGATCAAATCCCTACTTATTCTTAGAAGCAATATAGACCAGTGGATAAAAAAATAGTCTCTCTCTCACCCCAAACCCTAAGGCTATGTTTGGATGGGGGTTTTTGGAGGGAAAGGGAGGGGAGGGGATTGGAAGGAAGGACTTATAATTCCTAATTACCTTGTTTAGCTTTAATAGGACAAAGAAAATATTATTTTAAAAGGTAGCAGACACCAAAATGTAAAACTTTTTTTTAATTTTAAAAACTCTCAAGCAAGGTAATTGGAGATTATAAATTTTCCCCTCCCCTCCCTTCCCCTCCAAAAACCCCATCCAAACATAGCCTAAAGCTCCCTTATTCTCTCTAAATAAGTTTTTATCTCATCCCTCTCAACTGTCTCTCTTCTTCTACTGTTCTACAAACTACAGTGCCTTTGAACATAATAAATTGGTAAAACGTGTCATTTAGGAAAAATGCGCTTGAAAATCAACAATTAATTGCTCCAAAAATCTATAAGAATATTGTTAATCCTACTGCATTGAAAACTACTAATACTATTATTATTGGTTTTGAAGATGAATGATAACAATTATTAGTAATTAATTTTTTTCATATAAAATGCCTCCACTGACTAGGGTCTTAGGTACGCCACTTAATACAAGGCACCTGCAGCTATAACGAGGAAAAGCCATTCACAAGAACACAAATTGTGGCTACATTTACGCTGCATATGGATATGAATTTTAATTTTCTAAGTGACCACAGCGCGGGTTTGAAAAGCGAAACATAGATTTTTGGTTAACGAAAGGGAAACACACGTTATTACCAACTATACTTGACATCATGCATTGCCTTCAATTACAAACAAACCTTGTGAAGTTCACGTTTGTATGTAAGAGAGATCAGGTCCACAATCCAATGAACCATATATCATGGGAAGGCTTTGGTGGTGTGCACAGTGCACCACATGTCACTACTCAAATCCTTGGGCCCATGTCTCATTATATACACCCCATGTCTCTTTCAACCATAATTTCTGGGGGGTTGGTGATATTGGCATTGGATTATTGTTTGCCATACATTTTCAGAACACAATTAAATCTTCGATATTTGTAGTGTCTCTAGGAGTGTGAATGATGAGTGTCCAAGGTGGATGATGTCCCATTTTGGTTTTTCATCCAATGACAAGATTAGCCTTTTGTGGATGGTTGTGTCCTCTATGCTCCCCGTGAAATTTGTTAGGAATATCTATGTGTAAGTTAGTCTCATATCGATTAGAAATGTATTAAATAAAAAAATATAAGAGACAAGACTGATATAACCAATGCATTAAGTTTTGGGATAGTGTGATGTCTTTATCTCAAAAATTATGGTTGCTTGACTCATTGACACAAGTCTCAAAACAAAATATCCCCATGACCCATAAAAATATGTACATCAAAATTAAGGCATCCAATCTCTAGTGGATAGATGGAAAATCACATTTGATGCAATAAACATAATTTAGAATTTGTCCTAATATATTCGATATTTTTGGGATAAATTAATTTTAATTTACATCAAAACCATACTTTTGTTGTCTAAATAAAAAATAGGGATTATGTTTTGTGAATGGGGTTGAATCAATTTTGGGGTTATCTATTTTTAATTTTTGAAGTAAAATAGTGATTAAATCTTAAAATATACAATACGCTATTCCAAAAAGTGCTCTTAGATAGCATTTTTTAGCACTTAAATAGCGCTTTTAAAAATGTTATCTATTGTTCATGAATCATAACAGGTAGGGATGGAAAAACAGGCCAGCCCGTTTTGACGGGCCGACAGGCCAAAACGGGCTGGCCCATCAAAATAATAATAAAAAATTTAAAAAAATAATTAAAAATTAAATAAAAAAATAAGAAAAAATATTATTTTTTTTCCAAAAAAGAAAAACGGGCAAGCCCGGCCCGTTTTCGGGCCAATACGTTTTCGGTCCATTTTTGACGGGCCTGAACGGGTCGGGATCAAACGGGCCAGGGCCTAAAAAAATTGGCCCGGCCTGGCCAGTTTTACGAGCCAAACGGGCTGGCCCGTTGGGCCAAGCCCATATTGCCACCCCTAATAACAGGTACTATCATTTCAGATATTCCATGAGTTTTTTTTTTGAAAAATAAAAATTTATTAAGAAGAAAGCAACTAAACCAACGCACAAGATATGCCAAGATTTAGCTACATGAAAAGAACAATAATGTTATCAGTACAAAAACGATCGATCTCCTACGGTTAAAACAAAAGAGGTAGCGTGCAAAGCTTCACAATAGGGAAAGACATCCCAACTAAGTTGGCACCCTAGACCCTATCTATCATTTGCAGCACGCCAAACCCACATAAGAAGCTAAAAAAATCACCACAACCTATCAAAATTACACCAAAGAAGATCAGGCCCATACACACCTGTGGAAGGAACCCCACCCGTTCCATATGAGTAACATGTTCCAGGTGTAAGTGAGATAGTCAAGGTGTGTTAGCTCAGTTTGGCAGAGTTTAACCTTTGTAACCTTAAACACCCGAGTTTGAATCCTCCTCCTCCTCCTATGAAAAAAGAGGCGTGAGATAATATTTTCTCAAGTATGTATTTCATACATAGATAACATTTAGCGCTATCTGTGTTTAAATAATAACTCGATAACCTTTCTTGAGAAAGTATTGTCTAAGTAATTTTATTTATTTTATTTTGGCTTAATTGCATTTTTGGTCTCCCAGTTATTGTGTTTGTGCGATTTGGGTCCCCTGACCAGTTTTCAATTGAGCGAATTAGGTCCCTCAATTATCCCTATTGTTGCAATCAAGTTTTTCCATCACTATGTCGTTCAATTTTTAACACCTAAAGTTTACATGGCACACGTGGCGATTGATTTTACACTAAATCATGTCACCTTGGCATTGAGTCGGGACATCTTGGCACTGATCACATGACAATAACTCTCACAAGTAAGAAATTTTAAGCAACATGTATTGCATCACGTGTTACTCGACTTGCTTTGAAAAATTTTCTGGCTACCTACATCATGCCACAGTGACTCGATTTAGTGTAAATCAGTCCCCAAGTGTCACGTAGACTCCAGATGTTAAAAATTGGACGACATAGTGACAAAGGGACTTGATTGTAACAATTGGGATAATTAAGGGACACAATTTGCTCAATTCAAAATCGAGGGATCCAAATTGCATAATTGCAATAACTGGATGACTAAAAGTGCAATATTAAACCTTTTATTTTTCTGATTAAACGTTCCTCTTGTATTAAACACTCTAGAATATTACAGTACACATAAAAAATAAAGCAGGATCAATATGCAAAACCAGTACCAATATGCTAAACCAATATTTATTCAAACCTGTAGCAAAAACGCCAAGATGAAATAAACCCCAAGAGTACTGCAATTTCAAATACTGACTAATTAATTCTGATTGCTAGAGGAAAAAGCATCATGACTTAATTTGATAGCAGCAACAACCAAGGTTTTAAAAAACGGTCCGAAACCGAAATTGCACCTGCGACATAAAGGTTTAAGTAGTCTCCGAAATCTCATCGCAATCGCAATTGCAGCCGCATTTATCTGTACTTTTTTACAATATCAAAGATCGCGACGTAACCGCAACCACGGCTGCAATTTAAAACCTTGGCAACAACACCACACAAATTTTTTTTTACAACGTCACCACACTCGTTTTCATAATCAATCATTGTCGCTTAGCTAGAAGAATCACAATTCAATTAATGTACGCATAGAAGTAAGCAATGAAACATATCATTGGTTAAAAAATTCAACAAGAACATGGCTTGTAGGCAGGTGGAAGACAAGATGTAAGGGGAATGAAACCGCGGGTGTCAAAAAAATCGGATAACAAGGTAACAGTACTAGTAGCATTTTCTTGTATGCTTGCAGATTGCATACAGTTCCATTGCACATGGCTTAAAAGAAACATCCTAAACCTCACACACTAAGATTTCCAATAACCCCAAGTTAACCCAATGTGCACTAATATAAAAAAAAAAGTAAATAGCCACGTTGGTCCCTGAAAGTGTCGGATTGTGCCACTTTGGTCTCCGACAAATACGAAATTAAAAAAAAGTCCACGACTGTCAGTTATTAGTCACTTTGGTCCTTAAAAGTGATTATTTACTATCATTTTGATCCTTGAAAGTGATTACTTAACTATCATTTTGGTTCCTGAAATTGATTACCATAGTGACAAATTCGAATCTATGAGGGACCAAAGTGACAACACCTAACACTCTCAGGGACCAAAGTGGTTGTTTACTATATAAAAAAAATAGTAAATTAATTAATATATATACAACTAATATCTAATAAAGCATTAAAGTTTGGAACAAGGTTCTTTGACCAAAAAAAAAGTTTGGAACAAGGTTGACCCTGTATTATAGGACACAAGAACCAACTTCTTCTCCATATCATTGTCCTGAAAAAAAGTTTTGCTACAGTCTTCGGTCTCTCTTTTTCATGTTTATTTGTTGTATGTGAGGATTTGAAGAAGAAGTGGTCTTTACGATGTCCAATGCCTATTAATGAATCGTATAGTTATCTTACGGATTGGTAATAACATTAATGTGATCTTAATCGAAGTAAAAAATTGAACTAATTAATTAAAGTTTGGGCAAAATTAGTATATTGGTACCTTATGTTAATTTATTTTTTCAATTTGGTCCCTTATTAAAAAAAGAATAAAATACACTCCCTTTCCCTGAGAGATATCAATATTACACTCCCCTCTCCTATTGTTTGAAAACACATTCTCTCCTCCCTTGAGAGATATCAATATTAAACTTCCCTTCCCTTTTGTTTGAAAACACACATTCTCTTCCCTTCAAAGATGAAATACAATATACTTTTCTCCATTTTTGTAATTTTCTATTAACGTAAAAGTTAGTCTCTGTTAAAATATTTTTTATTACCATAGTAATCTTTTATCTTTCATTTCATTTTCGATTTTGTCCCATTTTCTTTCCCATTTCGATTTCTCATTCCTAAAATCAAAATCACCATTTCACCGCCGTTCACCACTACATTGAAACAGTGATTCTGATTTTAGGAATCAGAAATTGGAATGGGAAAAAAAAATAGGGCAAAAACGAAACGAAATGAAAAATAAAAGTTTATTATAGTAATAAAAAATATTTTAACGGAGGCTAACTTTTACGTTAATGAAAAATTATAAAAATGAAGAAAAGTGTATCATATTTTATCTTTGAAGGGAAGAGAATGTGTGTTTTCAAACAAAAGGGGAGGAAAGTTTAATATTGATATCTCTCAAGGGAGGGGAGAGTGTGTTTTCAAACAATAGGGGAGGGGAGTGTAATATTGATATCTTTCAGGGGAGGGGATTGTATTTTACTCTAAAAAAATTGACAATTCCTTACGTTTGAAACTGTTAACACCGTTGGCCTGAATAACAAATGTAGTTTAAGTTTGTTTCAAATAGGTCTTATATGTTCTAATATCATTTGCTTTAGAGTCCTTTATGAATTAAATTAGTCACAAATTATTCCCCGTTGTAGTCCACGTAGGTAGTCTAACGGACACGTCAGCACCTTCTAAACGGCGTTTGGTGATCAGACCAACGGTGTTAACAGCTTCAAACGTAAGGGATCTTGCTATCAAATTTTTTTAATAGGGAGCCAAATTGAAAAAATAAATTTACATAAGGGACCAGTTTACTAATTTTGCCTAAAGTTTGTGTAAAATACACGTACCCGAAATATACAGAAACAACAGAGGCACCTTATAACGACTGATTTATGAGAACTTCATTGATCTCCTCTTTGCCGATGATATTTGAACATGCACCTACAAACATATACCTTTTTCCATGATCACCAGCAGTTGTGTGCCATCCTGCACGCGGATGTACATACACATGTACCATCAGGTACATACAAAATGGAGAAAGAGTCGCACCACCAACTGTACACTGTGCCGAAAATACATTACAAAAACGTTTAAATTTGATTCCAACAACACATCAAATTGTTGTTGGTTTCCACGTCATCACATGCATGCGCCACTCTCAACAACGCTTTGGAAGCGTGGTCTCAATCGCACATAAACCAGGCCCGCGATCACTAAATGACACATACAGATAATGCACGGCCAAGCAAGCGTTGTGCTTGAATTATACCTCCCGAAAATGCTTTCTAAAGCAAGTATTGTGTAAATAAAATTTTTCACTCATTTTTTATTTTCTGATTTCCCCATACACAAGTATCAGTGAAACAATATATGAAATAATAACCAATTAGATGAATCCAGTACATATGAGCAGAAATATATATACATATATCTACAATATGAACATGTTGAATCCAAACAATTAAATGAATAAAAAAAATCAATCAAATTAACTACACAAAGAAATATTAAAAGTTTACTTAATTATTGTCAATTAGTTTCTTGAGCACGAATATACACCATTCTTCCACGACTTCAATTTGTAGTTCAAGAGAATAACTTTCACACTAGCCTGCAAAGTACTGCAAAAAAAAAACAAGTTAATCATTTTATATTATTGATTAAGTTACATGCATGAAATAAATCAATTCAGGAATCATAATATGAGGACCACAAATACTGGGTTGTTCACTTGCCTGTGGAGATCATCTATATCATGAATCTCATGACATAGTACCGCAGTCGTTATTGTTATCTTGTTTTGGACACTATAAAATGGAAAAATAGGCATGGTAAATCAAAACAAATATTTGCAGTGTACTAAAATAATAATTACACTGAACCTTTGTAAAATACCTTAATTATTGACAAATGGGGTATTCTATTCCTTAGTACCGAAGGTCCTACTTGAGTTCAGTATTTTTGCACAGCCCTGAGAAAAACAAACACAAATTAAACTTCGATGTAAGTAATAAATATGATGAAAACACATGCACATCATGCACGAATACTTACTCATTGAAAGTATCATAAAAGTCTTTGCATTCCAGCTGTGGTTTCCTGGACAGAGAATCCAAATAATATATTATCCCTCCCAGTGGTTTGATGGCGACCAACACCCAATGCTGCCAAGAAAAATGACAAGCAAGTCAGTAAATAAGCACATTAAGCATATCGAAATAAAGCTTAGAAATAAGGTCACTCACCCTGCATTGTATGATGCACACTATAAGAAAATCGGCCATTACCGATGGAATTTTTCCGTCGGTAATGCAAAAAAATCGTCGGTAACGAACAATTTCCGACGGCATAAGTTCGTCGGTAAATCGCTCGTCGGTAATTATTACCGATGGAAATTCCGTCGGTAATTATTACCGACGAAAATTACCGACGAAAATAATCCGTCAAAAAATTATATGTTACCGACGGAATAATCCATCGGTAACCACACGAAAATTTAAAAAAAAAAAAGAAAAAGGATCTGAAACTTGCACAGCATCAGGATTTTTCATCCTAATCTGAAACTTGCACAGCTAATTACTAGAGCTATACTACTCCAAATGCATTGAAACCAAAGCCTAATTTCAAGAATTTTGGGTCTAGATTAACATTGCACAAACAGAATTTCGTTTGCACCATCACATAAACAGATACATGCTTTACATCAGTCACTGCCAGAGTTCAAAATTAGCAAAACAACAACCAATCATACAACATACATTTAAGCATACGAAAATGGCTTCTTCCTAGGGTGACAGAATTTCGTTTGCACTACCATCATTAGAGGAGAAGATGGACTCACCTTGCACATAGCACACACCATTTTCCTCTTCTTCTTTCTCTCCTTCCTCTTCTCTTTTGTCTCTTCTTTTCTTCTTCTTCTTTCTTCCCCTTTCTCCTCTCTTTCTGGGTGCACACACACACACCAGCACACACTCTCACATTTTTCTTCTCTTTCTTTCTTCATTTGAGTGTGTGAGTGAGTGAAGGGTATGGGTGAGAGGGAGAGTGGCTTTGGGGTCGAGTTTGGAGTGGTGGAGAGCGGCGGCGGTAACGGCGATGGCTGGATTCAGCGGTGGCCGGCGCGGCCAAGAGAGAGAATCGCAGATGAGAGAGAGAGAGAGAATCGCGGATGAGAGAGAGAGAGAGAGAACTAAGATAATGATCGAGCAAAGAGAGGGAAGCTGAGTTTATTTTGCATTTCCAACGGTATTTTTCGATGGAAAATTCCGTCGGAAATTTAAAATTACCGATGGAATTTTTCGTCGGTGACGTTTTCCGACGGAATTTCAAATTTTTTTAAAATCAGCGCCATTACCGACGGAATATTTCCGTCGGTAACGTTTCCGACGGAAAAATTCCGTCGATAAATTTAAAATTTTTGCGTTTTCGACGGAATAATTCCGTCGGTAATTTTAAAAAAAATTAAAAAACAAAAAACTGTCAACGGTCAAAATTTCAGGTTTACCGACGGAAAAACTTTTTTATCGACCGAAAAATTCCGTCGGTAAAGTTCGTCGGTAATTGGCCTTTTTCTTGTAGTGCGCAAGAACCAACTTCTCTGGGTTCTGGGAACCTTCTTTTCCATCTGGTCAGCTATGACCTACACTCATTCTTCCTTCCTAAAAACTTCGATTGTACACACTGGTGATAGGAAGAAGTACTTATGTCTAACGTATGAGTTCTCAAACAACAATCTTAGGCAATATAATAAAATTGGGTTAACAATAAAGTGGACTATTTATTATTCCAAATAAATGACTTAAGTACTTAGGGTAGTTTAAAGTACCTCATGCACAATGTTATAATAGAGGAGTCAATCTACTCGTGGAGAAGAAGTTGGTTGATAGCATCAAGATAATCTTTGGCCTCCCATCCAAAACAAGGATTGGTTATTGGAAACGTAAGACTTTTCCCGTCCTTCATTTGTTTTGCCACATATTGATTCGCCAGCTCCATGCTACTTGGAGCTCCGGAGCACTGGATTCGGCAGCCTTGTTTAGCTGCTTTTTCTCAACAGCCTTTTTAGAATCACTTTTTTTTATGGCTGCGATTCGCATGTTTCAGATGTTGCTGATTAATGCGGTAAACTTTTAAATTTTGAATTTCAAAACAACCCATTGCCAAAATAACTCCTGTCTAAGATCACAAAGAACACAAGAATCACAATAATAGCATCTACCTCTAATCACGTGAGCAGGGTTGATTTTGATTGATCACCAGTGTTACAAGATAGTAACATCTCTATTTAGTACACATGAGCAAATGCCAATTCAGAGCAGTTCTAGCTGTATGGTAGGAGTAAAGGGGGCGTGACTACTAGGGTGTGTATCCGGAGAGAGGTACCTGGTAGTCTATTTATAATTGCCAGGGTTTCCTTCTCCTACTTCCCTAACCCCCTTTTTGGTCTTATCCAGTATAATCACAGCTTAAATTAAATCATGTTTAGTTAAATCTATTTTAATTAAATCATATTTAACATAAGCTCCATTTAATTAAATCTCATTTAATTAAATACAAATCTCTCCAATTAATTTATTCTACGTGTGTAACCCTATATGCTTCCATAAAGTTGGTAATAATTAATATTAAAAAAATATCAATATATTAAATTAATATATAATTATTATAAACAATGAGTGGCATCTAGTAAGGCATCATTGCTACTCAATTTATGATATGATTGGTGATCCGACTTAACCTCCTATAACCATAATTAATAACCGTAAAGTCTTTGTCCCTTCATCCATGTGTCCCAATTAAACATGAGACATAAAGTGTGTCATCCTCATTAAAATTTAACCATCAGTTTCTCGATCCCAGAGTAAATGTGCAAACTCATTGGGCCTAATATTTCATATTAACCCAATACTAGTTTGGCCAGACATTTTCCACATCTTGCTCCATCGAGTGGCCAGGGATGCTACTCTCATTATGCAGGAGGGGCGAATCATATCTACATCACTCGCATCCCTCCATATGATTTGTCGCAGACACAAGTACTACCTTTATAATCATCCTATTACAGATAACATTTGATAGCATTAAAGCCTACAACATCTCATGTTGGAATCATAATGACTTCAAGTTGAATGACTACTTTACTATGGTCACCTTAAGAAGCGGTTATGACACTTGCATAACTATTATGAAGCCTGCTCGTGACGGGTCAATCCAGTATAAATATTACTCCTAATATTTATATCTATGTGCTGACTTGGCAACTCATGCCCATAGCCTGTGAGATGTGGTCATCAGTCTACTCACTATTAGAATAGATTGGCCACTAGGGCTTACACCAAAAGTATCCCACTAGGACTATGACCAATCGAGCATAACTCTTATACCCATTAACCTAGTGTGACCATCATGCATCTGCTAAACAAGAGGCTTCCTCAGTGGGTCAGCAATGTTATCCAATGTAGATATTTTGTAAATCTTCATATCCCCTCTGTTGATAACCTTGAATGAGATGGAAGCGCCTAAGTATATCTTCGGATTGCTAGTGAGATCTAGATTCCTCAGCTTGCCCGATCGCTCCATTATCATAACAATAAAGGTCAATCAGCTCCTCAACGCCGGGAAAAACAATAAGTTCAGCAATGAACTTTCGATCAAAATGGCTCCTAGGCTACATCGGATGTAGCAATATACTTGGCCTCTATATTAGAATAAGAGACTATCTCTTGCCAGGTACTCTTCCAGCTCACAGTGCTACCATTCATAATCAACAACTGTCTTGCCTGGAACTCTTCCAGCTCACAACACTACTGTTCAGACAAAAACACAAACCCAAATTGCGATCTAGAGTTATTTTTATTGGTTTGGAAGATAGCATTGGTGTAATTACTTACAACGAAGTTAGCATCGGTGTAACACCTTACATCGATCTCTTCCTTACCACCAAGGATTAAGAATGAGTCATTAGTTCTTCTTAAGTACTCAAGGATATTCTTGACACCAGTCAAGTGACCTTCACTAGAATTATAATGGCACCTACTCCTAATGCTCTAAGCATACGAGGTATTTGGTCAAGCAACTTCAGCGATATCTATCTCTATGGATCCTGATTCCTAACATTTAGGAGGCTTTATCCAAATGCTTTATCGAGAAGTGGTTCCCTAATCATGTCTTTACATGATGTAGGGTAGGAATGTCGTTTCCAATCAAAAGCATATCATCCACATACAACACCAGAAACACATTTAAGCTCCCACTAACCTTCTTGTAGACACAAGGTTCATCTTTGTTCTTGGCAAACCTAAACTATCTCACAGTTTCATCAAAATGAAGATTTCAGCTTCTGGAAGCTTGGTTCAATCCATAAATTAATGCGTTGTTGCAACTTGCACACCTTTGCAGTTAGGTGAGCTGTAATAGCAAGCAGAATTTGAACAGACTTTAGCATCGCCACTGGGAAAATGTTTCATCGTAGTCCATAATATCAATTTGCCTGAATTATAACATTGTGAGCTGGAAGAGTTTCAGTCAAGAGACAGTCGCTGAATCTATTACAAAGGCCACGTATATTGCTTTATCCAATGTAGGAATGTAAATGGGGCAGGGCACCCGTTCCCCGTTACCCACTCCATACCCGCGCGGGTACCCGCTATCCAGGTTTTAAAAGGTACCCATGATATCCGCAGGTATCCGTGGATATCCATGGATATTTTTTTTAAATCTAAAAAAATCTATATTTTTTTTGTTTTTCATACAATTTTATTCATAATATAGATCTTATTAGTAAGACTAAATTTGACAAGTCATTATAATTTTAATATAATTGTCATATCAATAGCTGTTCAATTAAATAAAAAAATTACATGAGAATTAATACATACACAACAATGATAAGAGTAATATTAGGAGGAATGAGAACTAATACATACACAACAACATGAGAATTAATTTGATTTAGAAGGAATGAAGAGTGAAGATTGAAGTGGCGCATTGGTGTTTTAGGTATTTTAGGAATATATATAAATGCAACGATAATTTTGTAGTTTTATTAGCGGGTACGGGTACCTCACTACCCGTCCCCGTCCCGTTTATTGACGGGTATTTGAAATACCTGTTTAGTTTTCCCGTGGGTACCTGTTAAGGTACTCGCCCTGTATCCGTAGCGAATTTTATCCACGGGTACCCGCAGATACGGGTATTTTTGTCATCCCTAATCCAATGTAGCTCAAATGCCATTTGGATTTGAAAGTTCATCACTGAACTCATTGTTATTCCTAGCATTGCAGAGCCAATTGACCTTTATTGTTATAACAATGGAGTAATCGGGCAAGCTAAGAAATCTAGATCTCACCACCGATCCAAAGATATACTTAGGCACTTCCATCTCATTCAAGGTTTTCGATAGAGAGGATGTGAAGATTTGCAAAATGTCTACACTGGAAACATTGTTGACCCACTGAGGAACCCTCTTGCATGCGCAGCAGAAGCATGATGGGCACACTAAGTTGATGGGTATAAGAGGTATGCCCGATTGATCATAGTGCTAGTGGGAGATTGTTGGTGTAAGCCCTAGTGACCAATCTATTTTGATAGATTTTATATTTGAATGACGATCCCTTGATTTATATGTATTTATAAATCTATATATAAAGGCATTACATTTATTATGTCAGGTATTTATAACATGAAAAAGTTCTTAGAATGACAATGTTTAGTTCATTGGAACATCAAGTGATGGACTTGATCATGAGACCCCTTTGAACAATGTGGACGTCGTTCTTAAATATCCGTAGTCAAGTATTATTGTTAATAAGGACGACAATAATTCATAGAGATTATTATGTGAGTAGACCGATGGCCACATCTCATGGGCCATGGGCAAGGAGTTTCCAAGTCAGTATGTAGGTGTGAATATTAGGAGTAATGTTCATGCCGATTGACTCTCTACTGGAAGGCTTCATAATAGTTATGCAAGTGTCATAAGCTCTTCATAAGGTAGCCAAAGTAAAGCAAGTCCTTAGACTTAAAGTCACTACGATCCTTACATGAGGAGTCGTATGCTTAGATGTTATCAAACTGTCATGCCGTAACTGGATGATCATAAAGGTAGTATTTAGGTATGCCATGAATCATGCGAAGGAGTGTGAGTGATGCAGAGAGGATTCGTCCCTCCTGTATAACAAGGGTAATATCCTAGGTCACTCGATAGAGTGAGATGTGGTGAAGTCGTTGGCCAATACAACATTGGGACAATATGAGATATTGGGCTCAGTGGGAGCACATATACTCTAGGGTCGAGAAACCATGATTGGACTTAATGAGAATGAGACATTTTATGCCTCATGTTCAATCGGAACTAAAGGACAAAGGGATTAAGGCTTTATAATTATTATGGTTACACGAGGTCAATTAAGTCGGATCATCAATCATCTCATAGATTGGGTAGCAGTGATATATTGATAGATGCCGTTCATTATTTATAATAGTTAAGTATTAATTAATTGCTATGAATTAATATTAATTATTATTGCCAACTCTATGAAAGCCTACAGAGTCATACGCAGTTGAGTAAATTAGTTGGAGAGATTTATATTTAATTAAATATGATTTAATTAGAGGAGTATCTAATCAAATAAGAATTGATGAATCTAATTAAATGAGATTTAATTAATTAAGAGGTGAATCAATTAAATATGATTTAATTGATTAAGGCCTTTTATTAAAAAATATGTTTTAATTAAATTAGATTTAATTAAAATATAATTTTGATTGGATACGGTCTGCTAGGGTTGCGCGGTGGAAAAGGAGCTAGAAACCATAGCAGTGTTAAATACACTGCAAGGGTGCGCCTCCCATAACATAGAAAATAAAACAGAATAGCTGCTCCCCTTCTCCTCTCTTTGCTCCCACATACAGCTAGCAATGTGTCCAACTGGTGTTTGCTTTCGTAAGAAGTGGACTGAGTAGAGGTGTCCCTACTTTGGAGCATTGGTGATTGATCTCTTCACTCACATCCAAGGTAAACATTTATTCACTTTGTGATTCTTGATTGTTAATAGTGATCTTTATTAAGGGGTTGTTTCGCTAATGGGTTGTTTTCTAATATGACAATTTAAATGTTTACCCCATTAAACCCCAACAATGGTGTCTTATCAACCGTCTTTGATGGAACATGATTAAGTGTAATGTTGCTGTGAGCAAAACATATCCCTAGAAAGAGTTGGAAAAGTTTTATTGACTCATCATCAATCGTAGCATATCCAATAGGGCCCGGTTCCTCTTCTCAAGCACACCATTCCATTGAGGTGTTCTAGGAGAAGTGAGTTGGGATACAATTCCACACTCTTTCAGATAGTCATCAAACTCTTGGCTTAAGTATTCACCCCCACGATCTGATTGTAGAGCCTTAATACTCTTGCCAAGTTGGTTCTCCACTTCATTCTTGAATTCCTTGAACTTTTCAAAGGATTTCAAATTGTGTTTCATTAGATATATAAACTCATATCTACTGAAATCATTAGTAAATGTAATGAAGTAAGGATAACCACCTCTTGCTTGCTTGCTTAGAGACCCACATACATCACTATGTATCAAGCCCAAAAGATCACCAGCTCTCTCACCTTGACCAGTAAATGAAGTCTTAATCATCTTTTTCGTAGACAAGATTCGCATACCTTAGATGATTCATAATCAAATGAGTCCAACAGTCCATCCTCATGGAGTTTGGAAATGTGTTCCTCACCTATATGGCTCAAGCGGTAATACCTTTGGTTTTACCCTATTAGCATTTATGTTATTAACGGACATATCGAGACCTACGACATAGAGTCCCTTATTCATAGGTACATTAGCTTAGAAATATCATCCATATAAAGCAAACAACTTGAATCAACCAGAAATTCGCAAGGAATTTCGAAAAATAGGGAGTTGCCACCAAGGTTTTTTGTGGAAAAAAACATAGGGAAAACCCTAAAAATGGACTTGAACTAGAAATTAGATTCGGAAATCAATTACGAGTATAGACGGTATTAACACCCTACTAATTAATTGTGTGAAACTAAAATAACTTTTAAAGTATTTGTTTTACCCCCAAATAGAACAATAACAAAAATAGAAACAACTTTAGTGAATATTTTATTTATTTATAAAGTGTAATTATTGAAACAAATGGAGGAAAATTATTAAAAAAATATTTGGCTTGACAGGGGTGTCCCTGCTCCTACGTATCCCTTGGTGCTACGTAGTTCTTATAGCAAATAGTTGTGTGTTGGTTGATTTTATTATTTAACTTTTATATATATATTTTTTAGGATTTGGATTAAGAGAGGTGTGACGCTCAACTTAGTCCTTAAAATGGATTGATTATTTTATTTGATTATTTTCATTTTATTTTAATCTATTTTTTTCCAAAAAAGGATGATTTAGAACCACCAAGTTGTCCTAACTTGTATCCTAAAAATTGGAATTAACAAGGTTAATTACACCCAACTTAGTCCTTCAAGTATTATTTTGGATGAACCTTCATGGCCTAAGTTACACATTTTGGGACATATACATATATTCACATAGCATCATCATATAAGATTACATGTGTATGGAGATAGTAAAAACTCAAGCTCGCAAGGAAAGAGTGCCAAGCACTTACTTGGATTAGTGTGACCAACAAAACTTGCGAGAAGACTCTCTTTTCTTCCTTCTCTCTAGAGCACACATATTCTCTTTTCTTGAACCTTTTGTCCTATGTTTTTTCCGTTTCCTTTCCCAAATGACTACCTCTCTATTTATAATCACGAACTGGATGCTTTAATTTTAGTAACAAGGTAATAAGATTATTGTAATCTCAATCAAATCTTTTTGATGGGGAATTAATTTTGACTTTGAATTAATTTAGAAAGTTTAATTATTAGGATAATTTGATTTGATGATTTCTTGTAAACTTACCTTAATTTTGTCACCATTCTTTTATTCTAATTATTAATATACCTGGACAAAATTGGGTGTTAACACAACTCTTGCCCTTTATAATAAAACCTTTCTTGTCCAAAAAAGAATTAGAAGTAATATTTCTGTTAATGGTTAAAATATGATAACAATTATCCAACGTCAAGATTAACGTCTTTCAAGATGTATGAAACTTAATGTATTTCAATGACACATCAAAAGATTTTAGATTGATGTAAAATTTTATAGAAATAATCTCTGTGATAGTAACTTTTAATCCAATGGTGAATTTTAGAATATAATTATCCAATAAAAAGTTGTTAACAATGTAACATTGTCCAAAATATTACATTAGTGTAATTTAATCCCTCTCTCTCTCTTTCTATATATATATATATATTATTTCATACGCGTACAATTGCGAGGAGTGTTCCCGATTGTTCACTGAGACTAATCTCCTTGGGGGGATCTAATGTTGGGATTTAATGGAGTAAACTTTTTAAATTTTGACTTTTCAAAACAACCCATTAGCGAAAAAAACCTCTTTATTCCAAGATCACGGTTAACAAACAAGTATCACAAGTTTAGCGTTTATCTTATTAATCACTTGAGAAGGTGGATTCTGTTGATCACCAGTGCTCCAAGGTAGAAGCACCTCTACTCAGTCTACGTCTTATGTAGGCATTACCATTCTAAGAACTTTATTATGCTATAAATAAATAACTTAATAAATAAATGTCTCATATATATATAGATAAGGGGGTCATGATACAAATATAAAGTCTATCAAATAGATTAGCCACTAGGGCTTATACCAACATCTGAAGGCACACAAAGGTGGGTTGTCCCCTCCCAACTAGATTTTCTCCATACATAAGAGTCAAAATTTGAACACTTTACCACTTGCTTAAGGGGCTCAAGCTCATCGCCACTCGGACCAACTACTTGTTGGTGAGCTTTTCATTATATTATGTATTTTTTACATTTATTTACTATTTTTTTTAAAAATAAATAAAACAAGTAAAATTACAAAACCAATGTACAAAATTGTTTTATCAACAATGATTCTTGAACACCCCATTATTTTCATCCCTTGTCCAACACCCCTCTCTCTTTTTATCTTTATGTTCTTATCACATCACTCATCTATCACTCCTATCTTTCCTATTCTTATCTCTCTTTCTGGGTGTTGGATAGCATATGGGTGTCAAAAAAACATTTTTCTTGTTTTATTTTGAATTGAATTATATTTAAATTTTGGATCAATAGAAATATTAGCAACACATTCCATATTATCAATTGAAATTTATGCAAGGTCTCTTTTTTGTTAGTATGACATAGGTTCGAAGTATCT
Organism: Glycyrrhiza uralensis; assembly: GCA_030159175.1. Lineage (NCBI taxonomy): Eukaryota > Viridiplantae > Streptophyta > Magnoliopsida > Fabales > Fabaceae > Glycyrrhiza > Glycyrrhiza uralensis. The sequence continues at coordinate 8,458,369 of BRZY01000007.1, forward strand.
ACTAATTTTGTCATCACTAGTCTCTGTCAGAGAATCTGGATGACCCTCTAGTGGGGTCTCCCCTCCAACCACATTTTTTTCCATCCATAAATCTTAAACCAAGAAAAATTCATGTGAGATATACTCAGGTGGGTTTCCTTCTTTATTTGACGAGAGTTACTCCTCAAATGATACAACTTATATTAATTTTATTCAATAACAAAAAAATATATTAAGAAAGCTTAAATATATTTTTGGTTCCTATAATATATGAGTGTTTTGCTTTTAGTCCTTAAACATAAAGTCAAACGCTTTTGATCTCTTAAATATATATTTTTATTTTAGTCCGTAGAGTGAGTTGATCTTATTTAGATGCTGATATTTTCAAAGTTAAAACCTATACTTCTGGGCTTCCATTCCCATTTCTTTCTTGTAATTTTGTTTAATTAGCTCATGGGAAGGTGGGTGAGGAGGGAGGGGGAAGGAGGTGGTGGAGGAGGAAGGGAGAAGAAAGGGGCGAGGAAGGGAGTGTTGGAACCAAATTGGTTAAAAGTGTTTTTGATACAAAAACTCCCTAAGTGATTTTATGGTTTTGATGATAACAAAATGTATTAAGGTTTTTACAAAGGATAATCAATTTGTATTAAGCTGTACAATGAATAAATGCTGCACTAACTAAGCTGATTGCAGTCTGCGTCCAATAAGTTCTTCATGACATTGGCTGGCATTCAAAGTGAGCCTTGCGTCCAATGTTGGCACTGGAATGGACACAAGAGTTTTGCGTCCAATGTTGGCACTGAAATGGACACAAAAGTTCTGCGTCCAATGTTTGAGCAGAAGGAAGAATTCTGCGTCCAGCGTCCAATGTTTGAGCAGAAGGAAGAGTTCTGCGTCCAATGTTTCAGCGCAAAGGCAAGCAATGTTGTGCGTCCAATAAAATCAGCACAAGGCAAGAACAAAGTTCTGCGTCCAATGTCTTCTGAAGACACGCTACTTTCTGCGTCCAATGTTTTCCAAAGAGGCAGAATCAGTAAGCGTCCAATAGAGCAAGACTGGCATAAGTCCAATGATAAGAACAAGGCAATACTGGCAAAGTCCAATGTTTGTATAAGAAGCAGAATTGCAGTAAGAGTCCAATGATTTTCAAAGGAACAGATTCAGTGAGCAATGAAGGATAAAAGTCCAATGTTCAGTGTGAGCAAGAGTGCAACTCTGCGTCCAATGAAACTAAACAAACAAAAGAACTGCTCTGCGTCCAATGAAGTCAGAGTTACTCAAGCACTGTTCTGCGTCCAATACATAAAAAGGACAACAATATTGCTTTGCGTCCAATGGAGCACAAGGAAGCAGATTGACAAAGGTACATCAAACAATTGTTCTGCGTCCAATGGAGCAGAAGAACAAATGTACAACAATCAACCTTGCGTCCAATGGAACTATAGGGAAATGGCAAAAGTCCAATACTGGCTTGCATTCAAATGGAATAGATTGGTAAGCATAAAGATGCGTCCAATGTTTGCATGAGTTCTGTGCAAATTGGTAAGTGCAAAGGTATGCGTCCAATAGATTCTATATGCTGCGTCCAAAACGCAGAGTCCATTACATGCTATTTATTGCTCATGCATTTAATATGAAACATATTTATTGAGCAAATGATTTGAAATAAATAGCTGAACACAATGCTTTCTGTACATCTATGTCAACGTATGTGAATGTACTTCTGAAAAGCATAAAGTACTGTGGAAAGTGTACTAAGAGAGAGAATGTACTTTTAACTACTCTATAGATCTCTGAACACACCTTTCTGCTTTACACAGTGTATTCTCTCTGTCTCAATAAGATATTATTATTAACCACTGTACAATTGAGACTTTGAGTACAGGTTGCTTCTGATTTGGGAGAAAGAAACGCAGACTTGCACAAAGAAGTAGATCTCCTCAGAGCAACGGGAAAATAGCATTAAATGCTATTTGAGAACAGTAATATTATGGAGGCTGAAGCTGAGCTATTCGAAGAACAAGTCTGAAGCTTCATCAAAGCCTATAAATACCGAGAAGCAAGAAGAAGAATACAAGAGACTGAAAACGAAAAAGAAAGAGCTGAACTGCTGTACAATCTTTTATACTCTGATTAGAAAAGTCTTGTATTTCTTTATCTTCTTGTAAAAGAGAGTTTGCTTAACTCTCAAAGTGCTTTAGATTTCATATCCTCACTTGTGTGAGTTAGACAGCACTTGAATCAAAACTCTGCTGAGTTGTTTAGCCTGAAGAGGCTGTGTTCAAAGAATACTTGTGTTTTAGCCTGAAGAGGCTGCGTCCAAAGAATACTTGGGTTTTAGCCTGAAGAGGCTGCGTCCAAAGAATACTTGGGTTTTAGCCTGGAGAGGCTGTGTGCAAAGAATACTTGGGATTTAGCCTGAAGTGGCTGTGTGCAAATAATACTTGTACCTATCTGGTTTGATAGTGAAATCTCTCTAGTTTGAGGGGACTGGACGTAGCTCTTAGGAAAGGGTGAACCAGTATAAAAACTTGTGTTATTTCTTCTTTCCCTTATCTCCTTTTATATTTGTGTTTATTACTAACCAAGGGGATTGAATTGATTTTGTTTAAACAAGTTTTTCATACACCTTAAATTGCACAAAGAAAATGAGTTTTTAAACCAAGAGGGAAAGCCTCAGCGTCCAATCTTTTGTGCGTCCAATATTTCACATTTCTGTGCGTCCAGTGTTTTAACACTGTGCGTCCAATATTTGAACCAAGCTGTGCGCCCAAAGTTTTTAACAGCCAGCGTTCATCATTTGCGAAAAAGTTTTAAAAGCTTAGAAACACAATTCAACCCCCCCTTCTTGTGTTTCATCTTGTTACCTACAGTTGGCATCAGAGCTCGGTCTCTAGGGGTTGAGCACTTAACCGTGAAGAGAAGCAAGATCCATGGAAAACGAAGGACAAGCTGTGAACAGACCACCACTGTTCAATGGAGATGAATACGACTATTGGAAGCAGAGAATGATCACATTCTTTGATGCGCAGAATATAGATTTGTGGGATGTTGTTGAAACTGGTTACACTGCTCCAGTAAATGAAGCAGGTCAACAAATACCAAGAGCTCAGTGGACAGCAGATCAAAGGATCAGATTCCAGCTGAACTCGAGGGCAAGGCACTATCTGATGTGTGCCATTACAAAGTCAGAATATGACAAGGTGCACAGCTGCACTACTGCCAAGGAGATGTGGGACACTCTAGCTTTGGCACATGAATGATCAACTCAGGTTCGTGAGTCCAAAATCAGCATGCTAGTTCATCAATATGAACTATTCAAAATGGAGGATCACGAGACCATTGACCAGATGTTTGGAAGATTCCAAACAATCATTAACAACCTGAGGTCCTTGGGAAAAATCTACACAACCCAGGAGCATATCAGGAAAATCCTAAGGAGTCTGCCAAAACAATGGAGACCCAAGGTAACTGCAATACAAGAAGCAAGGGATCTTTCCACTCTTGCTTTAGAAAATCTTCTATGCTCATTGAAAGTACATGAGCTTGAGCTGAATGAAGAAACCGAGAAAAGAGCAAAGTCCATTGCTCTTAAAGCTCATAGAGGGAGCACCTCCAAAGCATTGAAGGCAAATGATTCTGATGAAGAATCATGCAGCTCAGAAGGAGAAGAAGGTTCAGATGATGATGAACTCTACCTCATCTCCAAGAAGTTAAAGGCCATATGGAACAAGAAAGGTGGCTTCAGAAGGAAGCAATACAACAGAAAATTTCCACAAAAAGAAACTGAGCAAAAGGAGAAAAATCCAGTGGTGTGCTATGGATGCAAGAAACCAGGCCACTACATGTCAAATTGTCCTGAGGCAGAAAGAACGAAGAAGAAGTTCTTCAAGAAGAAGAAAGGTCTCATGGCAACATGGGAGGATCTTGATGATTCTTCTAATGATGAGGACGAGGAGGATAAAGAAGAAGCTAATCTCTGCCTAAAGGCAAGTCTATCCTCAACTGACAGTGAGGATGAAGAAGAGGTAATTTCCTACTCTGAATTAAGCAATAATTTTGATGATCTTCTTAGAGATTCATCTATCTTATCTGATGAGTACAGATTATTAAAGAAAAAGTTTTCTCAAATAAACAAAGATTTCGAAAAACTTATTTTAGAAAACAATGTACTCAAATCGGATAATGAACATTTAAGACTTCAAGTAAGTCAATTGAAAGAAGAATCTCCAAAGAAGTCTGAGTCCAATACTTCTTGTGAAGTACAAGTACTTCAACAAGAAGTAAATGAACTCACTGGACGATTGTCCAGATTTGTCAGTAGCTCTGAAAAGCTTGATCAAATTTTAAAAATTCAGAGAAAATCTTCTGACAAAAGTGGTTTGGGTTATGAAAAACCAAAACCAAAGTTTTCTAAAAGTCCATCAAAATTCAATATATACTGTGGTCACTGTGGAAAGGTTGGACATGTCACATCGACATGCGTCCATAACAAAAGGGACATGCCTGGACGCAGACCAAGGACTAACATAAAAGGACCCAAGTCAATCTGGGTACCAAAAAGTATGATAATTCCTGTTGCAGATATGCTTGATGGGAGGAAGACAACTCCAGTCATGGCACCTGGACAGTGGCTGCTTACTACACATAACAGGAGAAAGGTCTATGTTCCAAGACCTAAAGCTTAAGATCACCTAAGAGTGAAGAAGATGGACCAGACGCAGGAAAACTGTGATGCGTCCAATACTGGAGGACTACAACATCTTTGAGAGTAAGATTTCTGTTCTTTGTGATAATACTGCTGCAATCAATTTATCTAAGAACCCAATCTTACACTCAAGAGCTAAGCATATAGAAATTAAACATCATTTTATTAGAGACTATGTGCAGAAGGGAACATTTGATATTCAGTTTGTTAGCACTGAAAATCAATGGGCAGATATATTTACAAAACCCCTATCTGTAGATAGATTCATTTTTATAAGGAAGCATTTGAATATGCACTTTATAAAAGACTGATGTTTAGCGTCCAATATGCTTAAAGTTGAGTCTGAGTCCAATGTGACTAGAGTCCAATAGGACACGACAGTCTATTTGAGACTTAGAATTTTTTAAAAAGGAAACTTTTACCTCTTAGTAATCCCACGCTGAGTCCAATTTTTTTCATAAAGATATATCTTACAGTTGGTTTCTTACAAATGCTTTGCAGTATCTTTTCAGTTTGATGATTATTCAAGCTTTCAAGAAAAACTTCTGTTTTTCTCTATAAACTTGATTCAGTTTTCTCTTCGTTTGACATCTCTTCTAAAATCTTTTCTGTTTGAGAAAACTTGTTTAGAAAAGGGGAGAAGAAAAAGTTTTTTTCGGTTTTAAAGAGGTTTCTGTTTTTAAAAGCTCCAAGTTTTTTTTAAAACTCTCTTTGGACTATGATGTTCTATGAACCTTTTTGCCTGATGACAAAAGGGGGAGAAAGAATGGGATTAAGTTTTTATATCCTGACTAAAAGGGGAAAGATTTTGACAAAAGGGGAGAAAGATTAAGTCTGATTGCATTAGTCTTATTACCATGTTGTTATTTTGATAAGCTATTTGTGGACTAATCTTGTTGTTTTGAGTGAAAGAAATTTTCAGGTACTCTAAGTATATTGAATATCCAAAACCATGAGATGTTTATCTCAGGGGGAGAAGAGTAAGGAAAATCTGAGATGTTTATCTCAGGGGGAGTTTCCCTTAGAAAATTTCTGTTTTTGCTGACTAATTCTGGTTTATATGCTTTATTGTTTGTAAAACTTAATAATATTTGTCATCATCAAAAAGGGGGAGATTGTTGGAACCAAATTGGTTAAAAGTGTTTTTGATACAAAAACTCCCTAAGTGATTTTATGGTTTTGATGATAACAAAATGTATTAAGGTTTTTACAAAGGATAATCAATTTGTATTAAGCTGTACAATGAATAAATGCTGCACTAACTAAGCTGATTGCAGTCTGCGTCCAATAAGTTCTTCATGACATTGGCTGGCATTCAAAGTGAGCCTTGCGTCCAATGTTGGCACTGGAATGGACACAAGAGTTTTGCGTCCAATGTTGGCACTGAAATGGACACAAAAGTTCTGCGTCCAATGTTTGAGCAGAAGGAAGAATTCTGCGTCCAGCGTCCAATGTTTGAGCAGAAGGAAGAGTTCTGCGTCCAATGTTTCAGCGCAAAGGCAAGCAATGTTGTGCGTCCAATAAAATCAGCACAAGGCAAGAACAAAGTTCTGCGTCCAATGTCTTCTGAAGACACGCTACTTTCTGCGTCCAATGTTTTCCAAAGAGGCAGAATCAGTAAGCGTCCAATAGAGCAAGACTGGCATAAGTCCAATGATAAGAACAAGGCAATACTGGCAAAGTCCAATGTTTGTATAAGAAGCAGAATTGCAGTAAGAGTCCAATGATTTTCAAAGGAACAGATTCAGTGAGCAATGAAGGATAAAAGTCCAATGTTCAGTGTGAGCAAGAGTGCAACTCTGCGTCCAATGAAACTAAACAAACAAAAGAACTGCTCTGCGTCCAATGAAGTCAGAGTTACTCAAGCACTGTTCTGCGTCCAATAAATAAGAAGGACAACAATATTGCTTTGCGTCCAATGGAGCACAAGGAAGCAGATTGACAAAGGTACATCAAACAATTGTTCTGCGTCCAATGGAGCAGAAGAACAAATGTACAACAATCAACCTTGCGTCCAATGGAACTATAGGGAAATGGCAAAAGTCCAATACTGGCTTGCATTCAAATGGAATAGATTGGTAAGCATAAAGATGCGTCCAATGTTTGCATGAGTTCTGTGCAAATTGGTAAGTGCAAAGGTATGCGTCCAATAGATTCTATATGCTGTGTCCAAAACGCAGAGTCCATTACATGCTATTTATTGCTCATGCATTTAATATGAAACATATTTATTGAGCAAATGATTTGAAATAAATAGCTGAACACAATGCTTTCTGTACATCTATGTCAACGTATGTGAATGTACTTCTGAAAAGCATAAAGTACTGTGGAAAGTGTACTAAGAGAGAGAATGTACTTTTAACTACTCTATAGATCTCTGAACACACCTTTCTGCTTTACACAGTGTATTCTCTCTGTCTCAATAAGATATTATTATTAACCACTGTACAATTGAGACTTTGAGTACAGGTTGCTTCTGATTTGGGAGAAAGAAACGCAGACTTGCACAAAGAAGTAGATCTCCTCAGAGCAACGGGAAAATAGCATTAAATGCTATTTGAGAACGGTAATATTATGGAGGCTGAAGCTGAGCTATTCGAAGAACAAGTCTGAAGCTTCATCAAAGCCTATAAATACCGAGAAGCAAGAAGAAGAATACAAGAGACTGAAAACGAAAAAGAAAGAGCTGAACTGCTGTACAATCTTTTATACTCTGATTAGAAAAGTCTTGTATTTCTTTATCTTCTTGTAAAAGAGAGTTTGCTTAACTCTCAAAGTGCTTTAGATTTCATATCCTCACTTGTGTGAGTTAGACAGCACTTGAATCAAAACTCTGCTGAGTTGTTTAGCCTGAAGAGACTGTGTTCAAAGAATACTTGTGTTTTAGCCTGAAGAGGCTGCGTCCAAAGAATACTTGGGTTTTAGCCTGGAGAGGCTGTGTGCAAAGAATACTTGGGATTTAGCCTGAAGAGGCTGTGTGCAAAGAATACTTGTACCTATCTGGTTTGATAGTGAAATCTCTCTAGTTTGAGGGGACTGGACGTAGCTCTTAGGAAAGGGTGAACCAGTATAAAAACTTGTGTTATTTCTTCTTTCCCTTATCTCCTTTCATATTTGTGTTTATTACTAACCAAGGGGATTGAATTGATTTTGTTTAAACAAGTTTTTCATACACCTTAAATCGCACAAAGAAAACGAGTTTTTAAACCAAGAGGGAAAGCCTCAGCGTCCAATCTTTTGTGCGTCCAATATTTCACATTTATGTGCGTCTAGTGTTTTAACACTGTGCGTCCAATATTTGAACCAAGCTGTGCGTCCAAAGTTTTTAACAGCCAGCGTCCATCATTTGCGAAAAAGTTTTAAAAGCTTAGAAACACAATTCAACCCCCCCTTCTTGTGTTTCATCTTGTTACCTACAGGGAGAAGGTGGGGCTGGTAGGTGGTGGAGGAGGAAGGGAGGAGGGAGGGGGAAAGAGATGGTCGGGGTGAAGGGAGGAGACCGGGGGAAGGGGGAAGGTGGCGGGAGGAGGGAGGAGAGAGAGAGAGGTTGACGTGTAATCTCATGTGTCAATGATTTCTACTTCGTAGGAATGATGATTGGACATAAATGTGACACAACAGTATCTAAATGACATCAACTCACTTCAGTGATTAAAATAATAAAATATATTTGAGAGACTAAAAATGTTTGACTTTGTGTTTAAAGACTAAAAACACACATATACTATAGACCAAAAATATATTTAAGCCTATTAATAAATATATTAAGAAATGTATTTATGACCTTTATTGAAATCAAATTGATTCAATTGGATTAGATGAGATGGCTTCTCTCTTGAAAATCATCCAATAGCCACATACCATTACGTAAACCACCTAACGTCAAGCAAAGAGCATGAAGCATTCATCCAAAGTTGAACCGTGAAAGTTTCATGCGGTTACGTGTAGGGACTCCCCTGTTCCTGTTGAACCAATCAATAACATGCATGAATGGTCCATTTAATATATTTAATGCCATTTCAAGTAAAAAAAAAAAATATTATTACCCTATTACTTAATAGTTAATACGGTCATTAAAATGATTTTGAAAAGTATTTATAGAGGATCAGTTCCAATTTCCAAACAAACAAAAAGCAGATACAACCAAAGAGCTTTTCCTCGTGTGCAGCAGAGAACAGACAGAAAACAGAGTTAGCAGGGTTGGGTTGGGTTCTAATCCTAGTAACCCACTTGGCTTATTATTTTTAATTTTCGCTGATTATTACCCTTAATATAGGGGAATCGTTTTCCGTTGCGTCTTCGACCCGTTTCATCTTGTTGCAGCTTGCACCCGTTATCGTATTAACTTACAAGTTACAACACATTATTAACTGAACAAAAAAAAAGCATTGCAGAACACAACAGAAACCAGAACCCCAGAAGCCACAAGCATTACCACTGCATAAAGAAGCAAACTTTGGGTTTTCTTCATCGATTTTGGCATCAGTGAGAGAAGGGTCGTGCAGTGAGAGAGAGAGAGAGAGAGAGAGAGAGTAATAATAATGGTGATTATAAACCAAGGGAGGAAGAAGGAGGGGAAGCAAGGAATGAGACTTGGGAAATATGAATTGGGTAGGACTCTTGGAGAAGGAAATTTTGGAAAAGTGAAGTTAGCAAGGGACACAGATTCAGGACAAACTTTTGCTGTTAAGATCCTTGAAAAGAGCAAGATTATTGACCACAATAATGCTGATCAGGTCAGGTTCATTCACCCACTAACTGCTTCTTCATCATAAATCTCTATTTTTTTGGTTACTCCATAATTCTGTCTATTTGGGTGTGTGTTTATTTTTAATTTTAATCTCTGTGTTTCTGTTTTGGTATGTGCTTTTACAAATTGGAAACTTTTCAAATATTATAGTAGAGTTGATTAATAAATCAAATTCAATACCATATATGTGGTTCTTTTACAATTGGGTTTAGTTTTTTTCCATTCTGTTTAGCTTTGTTTGTGCGAAATTCATGTGTTTTCTTATGACCTCTTTCTCTTCTCCAGATTAATGCTATTATTTTTTTTAATCTTAATTTTTTCATAGAAAATGCCTTTTTTAAGCTACAATCTTTCTGAAGTTGGTTGAAATTGCAGATAAAGAGGGAAATATCCACCCTGAAGCTCCTGAAGCACCCGAATGTCGTTAGATTATACGAGGTAACATCCTAATCCTATGATTTTCACCACCGTATTCTTCTTTATGTGCAATCTGTAACAGATTTAAAGCACAACTAATTGAATAACGTACCTAGATTTCCGGGTTACAAATGCATTAATTGAATGAAGTTGATGATGAAACAGATTTTCCTGTTATACAGCTGGCACTATTTGTGAAAGCACTGTTTTTCGTTTCTGATCCCTCATTGTTTGCTTCCCTTTTATTTATTTTTTTAATTCTTCTGAGAAACAATTGTCTAAAGTAAATTATATTTCAGGGTTTATCTCTTTTTTTTAAAAAAAATTTAATGCGAGTAAATCCTAAATTCTGTCTTTAGAAAATTCAGTAGTATGACGCATAAATTTTTAGAAATGCAAAAATCTCCCCTCTGGTAAAAACTATAAATATTTTTATACCGATCATTATCCTTTTATCTAGATAATGTATTTTATTTGACCATTTCCAATGGAGTACCCATTATCTAGATACCTAAATGGGACTTACATGTACAAATCACTTATTTTTATTTTTTTAACTTCGTATCTAATAAACACTCAATCCTCCAACTAGTACCAACCTCTAAAAATTTTACTAAATTGCTCTTATCACCATCTACATCTAATTATAACTCAAGAAGAAGCGTACGAGACACCCGTGAGGAGAGAGGAGAGAGAGAGTACAAGCACCCCTCCTCATTGGTATCCATTTTCTTATGAAATCCACATTTGGGGTACCTATATGGTACACTCCTAAATAGATACTACACCCTTAAGAACCTCATTGAAGTTACCCTAAGGACTATTATGACTGATATTGGAGATTTTAGGGATTAAGTTGAAAATTTTGTATTATGTGAGACTAATGCCTTGCCTCCCGCCGAGGAGGAGTTTATTAATTCTTTACTGGGGTTCAATTGAGAAATTTTAATTATTTTTGTTAAAAGATTATTAAAATTTTAATAATTCATGCTTTCCTTTAATTTACTATGATTGCAATTAGACTTAAATCTATAGCCTTATATAAATTATTTAAATCCCTCGCGATTAAGTATATGTTTGGATGCATGATGGAATATCTAAATATTTCTGTTAAAAGTGATTTAGTAAAAATTTAGGTATTTGAGTTTCAGAAAACAAATTAATTTTGTTGCCCAAAATCAATTTTCCATGAAGTACGAATTTTTAGTTTTGTGTTAGATGAAAAATTTTACACTAAAATTTAACTCAAACTTGTCTTTTACAGTAAAAACATCAAAACATAAATCATTTCACTTCAAATTTAATTTGAATCAAATCAATTTTACAAAATCAAATTAAGTCAAAATCACTTTTAACAAATGCTACTCCAAACACAAACTTAACTAACTCAGTCAAAAAAAGGGTTCTAATAAAAAGCGATTCTTGGATTCCAAGAATAAGGAAAGTGTGAATCACAACAAACATGTTATATGAATGAACCTCTAGGACTTGCGTTTGAGTTGTTCCATACAGGTCTAATAGTTCCACAGTTCCCACAATTATTGCACCACGTTGTGCGTGTCCCATTGGTTGAGTTATTGTCATGTGTTTTGTCTTTTTCTTGAACCGAGTTCTAGTGAATGTGCGAGGTTACAAACATGAGAAACCGAGTTAATTAGTCCTATAGTGGGGGCACAATTGTTGGACCACAAACACTTTCATTTTAGTTGAATATGAATGACTAGAATAATTACAATGGGATTGATTTGTGGGCCATTTTTCAGAAGGGATATAAATAAAACTAGTGGCGATGCTAAATTTTGGAGCAGAAGTTATCCATCAAAACACGTTAGGAATCAATTTTTTGTGCTTGATAATTTTCGAACCTTGGAATACACCTTTCGACTTTAATGTATGCTTAGACGTTTATCTGTTGGGTTCTTTTCAAGTGATAATTAATAATTGAAAAATATATAAGTATTTTCTTGTGTGAGATTGACGTCATATACCATTTACATATAAGAATTTTTTCAAGTAAAAAACAATCAAGTCCCACTCGACTTGTGAGTTGTGGCAGCGAGGCTACATTCTGAGATCTTTTTAAAGGTTCGAATATATTCTTAATTTATTTAATCTTTTATTTATAAAAAAATTATTTATTCTATAATTTTTTTGATACATATTTTATTCTATATTTATAAGTCGCTTTCGAATTTGTCGATATAATTGCTATTATTATAATTTCTTAATATCAATATAAAATAAATGTGACGTATAAGGACCAAATTACTAATATTATTGATCTTTATACGTGACATCAATTTTCTTTAATTCGGTCTCCTCCTTTGCACTGTAACAAAAATACTATATTTTAATCTTGTGTTAATCATGAGTATTATCCAAAAGAAAAAAAATCTTGTGTTAATCACGAGTATCCACCCATAATTAATCTGTCAGCATTATCGTGTAATAAAAGCTTCGGTGGTCCTCAATGGATTAATTAGTTACACTATTATACTACTTAATTCAGTCGTTGGAGGGCCCCAGTTTCTGATTACCATCACACCCATATGTCTTATTGCATAAAATAAAGGAGTACTTTAATAACTATGAATTGACGGTGTAAAATATTTTATATAGACATCTAATTATATTTTTTTATGGTGTCATTTCGTCATATTACTTTTTATAATATCTACATAAATATTTATATAGTGAGATATGATTGATGTAAAAAAATTTTACACCATCATATATAGTGATTCATAAATTCAAAATAAAATATTCTTCAGATCAGATATGCCCAAATAATATACTCTAGTATATGCAAATGGTGATCCTGTATACATTTGGTATATAATAATTTTTCCCAATCCCATATGCGCTGTCTTTGAAACCTTGAATTGGTGTTCTAATTATGATTATTAATTACCTATGATTACACAGGTCTTGGCTAGCAAAACCAAAATTTTTATGGTACTTGAGTTCGTGAATGGAGGAGAGTTATTTGACAAAATTGTAAGCAACATTTTTACTTGTAATTCATATACATGATCCTATTATTATTGGCAGTGACAATGAATGAGCCAACTTGTCTGTCTTCACAGGCATCTAAAGGTAAACTTTCAGAAGCTGATGGAAGGAAGATGTTCCAACAGTTGATTGATGGTGTGAGCTATTGCCACAACAAAGGGGTCTTCCACAGGGATATTAAGGTTCTTAATTTCTTCACTTTAATATTTTTAATGAGAACTACTATTTATTAGCATTGTGGAGCTTGAATTGAACATATGCTCCAGATTACCAATTTTTATATGGGGTCATATGGTTTGCAGTTTTACACAAAAGTGGTGTCTTATTGCAGCTAGAAAATGTACTTGTGGATGCCAAAGGGAACATAAAGATAACTGATTTTAACCTCAGTGCTTTGCCCCAGCATTTTAGGGTAAGATATTCTTCTTTGAACCACAACTCAAGGCAAAGTATATAAGCTTAAATATGTTTTTTAGTTCCGACAAATATGTCTCATTTTGATTTTAGTCCCAGTAGTTTTGTTTTGTTTTGATTGTGATCCCTAAAAATAATAATTTTGCTTTTGGTCCTTGTTATTTTGTGTTAATCCTGCAATATTTGGTTCATATTAAATTAGTCATTATAATATGTGGACAATATTGTTTTTTAATCCCTTAAACATGACATCAATTTTATTTTACAATGACTAATTCAATATTATTTAAATATTATAGAGACAAACAAAATATTGAAGACCAAAAATGATTTTTTTTTATTTTTCATAAACTTCAATGAAAATATTTTTAGAAGGACTAAAATAAAAAATATACATATTTGCAGCGACTAAAAATATATTTAAACCATATATATGTAATCATTTTGGTAATTTGGTAATTGATTTGGTGTGATAAATGTGTGAAAATTTCAGGAAGATGGGTTGCTGCATACAACATGTGGAAGTCCCAACTATGTTGCTCCTGAGATTCTTGCCAATAGAGGCTATGATGGTGCAAAATCAGATGTATGGTCATGTGGGGTTATCTTGTATGTGATTCTAACAGGATACCTTCCTTTTGATGACAGAAATCTTGCAGTTCTCTATCAAAAGGTGAATATTTCTTGTATATATGTTGCTTCTATTCTATGTTTGTGATATATAGTTTAGTATGTGTTTGGTTTTACGGTGGTGAAAATTGATTTTGACTGAATTGATTTTAGTTAAAATTGAATTTGAAGTAAAGTGATTTATGTTTGAATTTTTTTACTCTGAAAGCAAGCTTAAGGTAAAACCTAGTGTAAAATTTTCAATCCAACACAAAAACTACTAATTCTAGCTTCAGCTAGAATCAATTCTGGACAACATAATTGATTTTACTGCAAAATCTCAAACATCTTTATATAAAAGGCAAATCAGATTGACTCCACAAACTTGAGTTTAGTTCCTCCCACCGTGTTACCAAACATACACTCAGTAGTTTTGTGAACTAAATATCAATTGATATTGTTTTTTCCCTCGAGGGATCATAGATTTTCAAAGGAGATGTTCAGATACCAAAATGGCTGTCACCTGGTGCCCAAAACATTATAAAGAGGATTCTTGATCCCGATCCAAAAACCCGGATAACAATGGCTATGATCAAAGAAGATGAATGGTTCAAAGAGGGCTATACTCCTGCAAATCCAGATGAGGAGGAAGAGGATGTATCCATTGATGATGAAGCCTTTTCTATCCCAGAGATGGTATGTACCCTTTTGAACTTCAAGCTCCCTATCATCTATCATTGGTGCAAATTTTTACTTTTTTCCTTTTTATTTTCTTCAATGAATTACTGTATGAGAAAAATAGGTCCTTGGCTGGGATACATGTCTTCTCCCAGGCTGAGACACATGTTACCTCCCAAGTCTTTCTATTGCTCAGTCATTCGTTTGTTGGATTTTTTTTTTTACTGTTTAGGTTAGGAAAAGACCCGTTTGTATGGTATGGGTCTGGCTAGTTTCTTTATATCTTTTTATGCTTGTAGTAACCCAAAACACTTATCTTGATTACAGCCCCTTGAAGCAGAACAGGGTAGTCCAGGATCCCCAACACTTATCAATGCATTTCAGTTGATAGGAATGTCTTCATGCCTAGACCTCTCTGGCTTTTTTGAGAAAGAGGTGAGAAATATCACATCGTGGAAGTTTATTGTCACATGTGTTTTATTTATTGTATCTTGAGCATAATTTCTTGTGATTTGACTTTTAAAGATGTTTGCTACTTTCAAATGTAAATTAAGTTAAATCAATTTAACACACAATGTACTTTTGTGTTCTAGGATGTCTCTGAAAGGAAGATAAGATTTACATCCAACCATTCACCAAAAGACTTGATCGAGAAGATTGAGGACATTGTAACAGAAATGGGATTTAGGGTTCAGAAGAAAAATGGAAAGGTGAGTAAGTACTATTGAATATTGACATATGTTTGTTAAGGCTTTACTTGTATCTCCAACACAGATGCAAATAATTGAAGAATTGGTTTGTTCTAAAAATTGTAATTCT
Source organism: Glycyrrhiza uralensis (assembly GCA_030159175.1). Classification (NCBI taxonomy): domain Eukaryota; kingdom Viridiplantae; phylum Streptophyta; class Magnoliopsida; order Fabales; family Fabaceae; genus Glycyrrhiza; species Glycyrrhiza uralensis. Next base: position 8,473,752 of record BRZY01000007.1, read on the forward strand.
ACAACATCAAATTTCAGTTGAAAGTGATCCAAGAGAGCAAAGCGCAGAAAAGTCTAGGTAGCCTCTCAGTGGCGGCAGAGGTAAATGCATGTTTAGACTAAGCTAAACTTTCTATATTTATGGTGGGGTTAGTCCCTATAAAATTGGTCAAATTTGATTTTAGTCACTATAAGATTTTTATACATTTGTAGTCCCTAAAAATACACAAATTGTATGGTTTTAGTCACTGACGAGACCCTAATGAGGGACTAAAACCACACTATTTCTGTTAAATGCAAGGACTAAAAATGTATAAAACTTTTACAGGACTAAAATTAAATTTGACCAATTTTATAAGGAACAAAAATATATTTAACCCTTTAATGTTGACAGCTTAAATATCTGTAACCTGTAGCATGTATAGACTTCTGACATTATGAAACTATTTTCACTTCAATTGTAACAGGTGTTTGAAATAGGTGCATCCTTGTATGTAGTAGAACTAAGGAAGTCCTATGGAGATGCTTCTGTGTATAGACAAGTATATATATACCAACTCTCTCTTTTTCTCTCTCTGCTCCCTTTTTCAGAAAATCTGAGGCTGACATGTGTATAATTTTTTCTTCTTCTTATGATGTAGTTATGCAAGAAGTTATCAAATGACTTGGGTGTTCACCCAACCCATAGCTAGTGAGCTCAGAAGTGATATGCCTTTGTGAAGAAAAGAATTTAGAAGCCAAATAATGTCAATTTTTCATTTTTTTTTTCCTTCTGGTTGGATAGTTATGTAGATTTGTTAAATATCAATTGTATATTACCATTTTATTTAAAAAGTTAGTGAGACATGCATATATTGTCTCTTAGAAAGGGCACCAAATTTTGAATTTTGTAATTACTTACATAGTTATGGTGTATATGATTGAATGGTCAAGATTTACTCCTCCAGCCCAAAGATATAATGAAACTTTTATCTCTTCAATGAACTATTATCAACTTGAACATTTTATCCAACCTTGCCACACAGAACTACTTGTAGTGGCTGTGGTGGAGAAAGGTTCTCTGTGATTATGCATCCTGAGAAAACTTAATGAAGAGCACACTATGAATCAAATTGATTTGGCATTCAGATAATGAAGTAGCAATAAGAAAAACCAATAAGGAATGGCTCGAGCTTTGTGAATAGTAGCCGGAAAACTATATAATAATGCGTGGTAATATTAAGGGCATAATTATTCTCTTAAAAATATGAGAATCAGAGAATTACAGGACCAAATAATGTTTCGTATGCTAATTAGTAATTTGGCGAATCTTAAAACAGGTGAAACTTTCTGCTAATTCTCTAATGTATTTTGAGCAATATCATTTGAACAAGGATTTTAAAAAAATATGGTAGATTACCAAGTTCTTATAATCAATCACCAAAATAAATCTTTTTCATAATCTCATTTGGTTCACACAAAGAGAAAAATATTCATTAAATCATAAGCGTTTATCACATTAAAAAAAATAGAGGTTGTTTAAGTCTCAAGACATTCAATGTCTTTAAACTCTTTATGTTGTGGTGAACTCAAACATCAATAATCTGCCTGCAAGCTTTGTGAATGAGGCTTTTAAAAAAACAAGACTAAGATCCATTGTTATTCATGAATATGATGTAGCTGGGAGGAGGTTTACCAGCACGATGTCTAAGGCAACTATATATATGAGAGCTTTAGAAGCTAATTTTTGGAAAGAAAGCAAGATGTTTTTCGATCTGCGGCCAATGCATTGTAAGTAAATTGTAGGATTGAAATGGCTATTGACCCAAATGATCCTTCAAATGCTTATGCCAAGGTTATCGCCATATGAAATATTTGGATGCGTGAAGATGATAGGATAATGGGACATTGCCTTGATTAGTTTATGTAACGGACAACTTTATAGTATGATTACTTCTAAACTAATTGCAAACTACTTTTTGTTGTGTATTTATTAGTGAACTTTTTGTATGAATGAATTATTATGCACTTAAATTTAAGAGTTTTAAAAATTGTGTTTGGTAGAAATATGAATTTTTAGATATTCTAGGAACTATATGATTGATTTGAATACCCTTTGATTAGAGGGAATTTGGAGACCAAATCTGGAAAAACACTATATTCAAATTAGAGACGGATAATTTGATTATAGAGATGGCTCTCAAAGATGGACTCTTTTTAAATTAGAGACGGATATTTACTTTCTACGGTCCAATATTAGCGACGGCATCTTTTAAGTTAAAGATGGAATATTTCTATATCTAAAACAAAGACGGATACACAGTTTCCGGCTCTATTGTCTTAGCGACGCCCAAATTTGACACGGACGCAATTTTGTCTCTAATACATTTAGAGAAAATTATCTGATTCCCATTTTTTCTAGTAGTGCTTTAATGTTATTTTCATTATTATCCTTCTATCATTCTTATCTATTATTGTTTACTTCATAATTTTTTTTTTAAATTTTAAAAAAAAATTGTCAAACGTGAACAAGTTCATAGAATAGGCATAACCCAGCCAAACGATATCTACATCCAACATCCAAATATACCAAACAAATTGGCCAAAACAAACAGCATATGCAGAGTCTCACTGAAGCCAAGCACACCATAAGGACACAAACATGTAATTTGAAATTTCTTTGAGGTGGGTTGGATATGACCCATTTAGAGCATCCAAAAACCTTTTGCCTCAATATTTTTAGGGGATTGATAAATACACCCCACATATTTGTCATCCAGCCCACTTTAAAATTTTTGACAAAAGTAAAGTACTAATCTACCCTTAAACCCATCCCCTTCTCTCTTTAATTGTTTTAAAAAACAAGAAAACAAAAATTGAATACACCCCACAAACTCAAGGAGTCAAGACCTCTCCTAAAAACTTCACTAACACAATCACAAACACAAAACCTAAATCGAACAACATGAAATATAACTCATAATAATAAACCAATTAGAAGGATTGGCTTCCTATGTTGCGAAGGAATTCAATGACTTGGCTTAAAATTTATCGGTTCACGGGTTTCCCAAGGCAAGCATCAACTCCTCCTCCACTGAACATGTGCATAGTATCTCCATTGAAATTTGAGCACATACGTATAATCCTGCTCTGTGCACCCATCATACGAACCTGCCTCGCGAACTATACAAAACACAATCATAAATCAATTTCTTGGTTAATATAAATTTGTGTCAGCTATGGAAGGTTGGAACATCATATGAGATGAGGAGAGTTAGTTTTGATTAGGTAATTATAATTAGTTGTCAAGATTTATTCAAATATAAAATAAACTCGACTATTCATATATAATTGCATGGTCAATTTTAACTCCACCTCTATTTTAGGGCATATTTGGATTGGCTTATGCAGAGTTTATTTGGACTTATCTACTGACATAAGCTCTTGTAAGTGTATTTGGCAGAGCTTATGAAAATAACTTATGACTGATTCATCAGCTGTTTTGTGTTTCACCCCTTTCTCAGGAGACGTTACACTTCGTAACTGAACATCTAATGCGGAAATTAAAATGTTTCTTCTTTATCTCTTCCTTCGGAAAATGCTGTCAGAATTTATTTAATTTTCACAAATAGAATTTCTCTGTCATTTTTTTTCTTTTTAAAAGAATAGGAAATACTTATGCGAATAAACAACAACCAGAAAATAACATAGGAAATAAAATTCATTCATTTCTAATAGAGCATACTATACACAAGAATTTTTTCCCCCAAATAAGTACAAACTTCCTATGCTGGTCAAGCACTAAGACTTCTACAATAAGCTCTAATAAGAAAACCCCAACAAAGCTATGACTCGCACGTTCTTCTACTTGGTTGACAAATCTTCAATGCCCGTCTCATTCTTTGAGTTCTGACTAGTCTGCTCAGCGAGTAATCAATTTATATGAATTATGTCCCAAAGGGACACAAAACATATAGGCAATGTGAGGTTCTCCCAGAAGTCACAATCAAGAAACATGCATAGCAAAGAAAATACCACTGACTATGCTTCGAAATAACAAATATTATTTGAAAACTTTGCTCTAAGTTCACAAAAACTACCAACACACATCATCACAAAAATGATCTATTTCAATCAAGGTATATGCATGACACTTCAATCATCTCTCATCACACCGGTGCATTGCTCCATGGAGACTTCTCTTCCTCAACTAAGTAGAGCAACATGGCTGGAGCGTATACCTAACATAAATGCAAAACTGACCATCTCTCAGCCTTTCTTTGTCATTTATTCGGTACAGACCAATTGTATTAGAGTAGTACACCATATCATAAATAAGGCAGTCGGTCAGGATCATTCAAGCCGGGTATGCTACTCTTCTCAGCACAAGGGGATTCACCGCAAGGCCATTGAGAATTTCGCGACCTGGATGCCCTCAAAGATTTATAGTCAGACCATCCTTATTCGCAATCTATCATCATAGGATTGTATGCTCAAATTTTGGCAAAAAGGCCACATCTTAAATGCAAATGACAATATATTTGCAATCACAGAAAAATCCCTATTTCAAGAATTTTAATACCACCACGTTTGGACTCTTTTCCAACGACGTGTGGAACTCTTTGCATTTATGAAAATGCCCCTCACTTCTTATTAATTATTAAAACCACATAACTTTTTATAATTACATTTTGACCCCAAAACATCCAGATTTTTATTTTTGCCCCTAGACTTCCAAAATTATAGTTTTGATCCCAAAAAGTCTAGATTTTTATTTTTTTGCCCCTAAACTTCCAAAAATTACATTTTTGACCTCAAACCCTTTAAAAACTCAAAAATTGCACTCCTCTTTTTAAGATTTAATTACATACTTCAATACCAATATTTTTGAACCTCAAAATTAAATTACCCATTCATGAAACTTGATTATTAAGAATTGGATTTTCAAAAAGATTAAGTAGACATATCCCATTTCCTTTTTGCCAATAAATGCCTAACTTGTTGATAAAAAGCTTATGTGTTTAAAATTGATTTAAATGGAACTTCAAAACTCCTTTGTTTAAGAAAAATTCCATTAAAGTCCATTGGAGATTTATTCAAAAGAATTAAGTAGTAAAAGTCCAAAATTTAACTTTGGCTTGAATGCAAATCAACTTAGTCTTTGTTTTTAAAATACTTCTGCTATAGAGTCATCTACTTCCTCTTCCATAATGCTTGGGTCACTTGTTTTATTTTTCTCTTGATTAAATTTACCCAATCACAACAAACATCACGTACACATAATAAATAAGGCATAACACTACTTTAAATATTACAATCATCTCAAATGGATCAAATGAATCACAAAGAAATAAATACACCCAATCACTTCAAGACATACCATTTCCTCATATAAAGTCAAGAGAACAATCATACATCATAACACAAAATTTCTACCATACAAAAACCATAGAGTTAACATATGCTAAAATTGACATTTTAGATAAATCCAAGCATACACACACATTTTCATTATTTGGTAAATTTCTTAACTCTTCATTTTTAATCAAAGTACTTTAGAAATATTTCCATAGAACTAAAAATATGCAAATTCTCATACAAAAATCATAGAGCTAAAAATCTTAGCTTAGTGATTTAAACACATCAAGGATGGTTTAAATCACTCTAAACAAGGATGAAACTCAAGACCATTGAGTTGTCATCAAACCACCCAAATCATACAACACAAAACTACATAAAAATCATGGCTTTTAGAAGAACATCCCTTACCTCTTGAAGAGAAGCTTTGAACACTAAGATCCACTTCTAGCTTTGTTGTTCCAAAACTAGTAACAAACCCTTACAAAATACAATCATAAAACATAAGCATAAAAACATCTCCTTCATGAAACCACCCAAAACCTAAGATAAAAAACATGAGAGAAGGATTTCTTACTCTTGCTCTTGAAGAAAAATGGATCAAAATGAAGATCAAACTTCTTGGTTCCAAGGATAAGAACCTAATACCAAAATAAAGAGTTTTCTTCAAAAAATGAAGAAACACATGATTTAAAAACCAAAAGAGATAGATCATGAAAGTATATGAAAGATTGATGGTTTAGAATCATAAACCAACCTTGGCTGAAGAAGAAGGTTGATGGATCTTGGCTGAAGAAGAAGGTTGATGGATCAAAGCTGCAACACCCTTTCTCCAAAAAGGATATTACACCATAGTTACCAATGAATTTCGAAATAACTTAGAAAATATTCAGTAAAACTCAACATTCCTTCTCCGAAAACGGGAGTAAAATTTTTTCTTCTTATAAACACAGAGAAGAATGGAGAAATATGTATTAATTCTTTTCAAAAGAGTTTAAGTGCGGAAGCATAACGCAATACTATGCGAAAAAGATCTTGTCTTATATATATATAAAATCATCAGAATTTGCACAGGAAAGAGTTTAAAGTAAGACAGTGAACATCTGAGCCAGTCTGGTCTCTAAACCCCTACCCAAATAACACAGTAACCATCTAATCTTCTTGAAATCCATATCATCTACTCAGCAGTATCCTTCAGCTCCTCTCCTAAGAGCTAACCCCCTTCTTGGGTCAAGCATCTACTCTGTCATGCATCAACATAACAAAGTAGGCAAGGGTGAAACTCTAAACAACTTAATAAGGAAAGAACGGGCCACAGCAACACACAACACAATCACTAAGGAATCATACTAAAATAACCAGTATATCAATATATCAGATAATCAGCACAATAAGAATTTCACTCAACACAACACATTTGGGAACATCCAGTGGGAACATCGCTTTCAACAAAGCATTTGGGAACATCAAGTAGGAACATCGAGTAGGAACATCATGTGGGAACATCGAGTAGGATCATCAAGTAGGAACATCGTGTGGGAACATTGCCTTTCACTAGGCATATCTCTTTCACTTCCAACCACTCAAAACCACTTATCTCATACCACATAGAATCACCAGTACACACAAAGCCATACTTAACAGATAGGAATTCCAAAACACACATCTCAGGAAAAACATGGAATCTTACCACTCAGACAAACATATAACCATTTATTCCAGACAACTCATACTTCGTTTATATTCAAGTTTCTCCAAAAATATATCAGTATGTAACAGTACCAAAAAGTAATTAACTTATTGAAAAGGGGTCAAAATGGAAATATTTCGAAATTACTTGAACACCGGTTTATTTTCAGAAAAAGCCCTATTAAACTGTTTCACAAATTTCCACGGTTGAAAACATAGAGAATACTGAACCAAAATATATAACAGTAGAATTCATCGAGAATTCATCGAGAATCCATTACCATTATATTCCCCAATTATCTTAGTCACGTATATACTGAGTCCCTAGGTTAAGAATTCCCCAAACAGCGTATCAATACAGATCCCAGGCCAAAGAGAGACGAACTGCTTTAGCCCCTTCAAAGGTCTCACTTCCTTTCTAGACAGATCCATACTGATAAACCATTTATCTTAACCATGACCTTGTATATCAATGATAGACAATACCAGGGTTTTCACAAAATAATTAATTGTATTCTCTTCGCAGTAAAATTATATTTGCGGTAGTATAAATTTTGCCATTATAACGGTATGTTTACAAAAGTTTAAAAACGATTTTAACATAACCCTCTTGCTTCATGAAAATCTTGAGAAAATTTGAGCATTATAACTCTACTATTAATATTTAGCACAAAATAATTATTTAAAGGCTATAAAACCATTTATTAAGGCTTAATAGTAAAAACACCTAAAGCATACAATCCTAACACAAACAAGAATCAAAACTCATACTTCACAAATTAAAATGCAAGATTAACCCCATACCTTGGCCAAACTTTGAAGAAGAACAAGCAAGAACACCAAGAACACCAAAAGAAATTTAAGACAACTAAGAAGAAAAAAAGAGAGAATTGTGTTTTGCCTTCATGCTCCTCTTGGATTTGTGAGAAATTATGAAGCATGAAGGGTCCTATTTATAGGGAGAGGGGGCTGATTTCATGAGGGCAAGGAAGGAAGAAAATTATGCTTGTGATGTAAGCCATGATGATTAAAACACACAATTAATTAATTAGGTAAATCAATCCTTTTTCTAATTGGTCCAAAACCATGACTCACATAACCAAATGAACCTATTCCTCTTCTTGGCTTTAGAGTAGGACGGTTTTGAGTCAGCTCTAGAAGGAAGAAATGAAGTTACATTTTTGCCCCTAGGGTTTTCAAGTGAAAACGGATGAAAATCAAGGGTAAAACGGACTTTTCACAAATCAACTATTTCCAAAATAAATTAAAATGGTGAGAACCAATGGGGATTCATGAAAATACCATGGAAGAGCTTCATAGAAAAGTTTTGGGATTTTTACGGTAAGGGTAAGCCTTACGGTTTGCAAAAACAAAGGAAAACGGCCGCGCCGTAAGTGAAAACGGACATTTTTTTAGAAAATTTTAGAAAAAATCTCAGAAAATCACAAATTGAATTTAAACACTAATGGTCCCTCTTGAAATTTGATTTTGAACACTCACTGATCACTAAAAATCCATTTTTGACCAGAAATCCCTATTTTCCGTACTTTATGAACGTCAGAAAAAGTAGCGTTTTTATCTGCTTTTTAGAAAATTATGAAATAATTTTCAAAAATCCTGAAAAATATAAAAACATGATTCAAGTACTTAAAATCATTTTCTGACCTCAGGTTGGTCTCCGAATTAGTGATTTTCTCTTACTGTAAGTAATAGGGACAAAATGGTAATTTTTAAAGTTTTCAGAAAATACTAAGAAAATTTCAGAAAATCAGAAATATTAAAAGAACCAACTTTTGTGAAGGAAGTTCATTTTTCTAAGTTGGTTTAACATACTTGTGCTATTAAAACCCATATCCGTTAATAACGGCAAATACGGAAGTCAAACGTCAAGGAAAGAGTGATTGTTTTACTGAAATAACTTGATAGACATTTAAAAACCTTCATTCTAAGGCTAAAATAATTTACTTAACCCTTAGATCACAAAGTTTCATATAAAAATAGATTTTAAACAGTAACTCAGAAAAACAGATGTTACAAAAGCTCCTGGAAATCAAAGAAATAGCTTAGGAAAAGCTTGAAAGCTTAAGAGCAAAAATGGAGTATTTGGCTTTGGAGAGAGAAAGGAAATGAAAAGTGAAGCAACCTCTCTCCTTTCCCTTCCTTTACACGGCTGAAACCAAGAAGAAATGGCCAAGGATAAGCTTTTGTCCACTTGGTATTATCTTGCATTAAATTAGTGAATTAAAGGAATCATTACATTTATTCAAAACAAGACTTCTAAGGCAATGACACACACGGGCATAAGGCATTTTTGGCTGAAGTGGGGCGGCCAAGTGCAGCTGAGAAAGTGGGAGAAAAGATCTCACAAATTAGGGTTTTGCTTTATGGAGCACAAGTGGGCTAAAAGGCTTATTATATAATATATTTTGAAATAAATATTTCCCCAAATAAATGATTAATGGAAAAATTATTTTTGAGACCCAAAATTAATATAATAAAGGTTGGAATTTCAAAAATCAAGTTTTGATCATTTTCTGATACCCCGATTGCGCTACTGTTACCCGTAACGTCCTAAAAATGGCTAAAAATAAAAATTTTCTGAAAAACTCCAGAAAAATTCTCAAAAATCCAAAATATTAAAAAAAATGACTTTTGTTTCGTTGAAATATTTTTTTGACACAAAACCGTTTCCAGAAAATATAAAACTTTCGAGTTTACAAACCAAGTCACAGTTTATGCTATTTTTCAGTTTTTCGAGTTCTTCCACTTTCTACCTATCTAAAAATCATAAATAATCTAAAAACACTAATGATATCCCTAACTTTCCATTTGGATCATTTCTTAGTCCTTTGGTAATTACCTGGTCATTATACGTCACGTATCTCATTCTACAGGGACCAAAACTGTAACATCTTTATCCTAATCTCAGAAAATTCCAAACTAAAATTCTAAAATCCTTAAATAATATAAAAATATTATTTGTCTCTTTAATTCCTCATGGTGGTATTGTCTGGGCCTTCAGATCAATATAATCTTATTTCTCCGTCTATAACGAGAATCGTTTTCTGTTAAAATTTCCAATTTCAACTCGAAATCCTAGTTGTTTTACTATGAGCGACTATAATCATGACATTTCATTTTCTAATATCATCTTATAATATGCAATTTGATCTATTCACTCAGTGTCATAGAATTAACTACAGATTTAGAAAATGCGGGTGTTACATTCTGGGCTTATTTTCATAAGCTACCTAGGATAGCTCATCAAAATAGTTTACAGCTCATATAAAATCAGTTTCACCACATTCTTTCTTCGATTATAAAATAGCTTATACATGAGCGCTTATATGATAAGCACTTATGCCATAAGTGCTTAAATAAGTTATTTTTCCAAACAGTCCCTTAATGATCCCAGGCAATTGTTAACTAAAATGCCATAAAGGGAAAAAAATTGTAGAGACCTCAGATCCATTCATTATGGACAAATCAAAATCAACGAATATGAAGCCAAAGTGAACACCAGTCACCAAAAGTTCATTGTTCAAAGACACTATATGATGAATGCCTAGTTATTACAGCATTGACTGCTCCAAGAGACTAGCTGAAGTCATAACATCCACAAGCATTGCATTGTTGGTGTAAACAAAATCTTTTGACTGGAAATTTATTCTCCTCAGCGTTTCTTTGACGTTTAAATCTTGTGGTGCAAGTCATGGTTGGATGAATAGATTTAGTTTCCTCACAAGAGAAATAGGGAATTAGCCTATATAGGAAATCAAGGGGGTCGCGACAAGGAATAATTTTGAGGGCTAAAGTAGAAATGTACTTCAGCATTCCATGATATAACATAATTAATAAATAAATCCTCTTCAATTGAGGTGATCTATAAGAAACCTAGGGCAGTCAAATTTGGCTCGCCCCTGCGTCTGTGTTTTAGACTAGACTGAGATCCTTAATTATAGGCTTGAAATAAACTGGGTCTTTTGGCTGGGCCTGAAATGAACTACCCAACGGACCCATATTTTATGCACTTTTTTAGTATTTTGAGCTATTTTTTGAAAATAATTCGGGCCGACCCGACCCAATGTGTTTTAGGCTAGGTTGAGCAAGGAAATACGTGGCTCGAAGGATATATGGGCTGGCCCAGTTTTGCAATTTGGCCCGATGGGCTAGGCTAGGCTAGGCTGGGCTGGGTTGTGGGGCAACCCGATTTGACACCTCTAAAGAAATTTTCGTGTAGAAGGTTAGTGTAGCGACCAAAAATCCGCAAGGAATTTTAAAATTAGGGAGTCACCGCCAAAGTTTATATTTGGGAAAATCTAAAGAAAATAGTCTTTGAAACCATATTTGGCTTTTAGAGTAGATTAGGGATAGGAAAAGTATTACACTCTACAACGTCCAATAAAAAAAAAACAATTAATTCAACGTGCAAAATATTTGTTAACTTTTAAATTATTTATTTTACCAAAAAGAAAGTATATAAATCAAATTTGATTTACTTACAATTTTTTTTAAATAAGTGAAAAAAATTATTTTTGCACTTGACAAGGGTAGACCCTTGCTCCTACGTATCCATCGGTTTAATAGAGAAACTAAAGCTACGCAGTTCTTTAGAAATAATTGTGTGATGGATAATTTTATTTATTTTGGTATTTTGGAGAGCTAATGAGAATAAGGTCAAAACAACTTGTGAGCCAATCATAAACTTTTTTCATAAGTACTCACAAATATTGTCACAACTACTTATATCAACAAATAAGCCCAAATAAAACTCTACATTAGTAAGTTGCGAAAAACTTGATTTCTAAGATATTAAATTGAATAAAAAATATATTAACAGTCAAGGATTCTACTCCTCTAAAGTGAGTAATTTACTTTAAAATGTAAAGTAAGTAATCTCAACTATTGATAAATATTGGATAAATCAATGTTTGATATTACAAATACATATATAATAAATCATGGAAATGTTAGATTATCTACTCTTAATTTTATATTAAGATTATTTACTTTATTCACTTTTTACTTTAGAATAGTCAAATCCAAAAAATGGACTCGGCTAGTACTTGAGTTAAATCCCTCGTGATAGAATAATTCATATCCAGACTTTACTTACCTTTCAACTGATTACATATTAGTCAAAAAGGTCTCTTTTCCATGGAATATTGTGCCTGAAAAACTAAAAAGGACTTGACTCCAAAACCTAAACCATCTTAAACTTGACTAAAAAAAAAAAATTTTAGACAAACAAACGACATGAGTTAGCAAGCACTTCAACTAACATCTTGCCACCACACGATTATTTGAAGTCAACTTGTATCCTCACTAAACAACTTTTTTTTATTCTTTTTGCAAAACTGTCCTCACTAAACAACTTGATATACATAAGTTCAGCAAAAACTCTTCGTGGAAGCATTTCTCCGTTTGCAAGAACCCTGAGAATTGAGATCATGTCAGAAATACTAGTGGGTGGAGCTTTTCTCTCTGGTTTCATCAACGTAGTCTTCGAGCGTCTCCTTTCCCCTCAAGTTGTGAACCTGATCCGAGGCAAGAAGCTTGACCAGGAGCTAATCGAAAGGCTGAAGACCGCTCTGTGTGCCGCTGAATCCCTTCTTCTCGATGCAGAGCAGAAGCAAATGGGTAACCCACTTGTGAGGAACTGGGTCGACACTCTCCGAGATGCTGTCTACGTGGCCGATGACTTATTGGACCGTGTTTTCACCAAAGCCGCAACAACTCAAAAGGGAGAGGTAATAACCACAAATTAATAAACAGTCACTTTAGTGTCAGGTGGTGTCATTTTAGTCCCTGACAGATGTAAAATTTAAAAAAAATCTTCAACTGTCATCCGTTAGTCATTTTGGTCCCTAAAAGTGATTACTTACTGTCATTTTGGTCCCTGAAAAGTGATTACTTACTGTCATTTTAGTCCTTGAAAATATTACTTTTCTTACGACAGAGACCAAAGTGATTAACAGTGATACCAGTTGGGGATCTTTTTTAAATTTCGCATCTGTCAAGGGTCAAAATGACACCACCTAACACTCTCAGGGACCAAAATAACTATTTACTCTGACCACAAATACTGTCTATAGTACTAATTTATGTCAATTAAAAAAGTTAGTTAATTTTATTTATTTTCAGCAATTTTTTCAAAAAAATAAACATGATTCTCTAAATTGTCTTTAATAAAAGAATTATTGAAATTAAAATTTATATTAAATAAAAAATATTTTGTGAAAAAAAATTTATTAAATAAAATAAAATTATTTATGATTTGCTTATATTTTAAACCATCACATTTGAGGGTTTTTCTTTTTCTTATAATTCAGTTTGGAAGGAGTAACATTTTGCCTCGCTTTCTTATAAGTTTCCAACAAGAGAGGGAGATTGTGAATAAGATGGAAGAGGTTGTTAGAAGAATCGAAGACATCGAAAAGCGTAGGTATGTGCTTGGTTTGAAAGAAGTTGTTGTTCCGAGGGAGAATTTGTCTTGGAGAATCCCAACAACATCCCTTGTGAAAGGGAATGTTTATGGCAGGGGAAATGACCAAGAGGCCATTATTAAAATGTTGAATGACAAAAGTGGAGATGAAATAATATCTGTGATCCCTATTGTGGGCATGGGTGGGGTTGGAAAAACCACTTTAGCACAGTGGGTGTACAATAATGAGAATTTGATGAGGGAGTTTGATTTGAAAGCATGGGTTTGTGTTTCTGAAGAGTTTGATGTTGTTAAGATTACTAAGACACTAATAGAAGGGGTGAATTCTAGTATTTGTGATGTGAAGGATTTGAATTTGCTTCAGCTTGATTTGAAGCAAAAGCTAACAGGAAAGAAATTCCTTTTTGTCTTGGATGATGTTTGGAGTAGTGTTGATTATGATGGTTGGAATAGTCTTAGGACGCCTTTTCGGTATGGGGTTAAGGGAAGTAAAATTCTTGTAACAACTCGTGATGAGAATGTGGCTTCGTTGGTCCAAACCTTTCCCCCGTATCATCTAGATGTGTTGTCTGAGGGGCATTGTTGGTCAGTCTTTGCACACCATGCATGCTTTCCGGAATCCGGTGGAAATTCGAATTTGGAAAAAATTGGTAAAGGGATTGTTAAGAAGTGCAAGGGATTGCCATTGGCTGCACAAACGCTCGGAGGGCTGTTGCGTGCAAAACATAATGTCAAGGATTGGAATACCATATTGACTAGTGACATTTGGGAATTGTCCATGAATGATAGTAAGATTATTCCAGCACTGAGAATAAGTTATTACCATCTCCCTCCACATTTAAAACGTTGTTTTGTTTATTGCTCATTGTATCCCAAGGATTATATATTTCATAGAGATGAATTAATCTTATTATGGATGGCAGAAGATCTTTTAGTGCAACCAAAGAGAGGAAAGACTTTAGAAGAAGCAGGTTCTGAGTGTTTTGATGAATTAGCTTCCAGATTATTTTTCAAACAGTGTGAAACTTATGACAAGTCTTTTGTGATGCATGACCTCATGCATGACTTAGCGATATCTATTGCTGGAGACTTCTATTTTAGATCAGAAGAACTTGGGAAAGAAGACAAAATTAAAGTGAATATTCGTCATTTGTCATATGGAAGGTTAAGTCATCCGATCTCAAAAGGTTTTGATGCCATTGGTACATTAGAATCTTTAAGGACCTTTTTGCATATTGATTTTCCACCTTTGTCATTCAGTTTTGAAAACGTAGCATTGACTGTATTATCGAAGTTTAAGTATCTAAGAGTTTTGTCATTTCATTACTTCTGGAAACTTGATGTATTGCCTGATTCAATTGGTGAATTGATCCATCTGCGTTACTTGAATCTTTCTTGGACAAGTATCAAGACATTGCCAAAATCATTGAGTAACTTGTACAATCTGCAAACGTTGAAGCTATTAGAATGTGATAAGCTGATTAAGCTGCCAAGTGGCATGCAAAATCTTGTGAACTTGCTGCATCTTGATATTAGAGGAACTGATTTAAAAGAGATGCCTCCAGGAATAAGCAAATTAAAACATTTGCAGCTTTTAAGTTACTTTATTGTGGGTGAGCATGAAAAGAATGGGATAAAGGAATTAGGAGAACTTTCAAATCTCCATGGATCACTATGGATTAGAAAATTGGAGAATGTTACCAATAGTGGTGAGGCAGGGGAGGCAAGGATGATGGATAAGTTGCAAATTGAAAATTTGGTGTTGGAATGGTCTTTGGGTGTTGATATGGTTACAACCTCTACGCACACCGAAAGAGAAATATTGGACAAGTTACAACCTCACAAAGGCTTGAAAGTTCTTAAAATTGAGAGGTATAGGGGTACAATATTTCCTGATTGGGTAGGGCATTCTTCCTACACCAATGTGACTCGTGTAAGTCTTGAGTCTTGTAGCAATTGTTGTATGCTTCCTTCACTTGGACAACTACCCTCTCTCAAGTACTTGGAGATTGCAGATTTTAATGGGGTGGAGACTATTGGTGCCGAATTTTACAAGAATGATGATGATCATTATTCTTCAGCAACACCCTTTCCGTCCTTAGAGTTTCTTTCATTTTATAGAATGTCATGTTGGGAGGTTTGGGATTCGTCTCAATTAGATGCTTTTCCACAACTTAAGCACCTTAAAATAGATGATTGCCCCAACTTAACAGGAGATCTGCCTAATTTCCTTCCTGCTTTGGAAACACTCGAGATTCACAATTGTCAACACCTTGTTTCTGCTCTTCCAAGGGCTCCCGCACTTTCCAAGTTAAGGATATATGAAAGCAACAAAGTAGAATTGAAAGAGTTACATGTTGCATTGCAGTCTGTGCTTATTGGAGGATGTCATCCAGTGGGATGCCTGTTTCAGGCAATGACCATCAATCACCCAACTTGTCTGCAGTATTTAACTATCTCAGGTTGTTCGTCTGCCTTATCATTCCCGGGCCATTGTTTACCAGAATGTTTGAAAGCACTGAGAATCTGGAACTGTGAAAAACTAGAATTCCCAAAGCAACATCAACACAGGCTGCTAGAGTCACTTCAAATAGTTAACAGCTGCAATTCACTCACATCCTTCCCATTGGAGACCTTTCCTAATCTTAAGATTCTAGAAATAAAAAACTGCAAAAGTGTAGAATGTCTTTCGGCGCCACAGTCACAAGTTTATGCTCTTCACAATCTCATCATCAGTGGCTGCCCCAATTTTGTATCCTTTCCAAAAGAAGGATTGTCTGCACCCAGCATGATTGGTTTCAAGGTCGTCAAATGCAACAAGTTGAAGTCACTGCCTGATCACATGAATACTCTTCTCCCAAATTTAAAGCATCTTCAAACAACTGATTGCCTAGAAATGGATGCTTTTCCGAAAGGAGGTCTTCCCCCTAACTTGACATTACTTGAAATCTGGAATTGCGGGAGACTAATGAGGCGCCTAGCGTCGATCAGTTTGCACCATGGGCATCTCACCACTCTTATCATTGGTGGTCCCTGTGAGAGTGTCCAGACATTCCCAAAGGATGGTTTGCTGCCTCAACTTCCCTTCCTCACCACTCTGCAACTTCGTAGATTGTCAAGTCTGGACACGTTGAACTGCAATGAGCTTCTCCGCCTCACCTCCCTGCAACAGTTAAGCATTGTAAAATGTCCCAAGCTGGAGAATATTGTGGGAGAAAGGTTGCCTCCTTCTCTTATAAAACTTGAAATCAATGGTACTCCTTTGCTGGAAGAACAATGCAAGATGAAGCACCCGCAAATTTGGCCCAAGATTTTCCACGTCCCCAATATTCAGATTAATTGGAGATGGATGTCATGACCCCTATAACAGGTGATTGTTTTGTATGTCTTGATGCATAATCATTTGGCTGTTCAATATGCTTCATGTGCTTGCTGGAGATGTCAATTGGATTTGTCTTTTTATTCTCTCACTGTTTCATTATGAACGTGTCTACCAAATAGAGCTAGCTATATGATTCAAATTTCATTAGTTGCTTCTCACTTTTTTTGTCTATTTTCTTAGGTAATCACTGACCAAAAGTTGAGATCGTTATGAATCCAGAGGTATATTCTTATTCTACATTACTCTGTTGTCTTAGTACAGTGGAGCTGAAAAGACAACAGTTGTGATCAAGAATTTGCTTTTGATATGTGCAGTTTGAGTTTGCACGCACATTAAAATGTGCACTTGGATGCCTCTTTCATGGGTCCTTGAACAAGTAAGAATCTGCAGAACATTTTGTTGTGCATTTTTACATTATGTCTTGCTGAACACTTGTGTGGTGTGCACTATTGATATGGATTAACCTTGAATTAGTTGATCTGATTAGTATTGCCCCCCCCCCCCCCCCCCACACCCCAAATTTTCATTACAATAGTGAAGTTGAAATGGTAAAGTTTGTTTAGGGTGGGGGGCTATTCTAAAGTACACTGTGGATCTAAAAAGGAAGCCAATGATGCCAAATATACGTGGTTCCTCATAATTTATTAAATTGCACATATCCTTATGTATTTATTTTAGAGAGTGTGGTCATTTTGAAAGTTCTTAACTTACAATAAATATAACCAAAACCAATGGGCTTCAACTTTTTATCCTGTTGTATGCAGTTTCTGGGCAAAGCATTGAACTTTGAAGCCAGAGCAAATATTTTGTTTAGCATCTGGCAGCAGGACTTTCCAAGAAAAGATATCATCATAAAATATAAATCTTTTGGGTCAAAAAGAGGTGGTTAATAAATGTATGATGAGGTTTGTTGTCTATTAAAATAAATATTTTCTGCTTTGAACATTCTATATGGAAGACTTTTGCTTTCTAATTGGTATATTTTGGTCATCAAATATATATCTAATCACTTAGTTCTATCTGCTTTAAAGAACTCCTTACACTTGGTCAGGGATATATTTCGTGTCTTCTTTTTTTTTTTACATTTAAGTTAGATATAGAGTAATGAGTTCATTCGTGTTTAACTGAGATTTGTTGATCCATTGATGATTGATTGAAAGTGGAAGTAGTAATAGATTCATTTGTAACAACTTTTCTTCATATTGAATGTCTGTGTTAGTTTAGCAAAATGGGTATTTATTCTGTTGTACGCAGTTTTGTACATATGGTCACACAATTGAACTGTACAGTCAGAGAGCATAGATTGCTTAGTATTTTGAGGCGGAGATTTTCCATGAAGAGATCTTGTCGCAGAATATTAGCATCTTGGGATGAAAGAGGATGGTTACAAGTATGACAGGAAGCTTTCTCGTAAAATAAGTGTTTTCTGTTTTGACAAGTCTATAAGGGAAATTTTTCCTTTCTAACTATGAACATTGTGGTCATCAAATATATCCCTTTTACATTTTCTCTAGATTTTTATTTCAATGAGGCATTTGTATTTTTTACATAACTTTATTAATATATTCTTGACAGTGGACAGTTGTGTTTTAACTTTTAACTTTAAGCAAAATAGACTTACTATGAAAATAATAAATGATCTTTATACTACTGGAAGAAAGGTACCAGATAAAGCACAGAGAGAAGCCTCTTGCAATTGAGGGTGGTTACAAGTTTAATGACTTGATGAAGAACTTGGGTTATAAAATCAGTATCGGCATTTTCTATTTAAATATTTAGTATATATATATATATATAGGGGCATATTAGGTGAAAGGAGTGTTTTATTGTGAGAGGTGAGAGGATTAAATGGTAGCCCTTAAATCAAAATAGAAGGTCTAAATTTAATTGCTAATTAAAACTGCAGGTGCATCCAATTTTGACTCTCCCATGCGTGCTTTTCTCACTTTTGGGTTCCCAATTCTTTCGCGCGTATTACTTCTTCATTCTTCACCGTCCCGTCGTCTTCCTCGTTCGTTTGTGATCACCAATATCAAAAACTTCAGCTTTTGGTTAGCACAGGCCTCTCCTTGTCATTTCTTCCTCGTGGGTTTTTCAGCTTGCTCTGTTTTCACTGCCTTCCTGCACAAAGGCTCAAGAAACTCTGGGTTTTGTGTTTATCTTAAAAGAATTTTTTTTTTGTATGCTTTGGGTGCCGAGGAGATTTTTTTGGTTCGAATTATATGAGAACAATCGGAATTATAAGTTTGCCTCTTATGACTTTTTCTTTTAAAATGGAATCACCCGTAAGACACCCACTGACTCGTAATTTCAAATTCCTAGTGTGGTGTTTTTATTTTGGCTAAGGATTTCAAAATTTAATTTGCTCATACTGAAGATAAGAAAAGCAACTTGAAAGGGTCAGATTCTCATTTTCTACAACTTGCTAACTTGGCCAATTTGGAAAGACTGTGAGAACTTATCAAACAGAGAACCTATCACCACATGTGCAATCTCCCAAGTGACGGGACGGCGAAGAAAGAAGAGGTAATAGGCGCGAAAGAATTGGGAACCCAAAAGTGAGAAAAGCACTGCACGTGGGAGAGCCAAAATTGGATGCACGTGCAATTTTAATTAGCAATTAAATCTAGACCTTCTATTTTGATCTAAGGGCTATTATTTAATACTCTCACCTCTCACAATAAAACACTTCTCTCACCTGATATATATATCAGATTCTATAATCAAAACAATCATGAGGGATTTTTTAGCGGTAAACCATATGAATAATTAAGGAGTCCCATTTACATCCTTTCTAGCTATTCAATTGTCATTAGCACACCTCTTTCAACTTGAACTGGTTAGTTGAAAATTGGCATAGTTCAAAGGAATGAGAACTTGTATCACTAATGGGATAGAGGGCTCATTCTTAAGCTGCATTCTGACATGCTTTAAGAAGTTTCATTGTGAGAATCAAGTATTTCTTTGAAACGAGCTGCTTCATGTCTCCTTGACTTGAAAAATGGTATAGAGAACATATTCTCAATCTGCATTCCAACATGGAATCACTTGAACTTATCTCATGTCTGCAAGCTCTGTCACTGTACTACTAGCACACCAGTACAGTTTGTTTTTTTGTCTTCCCTGTGAATTGTTCCTGAATCCTGGTCCTTCCTTGAGGTAACCTGTACAAAACTTATTAGTGACAGTAAATTTTCCTTTTTCCCTTTTGAAACAAGCTCATATAATATTTTGTCTGAAAATTGGCATTCAAGATAATTTAGTACACTTATTCTCCACAAGTATGGTATATGTTGCATTTGGTTTATTCAATACAGTCATTTAAACTGTGGCTTGCATTTGGTCTATTATGGCACAAACATGATGCAAGCAACTGTGGTGATATAGTGATTTAGAACAACACATACCATTCTCGATATGAACCAAGACTAGTAGGCATAAAACTAAGTCTTCTTTAACATTTGCTTTCCTTAAATTGAAAAAAGTTTCTTGGTCTTCTTGCCAAAGCCCGAAGGTACCATGACAAACCTAGAAAATACTCAAAAACTGTTGCATGAAAAGGAGGAAATTGAAGGTTTTCCTTGTCCTTTCAAACCAAAAATTATTAGATAGTAATTCATAAAACAGTAAATGCATTTCCAAAAGATTAAAGGGACAGGTGATGCATAGAAGAGTCCATTATTGCTATGGACAAGAAGAGTTACAGCTACAGCTATCTATTGCATACCGAGTTTTTCTAACCCAACAAGTATTACTGTTTCCATGATCTTTTCAGGATTATATCTTCTAGAGGAAAGTTTCCCCTACCCTTCATTATTACCAAAATATGTTTTCTTCTCTTCATAGCAGTCTTGTATGCAGTGAGAAAGTTTCCCTTCTTCTAACTGAAGAATAAGCTAGTTGTGTTCATGTTATAATGAGGAGAATGCGAATTAGTATATTATCATATAATATAGGTCATTATAAAATGCAGACAATGAAAAACATAGTCATTATGTAAATCATTGTATACATAATTGTATTAATACCTGAACAAGAAGATTCCTCTAGCTGCTAAGACTTGATGCTATTTTAGAATAGAATAACTTCTCCTGCAAACAAAAGATACCATTACTGGTACATTGCATGATTTTGCAAAGTTTGAAGTTTTAAATTAGCAACTTGCAAAGATGACATTTATCCATGTAAAGCCAAATTGAAAATTGAGGGATGGGTTAGAAGATGGGTGTATGTGAAGCATTACCAGTTAATTGCAAGAAAGCTGAGATCCAAATCAAAATGATATATAATTGCATACTCATTAGGGGACATTCGATGGAAAAATTGCTTTAGAATACCAACTTGTGGTGCAGCTCATTTTCCAAGACCAAAACATCCCCGAATTGGTTTTTGTTAGCTTCTGGATATGCTTCTAATTCATCAGCTCTCAGCAGTTCAGAATCAATTTTTTATACTTGCTTCAATGTATTACCATTAGTAGCAAAAATAGCTTAGTCAAAGTGCATCCCATTAATTCCAATTTCAGTTCAGTACGCCATTGCAAGAGCCAAGATGAATATACGATATGTAAAATACTGCATAAAGAATCTGAGTCACAAAAGAATGGGTCTTGAAGAGGTGAAAGGCTTTATAGTTTATTCTGTTGCGAGTACCATAAAGACGGTTCTGTACGAAGCATACAGTGGCAAAACCAAGGTAGTCAGAACCGGATCGGTCATTGAACCGGTGAGGGCAGGGGTTCAAGGTTCAAAGGTTCGACTGGGGTTTAACCGGTTGAACCGGGATATAATTAAATAATATTATTTTAAACCCTAAAACCTATACAATATTGAGCAAAAATTAACAAAAAATCATAACTTTATAAAGAAAAATTAAACTTTACTACTAAATTCATAATTCATAACATAAAATATTCAAAATTATAAATAATTAAAGAAAGTGATATCTATTTCTTTTAAAAAAATAAAAAAATAAATTTTTTCATTTTTTTTTAAAAAGCTCGAACCAGTCCAATCGGTTTTTGGCCGATTTTTTTTCGATTTTGACCGATTTTTCCGGTTCTTGACCAGTTCTCGTGCAGGCCGATTCTCAGGGTCTTCCGGACCGGACAAGGGTCCGATTCCTGGTCCGACTGGCCGGTCCGGTCCGGTTTTCACTAAAATGGGCAAAACATAAATTAGGCTACTAGGTTCAATAGGTTGGATTCACATAAACAGGAAAATAATGTAGCTAAGCACAC
Source organism: Glycyrrhiza uralensis (assembly GCA_030159175.1). Lineage (NCBI taxonomy): Eukaryota > Viridiplantae > Streptophyta > Magnoliopsida > Fabales > Fabaceae > Glycyrrhiza > Glycyrrhiza uralensis. Next base: position 8,495,822 of record BRZY01000007.1, read on the forward strand.
CATGAATACTAGACTAAAGGTTTTAAATTGCGATTATAATTATATCACGCCTCCTCATATTATGAAAAATTGTAAACAAATATGATTGTTATAGCTAATGTTATGACTACAATTATGGTTGCAAACGGTAATTTAAAACCTTGATTGGAATTTGAAGGACCTTTTTCTCCCTAACCAATTCATGCGTTCTAAGTAAGTTTATACCAGAATCAGATAATCTGGTACGACCACTTCATATATATATTTTTAATTTATCACATTTATCTAATTGAAAAAGAAAGAATAAAACATATGCATGTATGACTATGTAGCTCCCAAACTGACTCAGTGAGTGAAATTTTTTATTTCCTCGAGTGTTAAGACCCGCTGAGTCAACTCATCAAACTTCTCAATTTCACCAAATGTAGACCAACTCGTGCAATTTTCATCAATCCGGTAAAAGAACCTAAATATATAAATAGCATGCCATAAATTAATAAAATAATATTAATTAATGTGTAAATTATAGTTATTCATTTAATATTCCCACGTAAAGTGTTACTACACGGTAAAAGAATTATAATTTATAAGAAAAATTTAAAGGAAAAAAAAAAGAAATCGGTATAACGCGGCCGGGTCGAGTTCAGAGTCTCACCCAGCCATTCACTCGCGACTCACGATTCCTAAGCGATTTTCACATAGCCAGCCGCGACCACCGCCAACGGCCGAACGATTTCGCCGCCGGCGATCTGCCACCGCCCGATTTCCTTTCTCCACCGGCGCAATTCCCGATCCGGCGGGTCCACTTCGATCTGGATCGTCTTCCTTCGAGGTTACATTTTTCTCACTTTGTCTTCTTTCCACGATCGAGCTCCTTCATCAATGATACGTGCAATTCGTCAACACACAATTCTTCAAAAAAAAAACAATTAATAAAAGGAAATTGTGATTATGAGGTTTATGCAAACATTCAGTGTTCGAGTTTTCACTATATTTATTTCCTCATATTATATATTTAGAGAGTTTTTTTAAATTTCTACTTCTAAGTTATTTGAGTTCTTTCAAATTAAATTAGGTCCTGATTATGTTTTGGTTTTAATTAGACCCCTCTAGATCGAGTTTCTGATCCAGTTGAACCCTGAGGATATGTTTGGATGGAGGGTGTAAAGGAAAAGAGAGTAAAATTTTCATTTTTGAACTAAGAGAGTTATATGTCGTTTATGGAAATAAATGAGTGATTAGGATAAAATTTTCATTTCAGGAAATATTCTCTAATTGAATAATTTTTAAAAATGAAATAAATAAAATGATATTTAATTGAATAATCCAATTGTGGTCGCGGTTTCGGTTTCGGAGACTCTGAAAACCTTGATATTGTGGTCGCGATGAGGTTTCGGAGACCCTGAAAACCTTGACTGTGCAGCCGCAATCGCGGTTGCAGACCGCAATTTAAAACCCTGAGTAATCCTTTATATTGGAATGGGTGATGAGTCAAATGGTTTGGCAATCCCTCAAGAGAATTTGGAATTAGAGTTCTAGATTTTTGTACAACTCTCTATCCCTCCAAGATAGCATGGAAAGAGGGACTCTTGATGTCAAATTCTGCCTTTGTCACATAGTCACCGATGGGTGGTGTAAAGCATTAATGCTTTGGAGTATTGTGGTGAGTGACTAGTTAGAAAATGAATAGAGTGAATGGAGCAGTGAAACCTTAATGGGTATTATAGTGATACCTTTGAGTGTGGGTGAGTGTGCCCCAATTGTCTTTGGGGCATAAACACTGATATATTCTTTTAGGCTTTGCCTGTTACTGTGCAAAACCAAGCTGATAAAATCTTAGAAATACTTGTTGCACATTAAGTTTTAAAAAGTTGACATGGGTTGTGAAGGAACGGGAATTAGGAAGTAAAGCAGATGCTGTGTTATTGGGCAATCAAAATGAGTTAGTCCTGTTGGTTTAATAATCAACGCAAGTTTGAAACAGATCCTCATCGTGATTTTACCGAGGGATGAAATTAGAGACAGGAAAAGGGACTGAAGAACTTCTCCAAGTTGGGCTGCCTTGTTGGACAATAGAGAGATGGACTTTGCACATGTTTCTGTTGGTTAAATCTCAAAGTAATCCTTGTTGGGCAGTTTCTCTGAAAATGCTTGTGCCTCGCTCTTCTTTGTGGTAAATAAGCAACTTCAACAAATCAACAAATATCACTAGAAGATGGCTCTTAGAGGACAAGTGGTGGTTTTGGAGGGGGAGGGGTGTTTGGATGGGAACTTATGGATGATCACATAGCCATCTTCACATGTTAGTCATGATTACTGTTTGTGTAAACTTTCCCTTTCTGTTTTCTGATGGTATGTCAAAAAACTTTATGTAAATAATTCAAGTTAGATTATCCCAATGATTTAGGACCCAAATTTCTTCTGCTATTGTCTTCCTTTTATTTTTTTTAAATTTTTTTCTGTATGTCTTCCTTGTTAATCATATTTATTTATCATATTTTTAATTTGCATGCCATATTTCCTTGAAGCTCTGAAATTTTGGCATCTGACACCATTTCCCATTATTACTGAAACAGGGAAGGCTCTTGGATAGTTGGATTACTTGATATGCTGTAGTTGTTGAATTTTTATGTGCCTTATATTCAGCACACATTCTTATGTAAGTGGAATTATGATAGCTCTGTTTTGGATGTAATGGCTCCAATACGCTCCACTGGATTTGTTGATCCTGGTTGGGATCATGGCATTGCTCAAGATGAGCGGAAAAAGAAGGTTAGATGCAATTACTGTGGAAAAGTAGTTAGTGGTGGGATATACAGATTAAAGCAGCACTTAGCCCGAGTTTCTGGTGAAGTAACATACTGTGAAAAGGCTCCAGATGAAGTCTACCTAAAAATGAAGGAAAACCTTGAAGGTTGTCGTTCCAATAAGAAGCAAAAGCAAGTTGATGCGCAAGCATATATGAATTTTCAATCTAATGATGATGAAGACGATGAAGAGCAAGTTGGGTGTAGAAGCAAAGGGAAGCAATTGATGGATGAGAGAAATGTATCTGTAAATTTGACTCCTCTTCGGTCCTTAGGATATGTTGACCCCGGGTGGGAACATGGTGTTGCTCAAGATGAGAGAAAGAAAAAAGTCAAATGCAATTACTGTGAGAAAATTGTTAGTGGAGGTATTAATCGGTTTAAACAACATCTGGCTAGAATTCCTGGTGAGGTAGCACCTTGTAAAAATGCTCCAGAAGAAGTTTATCTTAAAATAAAAGAGAATATGAAATGGCATCGCACTGGAAGGAGACATAGGCGACCTGACGCTAAGGAACTGATGCCTTTCTATTCAAAGTCCGATAATGAAGATGACGAGTATGAGCAAATGGAAGATACTTTGCATCATATGAATAAGGAAGCTTTGGTCGATGTTGATAAGAGATTCTCTAAAGATGTAGTGAAGACCTACAAGGGAATGTCACCTAATACTGGTCCTGAGCCAATGTTGAGAAGATCAAGATTGGATAATGTTTACCTGAAACTTCCCAGGAATCAGACTCCTCAAACTTACAAACAAGTAAAAGTTAAGACAGGGTCCACTAAGAAATTACGCAAGGAAGTTATTTCTTCAATTTGCAAGTTCTTTTACCATGCAGGAATTCCTTTACAGGCTGCGGACTCCATATATTTTCATAAAATGCTGGAAATGGTTGGTCAATATGGACAAGGACTGGTATGCCCACCAAGCCAACTTATTTCTGGTCGCTTCTTGCAGGAGGAAATCAATTCCATTAAGAATTACCTTATTGAATATAAGGCTTCCTGGGCGATCACTGGTTGTTCTATAATGGCTGATAGTTGGAGAGATACACAGGGTAGGACAATTATTAACTTTTTTGTTTCATGTCCTCATGGTGTATACTTTGTTTCTTCAGTTGATGCCACTAATGTGGTAGAAGATGTACCAAATTTATTTAGGCTTCTGGACAAAGTAGTGGAAGAAATAGGTGAGGAAAATGTAGTGCAGGTAAAATGTTCTTTCTATTCTTGTGGCATCCTCCTTCATCCTAAATATTACCTTGTGGCTGTTATTGATTGTTGGTTTTCCTCTTTCCCCCTTTTGGTGTAGGTAATCACTGAAAATACTCCTAACTTTGAAGCTTCTGGAAAAATGCTTGAAGAGAAGAGAAGGAATTTATTCTGGACCCCTTGCGCCACTTATTGTATTAATCGGGTGCTTGAAGATTTTCTGAAGATAAAATGTGTAGAAGAGTGCATGGAAAAGGGCCAGAAAATTACAAAACTAATATACAATCAAATATGGTTGTTAAATCTTATGAAAAGTGAATTTACCCAGGGCCAGGAGCTTCTAAAGCGAGCTGGCACCCAGTATGCCTCTAGCTTTGCTACATTGCAGACCTTGCTGGATCATCGAGTTGGTCTCAGGCGAATGTTTCTTTCAAACAAATGGAATTCATCCAGGTTCTCCGGCTCAAGTGAGGGGAAAGAGGTGCAAAAGATTGTTTTGAATGTCACATTTTGGAAGAAAATGCAGTATGTCAGGAAGTCAGTAGACCCCATAATGCAAGTTCTTCAAAAGGTGTCTAGTGGTGAGAGCTTGTCAATGCCATATACATATAACGATATGTACAGGGCAAAGCTTGCAATCAAATCTGTTCATGGTGATGATGCTCGTAAATACGAACCATTCTGGAAGGTGATAGACAGTCATTGTAACTCCCTTTTCTGTCATCCTCTTTACTTGGCTGCTTACTTCTTGAATCCATCATACCGATATCGTCAGGATTTCATGGCGGTATGTCAGAATATTGAATATTTTGTAATGGTTCCAAATTTTCAAATTTTATTCAAGTTCTCTCCTGAAGTGAATGTTTGGTATGACTAGCATTCTGAGGTAGTACGGGGGCTCAATGAATGCATTGTTCGACTGGAGCCAGATAATATGAGACGAATATCTGCATCAATGCAGGTAAAATATCCTCAGTGACTGCTACATGATACAGACATTATTGGATATTTATTTTAATTTTTATCTGGTTCAAAATGATGTTATTTCCAGATTGCTCATTATATTTCTGCACAAGATGACTTTGGAACTGAATTGGCAATTAGCACAAGAACAGGTCTTGAACCAGGTAAACTGCTATGTTGTTGTTAGGCGCTTCATATAGTGATTAAACATGCAGATGTGCATTGCTAATTCTGTATGAAATTATGAATTGATTTGGTTTCCTTTCCTTTGTTTACCTCACTAGCTGCTTGGTGGCAACAACATGGAATAAGTTGCTTAGAGTTACAAAGAATAGCCGTACGCATATTAAGTCAGACATGCTCCTCCTTTGCGTGTGAGCATGATTGGAGTATGTATGATCAGATCTATAGCAAAAGACAAAATCGTCTATCTCAGAAGAAACTGAATGACATTATCTTCGTTCACTACAACTTGCGACTTAGAGAATGCCAAGTAAGAAAAAGGTCCAGGGACTCAAAGTCGATCTCTGTTGACGGTGTTCTACAAGAGCATTTACTTGGTGATTGGATAGTTGATGCCAATTCACAGAGCTCTGATGGTGACAAGGTAATCTGTGCTCAACATTATTGCTATAAATTGGATTCTTATAGATATTATAGTTGACCTGACAATCGTTTAAGTTATATTTTTAAGCTTCAATGCACTATATGTTTGACACTATCTGATATAGTGAACTATAGTTGTTCTTGACCCAAGGTGTGTTTGGGTAAATAGCTTAATGTGCTTATCATATAAGCGCTTATGTATAAGCTATTTTTATACTTGAAGAGAGAATGTCATTAAACTTTTCATATAAGTTGTAAGTTGTTTTGATAAGCTATTCTGGAGTGCTTATGAAAATAAGCCCAAAACAGTTCATGAGTCAGTGATAAACTATGTTCATAAGTTTTCCCAAACACTCTCACAAGTGCTTATATCATTAGATAAGCCTAAATAAGCTCTTCACAAGTGAGCTATAGTTGTTCTTGACCCAGGGTGCGTTTGGGTAAATAGCTTAATGTGCTTATCATATAAGCGCTTATGTATAAGCTATTTTATACTTGAAGAGAGAATGTCATTAAACTTTTTATACAAGTTGTAAGCTGTTTTGATAAGCTATTCTTGAGAGCTTATGAAAATAAGCCCAAAACAGTTTATGAGTCAGTGATAAACTATTTTCATAAGCTTTCCCAAACTTATATCATTAGATAAGTCTAAATAAGCTCTTCATAAACCAATCCAAACGCACCCTCAATCACTTGAATTCAAAGGACTCAAGTCTAAGTAACCCAATTAGGTCTGATAGATTGATAATTTGAATTATAAGTTGAAATTGTTGATGCTATAAACATGTGACTTTCAGTTACATGTTAGATATTGCATTGCTAAAGGCAACATAAATCAGGTATTGTTATGTTCTTCAGCAGCGAAACGCCTGACGATGTGGCTGTATTGATTGAATATTTGTTTTGCTTTGTTGTTTTTGTAGAATATCCCTTTTGGAGTGGAACTAGATGATGAATATGAAAATGATTCAGTTGACTATGAAGATAGTGCTGCAAGGCCTCTAAAGGGATCCCTTGAGCTGGTGACTATGGCTGATGGAGCAGTAGGATCACCAGATGCAGATCATGCCAACATCGATGCTGCCAGTGACGACGAGTCGGATCTGAATTATTTTGACAATGATTTGAGCGAGTAATCAGGTTATACATGGTTTCTCCTTTTGGAGGAATACAAGTGTTTTGTCGCTGGTTGTGACTGAGCCTGTACATTTTACATGTGAAAAATCAAGATGGTCAATCGTCCCAGTATGTACAAGTACAACCATATTCATTTCATCTATTGTAGCGTAATCATTTTAAGATCGAATGCGTTTAAGGTGGTTCTCAGTAAGAGCTGGCCTGTAGCTATTCTCACTCAATGATATTTTTGTAAGATAAAATTTTGTCATTGAATGATGTACAATTTACAAAGATTTATCTGTATTTGCCATGGAAAGAAAGGTGGGATATATAGCAGGACAGGAAGGACTGCATGAAAAGAAATGCATGAATCTCATCCTTTGATTTATTTGATGAAATGATACATTTATCTTTTAAAATCCAATTTAACAAATTTTGATGGTTGGATTTGCAACATGCAGTTCATTTTGAAACTGCAGGAGATCCAAAACTATTTGGCTAAGGCAGAGATGCTTATTATTTTTAGGCTTAATAGGATTTTTCGTCTCCGCAAATATAGCGGTTTTTGCTTTTCGTCCTTGTAAATTTTTTTTTACTTATTCATCTCTGCAATGTTCTGACGTTTTCTTTTTGGTCCTCACCGTTAGCTGCTGTTACAAAAACGCTGAGCTGGCTAACGGAAGCTGAGTTGTCACTGCCACGATGACTAACTGATGTCAGATGTCACTTGATGATGTGGCTCACTTGCTGACTCAGCATCATTAACATTTTTAACAGGGACGAAAAGTAAAAAATGAAATATTTACAGGGACGAAAAATATTTTTAAAATATTTTTAAGCCATTTTCCTTTCTCCCCATTTCTTCTTCCTCTTCCCTCCCCTTCCACCACGGCACCACCTATAAACCCAGAAACCGGCAACCCAATCAGCCATGGAGCAATAATCAAACCACTTAATTCACACCAAAAAAAAGTAAAACAACAATTGAAAAAAAGAGAAGCAATGAGGGGTTGTAAACAAACAGCAAAAAGAGGAAGAAGAAGGAGGAGCAAACAACAACAGTTAAACAAAAAAAAATAGTAACAACAACGAGGGTACAAGGGTATGCGATCTGCAGAGAGTACAAGGTTTCGACGAGATTCACTACCCCGGCTTGTCATCCTAGAACGCCATCATCCCCACTCCCTCATTCATGGTTACGCGATCTGCAGAGTACAAGGCGACACTTTCCCTATTTCGTTATTCGCAAATGTTGGAAGAGCATCACCACGATCTGAGTCTGGATGCGGGGAGGGTTAGGAGGGGGTTTGAGGAATTGGATAGGGTGGCGTGGCGTGGGGGTGGGGGTGGCTATGGCTGTGGCAGAAACAGGAAGGGTGGCATGGGGGTAGGGGTGGCTATGGCGGAAAGGGGAAGGGTGGCGTGGGGATGGGGCCGAGTGTGGTTGTGGCGGAAAGGGGAAGGGTGGGGTGGGGGTGGCTGTGGGGGAAGGGGGAGGACGGGGGTGGGGGTGGAGGTGGAGGTGGCTGTGGCGGAAGGGGGAAGGGTGAGGATGGGGGTTGGGTGGGGCTGAAGGGGGAAGGGGAAGAGGGGAAAAAGAAAGGGAACGGAAGAGGGGGAAGAAGATTAGGGCCATGTCATTGTCCAACGTGTATCTTAATCCCATGTGGCAATGCTAACATGGAGTTCCGTTAGCCACGTAGGCATTTTTTTAACGGAGACTGACGGTAAGGACCAAAAACAGACAGTTTGGACATTGCAGGGATGAAAAACTAAAAAAAAAAATTTACAGGGACGAAATTCAAAAAACGCTATATTTGCAGGGACTAAACATATATTTAAGCCTTATTTTTATGAGTTAAATATGTTTTTATTCTCTGTAAATAGAGAAATTTTACTTTTTGATCCTCTAATTTTAAAACATCTCATGTTAGTCTCTCTTTAATAGAGCAAATGTAATCTCTCAAAAGAAACCATATGTGACCTATTTTGGAATATAAAAAATTAAAATGAAACATTTTGAAATTAGATACTAAAAGTGAACATTTTTCTATTTATGAATACTCAAAAAGAATTTAATTAGTATACACCGACAGTGTGAAAATTTTTACACAGACGTCCAATCATATTTTACCGTGTAGAATTATTGTTATGAAGTTGCACAGTAATAAAATATGATTAAATGTCAATATAAAATATTTTTATATTGTCTGTGGATAATAATTAAACTCTACTAAAAATATACCTAACCCTATAACCCATACCACATCTTTGCCTCTCTCAGCCTCGGTGAAGAAACTACTACAAAACAGCCGCTCCAAGCCATCACATCCCCACTCCCCCCCCCCGACAAAATGACCCCAAAAAAAAAGCCACCACATCTCAGCCTAGCCCCGCTGGTCAATCGTGTCGGGTCACATGCCTCCCTGATCCAAAAACTTCATTTTGTTCCCTAACAACCCTTTATGTGTTGGCAATTTCTAATAACACACACACATTTCATTCTACACATACATATTTAATTTTTTTTTTTTTAAATTCCAAAACTACTTCTACACTCATTTTTTCTTCCCCCCAATTCTTTTTCTTCCCTCTCATTTTTCCCTCCTTCCCCTCCATCGAGCAATAACCAGAGAACACTTCCCCTCCCCCCTTTTTTTTCAATTTTCTCCTCCATTTTCTCTTCTCCACTCTCCCCCTCTCCCCTCCAACAGCAAGGAAACGACATTTAGATCATCTACAAGCAATCTACCGAAGCAGAAACGTCCCTCTTGTCAGGTATAATCAAGACGTAATTTTTTTCGTGATTTCTTGACAACGCGGAACTATTATTCCGCACCAATGCGAAACTAATAGTTCCACAAAACATAAAAAATACACATACATATCAAAGAGTAAAATGCAAAAAAACAAAAAAGCCTCGCGGAACTATTAGTTCCGCGTGAACATTTGTTCATGCGGAACTATTAGTTCCACAGTGAGACTTTCAAAATGAAATTTTTTTTGTCTTTGCACTTAATGCATGTTAATATTTTTTTAAAGTTTTATTATTTGAGTACCTTTGTGCTTGTTTCACAGGACAAGATAGTGAGTGGAATTCGAAATGGAACATGTTATGGACATGAGTGACGATGGTAGTTTGCCAATGCATGGCAATGATGTAGATGATTTTTCGGAACCCGTTGAAGTGGATTGCACAGCTGCATTCACCACAACAGAGGTAATTCACACTGTTAAATTTCCTCTGTATGATTTTTTTTTGTATTAGTAAAGTTAAACTTTATGTTTGGATTTTCATGTTTTTCCTACGAGAGAAGAATTATTGACTTGGGCCAGAGCTATTGGGAGACAACTTTGAGTAGTTGTTGTCATTTCGAGGTCAGGTGCAGAGCAACAGACAGACCTCCCAGGAAGTAGGATATATATGAGTATGGGTTGCGAGAGGAGTGGAAAATATAGGGGATCAAAGAAAACACCATCGTTGAGAAGGTCTGGGACTAGAAAATGTGAATGTCCTTTCAAGCTAAGGGGAAGGCCTCTGAAAACTGGAGAAGGGTGGATACTGAAAGTTGTTAGTAGACGTCACAACCATGAGTTGGCGGAGACACTTGTTGGCCACCTTTATCCTGGTCGGCCAACAACGGAAGAGATGGAACTAGTTGGTCAAATGACAAAGAACATGGTCAAGTCAAAAAAACATATTATTGGCTATCAAAGAAGGTAATGAGCATAATGCCAGTACTATAAAGACAATTTACAATGTGCGACACAAGTATAGAAGATCTCAAAGAGGTCCCCCAACAAAAATACATCATTTATTGAAATTGGTGGATCGTGATAGATATGTTGACTGGTATAGAACACATGAGACGTCTGATGTAGTTTGAGATATCTTTTGGGCACACCCAAACGCCATCAACCTCTTGAATTCTTTCAATATAGTTTTAATGGTTGATACCACGTATAAAACCAACAGGTATCGTGTAACACCCTTTCTCCAAAAAGGATATTCCACCATAGTGCCAATGAATTTCGAATAACTTAGAAAATTTTTAAAGAAAGTAGCAAATCCTTCTTCTGAAATACAGGTAAATTTTTTTCCTTTTTATAAAAGAAGATGAGAAGGATGGGGAGTATGTTCCCTTGATTTTTTTTTAAAGGTTTTCAAAAAGGTTTTAAATGCGGAAGCATAAATAAGACTTGTATGAGTGTAATCTCATTTCATATAACCATCCGAGTCATTACAAGAAAAGATTGAAAATGATACAGTGAACATCTGAGCCAGTCTAATCTCTAGACCTCTACCCAAAACAATATAGTAATCATCTAGTTTTCTTGGAATCCATGTCCATCTATACAGCAGCATCCTTCAGATCCTCTCCTAAGAGCTAACCCACTTCTTGGGTCAAACATCTATTCCGTCATGCATCAACACAACAAAGCAGGCAAGGGTGAAACTCTAAACAACTTAAAAGGAAAAGTATGGCACCCGCAATATTCATCACAAACACTAAGGAATCATACTTAAGAAATTTGTATATCAACATAACAGACAATAAGCACTTTGCTTAAAACACAGCACATTGAGAACATCTAGTGGGAACATCGCTTTAAACAAAGCATTTGGGAACATCGAGTAGGAACATCAAGTAGGAACATCGCCTTTCACTAGGCATATCTCTTTCACCTCCAATCACTCAGAATCACTTATCTCAAAAACAAACGCAGGTATAAACAAGAAACATACAGCAGGTATAATGTACACAACAAATGAATCATTCAATATCTTAAACAGAGAATTTCACACCAGACTTTCTATACTTTCGGGACACACCCACGAGCATCCTGCCCGCTACTCTTGGGGATTTTACTTAATAATTTTGGGACACACCCACGAGTAAATAACCCGCTACCCCGAGAGATTTTACGACATAATTCGGGACACACCCACGAGAAAAGAACCCGCTGCTCCTGGAGACTTTACCACTTATATTCAGGACACACCCACGAGTAAGTCACTCGCTACTCAAGGAGATTTTACCATAGGAATTTCGGCACACAGCCACGAGCATTCAGTCCGCTACTCGAAGAGATTTTACTTAGTAACCACAGACACCAGCTTACGACTTAACTCTCAAATAAACACGGAATCACAAGTAAACACAGAATCATGTTTCTTAGATAAGAATACCAAATCACACATCTTAGGAAAAACACACAGTCTTACCACTCAAATAACAAAGAACCATTTATTCCAGACAACTCATACTTCGTTTATATTCAAGTCCCTCAAGAATAAATCGGTATATAATAGAACTAAAAAGTGATTAATTTATTTGAAAAGGGGTCAAAACTGAAATATTTCAAAAATACTTGAACACTGGTTTATTTTCAGAAAAAGCCCATTGAAAGTTTGTTTCACAAATCTCCACTGTTAAAAACATAGAGGATACTGAACCAAAAATATATAATAATAGAATTCATCAAGAATTCAGTACCGTTATATTCCCCAATTATCTTAACCATGACCTTTCTAGACAAATCCATACTGATAAACCATTTATCTTAACCATGACCTTGTATATCAATGATAGATAATACCAGGGTTTTCACAAAATAATAAATTGTATTCTCTTCGCGGTAAAATTATATTTACAGTAGTATAAAATTCGCCATTATAACGGTATGTTTACAAAAGCTCAAAAATGATTTTGGCATAGCCATCTTACTCACACGAAAATCTTGAGAAAATTTGGGCATTATAACTCTACTATTAATAATTAGCACAAAATAATTAATTTAAAGCTTTATAAACTAATTATTAAGGCATAAAAGGAAAAACACATAAAGCATACAAGACAAGCATAAACAAGAATCAAAACTCATACTTCTCAAATTAAATTGAAAGATTAACCCCTTACCTTGGCCAAAACTTGAAGAAGAACAACCAAGAACACCAAGAACACCAAAAGAAATTTAAGACAACTACGAGAGAAAAGAGAGAGAACTTTGTGCTTTAGTCTTCAAGCTTGTGGTGTGTGTTAAAATTATGAGGCCAAGGGGTCTATTTATAGGAAGGGGAGGGCGGCCAAGGAGGGACCAAGAGGGAAATAAATTATTGTGAGGTCATGGTACTTTATGAGCCATATGTTATAAATCCATAATTGAAAAATGATCCATTTTTCTTATTGCCCATCCCTTATGACTAAGCTAGTGACTCATAAGCCAAAAAGCACATCCAAGGCTCCAAATTGAAGCATGATGTCGACCAAGAGGAGAAGGAAGGAAGGCCATTGGATTGCTTGGTCAAAAGTTACATGTTTATGTAGTTTTAAGTGAAAACCACGGGCAAAATGGTCTTTATACATGTCCACCATACTATTCAAGGTAATCATGATGTTCCCAACTCTCTTAGGCTTCTTAGAATTATATTTGAACCCCTCAAAGTTCCTAAGTTTCTATATCATAGCCACTATGTCTCTATTCGCCTCTATTCAGCTTATTCCGTAAATAAGGAAAAGATGGTCTTCCTACTAATCTATCACTCAAAAATAATTTTAAATAGTAAGAACCAATGAGGAATAATGAAATTAACATGTAAAAGCTTCATGAAAGAGTTTTGGAATTTTTACAGTAAGGGCAAACCCTACTGTTTGCAAAAACAAAGGAAAACGAACGCGTCGTAAATGAAAAACGGGCATTTTTCAAAAAATTCCAGAAAAATCCCAGAAAATCAAAAATTGAATTTAAACACTAATGGTCCATCTTGAAATTTGATTTTGAACACTCACTGATCACTGAAAATCCATTTTTGACCAGAAATCCCTATTTTTCGTACTTTATGAACGTCGAAAATGTAGCGTTTTTATCTACTTTTCAGAAAATTACGAAATAATTTTCAAAAATCCCAAAAAATATAAAAACATGATTTAACCACTTAAAATCTTTTTCTGACCTTAGGTTGGTCTCCGAATTAGTGATTTGCTTTTACTGTAAGTAATAGGGACAAAATGGTAATTTTCAAAGTTTTCAAAAAATTCTAAGAAAATTTCAGAAAATCAGAAATATTAAAAGAACCAACTTTTGTGAAGGAAGTTTGTTTTTCTAAGTTGGTTTGACGTACTTGATCTATTTAAATCCTTATCCGTCTATTACGGTAAATACGGCTTTTCGTAAAAACCCAAACAGTGAATGAAAAATGTCTGTTTTAATGAAATAACTTGATAAGTATTTTAAAACCTTAATTCTAAAACTACAATAATTTACTTAGCACTTAGATCACACAATTTCATATAAAACATATAATTGACGGAAAAATAACAAACAGAAGTCTATATAAGACTTAACTATCTTACCGTTCTAAACTGTAATATCAACAAGACTTATTATTTCCATACTATCCAAAGTACACTAGATCCTCAAGTCTCCATCTTAATTACTCCTCCATCTCTAGTATTTATCCATTTCTTAACTAACATATCACAGAGTTTCTCCTAGAGGGACTAAAATTGTAATTTCCCTTTATATCTTTCTCTAAAATTCCAAACTTAATCTCTAAAACCTTTATGGAACATCAAGCCACCATTTCATATCATCTAATACCTTTTGGGAAATCAAGTATGAATTTTCCATATTCATTATCAACTTATTCTGACAGTCAAGAATGTCCGTATTTTACCGCTTGACTTCTACGTTAGCTCTAAACCATTATTTATTATCCAAAAATCTTAAAGGTAATTCTAATCCTCCAAAATAAATACTTAGTCTCATAGAGTGAAATTTTTGGGATGTTACATATCGTATGCCATTACTTGAGATTGTTGGGGTCACCTCAACGAATCAAACATTCTCTGTTGCTTTTGCTTACCTTGAGGCTGAGCGAACTGATAACTTCACCTTGGCTTTATTGAAATTAAAATGGTTGTTTGTAAAACCAGATACTGTTCCTCAGGTTTTTCTCACTGACAGAGACATTGCGCTAATGAATGCAGTAGAGGATGTCTTTCCTAGGTCCAAACACATGTTATGTAAGTGGCACATTGGAAAAAATGTGGAGGCAAAATGTAAGTTGTTTGTACACCCAAAGGAGAAATGGGAAGATGTGAGGAGTGAATGGGAAGCTATTGTGGATTCTCCTACTGAGTCGGACTATGTGGATCGTCTGTCAGTGTTTGAGAAGACATTTTAAGCTTTTCCATTATTTGTAGAATGTGAAGAATACATGGTTGATTCCTTACAAAGAAAGATTTGTTTCCGCATGGGTAAATCAAGTGATGCACCTTGGGAACATAACAACCAACAGATATTGACTACCTTATTGTTTGTTAAATAAGCTTTTAACATGTACTGTGGTATGCTGATTATGTGTATGTTAACAGGGTTGAGTCCGCTCATTCGACACTGAAGAAGATGCTTCTTGATAGCCGAGGAGACTTGTGTACCTGTTGGGATGCAATCAACAATATGATTACCTTGCAGCACAATGCGATAAATGCATCATTCCAAATGAGCACAAATAAAATGGAGCACAATCATCGCACTAATTTATACTCCAAGTTGCGGGGCTTCTCCTCGTGGGCTTCAATGGATCATATTGTTGCTGAAATTACCCGGGTCAAGTTTGTTGGAAATGATAGTTCGGCTTGTGGGTGCACAGTGAGGAAAACCCATGGGATTCCCATTGTTTACTCTCCATATGCATTGGAGGAGGTTAAATTTTCGTGATGAAGGATCTGAGGAGTCGGGTTCAGAGTTGTCACTCCAAGTGGAAATAGATGCACTGCTGAAGCATTTTGAGGAACTTGATTTGGCCGAAAAAATCGCTTTGAAAACTAAGGTCCGCGAGTTAGCATTACCTGAGACAACCTCCATGAGGCCTCCACCGGAGAAGATATGAAATTTTATTTTCAATAGCCCACTACATTTTAAATTAATGACCATTTCACTTCATCGAATGGTTGTTTGAATTTCTCTAATATACAGGTCAAAACAAAAGGAGCACCAAAGTTTTATGCTTCAAAGGTTGCCCATTCAACAAAGCGTGATCCCTCATATTTTGAGCACGTTGATGCTATGCTAGATCCCTCCTCGGTTGGGCCTTCTTCTGATAAGGTTAGAAATTACATACTTAGTACCTCTAAATTTTAATCTTAATGACTATTTTACTTATTTTAATGGATGTTTCAATTTCTCTACTTTACAGGCAAAGACAAATGCATCAGCTTCAAAGAAGGGTACTTCAAAGAGTCAGTCTTTTGAGAATGTTGACGTTATGCCATCTGTCGAGGCTAGTATGTCAACTCAACCTTCATTGAATAAACCAGTGAATCCAGCTAAAGTAAAATATCTGGATCTTCTTCCTAGCCTCTTACATGAACATATTGACAATGTCGTTAATGTCGAGGAAGATGGAAATTGTGGATACCGTGCCATTGCAGCCGGCCTTGGTATGGGTGAAGACTATTGGAGTAAAGTGCGCATTGGATGCTTAAAAGAGCTTAACGACTATAGAGAAGACTATGTTAAACTTTTTGGATCATCTGAACAGGTGCAAACATTGGAGAAATCACTCTATCTTGAGAAGCCTATAGGTATGCAAACGATTGATAAGTGGATGGAAATCCCAGACATGGGCTATGTTATAGCATCCAGGTATAATGTCGTCCTTGTGTGTTTATCAATATCTGGATCATGTACAATTTTTCCTCTCAGAGGTGATGCTCCACCACTAAGTTGCCATCGTCTAATTTGCATCGGGCTAGTTGACGGGGCCCATTTCGTACAGGTATACATAGATTTTATATTTGCTTCAGATTGAGTTGTTAATTGTGATTCGAAATAATTATTTCCAAACTCTACAGGTCGTTTTGAAACCAGGTTGTCCATTACCGATCACACATCCTTCGTGACCAGCATATTACCGACTTGAAGCTCTTTCGTGGCAACTGAGTCACTGGAACCCAATCAAAGTTAAACTTGCTGAAGTCTGGTCTAGGAAAAGACTCTCTAGTAAGGTTAGAAGTAGCCCAAGAGTATATGGACTCTTCGGGTTCTTCTTCGGGGTCTTCTTCGATTTCTTCATCCGACAAGGAATCAGACAACCAAATGATGTCTTCGGATTCTGACTCGGATGGACGGGGTAAAGGAGAATAGGTAGGAGTATTCGCTTCTCCCAGAGGCGAAACTGATATATGACCTACAGAACCCTCAGTCCTAGTAGGTGCGGCTGCAGAGGTATCTTCTGAGGTTTTGTCTTGATTTTCATCTGAGGTTTTATCTTTTGACTTAGGAGTTACATGATCAGAACCATTCCCGTCATGTCCTGAAGGATGTGAACTCCCACCTCCACTGTCACCACTATCATCACTACCTAAGGTAAAGTCATCTGAGATATACCCTAAAGGTCTTAATTGTTGCCAGGGTAACTTAACATCTAATATCATTTGTTCTTGGATAGGTAGTGGGTTTGGCGGTGCTCCACCTCCTGTATCTAAAGTCTCAACTCTCCCTACAAACCTTCCCTATTGTGTACTAGGACATATGTTCCACCATACACTGTCTCCTCCCAGAGGTTCTATGGTTAAGTGCGAACGGTTCCCAGTCCTTTGTCATTTGGGTCCATCTACTTAGTCATGCATCAACACAACAAAGCAGGCAGGGTGAATCTCTTACTCAAGTTAATAGAAGCAGTACAATCATATTATCAAACATAGATCACCCAGCACTCAACTCGACATCAAGAACAGATTAATATCATAGACACTCAAGTCATTCCAATCACATGACAATGTAGTAAAGCATTGAAAATACACAATCAAATCTCAATAGAGCAGGTCTTACCTTGTACTGCAATCCTACCAAATAACTCATTCACAAAATACAATCTCATAACCAAGCATATTTATGCATGTCACTTCAATCTCTCTCTAATCACACCGGTGTATTGCTCCAAGGAGACTTATCCAACCTCACATCATAGAGCGATCGGCTGCAGTAAACTTAACAGTATAAACAGGGAATCCTGTCTTTAGACCCCTGAGCATACTTCGGAAATACTGCATTTAAAATTTAATACCAAATCATAAATAGATCTGCCAGTCAGATTTATCCAAGTCGGGTATACGATTCGTCTCGGCTCAGGGGGATTCACCGACAAGGCCAATGAGACTTTCGAAACCTGGATAATCCCAGTAGACAATTGTAGTCCAACAGAACCTATTTTCAACCCCGTTCTCGTAGGTTGTATGCTCATCGTCTATAATGCAAATGATCGTCAAAATTTGCAAATCATCTGTAATCTCTTTCTCTGTAAAACTTCCTCTGTTTTACCAACTCTCAAAAAAAATCTCTGAATCTTCTCAAAACTCTTTGTAAGAAACAAGTCAAATCCTTTTATGGAAAGACCACTTGTATAAACAGATAACTGTTTAAAAAAAATCACTGTTTTCTCCTAAAACTCTTTTCGCCGAATACTTTGAAAAACATAAAACTCTTATCTTCTTTTACTGCTTTAATTACGGAGTGATTCATTCTCTTGATTTTAAATAGCTCAATAGAATGAATTTATAAAAAGTGCTTAACTGTATTCCAAGAAGATCAAACCGGGCATAGCCACTTTGGATTGATTAAGAGAGAAGGGATCAACAGTATTTAAATTTACGTCCACTTATAAAACAGTAGATGTCTGTTCTTAGATTTTAGATAACCTCTTGGTAATGGAACAATTACAAGGCGGCTGAGCCGACTGCGGTAATCAGTGTCCAGCTTTCTTGAAAATTTAATATAGACTTAGGGATCGAATTTAGCGGATTAATCACGACTTAGTTTATTTTCGAAGATGAAAAGATTACACGATGGCAGAGCCATCTTTGGTAAACAGGGTACCACTTTAAAAATTGATCCACTAATACTAAGTGAACGTAGTAAATCTGTTTCTCTTTGGAAATATTTAAACTCCAATTATCTTCCAGGAAAAAGCCCCGTTGAAAGCCTATCTCACTAATTTCCACTACCGTAGACATTGGAAATTAAACTGAGTTATGTGCATATATATACAGATTGGATACCCACTCGATATTTCCCACTAATAAAATAACAGCAGAATTCACCGAGAATCCATTACCGTTAAATTATTTTCCAAAAGATGCTATAACAGTAGGTTCACCGAGAATCCATTACTGTTACACTCTTTAATCCTTTCCAATCTATTTATATATACGGTATTAAGAAAATTACTTCTTTCCAATTTTATCTTGTCACGTATATACCGGGTCTCCAATGTTAAGATTTCCCTAAACAGCGTATCAATACAGATCCCAGGCCAGAGAGAGACAGACTGCTTTATCCCCTTCATAGGTCTCCCTTCCTTTCTAGACAGATCCATACTGATAAACCATTTATCTTAATCATGACATTATATATAAATAACAGATAATATCGGGTTTTCACAAACAATAAATTGTATTTTTCTTGCGGTAAAACCTTATTTATGATACGTCTAAATTTTGCCATTATAACGGTATGTTTACAAAAGCTCAAAAGTGATTTTGGCATAATCTCTCCTCTTACTCGAAATTTTAGATTAATTTGGGCATTATAACTCTACAATTTATAAATAGCACCAAACAATTAATTTAAGACTATAAAGCATCATAAAGCATATATAAACAAGCAAGACTATAAACACACAAACACCCAAAGCAAACACAAACAAGAATCATACTACTTAAATTAAATTGAAAAGAGAAACCCCTTACCTTGGCCAAACTTGATGAAGAACAACCAAGAACACCAAAAGAAATTTAATACAACTAGAGAGAGAATGAGGGAAAGTGGTCTTCAAGCTTGTTGGTGTGAGTGAAATTATGAAGCAAGGACCCCTATTTATAGAAGATGTGGGGCGGCCAAATGGAGACCAAGGGGGAAATAAATAATTGTGAGGTCACCTAGCTTTTTAGTGTATATGTCATAATGCATAATTAGTTAAATGATCCATTTTTTCCATTGGCTAGCACAAGTGACAAGGCTTATGAGTCATAAGCTAAAAAGCTCATCCAAGGGCCCTCATGGAGTGTGGATGTCGACCACTTCAAGGACAAAGGGGGACCATTGGATCAAATAGTAAAAACTTTATGGTTTTGTAAATAAACGGAAAATCGATGGTTATATAGTCCTTTTGCAACAGATCTTAAAAATAATTAGTTAAAAGGTGAGGACTCATTAGAAAATTTCGAAAATAGCTTCTAATAGTCTTAAAGACTTCATACAAGAGTTTCTGGATTTTTACGGTAAAGGGTAGGCTTTACGGTACGCACTAACGAAGTAAAACGACACGTCGTAAGCCCAAAACAGTAATTTTTCAGAAAATTCCCAGAAGATCACAAATTTAATTTAAACAACAATGGTCCCTCTTAGAATTTGATTTTGAGCACTCCCTGTCCACTGAAAATCCATTCTAGTTTCCGTAAACTTCGTTTTACATGCTCACAGGGACCGAAAACGTAACTCTTTATCTGTCTTTCGAAAAATTCCAAAATAAATTTCATAAATCATAGAAAATATAAAAACATGGTGTACTATTCTAGTTTTTCATTTTGACATCGTTTTGGTCTCCGTATCAGTTCTTAGCTCTTACCGTAAACTGTAGGGACCAAAATTGTAGGGACCAAAACTGTAATTTCAGAAATTAGTTTCTCCAAAAATTCTAGAAAAATTCCAAAAAATCATAAATATGATTAGAAACAACTTTTGTGAAGCAAGATAATTTTCTAGGTTGGTTTAACATATGTTTACTGATTAAACTCTTTTTCGTCTATTACGGTAAGTACGGTTTTGAAACGTCGTAAGGAAAATGACTGTTTTAATAAAATAACTTGATGAGTATTATAAACCCTCAATTATAAGACTAACATAATAAAACAGATAAAACTTGACTGGATCCCGTATACAGTGCACAGGTATTGTTAGTTCATACCAAAACACATAAAATAGATAAAAGACAGAATTACAGAAAACAGAAGTCTATATAAAACGTAACTATTTTACTATTCAAGCTATAGTACTTAATCGTAACTGGTCATTCTATTTTTCTTAGGCTTTTATCAGGTCTTTGTAATCTCTAGCTTATCTATTTTCCAATCTCTAGTACGTATCTTTTCTAACTTACAGACTACGGAGTTCCGTCTAAAGGACTAAAACTGTAATATCTTATTTCCTCCTCAAATAATCCAAACTTAATTCCTAAAATCTTTGATGTGTCACCAAGCTACTCTGTATTTCCTCAAATAACATTTGGAAATGACGAATGAATTTTCCAAATTCATTTTGTCATTTATCCTAATAATCCAAGTGTCCGTATCTAATCTCCTGTCTTCCGTATTTAGTTCTAACTACTAAGTTTTTATCCGAAAAACTTCAAAGTAGTTCTAATCCTCTAAAATTAACACTCTGTCTCTTAGAGTGAAATTTCAGAATGTTACAAAGACCATACTGCCTCATCACCCTCTCCGGCAAGTGTGCTAATGAGCCCCACCGGATGTATCCCGAGAATAGCGTGATCTACTGGAAGGGACGAGTCTCCCTGTGCACTGTATACGGGATCCAGCAAACGTCGTCCATCGTCAGCTCATCCAGTGCCTTCCGATATCCGCCGACCTGGCCCGGGCCCTTACTAGGAGTCCACCTAGATGCCCGGGGTGCATCCTCGCTGTAGCCCATGTTTAGGCTCTGACACCCATCTCTGGAAAGTGTTCGAAAATCCAACCCTGTCACAACATTTACAACTGTTAGTAACAATTAAAATATACAATACAACTTATTAACAATACAAATCCTAACAATACCTACAAGAGGGTCAAGTATCCAGCCAGCTGCTTGCAACCATCTAAACTAGCTGAATTGAGCTGATCGTACAGAAATGCAAGGGCACCAGCACCCCATGCATAGCCCCCGATGTCCTCTATGTCGCAGAACAACTCCAAGAATGCTACATCAGCAGACGTAGCACTCTTGTTTGTGAAAATGGTGTTGCTGACTAGCCTCAGTAGGAGAGCCCTCGCAGGATTCGTCCAATTCTGCTGCCTGCACTGCTCGTGGCACACATGCTCGAGCCATGATAGACGCACACGTTGGGTCTCAGTCTCCTGGAATGCGTCAGCATACGGGACACCGAGCAACTCAACCAAAGCCTCAACTGCGATGTCTCGGGTCATGCTCGTCACCCTGAAGAATGAGCCGGTGATCGGGATATGCAGCAACTGAGACACATCGTCTAATGTAATCGTCAGCTCACCCACCGGTAGGTGGAAGGTGCTCGTCTCCTGGTTCCATCTCTCAACAAAGGCAGAGCACAGCCCCCTGTCTGTATGCTAGTGGCTACATGTCAGCAGTGACGCCAAACCAGAGTTCTCCACGAATGTGCGTATGTGGGCGTTCATCGGCACATCCTTCAACTTGCGCCCATGTGCAATGCACTTCAACGCAGCACGATCCTGAAACATTTACAGTTTTCTTAACTTCAACGTATCCAAAGTTATAACTCATTAATAAAAACTAACAAATCAGACAAAGTTATTACCTGTCCAAGCCATAGGCTTTTGGCAATGTGGTCGTCGTAGGACCTAAGGATAGGTGTATCCTCAGGGCCTCCAAGAAATGGAGGTTTCAATGGCTCCTCCTCCGCAGGATGTGGCTCCTCTATGTGTTGTGGCTCCTCCTCAGGATGTAGCTCCTCAATCTGTGGGTCTGCAACGGGTTCGCTTTGACCGACACGCCCTCTACGAACAGATGTTGTGGGTCTCTGTCGAGTCGAACCTCTAGTCCTTGTCATATCTACACACACAATTAAACAAAATCAAATATATATATATAAATTAAAAAAAAATCAAAACTCAGTAGTATTAGCAAAGCATTAGACTTACATGGACTAATCAAATATAATGGAAATTAGGCTAATAAAGGAAAACCCAACAACCAATCTCATTAGTGTTATACAAACCTCTTAACCCTTATTCACAATCAAAATTATGGACAATCATATTCTAAAAACAAATTATAGCAAGAATTGTATGCTGCCAAAGTACCACCAATCCAAAACACCATTCTCTTTAAAATAAATGCTCAATTAGAAACTAATATTAGATGTTACAATTTTACTTGTTTATTATTTACTATAATTTAGAACACAGACTACAACATAATAGTCCCCTAGGTTACCTAAACCTTACAGTGAAATCCAATTTTTCTGACGTTAGTCAATGATGATTCTGTTCTCAAAATAGTAGGTTCCCTTACATTACTACACAATTCATAAAAACTAGTTAAAAAGTACTATAATCTAATATTTGGTGTTGCAACTTTACCTGCTTAGCATATATTATAATTTATAAGACAGACTATGATGTAATAATCCTCTATCACCTGTGGACAGAAACTATGTTTTGTTGGTTTGTCCATTAATAAAGTTTCTAAGATAACTAATGTTTCAACATTGATGTTTCTCATAATTGCTAATGATTTAGATTGTTTTTCATTGGAAGTAACACAGATATAAGTAAACATCATCAACAAGCAGACATCTTTAATTACATTATATAATGGCAGGAAAAGTTGACAAGAAAGAGATACAAAAGCAAAAACAAAGCCTAAAAACAATAGTAATAACAACATCATTACTTTAACATTTTGGCATTCTGCTTGCGGAACTGTTAGTTCCGCACGTTCTTGCTCAAACACGGAACTAACAGTTCCGCACAGAACCAAAAAATAACAAAAAAAAGGGGGGCTCAACCATACATTTTACGGTGGCAACGGCGGCAGAACTGAAGACGTAGTGAGGGACGAAGAAAGAGAGTGGACCGCGGAAGTGAGGGACTGGCTTGAAAACTGGGGGAGAGGAAGAAGATTGTTGCGGTGTTGAGGGAGGAGAAGAAGATGAATGCGGAAGAGCTGAGTTCGCGCAGAACTTTCTGTGTTTCCTTGCGGCGGAACTGTTGCAACAGGAAGAAGAAGAAGTGAGGGAGAAGGAGGGGAGCACTGCGGAAGTGAGGCACTGAGAGGTTGCGGAAGTGAGGAAGAAAGGAGAAGAAAATGGGTTTTAGGGTTTTTTTTCAAAATAGAGGGTATTTTAGTCTCTTTGCTGACAATGTATGTGTAAGTAGTAAGTTGTGTATGTGTGAATATAAATTGCCTATATGTTTTATTTACCTGCTTTTTGTTATTGAATTTCTCTTTTTGGGTTGGGTTTGGTTGTTAAATATATTTATTTTAGGAATAAGAATGGTAGAATTCCTTCCTAAGTAATTATGTATTTTTTACAAAAAAAAGTAATTATGTATTACACTTTTTTTTATCAGTGAATGTATGTATTACACTTTTTAATTCATTTAACATAAACAAGCCTTTTAATAGTCACAAACAACTTCGAATAATTATTTTATATTTTTTTTCTTTTTTATGACTTTCAATGTGATCAGTAACTAATTTTGAATACTGAATTGTTTATTTTATGACTTTAGAAGATAAAATGATAATTTAAATACTCGTTTTATTATCTTTAGAACTTTACCCAAAATTGTTATAAAAAAAAAACTTTACCCAAAATCTTTATTTTGTCCTTAATTATTCCGTAGTTGATAACAGAAATCGTGTCCCGTCTCAACTAAGCTTGGAGTTAATGGCGGATGCTAGAGGATGTACTTCTATTCGTAGTGTTATACTGTGATTTTCATCTTGTAATTCTTTTTCCATTAGTATAAAAAAAAACTCTATGTTAATGGTGCTAAAAATCAAAAATAGAAAACAGGAAATATGCATAAATAACTTAGTTATATAAAAATGAACTAAGGAAAATATAAATTTTAATACAAGAGCGTAATTTATCTTATTTTTAATATCCACAAAAGTAGAATAAAACTCATGTTTTGTCTCATAAATCGTAATCTACTTATACTCTGCCACTGATTCTGTACATGTGATGAAATTTGCATAGCATCTCTCTCTCTCTCTATAATATGGAACTCACGTTTTTTATAATTATGGTATTTAAAACCAACCGTGGTTGGTTGCAGAGAAATGTCACTGATCAATGTAAGCATCATTTCTATGAAATTGTTGATCTGATTCGATGCTTCTAGCTAGTTTTGTTCCTAAATTAAAATTGGATTTTTAAGGTTAAATCCAGGTTTTTAAAGGTTAAAAACTGGTTATAAAATTGGATTTGGACAAAACCAGGTTTGAAAATGGATATGGACAAAACCGGATTCAAAACCGGTTTTAAACAAGACCAAGTTTATAACCGGATTTAAAACCAGTTTTGGGTGAGAAATATGGATTGGATTTTAAATCCAAGTCTCATAATTGGTTTGAATTTGGTTATGGATAGGATTTATTTATTTTTTGACAAATTTATGGATAGGATTTTTAAAAAATCCATCCATGCACAGCCAGTTATATCTGAGATTAACGTGTTACTCTTTAAGGAGGATAAATTAACCATGTTGGCTCTAGTAGCTCATTAAGAAATTAAAGAAGGGCACGTCACGCTAGAGGATACACCGTGTTCAGAGACAACATGGCCACATTTAATTGAAAATCACGTTGAAGTGGAACATCCTCCATAATATTTCATTTATAAACAAGACAATGATGAAAAGGGACAAATTCCCAAAGCAAAGAAAGGTCCATGATGCACCATAACCACAATCTTTTATGTGAGAAAAATATTTACAAGAAATCTGTCAATTTATTAGAGTATTTGAAGAAGAAAAATTGACAGCAAATATTGACACTTTTTTTTTTTCTTCGTAGCACAACATTACTTCGTGTTTGAGTATATGACTTGGAAACGGAAACGACCTACTCTCAGGGCAAAGGTTCTTGTGAATCTCCCAAACGAGACAAATGGAGATATGCATCAGTCCCTGGCAAAACATGGAAAAACTTGATTGTTGAACTTGGAAAAAGAAAGCAAAAGTAAGTAAAAGGAAGGAGTTAAACAAAACTACATTGATAATAACAAACCAGTACTCAAAAAATGTAGTATATTATATATAGAGGTCATGAGTTCAAATCCCTCCACTAACATAACATACTAATTACTAACATTTGCCGTTCAAACAAAAAAAAAACAAAGTCCTAATGCCTAACGGCTAAGTTACTCGCACATAAAAAGTAACTAAGAAAATGAGATTGGCATAGTTGACTTAGTTCCGATTAGAAAGAAACTTTATTTACCTTTCTCCCTGGATCCTCTACTCATTAAAAAATTAGGATTCTTGATCCAATTCCAGAAACTTATTTTCATAATTTTAGTCATTTAAGAATGATTCTATGTTATAAACAAACTTGAAACTACAATAATGTATATTATACCTCAAACCATTTGTTAACTAAGAAATAAAAGTTGGCAAATGAATCAAGCAAGGGAAGGGATCCCTTGAGATCCCATATCTTAAATTAAAACTCCCTCCCATATGCTAAGTGGAGAAGAGATACAAAAGGTTGGTGGTACCTCTTAAGTTCTGCTAAAGTAGTAGAATATTGGAAGGAAATCTAACAGAAAAATATAGCTATGCAGTGAAGAGTCTACTCACCATATCCTTCCATAGAGATTATTTGAAGATCGCCTCCAAAATACCGAGCATATAGTCGGCTTATAGGAATTCCATATCCGTATCCAGCCATTGTCACATTATCGGATAATCCAAGATCCGAATGCTCATCCAATGGGTTTCTGGCAGTACTATACAGATATGTAAAAATTTTGGGCAGGCCACTTCTTGGTATACCACCTCCCTCATCTGAGACCTACAATGCCATTTAGACCAATTGCTTTAACAAAAGCATCTTGATAATAGCATGTAAAAAGGAAACTCAACAAAATTAACACAGAGCACCATAAAAGTTAAGCAAGTTACCTTTATGGTAACATCCTCTAATCCATCAGCAACTATTATTCTTATGGGAGGTGAAACTTTGTCAGAATCCATATAACGCTCTTGGACAGCACGCAGTGAGTTCTTAACCAACTCAAATACCATAAGATGCAAGTGAGCTGGAACATACCTGTTGTGAACACATACAGTAATTATATATTTAAAAAAAAGAGAACAGTAACAACTTCTTAACTATAGTTTTAAATTCTTATGAGACATAAGAGTTGCATAACCTTGTAAAAGGTTATGGAAAAGAATGACAGCAAACCAAATGGAAATGAATTCATGGAATGACAGCAAACCAAATGGAAATGAATTCATGGAAGTAAGAAGTATGTAACTCACGGAAAAGTAAAATCAGGATCGCCATAAATTTGGACATCAGGGGCACTGCCATATTCGCGAAAGCATATAGAGCGTGCATCCTCACTAGCATTCCTCGCCACCACCAAAGGAGACATTTTTGTATGTATATAACCGACACAATGCGGAGGAGGATTGGGATTGTGCAACTCAACATGCTGCCCTGAATCCCACAAAAATTAAAAAAACACATACAATAAGGTTATGGTTTATAATACCTTCAATACAATGATTTAAAAGGGAAAAAAAATAGTAGCAAATAAGGTGCTTAGTCATGTAGAAGGCAGAGAGAGTGTTTTCTGAACTAACCGATAAGCATGCGGATTCCAATTCTTGACATGTAAAAGTTATCAAGGAACTGATGAATCTCCGCAAGATCTTCATAAACAATCTTTGGATCCAGACTTTTCTTTAATTGCTGAACACCCAAGGCCATTGTAGGTACCACATTGTTGTGTCTCACTTTGATGGCCTTGATCATTTCGGTGAAATCTCTTTCGTCGGTCATACTCTTGATATCAGGGAAGGTTCTGAGATCGCGGAATGAATCCACATACCAATCCCTTACCTCAAATCATAAAAGTGTAGCACAAAAGTTCAATAACATTTACAAAGATTAACTTCACACACAGCGAGACCTTTTCCCTAATGTTGCTAAATTGCCATAAAGCACATATAAAAACCTACACCAGTCCAAGAACATCAGAAAACTACCATTATCAGGATCCTAAAACAGGAGCTCAGCACCAAGGAGTTATGATATCCGCCATTATTAAAAATCACTGAATTTAAGGCACAGCAATTTCCATTTTGGATTTAAAATTGGAGGACTGTTGTTTTGAAAGAAATCAAACGCGCAGAAGAATGAGAATTAATGTTGCCTCAATAGAATGATTAAACCATACCATACACCCTTTTGTAGCAAGCATGGGAGAGAATATGTTCAAATATCAAATTTTAAAGCATAAACCAACAACCAATCAGCCTAGAAAGCTTAAACTTTTCATTTAGTTGGTTTTTGACGAGATATTTGAACCTCTAAGAACAAGTTCAGAAGTTTGATTCTTGTAATTGAATTATAATTTCAGCTCATGGTAGCACTGTTCACATTCTAAGCCCTTTCTGTAAAGGGGTGTGTTAAAGAGGTATAAATCACTCCCAACCTCAACCTAACATGTTAAGCTTTTTGTTTACAGATTTTCCATTAAACAATTCTAAAAGAATAAATAATGTACAACACATTGAAACAAAATAGAACTTCACATGCATGCTTATATGCCAAGCCAATTGAAAAGAAGGTTTAACAAGACACAGGAATCTAAATTATATCCATAATGCTAACCACAAACCATATTTCTTTATTAAAAAAATTCTGCCTTTGAAAAGTTAGTCAACTTATTAATTGCAAGACACATAAAAAAAAACTAAAATAAACAAATAAACAATAATTGCAACTTGCAAGTCACATCAAAAAAGACTCCTTTCCCACATAAACAGATAAGATCAAATAATCATAAAGAATCAAAAGACTCAAAAAGCTAATGGAGGAATCAAATCAAGGACGCCAAAGCTGGGGAACAAAAAGACAAACACAAGAATAACAAGAACCCAAGATTGAAGATTCAATATTGCAATAATGTAAAAAAAACAAAAAAAAAAGAGGGTATACCTTCAAAACAGCAGGTTTTTGAGACAAACCATAAGGGAGTTTCTCAAGCTCAATAGCTCTCCTAGCAATCCTAACAGCAAGCTCTTCATGAAGGAACTGTGCAGAAATCAGGAGATTCTCTGGAGTGGGTTTGGAACCAAATTCCATCATTTCCCTCAAGCTCACCCCTCTCTGCTGCCTGCGACCCCATCTTTTCACCTCCTCAAGCAAACTCTTGGAGAATACCTCACATGCCTTCTTGGCTGCCATAACTCCGCCTCGGTTCTTGTTCTAAATCCAACAAGAACCCAACAACAACAACAACAATCTTCTGAACCCAAGCAAAGAACACAATGCAAAACTGACATATAGAGAACAAGAAAAGCACCAAAGGAATGGAAAGAAAAAAAAACTGCCACCGCCACAACCCAAATTGGGGAGAGAGAAAGAAAGATAACAACCAACCCTTTTGCAGAAAGAGCTAAAAATGAATGACTACAGATTGTACTATGTGTATATATGTATGTATATGTATGTATGTATGATTATGATGAATAATGATGGGTTTTTAGAGTGGGAAGAAAGAAAACCAGGGTTAGAAATTTAACCAGAGATAAAAAAAAAAAAAGATAGAAAAGATTGAAACTTTGGTTTTCCAAGTGGGAAATTAGAAGAAACAGCCTATTCGGTCTGGTTATTTTTGTGCGGGTGGATGAGAATTGAGAGCTTTCCAACTCTGATTGAGGGGTTTGCTTCTGACACGTGTTAAGATAAGCCCTTATTTCGGGACCATGCCAATGGCATGCTTCAGTTTTTATTATTTTTTCTAATTTCTAATATTAATGATTCTTTCAAAAATAATAATAATAATAATGATTTTAAATCATCTTATAATATATCTTAAGAATATTTAAAATTATGTTAAATAAAGAAAATTTTGATTTTCTTTATGCATATATAAGATAAGATATTTTTTTTGAGGGAATATAAGATATTGTTATTATGTATATTTATTTTTTAATTTAATATTTTCTTTATAATTTACTAATACCACTATGATTGGGAAGAAAATATTTTTTTAAGGTTTTGCTTCCCGCATCAATCAATGCCAATGGTCAATTCATTTTCCATGTGATTTCAAACAAAATTCACGTGGGTTTTCCTTGTGTGAGTTTCTCGCTTTTTTTGATGAAGTAATGAAATAAAAGACCACAAAACAAGAAAACAAAACCAATCAAATGCGAAGACGATGAACGCCTATAGCATTAGCAAGCATAATCGAATAAAGCTACTAGGGTAGAAGTCCCAAAAGAGAAAATCATCATCCGAAGAAGTTCTTGTTTTGCAAATAATTCGCGCACTCATTCCCTTCCCGAAGAGTGTGAGTAAAAACAAGAGTTCAATCTCGAGTAATGAGCCTCTTGATGCCATTAATCAAATTAGCATTGGGTGAAACTGATCCACTTCTGTTTCTCGTTGATAATACATGATGGTGCCGTTGCGTATGGTTTTATTTGCCTTATCGATTGTATCTCTAACATTTTGTTATGAAGTTATTATATTTAATTGGTTTAAATAACTTTTTAGCTATGTTAATATAAAATTTTTAAGCTCCACCAAAAGAAATATATAAATTTTTCAAGTTTAGTCATTAGTAAATTTTTTTTTTAGTCATCCAGATATAGAAAACTTTGTTTTTAGCCTTTGTCATTTTCGTTTTAGTCAAGGGCAAAGTCAAAAATTTAATTTGAGTGGTGCTACGTTAAAAAAATACAACTCGATAAAAAAAAATTTACATTCATAATATATGCAAAATATTTGATATATAACTAATATTTTTATAAGAAAAAGACGAATCGATAGTTTTCTTCCTAGACATTTTTTAACCTAAAAAATGTATATCAATATCAATATAAAATACATTTCATATAAAATTAAAAAAACATATAAATAATTTTAGAACATAATCAAATGCAATTTATATGAGCTAAAAAATAAAATTTACCCATAAAACTAATAAACTTGTGATTGAGATACCAATATTAATTTTAGATTTTTCTAACTCTTGCGGATCTCATAAAAAATGCTATTAGACTCAAATGATAATGGTAATTCAAAGAATAAACTCGTGTCCTGGATGTAGCTTGTGAGTTGTCATTGTGAGTTTTTTTGATTTCGAGTTTGAGAAGGAGGCAAGGCTTTTGACTTTTCAAAAGTTAAAAAAAAGGGACTGCGCACTGACACAAGACAAGGAGCGGAGTCTATTACTGTTGCCTAGTAGTTACTTTGAGTTTTCTTTCATATATCAAAAAAAAAAGAGACCATATATCTATATAAAATATTAAATAATTATAAAAAATTTACTAAATAATTCCAAAAATTGCGGTGGTGCCACGACCCCTATGGGTCCTCCCCTCCATCCGCCCCCTGTTTTAGTCCATGTAATATTTATCCATATTAAGTAGGTTTATGTAGAGCTTATCTACTAATATGAGCATTTATGATAGTATTTGGAAGAGCTTATAAAAATAACTTATAACTGGCTCATAAGTTGTTTTGACCTTATTTTCATATGCTCTTCAAAATTATAAAAACAACTTATAACTTATATGAAATCAGTTTTATCACAAGCATATACGAATATATACCAAGGGGTTATTTCTAAAATTTATTTAGTTTAAGAATAAAAATTCAAAAATCAAAAGTAATATGGTTAATTATTTCTAAAATATTTTCCATGAAAATATAAAATTCCCATCCTTTAATATGAAAATAAAAAAAATGGGAATGTACAAAGCACATTCCTAAAAATCAATAACACTCAAGAATAGTGTTTTTTTTTCTTTTCAAACTTGTATCACGTTCTATTCGAAAAATCACTTTTCTCAAAATATTGTTACATATGTACCTCCAAAAAAACACATTCTAAGTCATTAATGGAGTACTTAAGTGTCCCTTAATATTTACTCTAATTAAAAATGATAACATGATTTAATACCAATACAAAAACTTAGACATTAATATTAAGTTATATCAACAAAATTTAAAAAAAAGTTTGAATTAATTTGTCACGGTCGATATTTAAATTATCATTTTGATATATATCTAATGATATTGTTTATTTTTAAAATAGGTCAGAAAGAAATTTTGGTTTTTAATTTTTTATAAATCTTGTATAGAAATTATTTATGTCTTTTTTCTTAAACGTGATATTATTATGTTCTTAGAAAACTATCATAATCTACATAGATATACCTACTTATAGAGTTTTCGTTTGTAAAAGAAAGTATTACTACTCTCGGTGTGCTTAATCAATGTTTCAACTTTAGCAGGGAAAAAGGGAAATTAATCTGTTTAGAGAGATTGCTATTGTATGGATAAGAGAGAGGTATTGCAATTGGATATAGAGTATCCTAAATGCTAAAAATATAATACAATAAGCTACCATTGGTTTGAACTATTTCAGAAAAGTTTAACATAAATTAAGGGTACGGTACTCTTTTGTCTTGGAAAAGTGAGTTTGGGAATATGATATTACTAGTATGTGTGACCCGTGCAAAGCGCGGGCAAATAAACAGCTTTTTTAGATCAATCAAGTAATGCAATGATTAAAATAGTTTTTTAAAGTTTTTGCAAACAAATTAAAAAATGTAATAAATTAATGATTAAGAGCAACTATTTTACCTAATTAATCTTATTATTTATATTGTTCAACATTAATGATTGAAGTATTTATTTTGTTTTTTTGTTTATAAAAAAAAGAAATATTTATTTTGTCTTAGACCAATAGAAAAAGAATTTGTATCGGCTTTACCGCAGGACTATCATATGAAAAATGACTACATAATCTTGGCGTTTTTACATGCATGGTGTGACAAATTCCATTGTTGTGATTAGTTCTGAAAATATGAACAAACAATCCTGACGTTTTCACATGCATGGTGTGACAAATTCTATTGCTGTGATTGGTTATGGGAAATATTTTCCAGAACAAACAACCCTGAAAAAAAAAACAAAAGAACAAACAAACCTGACGCTTTCACATGCATGGTGTGACATATTCCATTGCTGTGATTGGTTCTGAAAAACATTTTCCAGACGTTTTCACACGCATGGTGTGACAAAAACCATTGTTGTGATTGGTTCTCGGAAATATTTCCAGAACAAACAACCCAATATTTTCCAGAACAAACAACCCTGACGTTTTCACACGCATGGTGTGACAAATTCCATTGCTCTGATTCGTTCTGGAAAATATGAACTGACAACACTGACGTTTTCACACGCGTGGTGTGACAAAAACCATTGCTGTGATTGGTTCTGGGAAATATTTTCCAGAACAAACAACCCTGACGTTTTCACACGCATGGTGTGACAAATTCCATTGCTGTGATTCGTTCTGGAAAATATGAACGGACAACACTGACGTTTTCACACGCATGGTGTGAAAAATTCCATCGCTGTGATTGGTTCTGGTAAACATTTTCCAGAGCAAACAACCCTGACGTTTTCACGCGCCTGGTGTGACAAAAATCATTGCTGTGATTGGTTCTGGGAAATATTTTCCAAAACAAACAATCCTGACGTTTTCACATGCTAGTGCGACAAATAATACATTAACAATGCCAAATATATCCTTAATAA
This sequence comes from Glycyrrhiza uralensis, assembly GCA_030159175.1. Taxonomy (NCBI): domain Eukaryota; kingdom Viridiplantae; phylum Streptophyta; class Magnoliopsida; order Fabales; family Fabaceae; genus Glycyrrhiza; species Glycyrrhiza uralensis. Next base: position 8,529,094 of record BRZY01000007.1, read on the forward strand.
AAGCAATCTCATTGTTATTGTTATAATTAACAATAGGAGAAATGAGAATTATGATGTAAGCTAAATATCTACTACAACCATTGACCTCGATTTCAAAAAAAAATATAATTGTATCTAATTAAACCACATCACAGTAGTATACAAAAAACAAAGTATAGGTACTTCTACATCAAAATAACAAAAATGTGTTAACTACATTTCTGGTTCATTATTATTTTTCAAGTTTTCTTTTTAGTCCCTTATATTTAAATCATAACTTTTTAGTCTACTCATGTTCAAGATAGCTACAAAGTTATGATATAAAGTTATGAGTGGGCTAAAAATGTATGATTTAAATATAAGGGACTAAACAGAAAAATTAAAAAAAATATTAGTCCAGAAATATAGTTAACACTTACATAATTTAGTGAAAATTTGCAAAGGCATTCAGAAGAAATTATAATGGAATTGTAGCTGTGGACCACCTACACGTTTTCAAATACTTCCTTGTAAACCACCTTCTATGTAGTTGTGCAAACCTTACCATCATCATCCAAAATCAATATTTTTAACCCTTTTTTTTATTTTACTCTGGAGATAGCAACATAGAGCTGACCATGTATGAAGACAAGACGTGGAAGATAAATTCCCACCTTTGAAAGGGATTGTCCTTGACTCTTGTTAATTGTCATTCGAAAACAAAGACACAATGGAAATTGTCTTTGTTGAAATTTAAAGGGAAATCCAGGATCAGAAGGTACCAAATTCATTCTTGGAATAATAATCCGATCACCAATATTTTTCCCAGTGAGCATTGTTGCTGTGATTATATTTCTTCCTAAATCATTAACCTGAAGTCTTGTACCATTGCACAAACCATTTGCTTGATCAATATTTCTCAAGAGCATTACAGGTACTCCAACTTTTAATCTCAAGCGGTGATTTGGAACGCCGGAACATTTAATATCATTCAAAAACTCTGTGGTAAACCAATCACCTTGAATGTCATGATCTTTATTTGAATGGCAAGGCGTGTCAGAACTCAAATACTCTTTTTCATCTCCAGGAATCAAAGACAACATCAAGTCATTAACATGTTCAACACTTTCTACAGTAGGAGCAAGAATTGCTCTATCTTGAAAAAATGTTGCAATGTTAAGATTTTCAAGTATGCTAGGATACACGAAATCAATTAATGAAAGTAAAGGGTTTTCATTTTTAGTAATCAACAAATCTTCTGAAATATCAATATCACTCTGACCATATTCATCTAATTCCATGTCACCATCTCTAATGCGAAGTATCCAATCAGCAAATTGTTTAATTTCAATGGTTGTGTCATCTGTGTCTGCAGTAGATAACCTCATATTTTGAGTCAATTTCAAAACTTTGCAAGACTTCCATATAGCAGAAGAATTAATGGTTGCTTGCACAATATCTTTCCTTGATGCTTTTCTAACAATGAGAAGAATCTGTCTAAAATCTCCACAAAAAACAATACCTTTTCCACCAAATGGTTTTTCACTGTTTTCTGTACACTTTATTTTCATCAAGTCCCTTAGGGTCCGATCAAAAGTTTCAAAACAAAGTCTATTCATCATTGGAGCCTCATCCCAAATGATTAATTTGGTCTCTATGAGTAATTTTGCACGAAGACTTCATTGGCTAATGTTGCAAGTAGATTCCTCATTGATTACCAATGGAATACAAAAAGTAGAATGAGCAGTCTTTCCTTCGGGCAAGAGCAAAGAGGCAATACCACTGGAAGCAACATTGAGGACTATCATTCGCTGTTGTTGGAACCAAATTGTTCAAAAGTTTTTAATGAATTCCCTAAGTGGTTTTGATGATAACAATAATTATTAAAGGTTTTACAAAGTTTGCTGACGAGCTTCTATAAGTACAACAAAGATAAGTCCATTGTCCAAAGTGACATTGACACATATATATAGTCCAAGAGTGGAGCGTCCAATGGACTCTGATACTTAACCTCAGATAAGTATCGTCCAATGGACTTTGAGAAGCAATACGTCCAATGAAGCTTTGCATCCAAAGAAGCAGAATTGATAAACGTCCAATAACTATCATGAAGACGTTCTATCAGAGAAGCAAAGTCATAAGTCCATATGGTAAGCAATGAATTGTTGAAACCGAGTTGGCTAAAAGCTTTTCTAATGGAAAAATCCCCCAAGTGATTTTATGGTTTTGATGATAACAAAGTTTATTAAGGTTTTTACAAATGTCCAAGACTGAAGACTGAAGTTCTGCGTCCAATATCCAAAACTGAAGACTGAAGTTCTGCGTCCAATGTTCAAAGCTGAGTTCTGCGTCCAATGTTAAAAGAACTGTGCTGCGTCCATTGTATGTACAAAGAATGAACAAGACAGTGCTGCGTCCAATAAATCCAAGTGAACAAATTGACTGCTGAGAGTCCAATAAACAATGCTTTTCTATACAACCATTGTCAACGTTTTGAACGTACATTTGAAAAGCATAAAGCACTGTGGAAAGTGTACTAAGAGAGAGAATTAACTCTTATATCTCTGAACACATCTTTCTGCTTTACACAGTGTATTCTCTCTGTCTCAATAAGATATTACTATTAACCACTGTACAATTGAGACTTTGAGTACAGGTTGCTTCTGATTAAGGAGAAAGAAACGCAGACATGCCTACTGAAGTAGATCTCCTCAGAGCAACGGGAAAATAGCATTTAATGCTATTAGAAAACGGTCATGAAGGCTGAAGCTGGAATATAAGAAGGGAAAAATCTGAAGTTTAAAAAAGAGGAAGAACAGAGAGAAGAAAACAATCGAAATACACTGTGAAGCAGAGAAAAACAAGAACTGAGAACTTCAACTTGCATATCAATCAAAGTTAGTGATAAATTGCTGCTCTTTCATTGTATCAATCCATCACAGAACGTGTGATAAATTTCTGGTAAACTCAAAACTCATATTTACTTGAGTGTTTGTTTATAGAGGTGAGGCATCCTCTAGTTGTGCAGAATTAGAGTGGGGTATCTCTAATTTGCAGTGGTTGTTTTATAGAGGTGAGGCATCCTCTAGTTGTTGAGAATTAGAGTGGGGTATCTCTAATTTGTTGTGGGTTTTGGAGTGGGGTATCTCCTTGTAAAACCGATTCTGTGTTGTAATCGAACCCGTAATATAAGTTGTTTGAAATCTCAATTTGGAAACAAGTTGGGGACTGGACGTAGGTCTTTGAGTGACCGAACCAGGATAAATTTGTGTGTTCATTTTTCTATCCTTTAACTCTTTGCATTTCGTGAACTGACATATTTACTGCATCTCTGTTAAACTGTTTTCAAGTTCATAAAGTTTTTGAAAATACACTAAATCCTATTCACCCCCCCCTCTAGGATTCACCTTGTTAGAAGTCACTTGGACTAACAAGTGGCATCAGAGCAGGTTCTCTTTCACTAAACTGTTTTTAAAGAGTGATCCTATGGCTTCTAACACTTTTACATATGTTGATGGTTCTTATAATAAGACACCAGTATTTAATGGTGATGGTTATGCTTACTGGAAAGAAAGAATGCGCATTTTCATTTGTTCTCATGACTTGGATGTGTGGAATGTTATTGAAAATGGACCAATTGTTCCAACTTATATAATAGATGGTTTAACCAAAGAAAAACCCAGAGATTTGTGGGATGAAGATGAAAAGAAAAAGGTCCAACTTGATTGGAGGGCCAAAAATATAATTTCTGCATCCTTGGGTCAAGATGAATTCTTTCGAATTTGTAATTGTAAAACTGCTCAGGAGATGTGGTATGCTTTAGAAGTCACCCATGAGGGCACAAATGAAGTTAAACGTGCTCGAGTTAACACATTAACTCATGAGTATGAGCTGTTTCGTATGATTCCTGGTGAATCAATACAAGACATGCAGAAACGGTTTACACACATTGTTAATCATTTGTCGACATTGGGAAAGACCTTTCCCAATGAGGATCTTATTAACAAAGTGTTGAGATGTCTGAGCAGGAATTGGCAACCAAAAGTGACTGCCATTGCAGAATTGAGAAATCTATCCACAATGACTTTGGCAACACTGTTTGGAAAGCTTCAAGAGCATGAGTTGGAGCTGAACCGTCTTCAAGAAAATGAAGACAGTGAGAAAAAGAAGAAAGGACTGGCATTAATAGCATCATCCTCAAGAAACAAGAAGGTACAAAAGATTGAGGAAGATGAGTCCGATGACCAGGAAGAAAGTGATGAAGACTTCTCCATGTTTGTAAAGAAATTTGGGAAATTCTTTAAGAAGAAGAAATGATTTGGAAGGTCAAATAATCAAAGTAAGAAACCTTTCAAGAAAGAGTTTGACAACTCTCAAATAGAGTGCTATGAATGTGGAAAGAAGGGACACATGAAAATGGACTGTCCTCAATCTCAAAGAAAATCAGAAAAGTTTGAGAGGAGAGAAAAGAAGGACAGAAAAGGGCGAAGAGCTTACATAGCTTGGGAAGAAAATGACTCTTCATCAGAAAGCTCCTCAGATGGTGAAGAAGCAAACTTATGTCTTATGGCAAATCATAAGGAAGAAGAAGAAGAAGAAGAAAAGGAGGTAAGTGACAATGAACTAATTCTGTCACCTACTTATGATGAATTGCATGATGCTTATGAGGAATTGCATGATGAAGCTATTAGACTGATGAAATTAAATAAGTCCCAAAAACGTGTCATAAGTGATAACCAAGAAATGATTCATCAATTGAAAACTAAGCTAGAAAAGGTTACAAATGAATATGATACTTTAAAGACTCTGCATGATAAGAAGTCTATTAGTAATGTTCATGCATGCAATGACTGTGCAAAATATAGACTGGATATAAATCATATGAAATGTATGCTTGATAAATTCACAATAGGCAGAGACAATCTAAACATGTTACTGTCTAATCAAATGAGAACATATGGCAAAGCTGGATTAGGATACAATCCTAATGAACAGAGAAAATCTCTTAGAAACTGCTTTGGAAAAAGAAGCAATGTAACTGTCCCCTTTGCCACATGTTACTACTGTTGTAGAAAGGGACACCTAGCATCATCCTGCATGTTTAGAAATAATCGTCCAACAAATATTAAACAGATTTGGGTTCCAAAAGGATCGGGAAATAAAACTAACCCTCAAGGACCCAAAGTAAAATGGGTACCTAAAACTTGATTCTGTTTTTGCAGGTGTGCTTGAAGACCCAAAGCAAACACTGGTATTTGGACAGTGGGTGTTCAAAGCACATGACAGGAGATCACACCAAGTTTACATACATATCTCCAAGGAATCATGGACATGTAACTTATGGAGATAACAATAAAGGGAAAATACTTGGCTGTGGTAAGATAGGTAAAAATTCCTCAACCTGCATTGAAGATGTATTGTATGTAGATGGTTTAAAACATAATTTGCTGAGTATTAGTCAGCTGTGTGATAAAGGATATAGAGTTATCTTTGATGTTGATGCATGTTTAATTGAAAGCAAGATTGACAGTGAAGTAAAATTGGTAGGCAAAAGAGTTAATAATATTTACATGCTGGACCTAGACGATATTACTTCACATGATGTTAGTTGTCTTATAAGCAAGGAAGTAGATTCTACTTTATGGCATAGACGCATTGCACACATTCATATGGATCATTTAAATAAATTGGTTTATAAGGATCTTGTGGTAGGACTGCCAAAAATGAAGTTTATAAAAGAAGGCTTATGCGATGCATGTCAACAAGGTAAGCAGACCAAAACATCTTTCAAGCCTAAGAATATAGTTTCTACCACTAGACCTTTACAACTACTGCATATGGATTTATTTGGTCCTTCTAGAATTAAAAGTTTTGGTGGAAATTACTACGCATTCGTAATTATTGATGATTATTCTAGATTTACATGGACTTTATTTCTTGCAAACAAAAGCGATGCATATCATGCTTTTAAGAGATTAGTCAAACAAATACAAAATGAGAAAGACACTAAGATAACTTCTATTAGGAGTGATCATGGTGGTGAATTTGAAAATCAATTGTTTGAACTCTTTTGTGATAAACATGGCATCACACATAACTTTTCTGCACCCAGGACTCCTCAACAAAATGGAGTAGTTGAGAGGAAGAATAGGTCACTAGAAGAGTTAGCTAGGACCATGATTAGTGAATCAAAACTACCTAAGCATTTTTGGGCTGATGCTGTCAATACAGCGTGCTATGTAATGAATAGAGTTTTGATTAGACCTTTGCTTAAGAAAACCCCCTACGAGCTGTATAAGGGTAGAAAACCAACTGTTTCTCATCTAAGAGTGTTTGGATGTAAGTGCTTCATCTTGAACAATGGAAAGGATAACCTAGGAAAGTTTGATGCTAAGGCTGATATAGGATTCCTTCTAGGCTATTCCTCAACCAGTAAAGCATATAGAGTGTTCAACAAAAGGACTTTAACAATAGAGGAATCTATTCATGTAACTTTTGATGAGACCCCTGCACAAGTTATAGAAAGGGAAACTTTTGTTGATCAAACTGCAGGAAATCTGAACACACCACTGGTTGAAGGCAATGATTTGCAAATAAAGGAGGAAGTCAAGAGAGATGATCTTCCACTTGAAGAACTGCCTAAAGAATGGAGAACATCAAGAGATAATCCTTTAGACCAAGTAATCGGCGAGATTACAAGAGGAGTAAGTACACGATTTCATCTTAGAAATGTGTGTGAGTATGCTGCATTTGTCTCTCAAATTGAACCTAAGCAAATTGATGAAGCCATGCTGGATGAAAATTGGATTAATGCTATGCATGAAGAACTAAATCAGTTTGAGAGAAACCAAGTCTGGGATCTTGTTCATAGACCAAGGGATAAGCAAGTGATAGGATGCAAATGGGTCTTTAGAAATAAGTTAGATGAAAATGGAGATATAACCAGAAATAAGGCTAGATTAGTTGCAAAAGGTTATAATCAAGAGGAAGGGATAGATTATGATGAGACTTTTGCACCTGTAGCTAGACTTGAGGCTATTAGGTTGTTGCTTGCATTTGCTAGTGTAATGGATTTCAGGCTATATCAAATGGATGTTAAAAGTGCTTTTCTAAATGGTTATATTCAAGAAGAGGTATATGTTGAGCAACCCCCCGGTTTTGAAAACCCAGAATTCCCTAACCATGTCTATAAGCTGAAAAAGGCTCTCTATGGACTTAAGCAAGCTCCTAGAGCTTGGTATGACAGACTTAGTAAGTTTCTAATTGAAAAGGGTTATAAGAGAGGTAAAGTGGATACTACTCTTTTCATTAGAAATAAGGGAAAACACATTCTGTTAGTTCAAATCTATGTTGATGATATCATTTTCGGATCTACTGATGATAAGATGTGTAAAGAGTTTTCAAACCTTATGAAGAGTGAGTTTGAAATGTCTCTTATGGGAGAATTGACATACTTCCTAGGCTTGCATATCAAACAAACAGAAAATGGAACTTTCATTAGTCAAGCCAAGTACTGCAGGGAGTTACTAAAGAAGTTTGAAATGGATAATGCTAAGGAAATAGGGACTCCTATGGGCACAGGCACTTCACTAGACAAGGATTTGAATGGAAAACCTTTTGAACCTTCTAAGTATAGAGGAGTAATAGGGTCTTTACTGTATCTAACAGCAAGTAGGCCTGATATTATGTTTAGTGTTTGCATGTGTGCTAGATATCAAGCATGTCCTAAAGAGTCTCACTACACTGCAGTAAAACGGATTTTAAGATATCTTGTTGGAACTACAAATATGGGACTATGGTATCCCAAGGGTGGCATGTGTAGCTTAGTAGGATATTCTGATTCAGACTTTGCAGGCTGCAAAATTGATAGAAAGAGCACTAGTGGGACTTGTCATATTTTTGGCAACTGTCTTATATCTTGGAATAGCAAGAAACAAGTTAGTGTGGCCTTATCCACAACAGAGGCAGAATATATAGCTGCTGGGAGTTGTTGTGCTCAAATTCTTTGGATGAAACAACAATTACTAGACTATGGATTAGATTTATCCAGTATTCCTATTAAGTGTGATAACACCAGTGCAATTCACCTTACTAAGAATCCCATTCAACACTCTAGGACTAAGCATATTGACATTAGACATCATTTTCTTAGAGACCATATTGAAAAGGGAGATTGCTGTGTTGAATTTGTGGATACAACTAGGCAATTAGCAGATATCTTCACAAAATCCCTACCTAAGGAGACCTTCTTCCAAATCAGAAGTGAGTTAGGCATCCTGGATTCATCTTGTATTGATTAAAATTGCTTAAGGATGTGTGTTGCTGCCATGTTGTTGTTATTTTTTTTTACAAAAGAGGGAGACAGTTTTGTTTCGAAAAGAGGAGAAGAAAAAGAGTTTTTCAGTTTTAAAAAAGGATTCTTCTCTCTCTCTGTTTTTCTTAAAACTGTTTTTTTTTTTGTTTTAACAAGTGTATTATGTTTAACAAGTAATCACAAGGGCTATTCTGTGAACCTTTTTGCCTGATGACAAAAGGGGGAGAAGGAAAAGGTAAGTTTTAAAGCAGATTGGCTTATTACTTGTGAATACTTATGTTTATTCCGATTATGTTACATTAATTATGCTGGACTAATCTGTCTTGTGAGATAAAAGAAAATTTTCAGGTACTCTAATCTCATTGAATATCCAAAAACATGAGATATTCATCTCAGGGGGAGAAAGAGTAAGAAGACACTGAGACATATAACTCAGGGGGAGTATCTTTAGAAAATTTATGTTTATGCTGACTGATTATCTACTTTATTGTTTGTAAAACTTAATATAGTTTGTCATCATCAAAAAGGGGGAGATTGTTGAAACCGAGTTGGCTAAAAGCTTTTCTAATGGAAAAATCCCCCAAGTGATTTTATGGTTTTGATGATAACAAAGTTTATTAAGGTTTTTACAAATGTCCAAGACTGAAGACTGAAGTTCTGCGTCCAATATCCAAAACTGAAGACTGAAGTTCTGCGTCCAATGTTCAAAGCTGAGTTCTGCGTCCAATGTTAAAAGAACTGTGTTGCGTCCATTGTATGTACAAAGAATGAACAAGACAGTGCTGCGTCCAATAAATCCAAGTGAACAAATTGACCGCTGAGAGTCCAATAAACAATGCTTTTCTGTACAACCATTGTCAACGTTTTGAACGTACATTTGAAAAGCATAAAGCACTGTGGAAAGTGTACTAAGAGAGAGAATTAACTCTTATATCTCTGAACACATCTTTCTGCTTTACACAGTGTATTCTCTCTGTCTCAATAAGATATTACTATTAACCACTGTACAATTGAGACTTTGAGTACAGGTTGCTTCTGATTAAGGAGAAAGAAACGCAGACATGCCTACTGAAGTAGATCTCCTCAGAGCAACGGGAAAATAGCATTTAATGCTATTAGAAAACGGTCATGAAGGCTGAAGCTGGAATATAAGAAGGGAAAAATTTGAAGTTTAAAAAAGAGGAAGAACAGAGAGAAGAAAACAATCGAAATACACTGTGAAGCAGAGAAAAACAAGAACTGAGAACTTCAACTTGCATATCAATCAAAGTTAGTGATAAATTGCTGCTCTTTCATTGTATCAATCCATCACAGAACGTGTGATAAATTTCTGGTAAACTCAAAACTCATATTTACTTGAGTGTTTGTTTATAGAGGTGAGACATCCTCTAGTTGTGCAGAATTAGAGTGGGGTATCTCTAATTTGCAGTGGTTGTTTTATAGAGGTGAGGCATCCTCTAGTTGTTGAGAATTAGAGTGGGGTATCTCTAATTTGTTGTGGGTTTTGGAGTGGGGTATCTCCTTGTAAAACCGATTCTGTGTTGTAATCGAACCCGTAATATAAGTTGTTTGAAATCTCAATTTGGAAACAAGTTGGGGACTGGACGTAGGTCTTTGAGTGACCGAACCAGGATAAATTTGTGTGTTCATTTTTCTATCCTTTAACTCTTTGCATTTCGTGAACTGACATATTTACTGCATCTCTGTTAAACTGTTTTCAAGTTCATAAAGTTTTTGAAAATACACTGAATCCTATTCACCCCCCCTCTAGGATTCACCTTGTTAGAAGTCACTTGGACTAACATGAATATGCGTTCATATGAACCAAATTGTCTCAAGTAAAAATGGTAAGCAAAGGTATGCGTCCATTCTGTACATGAATAGTCCATATATTCTACATGCTGCGTCCAAAACGCAGAAGACACAACTTGCTATTTATTGCTCTTGCATTTAATATGGAACATATTTATTGAGCAAATGATTTGAAATAAATAGTTGTATTCAACGTGTTTTGAACATGCATTAAATGAAAAGTATAAAGCACTGTGGAAAGTGTACTTAGAGAGAGAATGTACTCTGACTATTTCTATATATCTCTGAATATCCCTTTCTGCGTTACACAGTGTATTCTCTTTGTCTCAACAAAATATTACTATTAACCTTTGTGCAATTGAGACTATGAGTACAGGTTGCTTCTGGCCTAGGAGAAAAAGACACAGACATACACACTGAAGTGGAACTCCTCAGAGCAACGGAAAAATAGCATTTAATGCTATTAGAGAACGGTCATTTTTATGAAGGCTGAAGCTGAGCTATTCAAAGAACAAGTCTGAAGCTTCATCAAAGCCTATAAATACCGTGAACAAGAAGGAGAATACAAGAGACTGAACCAAGAAAAGAAAGAGCTGAAACGCTGTGCAAATACTCTGATTATTATAGAAAGTCTTGTATTTTTTTTCCTTCTTGTAAAAGAGAGTTTGCTTAACTCTCGAAGTGCTTAAGATTTTCATATTCTCACTTGTGTGAGTTGGATAGCACTTTAAGTCAAAAACACTCTTCTAAGTTGTTTAAGCCTGGAGAGGCTTGTTTTGAAAGAATACTTGTTTGAGCTTGGAGAGGCTTATTTGTAAAAGAATACTTGGGATATAGCCTGGAGAGGCTACGTGTAAAGAATACTTGAGGTTAAGCCTGGAGAGACTTGGTTGTCAAAGAATACTTGTGTTGAGCCTAGAGAGGCTAGGTGTGCAAAGAATACTTGTTGTAAAGCCTGAAGAGGTTGTTGAAGAATACTTGTATTCTATCTTGATTGATAGTGTAATCTCCCTAGTTTGAGGGGACTGGACGTAGCTCTTAGGAAAGGGTGAACCAGGATAAACACTTGTGTTATTTTCTCTATCCCTTATCTCTGTTAATTTCTTTGTTTATATTAACTGAGGGGATTGTTTTCAAATTTATTTTAACAAGTTATTCAATACACTTTAATCGCACAAAGAAAACCTGTTTTAAACTAAGTGGATGTTTTTACGTCCAAAGTGTTTGTGCGTCCAATAAACCAGTTGCGCTGTGCGTCTAACGTTTTTCATAATCAGCGTCCAACGTTTGCGAAAAGTTTTCAAAAGCTTTGAAACACAATTCAACCCCCCTTCTTGTGTTTCATCTTGTTAGCTACAGTTGGTATCAGAGCCAGGTTTCTAGGGGTTGAGCACTGACCTAACAGTGCAGAGAAGCAAAGATCCATGGAGAACGAGGGACGAGCTGTGAACAGACCACCACTGTTCAATGGAGATGAATACGACTATTGGAAGCAAAGAATGATCACATTCTTTGATGCGCAAAACATAGACATGTGGGATGTCGTGGAAACTGGCTACACTACTCTAGTAGATGAAGCAAATCAACCAGTGCCAAAGCTCAGTGGACACAGGATCAAAGAACAAGATTTCAACTGAACTCAAAGGCAAGGCACTACTTGATGTGTGCCATTACCAAGTCTGAATATGACAAGGTGCATAGCTGCACTACTGCCAAGGAGATATGGGACACTCTAGCTTTGGCACATGAAGGATCAACTCAGGTTCGTGAGTCCAAAATCAGCATGCTAGTTCATCAATATGAACTATTCAAAATGGAGGATCACGAGACTATTGATTAGATGTTTGGAAGATTCCAAACAATCATCAACAACCTGAGATCCTTGGGAAAAATATACACAAACTAGGATCATATCAGGAAAATCCTAAGGAGTTTGCCAAAACAATGGAGACCCAAAGTAACTGCCATACAAGAAGCAAGAGATCTTTCTACTCTTGCTGTGGAGAACCTTCTGGGATCACTTAAAGTGCATGAGCTTGAGCTCGCATGAGCTTGAGCTCAATGAAGAAGGAACAGAAAGAAGAGCAAAATCGATTGCTCTTAAAGCCCAAAAGGGGAGCACCTCAAAGGCACTGAAGGCACTTGACTTAGATGAGGAGTGATGCAGCTCAGAAGGAGAAGAAGGTTCAGATGATGATGAACTTTCCTTCATCTCCAGGAAAATAAAGTCTATGTGGAAAAAGAAAGGTGGCTTCAGAAGAAGCAATTCAACAAAAAATTTCCACAAAAGGAAGCTGAGCAAAAGGACAAAAGTCCAGTAGTGTGCTATGGATGCAAGAAACCGGGCCACTACAAGGCAGACTGTCCTGAGGCTGAAAGGACAAAGAAGAAATTCTTCAAGAAGAAGAAGGGTCTCATGGCAACATGGGAAGATCTTGATGAATCTTCTGATGATGAGGATGAGGAGGATAAGGAAGAAGCAAATCTTTGTCTAATGGCAAGCCTACCCTCAACTGACAGTGAGGATGAAGAAGAGGTATTTTCTTATTCCGAACTAAGAGATAATTTTAATGATCTTCTTAGAGAATTATCCATTTTATCTGATGAGTACATATCTTTGAAGAAAAAGTTTTCACTCATAACTAAAGATTTTGAAAAACTCACTTTGGAAAATAAAGTACTCAAATCAAAAAATGAAGAGTTGAAATGTCAAGTAAGTCAACTCAAAGATGAATCTCCAAAGAATTCTGAGTCCAATACTTCCTGTGAAGTACAAGCACTTCAACAAGAAGTAAATGAACTCACTGGACGATTGTCCAGATTTGTCAGTAGCTCTGAAAAACTTGATCAGATTTTAAAAATTCAGAGAAAACCTTCTGACAAAAGTGGTTTGGGTTATGAAAAACCAAAACCAAAGTTTTCTAAAAGTTCCTCAATATTTAATTCATACTGTGGTCACTGTGGAAAGGCTAGACATGTCACCTCAATGTGCGTCCATAACAAGAGAAACATGTCTGGACGCAAACCAAGGACTAACAAGAAAGGACCCAAGTCAATCGGGGTACCTAAAAATATGATAATTCCTGTTGCAGATATGCTTGATGGGAGGAAGACAACACCAGTCATGGTACCTGGACAGTGGCTTCTCACCGCACATGACAGGAGAAAGGTCTATGTTCCAAGACCTAAAGCCTAGATCAAAAGGCTGGGTCACCTTTGGAGGAGACCAGAAAGACAGAATAGTTGGAATAGGTAAAATTGGTATGCATCCTTTTCCATCTATTGAAAATGTCTTATTGGTTGAAGGACTCAAACATAATCTGCTTAGCATAAGCCAATTGTGTGATAGTGGATTTGATGTTTCCTTTAACAAAGATAAATGTATAGTCAGAAATCCTGATAAATCCATACTTTTTCAAGCAAAAAGGCAGGATAATGTTTACAAGATTGATTTCGAAAAATTGTCCAAACAAAATGTCTCATGCTTTATATCCTTAAAGGATGAACAATGGATATGGCACAAGAAACTTGGTCATGCAAGCTTAAGAACCATTTCAAAGCTGAATAAGCATAACCTCGTGAGAGGACTACCAAATCTTGTGTACAAGTCTGAAGTTCTGTGTGAAGCATGTCAGAAAGGGAAATAAGTAAAAAGCTCTTTTAATTCCAAAAATATTGTTTCCACTTCTAGACCTCTGGAACTTTTACACATGAATTTGTTTGGACCCACTCAAACTGCTTCTTTGAATGGAAAGAGATATGGATTAGTTATAGTTGATGACTATACTAGATGGACATGGGTCAAATTCCTTGTACACAAGGATGAGTTTTTCAAAGTCTTCACCATATTCTGTAAAAGAGTCGAAAATGAGAAAGGAGTTTGTATCAACTCTATTAGAAGTGATCATGGAGGTGAGTTTGAAAATGCAAACTTCCAGAGATTCTGTGAAGAGAATGGGATCTTTCACAATTTCTTTACACCAAGAACACCTCAACAGAATGGTGTGGTGGAGAGAAAAAATCGATCTTTACAAGAGATGGCTAGGTCCATGCTCAATGATCACTCAACATCCAAGAGATTTTGGGCTAAAGCTGTAAATACTGCATGTTATTTACAAAACAGAATATATGTGAGGCCTATATTGAAAAAGACTCCATATGAATTGTGGAAAGGAAGAAAACCCAACATTTCATACTTCCATCCCTTTGGATGTGAATGTTTCATTCTTAACACTAAGAATCAACTTGGCAAATTTGATTCAAAAGTAGACAATGGTATTTTTCTGGGTTACTCTGAAACCTCCAAGGCCTATCGAGTCTATAACTCAAGAACCTTGACAGTTGAAGAGTCAATTCATATTAAATTCAATGACAAAAAGCCTGACAAGGAATTGTCAGAGCTAAGTGATTCTCTTGCAGATATGAGAATACAAGCAGAAGGTGAAAGAATATCACCTAAGAATGGAGAAAATGGATCAAACGCAGAAGCTGAGGATGCATCCAATACTGAAAGAAGAAGAAGCTGGCACTTCAAGACCTATCATCCTGAAGATCAAATCATTGGAAATGCAAATGATAGAGTCAGAACAAGATCCACATTCAGAGAACAAACTGATGTTGCATTTATCTTTGAATTGGAGCCCAAAAATATAGGTGAAGCCCTATTGGACAAAGGATGGATTTTGGCAATGCAGGAGGAGCTGAATCAATTCAAACACAATGATATTTGGATGCTGGTAGCCCCACCTGAAGATAAGTCCATTATTGGAACCAAATGGGTATTCAGAAACAAACTGGACGAAGAAGGTAAAGTTGTGAGAAATAAGGCAAGATTTGTTGCTCAAGGTTACTCACAACAGGAAGGTATTGACTTTACTGAAACCTTTGCTCCAGTAGCTAGAATATAAGTCATTCGCATCTTACTTTCATTTGCTGCCCAACATGATATGAGGCTTTATCAAATGGATGTAAAGAATGCTTTTCTGAATGGTATAATAACAGAGGAAGTCTATGTTGAACAACCTCCTGACTTTGAGGATCAAGCTTTTCCCAACTATGTTTTTAAACTGAAAAAGACTCTTTATGGCCTCAAGTAAGCTCCTCGAGCTTGGTATGAAAAACTAAGTTCTTTTCTAATGGAAAATGGTTTTTCAAGAGGAAAAGTTGATACTACTCTTTTCAGAAAATCCATAGATATACATTTCATCATAGTACAAATTTATGTGGACGGTATTATTTTTGGTGCTACTGATGAATTTCTATGTGGAGAATTTTCTGAGTTAACGCAGAAGGAGTTTGAAATGAGCATGATGGGAGAATTGAAATTCTTTCTTGGACTTCAAGTAAAACAGACTCAAGATGGGATCTATGTGCATCAGTCCAAGTACACTAAGGAGCTTCTTAAGAAGTTCAATATGGACGATTGCAAACCTATGAATACTCCTATGCATCCAACTTGCATAATGAGTCTGAATGATAAAGATAAAAAGATAGATCAAAAGGTATACAGAGGTATGATTGGATCTCTCTTATATCTTACAGCATCTAGACCTGACATTATGTTTAGTGTTTGTTTATGTGCAAGATTTCAATCAGATCCTAGAGATTCTCACCTAACTGCTATAAAAAGAATCTTTAGGTATCTGAAAGAGACTACTAATCTTGGTCTGCTGTTTAAGAAATCAGATGAATACAGATTAGTAGGGTTTTGTGATGCTGATTATGTTGGAGATGGCTTGAAAGAAAAAGCACCAGCGGAGGATGCCATTTTATTGGGTCCAATCTAGTATCATGGACGAGCAGGAGACAGAGCACAATTGCATTATCTACAGCTGAAGCTGAATATGTCTCTGCTGCAAGTTGTTGTTCTCAACTCTTATGGATCAAACATCAATTGGAGGACTACAACATCTTCGAGAGTAAGATTTCTGTTCTTTGTGATAATACTGCTGCAATCAATTTATCTAAGAACCCAATCTTACACTCAAGAGCTAAGCATATAGAAATTAAATATCATTTTATTAGAGACTATGTGCAGAAGGGAACATTTGATATTCAATTTGTAAACACTGAAAATCAATGGGCAGATATATTTACAAAACCCCTCTC
The DNA here is from genome assembly GCA_030159175.1 of Glycyrrhiza uralensis. NCBI lineage: Eukaryota > Viridiplantae > Streptophyta > Magnoliopsida > Fabales > Fabaceae > Glycyrrhiza > Glycyrrhiza uralensis. Next base: position 8,545,286 of record BRZY01000007.1, read on the forward strand.
TGTAGATAGATTCACTTTTATAAGGAAGCACTTAAATATGCACTTTATAAAAGAATGATGTTTAGCGTCCAATATGCTCAAGCTGAGTCTGAGTCCAATATGACTAGCGCCCAATAGGACATGTCAGTCTATTTGAGACTTAGAAGGTTTTATAACTTAAAAGGTTTTTACCTATTAGTCTTCCCGCGCTAAGTCCTATTTATTTTTATAATGATATATTTTTATCACAAACTGTACACCTGCTCTGTAGCCGTTTTCCCGTTTGATGATTACGCCAGTTTTCAAGAAAAATCACTGATTTCTCTCTCCACAACTTCCTTCTTATACACGTTTTTAACTTCTTCCCTTCCACTTACTCAACTTTCTGAAAACTCTCTGTGTTTACTCTCTTCTCTTAAAAAAAAACCCTTCCAAAATTCTCTCTTTCGAAAAATCAAACCTTTATCTTCAAAATGGAGAACATTGAGAGCATGGAAGTCCTTGTGGAACATCGCTTCATACCCACCGAGTTGGTTGAACTAGGAATCTTCGTGGTTGAGGAAATCACCAGTGATGGTTGGAGTAACTTCTTCAAAGGAGATATCAGAGTGTATCCCAATCCTATTAAGCAGTTCTGTTAACGGCTGAAGTTGAAGACACTGAAATTATTGGAACGGTTAATTGGAAGAAAATAACAGTTTCAGTTGAAACTATCTCTGAAACCATTAATTGTAAAGCTGAAGGAGAAGTTCCTCTCTCTGATTGGAAGAATGGAAGACCAGGAGGGAGTGATATTCTGTTTGACTCATCTGAATACTGTCAACCTATAGTTGCTTCACAAATGCATGACAAGGCACGAGTCCTACATCAAGTCATCAACAAAATGATCCTCCACAAAACAGGATCGAGAAATTCTGTGTCTGCTATATATGAGTTTCTACTGGTAAATCTGTTGAATCGGAAGAAAATTAATCTGCCACTTATTCTCTTCATGAACTTCAAGAAGCGTTTTTCAGAGCTACTGACAAATCTAGACAATCGTCCAGTGAGTTCATTTACTTCTTGTTGAAGTACTTGTACTTCACATAAAGTATTGGACTCATAATCCTTTTGGGATTCATCTTTGAGTTGACTTACTTGAAGTCTTAACTCTTCATTTTCTGAGAAAGCATTCCTTGAAGAAAATTCCATATGGAATGCTCCTAACAAAGATTATGCGAAAACAAGGAATTGCCGAAGATTTGAATCAAATACTGAGCAGTATCAGACAACCCAAGCTTGGCAAAAGCAACTTTGACAAAATGAATCGCACAAAGGGGATTGTTTATTTGTTTATACTAACTGAGGGGATTTATTTGTTAATTTATTTGTTTCTACAAACTGAGGGGATTGTTTTTGAATTTATTTTAACAAGTTATCCAATATGCTTTAATCGCACAAAGAAAACCTGTTTTAAACTAAGTGGATGTTTTTGCGTCCAAAGTGTTTGTGCGTCTAATAAACCAGTTGCGCTGTGCGTCTAACGTTTTTCATAATCAGCGTCCAACGTTTGTGAAAAGTTTTCAAAAGCTTTGAAACACAATTCAACCCCCCTTCTTGTGTTTCATCTTGTTAGCTACAGCTGTGATCTAAGAGCAGCAGACAATGTATTCCAAAGAAAAGTCTTCCCAGTTCCACCATATCAGTATAGAAAAAATAAACCACCTGAATCAGATAATACTGCATTCATTATAGAGTGGTAAACACCTAGCTGCTCCTCTGTCAACTTATCCATAAGAGATGCATGTAATCCAACCAAGTGTTCTCTATCATAATTCAATTCATCAACAATGAATTTATTTTGGAAGTCAAACATTTCATGAAATTGTGGAAATGGTAGACAGGAATAATTCTTTAGAGATCTCCCATTTGCCATTAGCAATTTCTCTAATTCTATGAGGCAAAGATTTTAAAGTTCATTTTCACCAATATGCAAATCTGAATTAAATTTGAACTATTAAAAAAGTGTATTTATTTAAAATGTAAATAACCAATGTAGTGTATTATAGCAATTGAAAAAATAATACCTGGAACATTCAAGACCTTTCTTCTCTCATACACAATGCCATCGCACAACAAAGCCCAAGTGGACTTCCAAACAACATCTGGTTTTATGATTGTGTTCATCACGAGCAATGTGACAAATAATCTCCTGAACTGATTTCCAGAATCAAGTTCACTGGCTTCTCTGATTGCATCAATGAACTCTTTGTCATCTGCCAACAAACCTAATATATAGCATGCCTCTTGGAATGTTTTGTAAGTCTTGCCATTGACTGTCCTAATACTTTCATAGCTAGTACAACCTCTTTGGACAGTCAATAATATCCTCATGTAGTATAGTTCACCTGTGCCAACTGGAACATATGTAAGTCTGCCAATAGAAAATCCACATTTTCTTGGCTCCCAAATTTTTTTGTTATCAAAATAAACAAATTTTGCTAGAGATTGAGCATAAGTCAAATTCCTTCCATCTGCATACTTTTTATTTGCAGCAAACCAAGCAAGAAACATGGTGCCAACACGTTTATTTTTTTTGAAGAACTGTGTCAATATTCTCCTCATCCTTGAATAGAACAGATTGTTCATTGTAAAGATGGAACAACAACCTTTGAACAGGTGGCCACCTTTTATGAATATCAAAGCTAAAAGTCCTCCAAACAGCCTCGCATGGGGAGAGATATCTGCAATCACAGTACCTTTTGATTTCATCAACAACTGCAATTTTTTCACCATTATCCTGATTATTACTTATCTAAATAGTGGCTCGATCAGGTCCCTTGTTGACGTATTTAAATAAATACTTGATTGAATTAGACTTGTTGCAATACTCGACATTCACATGCGCCTGATATCGCATCAAAAGATGAGGATTGTAAGGAACCACACTTCTGTTATCCAACTTAATCTCATTCTTTTCAATGAACAAACCAGAATCTTGACGCTTGTAACACGGATAACCATCCTCATCTATGGTAGTTGAATTTTGAAATTTTTTGGGATAATACTTTGAGCATCTTCTTCCTTTCATGCATGGTGACTTGAGGTTAGCAACTCCACATCGACCATGAATCATGTAGGTTGCAACTGCATTTACAAGTCTTGGATATAACTCTGGATGGGGTAATTCAGTGGATATGAACTTGTCAATATCTGTTGTAGATGTTAATCTGTTATCACCATCCAACCACAACAATATATGTGCATGAGGAAGACCTCTCTTTTGGAACTCCACAGTGTACATCCCTACAAAAAAAGTACCTCGTGTTAGATCAATAAATAAAACAATTAAGGTTTAAATATGTTTTTAATCCCTATAAATATGACACTTTTTACTTTTAGTCCTTGTAAACAAATTTTTTTGTTTATGATCCTTGCAAAATAAAATGTTTTATTTTTGGTCCTCATTATTTTATTCTAGTCCCTCTAATATTTAAATCATGTTGAATTAGTCCATGTAATATTTAAATATTCGTCGAATTAGTCCCTGTAAAATAAAATTGACATTATATTTTAGGGACTAAAAGCAAAATTGTCCACAAATTATAATGATTTATTTAGCACCTATAAAATATTTCAGGGATTAAATCAAAATAGCAAAGACTAAAAACAAAACTTTTCATTTTACAGAGATAATAAACAAAAAAAATTTACAGGGACTAAAACTGAAAAATGACATATTTCCAGTTACTAAAAATATATTTAAGCTAATTAATTATTTAATTTAATTAATATACAATATGATATTAGAATGAAAACTTGCCTGTGTTAACCTTCCCGAATATATGTTTCCTTTTGAAGTTGTCCATCATTTGATCTAGCTTCATCTTAAATACTCTGGATACAATATCAGGTCTATCAGCTGGTGTTAGGCCTCTTTCAGAAACAAAGTCACGAATTTCACTCCAACTTGAATTACATGTAATGGTAATAAACAAATCTGGATATCCAAAAGATTTGCAAATAGCCATAGCATCCTGACAATTGTTGAACATGTACCGCATACCACCGGTGAAAGATCCAGGCAAAACCACACGTTTCCCAATTGAAGAGCCCTCACTTTCCCCTCTATTTACAGCTTCTTCTATCCCACTTAAGAAATCAGACCTGATGATTTTTTGATTATTTCTTATGAAAGACAATCTTTGGGCTTCTATCATAGTGTAACAATCAACCACAAATTGTTGGAATAATCTTCTTGAATTCACAATGTCACCAAATTCAGCTTCCCTGTCTTGTATTCTATATGCAATAAACTCCCTAAGAGTCACTCTAAGCCTGCAACGACTCTGACCCTCATCTTCAACATCTCTAATAGGAATATCTTCTTGATAACCATCTTCTCCATAAGAAAATAATAACGGATATTGAAGGGGGATGAATGCAGTGTGAGTCTCATGAAGCCTACTTAACTGACCAGATATTTTCTTGACAATGATGTCTCTTCCAACATCCATGCTTCCCAAATCTCCAACTATCAAAGCTGCAACTTCGTTCGAAGTTGGAAGATTGTAGACTCTTGCATCCTTTGATCTATTACAAAATAACCTCAAACTGAAATCGCATGTATCATCTTGTATGGCTAAATCTCGAACTCTTCTAAATGATTGAGCAAGAACATTAAACTCATCAATCATTACAGTGAGATCCTGAATCAATGACTTATCAAAGAAATCATTTTGTTTTTGAGACCTGCAAATAGATAAAGTTTAATGACATCAACATAAAACTTGATAAAGTAATTCCCTATCAAATAAATAAATATAAGGACAACATACGGGCTAATGTTCCATACCCAAGATGCATGGTTCGATTTTCAACTTCATTTTGTGTGTCATAGATATATAATTGTGCAAACTTTGGACTAACTCCATTCTCAGGCAATAAACTTCCAATCCGATGGAAATTCTAACCATTAAGAATAAACTGAGGGGGTCAACCCCCATCATTGATCGAAGAGTCTACCTTACCACCAATTGAAGTAAATGAGAACATACTATTATAGGCCCTAATGTTTTGTCTAAAATGACGGCTCCTATGATCAGCACCAGAAATTAAGGAGTATAACAACTGTGGAGGTTTTTGTAGTAATGGAAGTTTCACAGTTCCTCTTTCACAACAAATTGAGAATTTGACATCCTTGGATCTCCTGACTTTGTTAGATCTTTCTTGAATCCACACTCGAGCACCACAATGAGAACAATCAATTGAAGGATCTCCAAAGTTAAGACATTCTATAAAAAAATACTAATACATATTAATATTAATGAATAATATTTAATAACAATGTTTGACATTGACAAAGAAAACTTGATTTAAAATTACAGATTTAGCAAGGACCCAAATTGCACCTTCTGTTTTCGCATTTGAATAGAATTCAGAATGAAAGAGATCTTCGTTTTGATTGTCAAACATTGGAGCTGTCATAATATTCAACCTAAATTAATTAGTTTATTTGCCAATGTACATGAGGGTGTGTGGTTAGTCAATGACTAAATATAATTATTAAAGAAAAAGAACACGAATATACTAACCTGATGTACGACCACTAACATTTTCAGTTTGGTAATAAGACCTTTCAAAATTCAATTTAGTTTTACCCACTGAATGAAGTACAGCTGCTGATTGTCTTACTTGCTTGTGATGTAAAAGCTGTGATGAAGGATTAACTACTTCTGACCTCCCAGAAGTATCATCTAAATTGGATTCAGTAACAAATTCATTCAACTGTTGTGCCTCTGTTAACAGTGCCTCTGTTAACAACTTTTCATTAGTCTACAACTACTGAGAATTTTAAGAATAACCATAGAACCTAATGATAATTACTGCATGACAGAAATAATAAGACAATGTAATTTTTTTTTTATCTCTACATATAGTTACTTACGGGATGGTGTCTTTGAAGATGCTGTAGCATTGAACTGTACAGATTTCATAATTCCAGATGAAGGAGATGAATTGAATCCACAATAAGGAATATTGTCGTTAAAGTCATTCCTCAATGTGGCCTTAGATTTGTTACTGGCTTTAGACTTATTACTCAAACTTCCTGCTTCAATAGTCAGACGTACAAATAAACAAAAAATAGACAATAAACAATGAAAAAAAATAAGAATTCATTAATAACGAATGAAGAAGTCCACATAACAAAATATACAAATAGACTAATAAACTAATAAAATAACATTGCAAAAATATAATTGTTTTTCCACTAACAACAATATTATAAATTCTACATGAAAATAAATATTAAATAATATCTACCAGAAGAAATTGGTGAAAAAAAATGGATGCTTGAGTCATTCATTGGCAAATGCTCCGTTGCTCTATCTAAAGCTGAAGAAACAGGGGATGAAGTGGGTCGCATGAAGGTCCTTGCTCTCTTTGAACTCCTTTGGTTGCAACTGATATGAATACCACCGGAAACTGGAGTATTATTATCAAGACTTGCATTTTCAGAAACAACAAAACAACCGTATGAGTTTTAGATAGAGAGAGATAACAAAAACTAAAATCAATACAAAAAATTATATAAGATTTACCATTAGACAATGTTGATAATGGCACCCTGTTGCTTCCTCTAACAATAGGAATGTGTACTTGGGTTTTCGACCCATTTGATAAACGATTTTCATTTGAAAGAGATGAGAGGGAACTCCGATTCTCTCTAACAGTGGGAACAGATTTCCTTTTTCCCTTTTTTTGCAACAGAGTAATCTTCCTTTTTCTTCTTGCATATTGAGATGGTGTTTCATCCATTCTTTAGCGAATAGTTTCATATCCAGGAGATAGAAGTTTTGTTTCAATGGTACCACCTTGAAACTTTTGTTTCTCCAACACGTGAAACACTCAAAAAGTGAAATCAAAAAGTGAAATGAGTATTGTGCATATCAGTGTATTTTTTGAGCAAAGTGTAACTTGTGTGGCGCGAAAGCTATATAAAACCTTGCCCATTGGTTATTGTCCAACGCTATAATTATAATTTAGACAAACTTATTTTTTTCTTTCGATAACTTATTTATTTGTTTTAATTTGATTTTATAATATTTTTTTGTTAAATTGGTCTCTTAATTTTGCGATTATTTGATAATAATTTTTAGGGTATATATCTCTCTGTGTGCTTATTAAAATATTGTGTTCTTTGTTTCATATGAAAATATACAAAATGCTTTGAAATGACTTAATTTGATCATGTATTAGAAATAGAAATATTTTTTGTCTACTTTCATATGAGACAAAAAACACAATATTTCAATAAACACACAGAAAAATGTGTATGTTAAAAATAATCAAGTACTTGCGAAGTTAAGAGACTAATTTAAAAAAAATTATAGGACTAAATTGAAACAAATAAATAAGTTGTAGGATGAAAAGTACAATTTTGCATATAATTTAATTGAGATTTATCTTTATTTTATTTTAACTTTTTCAAAATAAGGAAGTCCACCAGGATTATTATTAATTCATTATTTTTTTACCAGCTTTACTTAATTCATTATTTTTTTTAACAGATTTACATAACACCTTAAGCTACGGTTATGCACAGATAATTCATAATATTAATTGTTAGTAATAATACTTAAGAATTTATCAACAGGAAATATAACAAATTTAATTTAATTTGTTAATATTTAATTAATTTCACATTTTTTTCTTTTTTCGTTCCACGTACTGACAACATTAGACTTACATTTATTTATTTATATATATAAAACATTTTATTAATATGTTTATGTGTATATCACCTCTAGTATTTTAACATGTGCTTCTGTATATATTAAACTTAAATTGAACTTTGACAAACGCACTATAAAACACTTGTTAATATGGTTAAAAAATAAGAAACATTCACACAATGATAATAATAATTATAGAAATACTAATAGACCATGATTACTATTCAATCCATAAGTCACTATTCCGCCATCAAGTTCCACAAAACATCAGCCGGTTCCACAAAATAGTCCAAGAAGATTGGAAATAAAAATCCAACACCGAACAGATGAACTTATAGCTCGTATTCTTATAACACCTAATAATTACTAAAATGGGTTTGCGTTTTTCTAATAGAAGTGCAAACGGTTCAAGAAACAGAGGAAGGAGAAAACAAACATATTAAATTAAATTAAATTAAATATATTTAAATTAATTAATTAATAAAGTTTGGTGCCTTCTCAAGTGAAGGGCCTTACAAGGCCCTCACCAATGAGGGGTTATTTAACCTGACATAGCAAGTATATATGGGGTATTATATGCAATATTAAATTGTGTAGTGTCAAAAAAGTAAAACTTACAAAATTGCAAAGTAGTCCAGCCAATTGTTTTAGTTTCAATTTCAATTTCTAGATTTTCGATGAATTGCGATGATCGTGGCCTCGGTGAGGAAAACAAATATTCTTTACATTTCCACAACTTAACAGAATATCACAACCTCTATAATAATCATAGGATCAATAGGAGCTCCAATATTAAAGTGACCGAATTAGGACAAGAGGACTATGCTTATTTCTTTAAAAAAAAATTTATAAAATAATCCGTAACAAACTGACTCCAAGAGCTGGGAAGCCATTAAGAAATCTCTGTTAACAATATTAATTATGCAGAGAGTATGTCAATGTGACTCAAATGAAGGAAGTAAATCAAGTAATGCACAAAATGGCAAGATGCATTTCAAAGAAATACACCGTGATTATGACTTGTTGAAAATATTGGGTGGTTTGGTTGACTTAGGCAGAGTATACAATATAATTATTAGAATAATTTCAACTAGTTTCCCCTGATCCATCGTTTTTCGGTGTGTGATGCACCTATTATGTGAGGAATGCTACACTTACTTTTACTGTTCTTGTGTTGTTGCATAAATCAGAGAAAGACTCAAACTGTGACTAGTTTGGAATTGGACGGAGCAATAGAGCACTCGTTGAGAGGACAACGGCGTCACTGCACAGTGCGCAATCGGTGAGGTTGAGAGTGGAGACACCGACGATGGCGTTGAGAGTGGAATTTATTCTTCAGTTTTAAAGAACAATTAAATCGGAGTTACAAAATATTTGAGAATCAAATTCTACAGTATTCACCCATCCAGTGGACAGAGAAAGTAGAAAAGAAAAAGGGGGCGGAGGAAGCAGAGAGAAAAAAAAACATATGGCCCGATTCCTTTGTAATTACCCTATTTTGTTGAGGGTGTTTTCAGAGTTCATCATAAACTTCTTACATCAGGGTACTAACCGGTTAATTCATTCAATCTCCTCCATTTATTAAATTATTATTATATCAAACGGTCCTCATTGGCCCCTCATTGGTGAGGGCCTTGCAGGGGCCCTCACCTTAGAAGCCACCATAAAGTTTATGACAAATAAAAATCTAATGTTCTGATGCAAGCAATATATTCCAATGTGTTAGCTTCTTAACTTAATTAACTTGATAGCTTCTTAATAATTTCGTAACTTCCTTACAAAATGATTTTGTCCATTATTTGTTTTGACACACATAATTACAGTTTTAATTAACTCATCATTATTTATTTTTTATTATGAAATATCATTTTATTTTATCACATTTCATAAACACTCAAACAGATAATTTCATAAGTTATTTAACCGTTGAAGCTTAAAATATAACACATGAGCTATCAAATTCTTAAATTTACAACTAACATAAACGATAAAATTAAACTTAAAATCAAACTACATAATATTAATACTGAGGATTTAAACATGTCATTGTACGGGTGGAGGACATGAGCACTTTTTAAGAAAAGTGCTTCACAAAATAACATAATACCACCAATAGTTCAGATCACCGATTACATGATAAAACACAACAGCAACAACATAAAAGATGAAAAGCAAAACATCAACAAAACAACATTAAGTCTTTAAGCCCAACATTGACAAAGAACCACCATTTTTTAATCTTTCTCAATCTTGATGGTCTTCTTCAACATCTTCAAAGGGACATGAAGATCAACATTGTTCATCTCAGTTGGAGACTCCCTTTTCAGAGGAGTGAATGTGTCCAAATCGTTGTCCAAATCAATTGGAATCTGACTTGCAGACCCAATACCGAGAGGGGTGACCACATCAATCGGGCTTTCATCAGAAACAACAACATTCTTAACAGGGGTCACCTTCTCATCATTGGACAACTCATTTGCTTCAACTTCATCAACTTTAACCTCATTACTTTTCATTTCAACAGATTGGGGAGATTCATCAATACCAGCAGTTAAAAACTTAGGCATTAAATCCTATTAACAGCAAGAATAGAACAATTAACATATTACAACATTAACAGATATAGGAATAGTGTAACAGAAAAAATAGATAAGTCAACAAACCTCAGAAATAGAAATCGATGAAGACCCAACCATTAAGTCCCTTCCTTGGGGCAGACAACCAATCACAGGAGTCATCTCCTGATACACACATACACACATACAAAGAATGGAAGGATCAGTTACACTGATCAATTGAACTTTCTAAGAATACATAAAAACTTGATAAAGTTAAGTTAGTTAATTAAATTTAAGAGAATTTAAATTTAATTTTAAATTAATTTTAAATTAATTTGAATTAAATAAATTAGATTAAATTAATTAAATTAAATTAAATTACAATACCAAATAAAACTAAAGTTTACCTCAGCCTTGTTCATCTCATCCTTGAACTTCTGAATGATTGTTGAATCATTGCAAATTTTTTTCACACAGAATGATTGCTCAAAAGAAGTATTAGAATGCTTCTTGTGTTCAACTTTAAACAGGAAGGACTTTCCAATCAGATTGCAAATCCCAATAGGAATTGCATGGTTCCCAGAAATCTATAACAATTGAATAAGTATGACAACATAAAACAAATAACTTCTATAGAGTCTACAAAAATATTTAAGAACAACAAATAAGAAATAAACTATTAATAAAACACCTTATCCTCAGCCTCAAAGAGCTCTCCAGCAGTTCTGTTCAACAGGTCTTGTCCAGCACGATCAAAGAGAACAAAAATTGCCTCTCCAGTAACATCAACCACACGAACCTTTATAGAATATCTATTGTTTTATTCAATTCAACAAATGAACAAAATACTTTAGAGCAACATATATACATAGAAATATATGAAGGTTAACAGAATCTAATATGTGAAGCACTGAAGTAAAGTTGAAAAAAAATACCTTGCCACAACCTTCATGACATGTTTGTAACACTTCTCGCAAAAGTACATATTTGAATCTGGGTAGACAGCTTTAGAACACATGCATGCAGTATACCACCAAGGACTGCTGGTGATAATATCATTAACCTTTGCATAAACAACAAAGATTGCTTCCTGCATCCATGACATCACATAAGAAATAGAGAAAAGATCATTTAAAAAAACCAAAATAATAGATAATAAAGGTTTAATCTTAATCTGAATATTAATATTTATATTAATATTAATATGAACAAATTAACAATTAACAAATATTAACAAATATAATTAACAAATTACTTCTTCAAAATGTTTCATCCCTGCAACAGTGGTCCTTGGAGTCAGTTCAAGAAATTCTTCTTCCATTGATATCTTAGAAGTCTCATTCAACTGTGTGAGTCCTTGAGTTGGCGATTCCATGGTAGCAGCCATCCTTAATGAAGAGAAAACATGGACAAACCAAAGGTTAAATATAGTTATTTTATAAATGGAAAAAAGTAATTGTTTGATAAAAATTACCTCTCTCTAAGCTGCACAGCAACTTCACAAGTAGGATTAAATATTAACTTTGTACAGCTAATGCAGTTCTGGAGATGAATTTTCTCTACAACAAATGAAAGATAAAACACAAAGTTATAGCAGATAACAGGTAACAATTGTAACGCCCCAAATTTTCACTATAATAGATAGAGTGTTAATAGGGGAGGATTATTGCCAATAATAGGACTTCGATGAGATTAATAGTGGTTTAGTGCTGACGTGGAAAGTCAAACGGAAAAGTCTGTAGACGTTTTGGCTGTCAGAATAAGAATATAATGATATAGAAACCCAAATTGGAGTCAGAAAAATGATTTGAGGATACCAATAGTGATTTTACAATATTTGAGGATTTTAGAAATTTATTTGGGAATTTTCTAAGAAACGGATAAAAATGTTACCGTTTTGGTCCCTGTAGTTTGACTAGGTTGAACTGTGAGTGGGTTTGGAGGTCAAAGCCAGTTAAGAAATAGTTTTGGAGATGCCAAATAATGTTTTATATTATTTTAGAATTTTAGAAATTATTTTGGAAATTTTTAGAATAGCAGACAAAGAATTTCGGTTTTGGTCCTTGTAGATCGAGAACAGGGTAAACGGGAGAACAGATGTAGGCCAGAAGCTTGGGAAATGATCCAAAATCAACCAAAAGAGTAACCAATGATGTTTTTATAATATTTATGATTTTTAGGAATTTTCTGAGAATTTTCAGAGAAAGTTGATTTTAACCCTAATTTACGGGTTACGGTAAAAACTGAAAAGTTACCGTAATGCTTCTAAGCTTGATCTTTATGAACCAAGACCTTTGTGGCATCTTATTTTCATGGTTTAGGACTTATTATAAGGTTCATGAGAGTTTTTACCCCAATAGATTAAGTTTAGACAATTTTTACTATGAAATACAAAAGTTACTACACTTAATTACCTTGGAAACTTACCATTTACCATGGTTAAGGTTAAAAAATATTTTTACCTTGCTCCTTGGGGACAGCTGCACGCCTGGACTGTGTAGAAGAGTGTAGAGACTTTAAAATATCCTTGACACATATTTTTGGACCAATAGGAAAAGAGCCTTGATTAATTAAACTATGACTCACTCTTATCCATGGTTAATTAGGAAAAAAAAATCTTACACAAGAGGGATAAGGGAGAGGGAGCTGGCGAGACATAAGGGAAAGGAGGAGAAGGTCTTCTTCCATTTTTTTTCACTTTGTTCTCACATCATAACCCTTTTCCATACTTTTCTCTCAAATTTTGCACTCAAACTAGTCAAGTTTTCCAAGGATTTTGCTCTTGATTTTGGAATCATCAAACTATCAAGGTTTTTGGTAAGAACTCCATAGCTTAAGTTTTCATTTTCTTCCTCATGGTTCATGAGCTTAAGGTAGTGTTTAGTTCATCTTTCAAGTGTTAGAGATTGTCCATGGATGAGTAAATTTATTTGGTATTTGGATGGTGTTGTGTTTGATTTGGAAGGAGTTAATCAAGAAGGAGAAGAAGAGGAAGAAGAAGGGCTTGGAGTTAGGGATTTTCTTATACTAGCAAAAGGAAAGAGGTAAGGGACAAACTCTCTCTAGCTACCATGGTTATATAAGTTAGTGCTTTGTGTGATTTTTATGCTTGGATGATGATACCTTATATATATTCTTGGTGGAAGTTTTATCATGCTCTTTGTGAAGGGATTTTTCTTATCTATTTGGTGAAGAGATTTGCTATGTATTGGTGGATGATTGATTTTGTGTTGGTGAAGGATTTGTTATGTCTTGATAAGTGATTTTCTTGTGTATTGATGGAGGGATTTCCTATGTGTGGGTGAAGAGATTTTCTTATGAATTGGTGATATGAGATTTTTAATAAAGGCATGGTTATGATATGCTTATGAGTGATGATTGGAAATTTGGGGGGAAATTGATGGATTGGTAAGCTTAAAACTATGTTTTTGAAGAAAATTGGATGTTTAAGTGCTTTTCTAATTGTGTTCTTGATAACCAATTTAATGAACCAAGATTCATGAAGGTAAAATCTGGTTTTGGTACTTAAAAATGATAGGAATAAAGTAAAGAATCAAATCCCAAAAAGAAAACCAATTTTCGGATTTTTGGTTAAGTTTCCAGAACTGTTCACGCCCTGGGTGCGACGGTTTTCACCGGTGTGAACTTTTCTGCCCTGAAAACGCAGGGTACAGGGGTCAAAATGTAATTTTTGAAAGATTAGGGGCAACAGTGTAATTTTGGAAAGTTTTCAAAACAGAATGTGGAAATGTAATTTTTGGAAATATAAGGGCTGATTTGTAAAAGGAATATTTTTGGGCCAAAAGTGTAATTTTAAGAAGTTTTGGGGCAGAAATAAAATAAGGATATTTTTGGATCAGAAACATAATTATAGAAAGTTTTCCTTAAAAGGGTTTTCCTAAGTGAGCTATAAAAGTAAAAGGGAATACAATATAAATTGAGGAACGTAAATGCTTGGTGACGTGAAAAGTGCTGTGTGATATAACTGCTGTGTGATGTGTGGAAAGCTATGTGTCATAAGCTGTGTGTCATTAAATGATGTGTGCTGTGTGAGAGGCTGTGTGCCATTTCATGCTGTGTGCTATGAGAAAGGCTATGTGCTATTTAATGCTGTGTGCTATGGAAAAGGCTGTGTGCCATTTAATGCTGTGTGTTATGTGACGGGTCTATGACTGATTGTCATTGGACTGGATATCTATGGATTGTGTTTTATTGGGCTGTGTGCCAAGTACTGTGTGCAAAGGGCTGTGTGCCAACTGCTGTGTGCAAAACAAAGTAATCTCCATGGAGTGCGGGCTATATGCTCGTGACTGAGTGTCGAATAAATGAGGAATTTGGGGGAAAAGTAATCTCCATGGAGTGCGGGCTACGTGCTCGTGACTGTGTGTCGAATCTGTTATGAAGAAAGGGGCCCATAGAAGTGTTTTGTGTGTATATATATACTGAAGTTTTTGTGATATGTTTCTGTGTGAAACGGTGATGCTTCTGTGTGAAGTTGAATATAGTGATTTGTGTGACTAGTGTCTGTGTGACCTAGTGGGATATGTGAAGATGAGATGTGACTTCTGTGTGAAGAGGTGTCTGTGTGACTTAAACTGATTATGCGACATATGCATGTGTGAGTGATTTCTGCTATAAATGGTCATTGTATGATTTTTGCATGAATTTCTGTGGTATGCTACTTGTATGATTATGGTGATAACTGCGAAAGTGATTTTGACCCTTGTCTATATGTTTTGTGCTCTTTGAAACATGATTCATATAGATGGACCATTAGCTCGGCGGATTAGTCATCGCTAGATGTCTATGGGAATGCAAGAACGAGGGTACATTGAGACGGTGGAAACCGTGTACGTGAGGAGAAAAAAATTTGGGTTCTTGTTGGAGTCTGTAGCATTTTCAGTGCTTGACCAGCATAGGGAGTCTGTTTTTATTTGGGAGAAAGCGTCCTTGTATATGATACACTTTATTAATAATAAATGAATTTTTATTCCCTATGCTATTTACTGTTTGATGTCTGTTCACAGAAGTACTTCTTTTAAAAAAAAATAATAATAACAATAAAGAAAATCCATTTGTGAAAATTAATCAAGTTTGTCAGAACTTTTCCGAAAGAAAACCAGACTTAATGAAATTTATTTTCCGCGTTTGGGTTGGTTACTTAAGTGTGACGCTCTCCGATGAAGAGGGTGTTGCAACAATATTGTACAAATTTATATTTTATAATTTATAATAATAATGATAGTCAACGGACCTTGGAAAAGTTTAACTTTTGCAAACAGCACAATAACCACAACATCTTGAACCTCCCCAGATGCAATAAATGTGTTGAGCTCATCAACATATGGACCAAAGAGTGTGCACTCTATCTTATGTCTAAAAGTATATAAACACATACGAATACGAACATATCAAAAACACAACACTTTAAAATAAAGCATATCAAGCATCAAGCATATAAACATTCTCAATAACAGTGTTACCCATCAGCCTCCAAGTGTATGACATTGAGCTTGGTCTTAGCACCATTTCTCTCATACTGACTTTCACTTCCAACTCCAGTTAGCATTCCCATGACATCTGAAACAGTAAGTGAATGAATATCATATCAGATCAAAGAATAAAAATAAAAAATGATCATACATCATTCTTCAGTATGAATATATTAAATTTAAAAATGAAAAAAATTAAAATTTCAAATTTAAGATTAACTCACCAACCAAATAGTCAGTGTTAAGACCTGACTCAAATAACTGTGAAATAGGAACTAAAGCAAATCCCTCACCAACAACACGACCAATATCCATTATTTGAACCTTACTGTTAAACTGGAAATTCAACTTTGAAACATGTTGGGTGGTCCTAAATGAGCCCACATTTGGAGAAACGGACAGATTATGAATAGAATAAACACTGCCCTCTTTCAAGTCATTGACAAACTTGTAAACCAAAGTCCTACGAACAGAAGCATGGATCCTGTTACCCTGCAACAACAAAACAATCATTTAAAATTCCTTCCAACACCAACCATTTATTTTAAACTTAAAACAAAAATGCCAACCAAATAAGTTACAACAAGATTTAAAAAGACCTGCTCATACATCGATACCATCTCAAGAGAGAAAGGTATTTTGTGTTTGGTGAAATCAAAGACATTCCAGACCCTAATAACTTTAGCCAAGATGCTCCATGAGTCTTTGGCAGTAGAAATTTCGGAAAAAGGACTACAAGGGATAACCAAAGCCATTTTCTCTTGAGGGATTGGTAGCTCAAATATTATGTTATGTTTTTGACTTCACTTCACTCTTCCTTAACAGACGCACAAATAACATCAACCCTATCAAGGTATATACAGCCAGTAAGCAAAGGATGACAATGGATTTCAAATAAAAGAAAATCCTCAAAAAAAATTAAAAATAACAACAAAAACTAATAAAAGCTAAAATGAAAAAGTAAAACACATCACAAAAAGCAAACGGCGAAGTGACTATTTGATAATATGTGAACAAAATATATGGAACAGAGGATAAAAAGATGGAAGAAGATGAAGCGGCATCAGAGCCCTAAGCATTTGTGACTATTTGTCTCCTCCTCCATATCTCAATAGACTTTGATGTAGACCAAAAACAAACGGCGATTAGACATGCAAGCTCCGCGCAGGGTCTTCCTCATAGGTCTTCAGACGATGCACCTCTCATTTTGCTTCCAAATGAGTCTTGGATGAAGAGTGATCACTGATCACAGAGATATGGAAAGATCATGGAGGAGTGGAGTACAATGGGTCTCCAAATGCCAGACAGAAGACGCCGAAAGCTTCTCTTCAGTGTGCAGTTCCAGCAACTCTATGGAGCATTAAATGCTAGTGTGGGGTAGTTGTATCTTTCTCAGGTGCATTAAATGAGAGCTCGCTCTTTGTAGTGAAGAGGCAAAGCCATAAGCCTTTTAGTTTTATTTCTGATTGGCCTAAACCTTTAGAATTTCTCTTTTCTATCTTGGACGAATTGATCCCATTTCAGATTTTTAAGATAAAATTATTTAAAATTAAATTGACAATTGATATGACACATTTTCATATCACTATTCATTACTTCTTGCAGACTCAAGAAAAATCTTCATCATTACCTACTACCCACCCTAAAATTACCTAATAATAATAATAATAAAAGTAATTTGAATAATAAAAAGTAATAGATAAACAAATAGTTATTGGTGGCTGCGGGTTTTTTTTTCAGTTTTCTTTAGGCTTTACTTATATAACAAAAAAACTAAATAAATAAATAATTTAAATCAATTAAATTAAATTAAATCAAATCAATCAAATAAAACAAACATATTAAATTAAATTAAATATATTTAAATTAATTAATTAATAAAGTTTATGACAAATAAAAATCTAATGTTCTGGTGCAAGCAATATATTCCAATATTGTATTAACTTCTTAACTTAATTAACTTGGTAGTTTCCAAATAATTTCGTAACTTCCTTACAAAATGATTTTGTCTATTATTTGTTTTGACACACATAATTACAATTTTAATTAACTGTATCATTATTTATTTTTTATTATGAAATATCATTTTATTTTATCACATTTTAGAAAGATTCAAACAAATAATTTCGTAAGTTATTTAATCGTACGTATCGGCACATTAAATGAGAGCTCCCTCTTTTTTCTCAATCTCTTTATTTCTTTTAGGAGAGTTTAATTTAATTTTTTATTGAGATTTGAAAAAGCACAGAAATCCTTATCTCGGTGTGCACTTATGAATGTCTTTAAGTGAAAATGTACTCTCATGTGTCTTTCTCTCTCCTTTCAATCCATATTATTTCCTTAAATGGATTGTTTTCTCCTGAAGTGTGCTTAGGAAGGCATTAATTGAGGGATTGCCACATCCAAAAAAATCGCCAAATGTGCCTTCTTGGTGTATAATATTAAGATAAGATTCCCATGTTTTTTTCAGTTTGGTGAAGTCTAAGGTGGAAAAGTTTCCATGTGGTGTACTGTGAAATTGTTTTTGTAAACATTGATACTCCCTCCGGTCTCAAATAAAAGAAAAAAAGTACATGCATATGGTCCAGATGCATGTACTTTTTTTCTTATATTTGAGACCAGAGGGAGTAGTTTTTTTGTTAGGTTATAGTTTTGTTTAAACTAATGTACGACTTGGAGGTCCAAAAAAGCTAATACACTATACAACACGAGTTGAACGCGGGGATGATACTGCTGGAAGGTACGGGGGAAAAATCGCTAATTAAGGGGGGTGTATTGGATTAGGATTGTAAATGATTTTAATAGACTTTTTGGTGATAATAAAATCTTGTGGTATTCAATCAAGACTTTTTAATAACATAAAAAAATCTAGTGGTATTCAATTAGGATTATTATGACTTTTTAAAGAGGTCAATGAAATCTGATTGTATTCAATTGGGATTTTTTACAACTTAATAAAAGTCTCTTGGTATTCAAAAAATACAGATTTCGATGGATTATTTTGTATGGTGGATTTCGTGTGACTTTTCAGTGAAAAATATAAATATTAGACTCATCCAACAATCTCACCCAAACCCTTGATTGTTGTTGCAACATTGCCAAACTCACCAGGTAATTCTTATTTTTTGTTCTTTTTTTTTCTCGATTGATTTTCTTTAAACATTCATTCTACGTTGAATATGCTTGGCTTGGATGGCAATGTTGTAGATATGTGTGTACATTCTTTTTGTACTTTACCTCCTCAAACGCTATAGTAACCAAACGTGATTTTTCCATCTTTTTATTTCATAATCTTCCACTACAGTATCTAGCTAAATGTGATTTTTTTTATTTTTTTACCCTCTTTGTATTTACTAATTTAAAATTAATATAATAAATTTATCCTTTTTTGAAATTTCAATTATTTTTTCATTCGTGATCTTTTTTTTATTTGTATAATTAGAATAGTTTTCTTAGCAGATTTCATTCATATTTTTTGTTCATATAAATTTTCAGGCTTCATTCATATTTTTTTATAAATTTGATAAATATAATAGTATTTCTTAACATGTTTATTTATATTTTTTGGTTTCTATAATTTTTAGGATATAATTTTTTTAATTTTATTTTTGATAAATAAAAAGTTTTTTTACTCATTTGTCATTTATTTATTTTAATTTTGTTTTTACATACTTCAGACTGGAAAACTATTTCATTTATTTATTTTATATATATCTTATGTGGTGTGCTTAACACAAACAAAACTTCTGTCAGCATGTGCTGCATAACTTTCTTCACAAAGAATGTGGTTCTGATAAATTTTCAATTGAACCAACATGCAAATTTTCATATTTGGTATTACCGGTTAACGAGAACTATAATTTTGAAATAGCAGATGAATCTTCACTTTTAGTATTACCAGCTAATGAACACTATAAGTTTTGCTTTTGCTGTCTGTCTTAGGAAGTAAATGGGGAAAGTCAGATTTGTTGAAGTCATTTTTTGCACATCAAGTGAATTGGTGCTTCCAAATTGTGTTAATAGTAACAGGTGCTAATAAAATGTAGTAATGTGTATTTGAGTTCCAAGATCCTCACGTTCAAGTCTGAGTTTGCTGGTGTCACCCAATTTGCTCATCCCCACGTTCAACTCGTGTTGCACAATGTATTAGCTTTTTTGGACCTCCGAGCCGTACATTAATTTAAACAAAACTACAGCTTAACAAAAAACTATCAATGTTTACGAAAACAATTCCACGGTACACCACATGGAAACTTTTCCACCTTAGACTTCACCCTTTTTTTCAAGTTTGAAAGAAAATATTCTCAAGTATATTTGATTCTCTAGAATATTGTTTACACATGTTCTCTCCATCTTTTATTCTCACATTAGAGCCTTAGAGGATGAGAATGGGTGCCACTTAGTATGCACAAATCGTAAGATTTGTGTACCATGCACAAATCGGGTCTGACCTGCAATAGTAGGTGTCGCCAGTTTTTGATTAATTATGAAATGACCCATCAGATATTAACATTATCAATTTAAAGCCCAAATGTTGTAGGGAATCGATTAAAACCCACATATTGTAAGGAATTGATTAAAACACCACATCAGCAATTAGGCACAATAAAAATTGTGAAAAATACAAACATTGGCTGAAAGTATATAATATACGCATCTAGTTAAACCAATTTATGACAACATAATTTACTTAAAGCACACAATACTTGTGTAGTAGATTTTATGAATCAAGGGAGGTTGTTGGTCAAAATATACAAATACATCGCTTTTTCTAATTTTGTATCAAATAAACACGTTTGGGCCAAAATTTAATCATAAAGGGATGTCGTTGTTTACAATTTACAAATACATGACCTTTTCGAACCTTTTCTAAATAATGACATATATTGTGCCAAAATTTAATTATATTTAAATATTGGGGTTTTAATGGAATTATTTTGCATAAATAACATAAAACTAAGGCACCTATTGTACAATTATTTTTTGCATCTCTAAAAACTTGATCAACAGTTAACCATTAATCAATCCAGACCGTTACAATTTATTAATAATATATCAACGATCTACACCCGATTTGTGCACGTACGATTTGTGTATGCTAAGTGCCACCAACTGTTATATTGCCATAGAAATATAAATAGTTACAAAAACTCTCTCAATTATAACTTCTCACCTCCACTCTGTTTTACCATATTATTTTAATTTTACTTTTTAAATTAAATAAATTTTAGAAATATTCCTAAGAATACTACATACATACCAAATATAATATATATGAAATATACCCAAAAATAATTTTTTCGATAATAACAATTCCAATAATATTGTTCCAATAATATAATTTTATAACTCAAAACAGAGACCGTGAGAGGGATATTCATCACAATTTCTAGATTATCACATTTTGGCAATTTTCATAGGTTAGAGTTAGATGAACTTGTGGGCCATTCCAAATTGGCAAGTGCTATATAAAGCTCTCTGTTAGTAATAAAAAGATGTGAGGGCCATAAACCATTCTCATAGGAGAGAAAGAGAGCATATGTATACTCATGAGGTAGATACTCATATAAATTCATATTGATTGATAAAAGATGAGAAATGAAACAATGATGGTCCTATTTATAGTAGTTAGTGAGCACTAACCTTCTAACTAAATTAGTGCTAACTAACTGTATCAACCTAACTAATTATATCAACTCTAATGTAATTCTGTTATTTGTTAATATCTTTGTGACCCCTTCCCCTGCCCCCACCCCCCTCAAGCTGATAGGTGGTATTACCACAATCAACTTGATTTACAAACACAAAGGAAAGGAAAAATTAATCCAGAAGCCGAATAAAACAAAGAACCAACCCAATGCGTTTCGTTAAGACTTAAGAAAGGGATTTGGTAAATACACCCCACAGAAAATAGACATACACCCCACATTAATACTAAAATTACAAAAAGTATCCTCTTTTTTTGTATTTTGAAAACTGGAGTTTCCAGAATACAAATTTGTATTCCGAAAACTCTAGTCAAATTTGTATTCTGGAAACTCCAATTTTCAGAAATAACGCAAAATTATAGGATATTTTGAAATTTCTGTGTATATCAAAAAATCTGGGATGTATTTACCAATTCCCTTTAAGAAAACTCCACATGGCCTTAAGCCCATAAACTTCAAGCAAGGGAGCCAGCCCAAGTCCATCCCAACACCCTGGCTCCAGCTCCAACTCCAGCAATTGAAATCCTAGCTTTTGGTGAAGAGACCCGCGCCTGCAGAGAAATGGAGAGGGTAAGGCAAAGCTGGCAGCGGCGGATCCTTCATCTGCTCCAGGGATAGCTTAACGTCTAAGACTAATTGGGTTTCTACTCTCCAGTTTGGTTTATCCACCCTTCTATCAGTAGTAAGTACATAACCAGAATATGTACCCCACTGTGTACTAGGGTTTATCTTCCACCCCGACTTCCCAATCTCAAGGGGTTGTATCCTAAGACGTCGGACCGGAACTAACCCACTCCTCGGGTAAACCATCTACTCAGTTATGCATCAACACAACATAAAGTAGGTAAGGGTGAGACTCTAAGCAAAGTAATATGGAAAGTAGGAATACACCCACATATAGATCACTTATCAATCAATTTTGCACACCAAGCATATATTGATAATAACAGATCAATCAAGGTTTATAAACAGATCTCGTTTAACCATATCTTACATTTGTGTTTTGAAAACCTGCAAAACAACTCATTCACAAAATATATCCTCACCTCTAAGTATATTTATGCATGATACTTCAATATTTCTCTAATCACACCGGTGTAGTGCTCCAAGGAGATTTTTCCAACCTCACATCTTTTGAGCGACTGGCTGCAGTAAACTTAACAGCATAACCAGGGAATCCCTTTATTCCTCTGAAGATACTTCAGAAATACCGCATTTAAAACTTAATACCAGATCAGAAATAGATCTTCCAATCAGATTTATCCAAGCTGGGTATACGACTTGTCTCGGCTCAGGGGGATTCACCGACAAGGCCATTGAGACGTTCGAAACCTGGATAATCCCAGTAGACAATTGTAGTCCAACAGAACCTATTTTCAACCCCAGCCTCTAGGTTATATGCTCATCGTCTATAATGCAAATGATCGTCTAATTTTGCATATATTCTGTTTCTCTCTGTTTTCTCTTTGCAAGACTTCCTCTTTCTTACTGTAGCTTCTCTTCAATACACCTCCCCGCCTAAAGACCTAAGACGATGACGTCTCCTCGGGGTCCTCCTCTGGATTCTCCTCCTCCTCCGACTCGGACTCCACGAGCCAACCGCATCCAGACTCATCTCTGACCTTCCTCTTCCCTCTCCCTGCATGTCCTGATGGTTCGGCATGAGAGCCTGAAGAGCAATGCACGAAAAGTCCCGACGGCTCTACGTAAGGAACTGGAAGCATCGGTCGCTCAGACTCAGGTGGTGGAGCTGATGTCACAGGTGGACCCAACCTAGGCAAGCGTGTCCCCTCCAAGGAACTCTTCCTTGGAGTGCGACGAATCAGACGACAACGGTCAGATACCGATCCGGCTATCCGCTGAGGTGTAGGCCTCTAATCCTCCCTCGTCTCTCTCCTAAGCTGCGCTGTGGGCGGAACTCCGGCCTCCCGGTTCTCCAAAGTGATATTCCGTGCAAAGGGTGCATCTCCCAGCCAGTAGTGCATCCTCTCGACAGGTATGTAGACATCCAAAACCATGTCCCTCTCCAAAATCTCTTCGGGGCCCAACACCCCTCCTCTAGTCCTGACCACTTGTCCAGTCACAGTGGCCCATTGGGAGATGGGATCGTAAGTCCATCCCCCACCATCGGCCTCACGAGGCCGAAAGCACTCCCTCACTCGGGCTATCAGAGGTCTCGAAGTGGACATCTACGCGTAGCGTACATACGGACAACAGAAAAGCATGCAAGGGTGAATTTCTTTGCACAAGTTGAAATCCACTGAAAGGATGTATACGAAAAAGAAAATACTACATAATACATTCCAAGATTATATATATAGCTACTCTTTCGCAAATCTTTCTCTAAGATATTCATATACCCAAAAGAGAGCACTTTATCAAATTAAACACACTGTCAAACACACACATAGCACTCTAGCATAATGCATGTCACTTCAATATCTCTTTAATACACCGGTGCACTGCTCCATGGAGACTTCCTCAACTAAGTAGAGCGATATGGCAGAAGCGTATACCTAACATTAATGCAAACTGACCATCTCTCTCGGCCATCGTTTGTCATTTATTCGGTACAGCCCCATTGTGCTACGTCGTACACCACATCATAAATAAGGCAGCCCTGGTCAGGATCATCCAAGCTGGGTATTACGACTCGTCTCGGCACAAGGGAATTCCTTTCAGGGCCATTGAGAACTTCGTAACTTGGATGCCTTCAAAAACTTATAGTCAGACCATACTTATTTACAATCCCCACATAGGATTGCATGCTCTAATTTGGCAAAAGCCATGTCTTTTGCAACACCCTTTTTCCAAAACAGATATTACACCATAGTAACCATGATTTTCGTAATAATTTTCTAAGTAATCTTTGATTTTAAACAAGTTAAGTTCCCAAAAATGCGGATAAAATTTTTGCCTTTTTAAAAGATGAGAAGAATGGGGAGTCCATTCCTTCCTTTTCTATCACGTGGTAAAATAAGAATAGTATTAGCATAATATTGAAGTAGAAACAATCTCCTCAGGTATATATATCAAAAGAGCTTGCAGCAGTACAAGCGTAGAGTTTTCTAAAACTACTGTACATCAAAAAGTAGTAAAAACTCTAAGCAGATTAAAATAAAAAGACTGAAATAAAAAGCTACTAAGTAATATAAAAGCCAGGTTCAATCTCTAACATCTACCCGGAATAACCGTCCACATCCGAAAGTATAACAGTAGACGCATCCTCCCTACTCTAAAACGAAGGGTACATCTCCATGCTGGCTTCCTACGCTTCCCATAAAACGATATGAATGGTGCCTCCAGAGCTGGCACCTTCCTCATCATCCTTCTCTGTAAATTGGAGTAAGACTTCCGCTCCTCCACTGTAAAAGGAGGGTTAATAGACCTCCAACCCGTACCCGATCTAAACCTCGGCAACATGATCTACTCAACCACATATGGACAAAACATGGAAAGTAGGCAGAGTGAAAAACTTGCACAAGTTAAGAATGATAGTTTAAAAGAGCATACACACAATACTTATACAGTATATTTTCATAATCTTACCACCCCAAATCACACTTAGGAATAAAACACTGAAAACCAAGAAACAACCAAGAATATATCAACAATCACAGATGTCACGTCAAACACAGATATATCATCAATCACAGATATATTATCAATCACAGATCAATCACACCTATCTCATCAACCAAAGGTATATTTATGCATGATACTTCAATCTCTCTACTAATACACCGGTGTGCTGCTCCAAGGAGACTTTTCCCACCAAACTCCATTGAGCGATAGGCCTGCGACAAGACCTAACAGAATACCCAGAATTCACTCAGATTTCCTGGATAGACATTCAGTAATGCGCATCTCAACCATATATCATGAAATAAGTCCGTCAGTCAGATTTATCCAAGCCGGGTATACGACTCGTCTCAGCTCAAGGGCTATCGCCATGCAAGGCTATTGAGACTTTTGAAACCTGGATAATCCTAGAAGGCAATCGTAACCCAACCAGACTCTATTCTCAACCCGTCCTCTAGGTTGTAAGCTCAAAAACCTTTATGCAAATGATCACTCAAACATTGCATAATATCACTTTGGTTTCTCTTGTAAAACCTTCTCTGTTTTACTGTATTAAATCTCTTAATACAAAACCACATAGAATACTCTTATTCTATCACCACAGAAATACTCTTGAAAACTTAACCATTTTATTACTCTTTTCGGCTGTACTCATTTATTTTAATAATAATTACACTGTGATAGATTCAAACGCGGTAACGAACTTAACCAGAATAATATTAACGGAAATTATTACTTAAGTTCATTATATTTGGGAAAGCCCTTTGGAAGCTAATCAAGTAATCTTCGCCACGTATATACAAACTTATTTAAGATAGGAAAAATAACGCACCGGTATGGTTCCCAGGAAAGATCTTGGTGAGCTTTTGGGCTCCTTCAAAGACCTTTGTCTTTCCTAGACAGATCCATACAAATGAACTACCTTAACCCATCATCAGTCTGTATATAAACAGTAAAAATCACAAGTTTTATATATTTTTGAAAAGAACATGGAAATGGAAGAAAAATATCGGTTTAGGAATTTTTAGCGTATTTAGTCACTTGCTCTCGTCCCAATGGCGTAATAGAGATACGGCCCCTGAGCCCGACCGTATGAGTACACCAAAGATGTATTCTTACGCCTGACCAAAGCACCCCATCCATATCCGTCAAAAGAACTACAGAGGTTCAATTTTACAATTTCTTAGATTTGTTGATCACGGAGGCATAGCCCACTGGGTGATCAAGCCTTTATCATTAAAATTTCGCCAGCGTAACGGTACAATTATTAAACTTTATAATTAAATTGGGCATTATAACTTTACTATTTGAAAAATCACATTTTAAATAAAAATAAGGCATACTATAATTTTAAAACAATTTTACAAATAAATAACAATTTATTTAAATCATAAACACCCAAAACATAAAAACCCATCAAAACAAAGATCAAACTAACTTTGGAAGAATTTCCCCATACCTTAGTCTTATGAAGATGGAAGAACAAGCCAAGAACACTCAAGAACACAAGAACAACAACACAAAAAAACTTGATTAGTAACAAAGAAAACCAAAGGAAAACTAAGGAAAAGAAAGAAGAATTTTTGGAGTGAGTTTCTACAAGTGAGGGATGAAGAAAAATGAGAGCACCCCCCTCCCTATTTATAGGGGAGGGTCACGTACAAGGAGCAAGAGGGAGGAGAAAAGATCTTTTAAATTTTCATTTTAGGAAAATAATTAAATCTTAATTACATAAAAATATCTAACAAAAATATCTTTGTTCTAGAACATTTGAGAAGCTCCTAGACCCTTCAAAACCAGGTGTGGGGCGGCCTAAACTGGGCTGAGAAGAAGAGGATGTGAATTTCCTAAAATATCCCTAGGGTTTGGTTGAAAAAGAGTGAAAATCAAGGGTATTTTGGTCTTTTCATAAATCAAAAATTGAAATAATTAGTTAAAAATGATGAGAACCAATGAGAATGCTAGAAAATGCCATAAGAAGTCTAAATAATTTCGTGGCATTCATTTTTGAATTTTATAGATAGTGCAAACTCTTCGGTTTTCATCGTTTCACAGGTATAACTCCGCAAAATGCGAAAAAATAGGGTTTTCAAAACTTACACAGAAATAATTTCTAAAATCATGAAATAAATAATTAAAAATAAAATATAAAATAGTTATGGACCTTTGTCACGAAAATTATACTTGTTAAACAAGACTTTTGCGTTAAAACGTCTCCGAGTAGCGTAGTTTTCGGTATTTTTTGAAAGTTTTCCAAAAATTCCAGAAAAATTATAGAAAATCTAAAATAATAAAAGAACCAACTTTTGTGAAGAAAGTTTATTTATTGAGTTGTTTTAACATACTCAAGCTATTTAAAACACTTTCCGTCAAAACCGTTTTCTGTAACAAGACACGATTTTGACCAAAAAGCTACCATTTCAGAAATATTTCGAAATACATGTATTTTATTACTAATTTTCAGCCAAAAACAAATTTCAAAACATTTATGGAACGAAAATTCATATAAAACATAAAAAGGACGAAAAACGCAAAGAAACGGACGTGGAAACTAGACCTGACAGAAGGTGAAAATCAACCGTTTTCAGAAGTATTGTCAAACATGCATATTTAAATACTATTTTTAAGCTAAAAAAAATCTCAAAATATTTGTATTGCAAAAATTCAAATAAGACGAAAATAAACAATTAGTCGCAAAAAGCGGATGTTACATCTTTAATGCAAATGATAGTACAATTTGCAAACACACACACAAGACAAATAATGCAATCCCTCATCTTAGGATTTCGTCGTCACGTGTTAGCTTTCTTCCAACACCGTGTAGCATTGTTGTCTTCAATACTTCATCGTCGCCACGTATTGATCCTCTTTCAATACTGTGTAAAAACGTTATTTAAAAACATAAGTTTTATGGAACATTTAAAGTTCTTCTTTAACTTTAAACTCTCAAATCCTCATTATTTTTCTTCCCACTTTTCATTGTAAAAAGATTTAGTTAAAAAATCTTAATTAAATTCTTTGAAAATTTTACTTAAATTTCCTTTAGTTTTAAGTATTTAAAAATCTGCCCCTTAAGAAGCCCAGTCTCATACTTTAGCCTCTGATTTTCTGAAAAATTATGTTTCTGCCCCAAAAATGCCCAGTTTTGCATTTCTGCCCGAAGACTTCTATAAAATTATGTTTTTGGCCCAAAGTGCCCAGCTTCGCGTTTCTGCCCCTGAACTTCTGTAAAATTATGTTTTGGCGCAAAGTGCCTAGTTTTTTGTTTTTCTGCCCAGAATTCTAGAAATTTATATTTTTGACCCAAAAAGACCCAGATTTTGTTTTTAACCCCTTAAAAATATGAAAATTTATTTTCTCCCTCATTAATTGATTTTCTAGCTTACTTAGAGTTTTATGGATAAAAAGAATTTAGTATGAAATTCGCTTAAGACTTATACTTTGAAATTTGGTGAAATTTATTTAATTAAGTGTTAACTTGAATCCTAATTAATTTATTTGATTTCATTTGGAAAACTTTTTCATTAAAGCTTTTAAGTTCTCTTCTCACACTTAATCAAATACTTTCAATCCAATCCCAATCACAATAAATCAATCACACTATTCACCCAATAAATCAAATACACCAAATAAGTCAAGAGACATAATCATATCATACAACATACATACACTCAAAAGAACCATTTTTAGCAATTAAGCACATCAAGAACAATAGCATCATTCTTTAATTTATTAAGCAAGCATCAAGCATACAAGCCACTTCCATTAACATATAAATTTTTCCAAGAGTCCCCAAAAATCAAAATTTGCTTTTTATGACCCAAGTATCATACTTTGAAAACCTTAAGATATAGATATGTAAAAATATACATTACTAAGAGAATAATTTCTGATTCAAACATCCAATATGAAAACTCAAGTCTTTGAGTTTTTCATGAAACATAAAACACATAGCCACACACATATACAATCTTCCCAACTTATTGAGAAAATCCCATTACCTCTTGAAGCTAATAAAAATGGGCTAATCACCAAAATCACCTTCACACCAACACCAACACCAAGTGGCCTCCTTGAAGCCTTGATGTTTCAACACTTAGAAAAATCAACCTTACACAAAATACACCAAAAATAAAACCATAAGAATGCAAGTTTTATGAAAACAACAAAACCCTAAAGAGTAGAAATTTGAGTAGAGGAATACTTACTCAAACCTTGAAGCAAAATGAATTCAAGATGGTTTTCAAGCTTAAAGGTTCCAAGGGAATGAATCTAAACTAAGAAAAAGTTTACTTTTAGCAAAATGAAGAACACAAGCTTCATGAAAAAAAAATGAAAGTGATGGAAATAAAAAAATGAAAAGAGATTATGGTTTAGAATCATGATCCAAACCTTTTTTTTGAAGCTTAAATAGTCAAAAACTCAATAAAACTCAAGCTTTTAGTATGTAGGAAAGCATTGAGGTGGAGAAAAAATAGTGTTTTGCAAGAGGAAGAAGATGAAGAAGATGAATGAAAATGAATTCTCTCTCCTTCCTTGCCCTACATGTTCGGCCAGATCACAAGGGAATGGGGGGAGTATGAGCTTGCTTACTTTGAGTGGATGGAAGCCATACCTCACTTACCTAATTTAAAAAATTCAAAAATCAACCCCTTTTGTAACGTCCGTAATTTTTGATTATGTTTTAATTGTATTTTATATATGTGTGATATGTGATTTGTATATATTAGATTTATTTTAGGAAGATTAAATTTTAGAGATAAAGTTTCCTGACGGTGGGAATCAGGAGTTTAAGTCAAACATTGAGATACGGACGGAATTTCGTTTACTGTATATAGACGGAATGGTGACTTAGTGAAGTAGAAACCCTAGATAGAGGCTAAGAAAAAAATTTAAAGGTACAAATAGTGATTTTACAATATTTGAAGATTTAAGAAAATTATTCGGGAATTTTCTGAGAAGCAGATAAAAATTTTACTGTTTTGGTCCCTGTAGTTTGACTAGGTTGAACTGTGAGTTGATTTGGAGACCAGAACAAGTTGAGAAGTATTTTGGGGGAAGTCAAATGATGCTTTATATTATTTTAGAATTTTTGAAATTATTTTGGAAATTTTTAGAATAGCGGAT
Organism: Glycyrrhiza uralensis; assembly: GCA_030159175.1. NCBI lineage: Eukaryota > Viridiplantae > Streptophyta > Magnoliopsida > Fabales > Fabaceae > Glycyrrhiza > Glycyrrhiza uralensis. The sequence continues at coordinate 8,575,447 of BRZY01000007.1, forward strand.
TAAGAATTGCGGTTTTGGTCCCTGTAGACCGAGAACAGGGTAAACAGGAGGATAGATAAAGGATAGAGGCTTGGAAAATGATTCAAAATCAACCAAAAGAGTACCAATGGTGTTTTTACAATATTTATGATTTTTAGAAATTTTCTAGGATTTTTCTGAAAAAGTTCATTTTTACTCTAAGTTACGGGTTACGGTAAAAATTGAAAATTACCGTAATGCTTCTAAACTTGATTAGTTTGAACCAAGCCTTTTGTGGCACCTTATTTTCATGGCTTAGGACTTATTTTAAGATTCATGAGAGTTTTTACTTCAATAGGTTATTTTTGGACAATTTTTACTATGAAATACAGAAGTTACCGCATTTAATTACCTTGGAGATTTACCTTTTACCATGGTTAAGGTGAAAAATTATTTTAACCCACCCTTGGACCAGCAGCTGCGCAGATTGAGGGAGAGAAGAGTGTGGAAGATTCTTGACTTATAACTCATGGGAAGTGACCAATAGGATCAAAGTAAGTTGTTAACTAGGGTTAGGCCTATGGTTAAGTGTAATCATAACTTAAAAAAAAATCTTGGTGGATAGGAAAAAAGAGAGGAAGAGGCCGAGTTGGGTGAGAAGAAGAGGGAGAGCTCATGTTCATGTTCTTCACTTTTGCTCTTGCATCATAGCCATAGTTTTCAAGTTTTTCCTCCAAATTTTCATCCTAGTTAGTAAAATCTAAGGGTTTGCTATTGTATTGTGATCAACAAGCTACAAAGAGCCAAGCAAGAAGGAGAAGGAGAAGAAGAAGAAGGGCTAGAGAGGTTAGGGTTTTCTTATGCAAGCAAGAGGAAGGAGGTAAGGGGAAACTACCTTATACATGATTTTTAAGGCTTAGTTGACATAGATGTGCTATTTTATTGTGGTTTGTCCAAGATACTTGTGATTTAACTTAGAGTGCTTGTTGAATATTAGGTTATGTGTTCTTTTATTTTTATGGTGATGGATGATCTAAGGGTTGTGTTTATATTTAATATGAATTTTCTTGAGTGGTTTGGTTATGGAAGATTAGTTTGATGATGGTTTTGGATTGTTACCTATATGTGATTAAGATTAGTATGCCTTTGATGAGGATTGTTCTTGGTAATGGAAAATAATGGTGTTGTGTATGAGTAGATCTTGCTCTATGTGGTTGTATGATGACCTTGGTTCTATGCCTTGATTGGAATCAATTGAGTGGTGGTGGTTGTAATTATTCTTGAGCTTGGTGACCATGGGTTTGATCTTTGATCATGGATGAGAATATGATGGGTTGTGAATGAAGATAATTATTGAGCTTTTGAATTAAGTTGAGAGCATGTCCTCATGTTTAATTGGCTTTAGTTAAGCTAAATCATGTTAAGAATAATCCTAAATGATTTTAATGATTTTATTATGTAAAATCGTGAATCTGTCATGCCCTGGGTGTGTAAATTTTCGAAGGTGTGGAAAGCTGAAAAACAGGGGATAGAACTGTCTGCACCGTGGGTGTGAAAATTATCGCGCCTATGAACAGTTCTGGATCCGGATTTATAAATAGCCAGGATTTTTGCGAAAATCATCTTTGGACTTTTTAAACAAATATGTTTAAGAGGAAAATGACATTTTAAATCCAAGGGTTGGTGAGTATTTTGACTAATTTATTTTTGGAACTTAAATAGGGTTTTGGAAAAATGCTTTTTAATTAAGAGATAAAGTTTAATTGAAATGTGTTAGATTGAAGTGGAAGAAACATGGTAATTGAAAATAATCACCAAGATATGAGAATACTATAGCCAAGAGAGAGAGGGACATAAATGATTGTGACAAGAAAATTGAATGCAAAAGAACAAGATATTTTGATTGAGATAATCGATAAAGAGAAAGAGATGTGATTGAGTTGATCATCAATGAGATGAATATTGCATAACCAAGAGAGCAGGTTATGTGTGATTGTTACAAGAGGTAACATAGAAAAGAGATTGAGAATGTTACAAGTGCTAACAAGAGATGTGTATGAAATAAATTACAAGAGAATCAATGTGAAGTGATTGTGATTGATTTTGTATGCAATGTATGTGTCACTTTGCATAAAGAGAAAGAGACTTTGCGGATGGCCAAGAGATTTTGGCGGATGGCCAAATGATGGGCATTACAACCCAGATGGGGTTGGAAATAGGGTACAGTTGGGCTACAATTGCCTACTGGGATTATCCAGGTTTCGAAAAGTCTCAATGGCCGCGTGGTGACTCCCAGCTAGCCGAGATCGAGTAGAGTACCCGGCTTGGATAAATCTGACTGACTGACCTATTTATGATATGGTGTCACAAAGTATATTAAATAATTGTCTTGGACTTTACAGTTTGTTTAGCCTTGAACAATTTTGACTTAAACATGGCTTTCTGGAATACTGTCTTGGACTTTACTGGTGGTTTAGCCTTGAACAGTATGTTAAGGATTGACTGTGGCCTATCGCTGAAAGGTTGATGAGAAAGAGAAAAGTCTCCATGGAGCATTACACCGGTGTTGAGAGGGAAATAGAAGTGTCATGCATTTTAAATATATTCATGTGGTGATATATTGCTTGATGCTGAGATATGTACTGTGACTGTGATTGTTTTCTTTCTGGTGTATATGTGAATATCTTCTAGTAAGAAAACTATATACTTTGGTGCTGAGGAAAGGTAAAGGATAGAGAAATGTACAATGTAAATATGTTTGATGAGCATGATTTATTTCCTACGTCTTGTGTCACTATGCTTTGAAATTAGTGTATGAGGATTTTTCACCCTTGCCTATATGTTTTGTGCTATTTGGAACATGATTCATATAGATGGACTGCCGCCGAAGGGGCTGACCAAAGTTCGTAGACTGAGCTTACCGCCCAGAGGGGCTAAGAGCGAGGGGTGGAGAGTGAACCCCGAAACCCAATGAGGCACATACTTAGGGTATCTGTTTTCTTTAGAGACATCTGCGAAAGGATCTCACCAGTGGACAGTGGAAAATAAGACATTAGATGTAAAGGTGCCTATCCGAGAGCTTTGGGATTCTTGGAGGGAGAAAGAGAGACACTATTGTAGATGGAGAAAGACAGCTCGTAAGAGTATGATGCGTCGTTCTCATCCAGTTCGAGTTTCATCAGCAGGAAAGGTGCCTACTGAGAGGACACCTACTATGTGGGCTGATGGACCCATTCCAGCTGTTCCAGTTTCTGTTGCGGAACTCGGTGGAGGACCGATGCCTTTTCCTCCTACCATCATACCATCTTGGAGAGCACGAGCTTGCCAGTGGTCAATGATTGTAAAGGGAAAGGGAAGCAGATAGAGGAGGATAAGAGTGATTCTTCAGAGGAGTCTGTGGACAATGTTTAGGAGTGGACATAGTGCAGGCCATTGAGTTATTTTGTCTTGTTTTATAAACTGACTCTATACCGGTTGGGCTCATGTTTAGAGATATTTTGGATGACTATACTATCTATTATATGATGTTACTAGATGTTCAATTTGATGTACTGAGAAACTATTTGACAACAATATTTTATATGATATATAGTACCTATTCAGATGACGTTATCTCGTTTTTCAATTATATGTTATGACTTAAATAAGTTTCAAAATTTAAACGAGGTAAGTGAGAGTTTCAAGTTAAAATGATTTCTTCCGGTATAAAAGGAAAAAAATTTATACTCATTTTCAAAATTAACTTGAAACAATTAAAAGAGTTTTCGGAAATAAAATAAATACTCCTTTTCGATTAAAGGTTACTTATGTTGTAATATCCTTTTATGAGAAAGGGTGTTGCAATGAGTGGTATCAGAGCCTGGTTGAGTCATGTTGGGACGTTTAGGGTGTAGGCCTATTAGGTTCGGTTGTGTGAACTCTGATTGACATTGAGATGTGAATTTTGATTGACATTGATTATTTTATAATGTGTGTGTGTTGTTTAAATTGTTTGGGTGGATTCTGGATTGTACCTTTATTGGTTGAATTTGCCTACTTTCTTGATGTCATTTGATTTGGTTGTTTCCTTGCTTATTATTGAACCAGTTATGGTAAATACTATCTGCTTAAATTGTCTAGTCACTATCCTCGGTAGGAAATACCATATAGACTTAATCTGTTTACCTTTGGTCCAATTAGACATTGTTTTAGGAACGAATTGATTGTCTGTCAATCATGTTCTTTTAGATCATGTCAATAAGACCTTAGTTTTTCTTAATCCTAGAGTTTTGAACTTATGTCTGCCAACAAAGTGAAAGCTTCTCAGAAGGGAGCAAAGGGATACATGTTATTCTCCTTGTTGAAAATACGAGAGTGAGAAAGAACTGAGTAATGTGTCAGTAGTTAGAGATTTTTTTTTTCTAAAATGTTTCCAAAGGATGTTCCAGGTTTACTACCTGTGAGAGAGATAGAGTTTATCATAGATATAGTACCGGATTAGGTCTAATTTCCATAGCTCCATGTAGAATGTCACCAATGGAATTGGCCGAGTTGACAAAGCAGTTAGAGATGTATTGTCTAAGTAATTTATAAGACCAAGTGTTTCTCCGTGGGGTGCACCAGTGTTGCTGGTGAATAAGAAGGATGGAATTTCTAGATTGGATGTGGGTTATAGGCAGCGGAATAAGATAATGATTAAGAATAAATACCTTTTATTATGTATTGACGATTTGATTGATCAACTGCGTGGAGCTGCTATTTTCTCTAAGATTGATCTGAGAGTAGGATATCGTCAGATTAGGGTAAAGTCTGAAGATATACCTAAGACTATTTTAGGATCCGATATGGACACTATGAATATCTCGTAATGGCTATATGGTGTGACCAATGAACCAGTGATGTTATAGGGTCTTCAGTTCGTTCTTAGATAGTCTTGTGGTTGTGTTTATTGATAATATTCTAATTTATTCTAAGAACGAAAAGGAACATGAGGAACAATTGCGGTAAGTGTTGCAAGTTTTGAGTGGGAATAAGTCGTATGTTAAGTTGTATGCTAAGTGCGAATTCTGGTTGAAAGAGGTACAGTTTTTAGGTCATGTGATTACCAAAGATGGTATAGCCGTAGATACTGCGAAGGTAGAAGCAGTACTTTCATGGGAAAGAACCAAAGACTGTAACTCAAATTCGTAGCATTGTAAGATTAGTTGGGTATTACCAGAGGTTTATTAGAGGATTTTCAAAGATTGTAGCCCATTGACTAAGTTGACCCAAAAAGATTAACTTTTGTAGAGACTGATGAGTGTGAGAGGAGTTTTCTTGAGATGCAAGAAAATTTAACAACCTTACCTGTGTTAGTGTTACCTAATTTGAAATAGCCTAAGGAAGTATATTATGATGCTTCTTATCGAGAATTAGTTTTTGTGTTAAGGCAGGATAGGAAAGTTGTATCCTATGCCTCTTGTAAATTGAAAACTCATGAGAAGAATTATCCAACCCATGATCTTGGATTAGCTTCAGTGGTGGTTGCCCTGAAAATTTGAAGACATTATCTCTAAGGATTGACTTTTATTGTGATAGTGGTCACGAGAGTTTGAAGTACTTGTTTGATCAGAAGGAGTTAAACATGAGGCAGAAGAGATAGATAGAATTTCTTAAGTATTATGATTTTAATCTGATGTATCATCTGGGAAAGGCTAATGTCGTAGCTGATGCATTGAGTAGGTCAGTCATGATGATTAACAAGTTAAAATTGATAGAGGAATTGTGTAATTTGAATCTATCGATAGATGTGCACAGGGATAGGATTTCAGTGAGCATGATTAAGATGACTGGAGAATTGATAAGAGAGATTAAGGAAAAATAAGAAACTGATGAGTTGTTACTAGAAAAGGAAGGGTTGCTTGAACAAGGAAAAGTTATTGAATATTAGCCTAGATGATGATGGTATCTTGAGATATAAAGGCAGAGGGTGTGTGCAAAATAATCATGAGATGAGGAGATTAATTCTTGTCGAGTCTTTCGGAATTGGTTGGGTTATATGTTGTTATGTTTGTGTTGCGTGAATTCCGATATGTGGATTGATTTGTTTTATTCTGGAAAACTTGGTGTCAAGGTTGTACTGGAATGGGACGGTACGACTAAGGAGAACTTAGTAGGGTTAATCGGTACTACCTATGCCAATGATACTGTACAGGTATGGGACTGTACAGGAGAGGGTTATCTACTGAAAAGCATGTGAGTGAGGACAAAACATGTAGTTAAAAGTCGTAAATCTGAAAGGTAGCCAAGCAATTACAGAATAGTGTAGATTTTATTGAATTTGTGCGATTGTGTCTTTGTGAAATCACTGTGTGTCATTGTTAGAGTGCGAGACTTCTTGAATGGGTTCTGATTTGTTTTGCTTGAGTAGTTGAGTTGTAAGAACCCATGGCAAGAGGAGGAAATGGTGATGGTGGAGTTTTGACAGATGCTGTCAGGGAGATGGTATCTCTTGGAGTCAATAACTTTGGTGAGTCGAGAGAACGTTGTTTTATGATTGAGGAGACTAAGAAAAGGGAGAGTTTATGACGTATTGGGGTGCTAATGTTTCTGGGAATAGTACACCGAAGAATTGAAGGTCTTGTTATATGCCGCAGAGATTGACAGTCGTGATAGTGTTTTGTGCGGTGTGTGATATATATATATATATATGTACTGTAGTTTTGAGATGTTGGTTTGTAATATTTTGGAGATATCATATAGGTATAAAGCCTATTTGGAACATTGGTAACAACTTTTGATGTGTATACCTATGTATGAAATTATGTTGGATTTTATACATATATGTGATTGCTACTGGTAGACACCTAACCTTATGAGTTGAATATGTGATTTGGGGTGATGATAAGATCAGTCATAAAATTATTATTGTTTTCTCACTACTTAAGGTCAAGGCGTAGGCTTGATCAACCTACTGGCTTGCTGGTAGCAGAGAGATTGCAATGGTAATTTGTATGAATTGGTATGTCAAATTCTTAAGAGTGGGAAAAAAAGGATAAGGTTTGATTTCAATGAAGGATGTGAGAGTATCCATATGAAATTTCGAGGACGAAATTTTTTTAAGAGGGGGAGAATTGTAACGTCCGTAATTTTTGATTTTCTGTTTTAATTGTATTTTATATATGTATGATATGTGATTTGTATATATTAGATTTATTTTATGAAGATTAAATTTTAGAGATAAAGTTTTCTGACGGTGGGAATCAGGAGTTTAAGTCAAACGTTGAGATACGGACGGAATTCTGTTTACCGTAAATAGACGGAATGGTGACTTTGTGAAGTAGAAACCCTAGATAGAGGCTAAGAAAAAGATTTGAAGGTACAAATAGTGATTTTACAATATTTGAAGATTTAAGAAAAATATTCGGGAATTTTCTGACAAACAGATAAAAATGTTACTGTTTTGGTCCCTGTAGTTTGACTAGGTTGAACTGAGTTAGTTTGGAGACCAGAACAAGTTGAGAAGTATTTTGGGGGAAGTCAAATGATGTTTTATATTATTTTAGAATTTTAGAAATTATTTTGGGAATTTTTAGAATAGCGGATTAAGAATTGCAGTTTTGGTCCCTGTAGACCAAGAACAGGGTAAACAGGAGGATAGATAAAGGCTATAGGCTTGGAAAATGATTCAAAATCAACCAAAAGAGTACCAATGGTGTTTTTACAATATTTATGATTTTTAGAAATTTTCTGGGATTTTTCTGAAAAAGTTCATTTTTACCCTAAGTTACGAGTTACGGTAAAAATCAAAAATTACCGTAATGCTTCTAAACTTGATTATTTTGAACCAAGGCTTTTGTGGCACCTTATTTTCATGGCTTAGAACTTATTTTAAGATTCATGAGAGTTTTTACTTCAATAGGTTATTTTTGGACAATTTTTACTATGAAATACAGAAGTTACCGCATTTAATTACCTTGGAGATTTACCTTTTACCATGGTTAAGGTGAAAAATTATTTTAACCCACCCTTGGACCAGCAGCTCCGCAGATTGAGGGAGACAAGTATGTGGAAGATTCTTGGCTTATGACTCATGGGAAGTGTCCAATAGGATCAAAGCAAGTTGTTAACTAGGGTTAGGCTTATGGTTAAGTGTAATCATAACTTAAAAAAAAAATCTTGGTGGATAGGAAAAAAGAGAGGGAGAGGCCGAGTTGGGAGAGAAGAAGAGGGAGAGCTCATGTTCATGTTCTCCACTTTTGCTCTTGCATCATAGCCACAGTTTTCAAGCTATTCCTCCAAATTTTCATCCTAGTTAGTAAAATCCAAGGATTTGCTATTGTATTGTGATCAACACGCTACAAAGAGCCAAGCAAGAAGGAGAAGGAAAAGAAGAAGAAGGGCTAGAGAGGTTAGGGTTTTCTTATGCAAGCAAGAGAAAGGAGGTAAGGGGAAACTACCTTATACATGATTATTAAGGCTTAGTTGACATAGATGTGCTATTTTTATTGTGGTTTGTCCAAGATACTTGTGATTTAACTTAGAGTGCTTGTTGAATATTAGGCTATGTGTTCTTTTATTTTTATGGTGATGGATGATCTAAGGGTTGTGTTTATACTTAATATGAATTTTCTTGAGTGGTTTGGTTATGGAAGATTAGTTTGATGATGGTTTTGGATTGTTGGACCTATATGTGATTAAGATTAGTATGCCTTTGATGAGGATTGTTCTTGGTAATGGAAAATAATGGTGTTGTGTATGAGTAGATCTTGCTCTATGTGGTTGTATGATGACCTTGGTTCTATGCCTTGATTGGAATCAATTGAGTGGTGGTGGTTGTAATTATTCTTGAGCTTGGTGACCATGGGTTTGATCTTTGATCATGGATGAGAATATGATGGGTTGTGGATGAAGATAATTATTGAGCTTTTGAATTAAGTTGAGAGCATGTCCTCATGTTTAATTGGCTTTAGTTAAGCTAAATCATGTTAAGAATAATCCTAAATGATTTTATTATGTAAAATCGTGAATCTGTCATGCCCTGGGTGTGTAAATTTTCGAAGGTGTGGAAAGCTGGAAAACAGGGAACAGAACTGTCTACACCGCAAGTGTGAAAATTCTCGTGCATGTGAACAGTTCTGGATCCGTATTTATAAATAGCCAGGATTTTTGCGAAAATCATCTCTTTGGACTTTTTAAACAAATATGTTTAAGAGGAAAACACTACGCCAAAAAATACTTTGTAGCGCTTTATTTTTGCTTTTTGTTGCGCTTTTCATGCGCTATAAACCCAATAGTCATAAAAGGGATAGACGCTTTTTGTAGCGTTTTTAGAAGCGCTACAGAAACTATCTTACTGTAGCGCTTGTTTGGAAAAACGCTACATCAAGTTCAACAATACACGTTTTAAAGCTGCTCAACTTGATGTAGCGCTTTCTTTAACAAGCGCTATATCAAGTCTCCAAAAATCAACATTTCGTAGCGCTTTCTTTAACAAGCGCTATATATATATTATTATTTTATTTTTTAATATTTTTATTTTTTTTACTCCTCAATTATCCAAAATCCAGTCCAGTCAAAACAACCAAATGCAATTATGTGCATGCTCTAAAATGTTACACAAATGATACTACTCAAATGGAAACTAATATAACACATCAACTTAAAATTATTAATAAGAACACCAAGGTAAGAGCATCATTCATACAACAACAGATACACTTGCTAGTTTCATTGAAATGCATAGGTTTAAAAGACATGGAAGTCATAAGTAATCTTCTCTGTCTTGGAAATAACATTTTCACAGATCAGAGAAAAATATTCAAGAAAAAGGATTGTTACATTGAAGAATACTATTGTAAGGAAAGGATATGGAGAAATTCTGAAAGAACATTTACCTAAAACAGCGTTGGCAAGAGGTTTTGCAAGTAATGTATCAGTTGATAAACCAAGGTTGTTTAGAAACTTTTCGGTAGAATAATTAAATACAGGAATCACACTACATTTATAAAATATTAATAAAAAATGACAATGTTAAACACAATTTGAAAAATAACCAGCAACGTACCTATCGGACACTTGGGTAGTAATTTTAGTAGCTTTGCCACCAACAGTTTTATCAGGTTGAGAAATAGATACGTGTACAAGTTGACACCCGATTCTCTTCGATATATTTCATCTTCTAGGATTATAAATCAATATAGCAACTCCAGTATAACATGAAAAAAAGCCAAACACGAGTATTAACTTGATGACAAAATATTGCAATCCCATGTTAAACAAATAGCAAAATCCCAAATATGCCAGCTCTAATTTTGTGTGCTAGGAATAATAGATATATGCTTCAACATCCCCTGGAGGCTCACAACCAATAAACTTGGCAATATTAGGATTAAAAACTTGAGCTATAACACCTACCTCAGACTGAAACCTCAATGTCTTTTAATCAGCTGTGATCGCTTCAGTTTAGTCAAAAAATGATTGGCAACATCCATAGCACACATCCACAACACATAATACATTCACAGAGCCTAAGTTTCATACAAGAAGGTAATATCACAATCACATTATCCAACAAACCTTGCAATAAAAATTCAAGATCTCTAAGACAACCGTTGAAAAATAAAAGAAGTATCTTAAAGTCACACCACATGAAAAATTGAGCTTCCTTTATGTAGGCATGTAGCTAGCAATGCTATTCACAAAACCCAAAAGCAAACAAACAAAATAAACTTGTTTCAGATTTTGTATCTACTTAACTTGAATTAGGGTCAAAGTTGAAAGCTCATTCTAGAAAATGAAGACTTAATTATCATTAGGAACTAAACAAATTTACCATCAATGTTTATGCATGTTATATATCATCCCGTGTTTTGCCAGAACTCTTCAAACATTTCTACTATATAGTGAAACAGAGAAAGAAGAACAAAAGTTATGCTTGCACAATACTTCTTGTTTGTATTTTATTGTCCTTTATCATATTGTTTACTCAAGTAGTAGATAAGACCTAAGCTTATTGGTGAAATTAGGTAATTTTTATTTTAGACTAGCATCAAAATCACAACACAATAACCTCATTTACCTGCAAAGCATTTTTAGCTTCATCAAACTTTTTGAAAAATATTCATAAAACCACTCGAAAATTCTTCTTGAAAGAAATGTATGACTACCTTAAAGATATGAAACATACCAACTGAAATTAAATTGTGCATGCATAGGCGTGATGAGAATCCTCTACCTTAGTCCAAATTCTTTCTTTCTTTCTTTCTTTTTTCTGACAATTTATTCACCCGTATCTCACTGTTGTGCAGCACCATTGACAATACGACCAAGTCAAAATGCGAGCATGGTGATAAACAATGAAATAATTAGTTTGACTGATCTTTGTGGTAACCTGGAGATATACCTGGAAGTGAAAGTGATTAATAGTTGCAACTGCAATGGAAAATGCAAGCAAGAACACGCCCATTCAATCAAGTGAGTGCATTTTTTTCCTAGTTATACTTTTAGAGTTCTTTTGAGAGAAGATGCATGCTCTACGTTACCTTTCAATAGGATGATCTATATAAGCTATTTTGTTCTGCAACTTGCAATCATGGATTAATAGTATGGCTTGAAACAGAACTGAAACATAATGATG